>JAJHJA010000464.1:0-709155 GCA_021202915.1 Heliconius himera | reverse complement strand
TGTCTCATAAAAATCAGTTCATCTGTTCTGGACATTAGTCCGTACAAATATTCACTCATATTTAATAGTAGTGGCGCAGGGGCGTAAGCCTGCGGCCGCAACAGGTTGTGTGTTCGATTCCCACTCGGGGGAATGAATTAACATTTTCATTTCTTCGCTCTGGTAATGTGCTATACGAAATTCAGCGTGAACCAAAAAAAAAGTAATTCTGTTTAACACAAATTACACTTTGTATGAACATACCTGCCAATTTTCAAGCGGTTCCTCTTTGAACTGCGGGTGTTCCCCAGGCACTGTGTCTAACATCGGTGGATCTAAATTCATATCCGGTTCCATGGGCTCCTCCTAATAAAAAATATATTTTATAAGTATTACAATATAATACTGTTAAAAACAATCAATTAAATCATAAATTTGAAATGCGGGCCAAGATCAATATTGACTAATACGTCTTTCTCGATTTCACTGACAAAAGAATCAGATATAACATGTATATGGGTGCCAATTCAAGCTCAAGATTTGATTTGGGTAAGCTTTACCATAAAATATTTTTTGTCTTCATAGTTTACTATTTCTGATAGGAACAAAAAAAACAAACTTATAGTAAAAAATATATACTTTTAAATCATTGCTCTTGAATATGAATATTTTATGAAAGTTATTGTAGTTCAATTTAATATAAAAATAATATTTTTTTAAATTTTAAGTTGGACATAAGCTAAATAAAAATCATTTTAATTTTGTCGAATTGATATGAAAATGCGTTTTCCATTGGTGTCGTAGGACTAGATTCTCTATTTACACAATAGACACAAATCTTTAAAAAAATTGTTAAGAGGATAGTAGTAAAATGTTGCAATGCATTAGAATATTAGGATAAAGATAAAGAAAATAGTTCAAAATCCATCTTTACGTTCCGACGTGTCGTGGCAGCCTTAAAAATAATAGGCTTCCTGAACTATTGCGCATTGTACACTCGGGAAGAAATTAATCAAAAGTAAGAAAAAAAATCTAAAATCAATCTATAAAAGATAACTTTAAAGCGGCCACAGCTCGTGAACCGTACTGTAATATATACACGGCATTTTACCTAAATTTATATCCAAAGGCTACCTGGAAGAGATGGCTTAAGCGGTAAGGCCATCTCGTTGAAAAATGCGATTAATTCTCACTTTCTATATAGTGTTTATATTTTTGTGTGTAATAAAGTATATTGTACCTTGACAACAGCTGGATAGGTGTAGTCGGCGTGCTGGTCGAGGTCCACGAGGTCGTCGGACATGTGCGGCGGCTCGTCGGGCGCCTCGCGCTTGATGAGGAACTCCGACGTGTCGAACGGGCTGGTCGCTGGGCGGGTCGTCCTCTGTTTTGTCAAATACAAAATTAAATTATTAACAAACAATCATGTTTTATGCAATTTTTTTAACTTTGATAAAAACAACAGGTAAAAAGAGCACAATAGATATACTGTTATATTTTTTTAGATTCACGCTGTATCCCGCATATACCAGGTTAGGCAGAGGGAACCTAATATTAAGAGACTCTTATCTCCACGCATTGCCCAATTTTTCGTATCATTGTGTATAGAGCCGTAGGAATCAATGCTACGCTTAGTCTCTAAATGATTTATTTTCCGAATGGGAATCGAACCCACAACCGTAGCGGTTACAGACAACCTTGACTAATTACTTATAACTTATGTAAAAACTTGATTTTGACCTATTTAATTTTCCATTTTTAGTTATAAAACTCTTTGAGGCGTCTAAATAAGTAATTTGTAAAAATAAATTTTTGAAGTCACTTAACGTTCTAAAATAGAATATCATAAGATTTTTTTAGTAGCGCTGTATACATCAGGGTAGTATATTAAGACTATTCGTTCCGCACTTTTCGTTAAAATTTAAAAAATTACGCGACGGCACTCAAGTTCTCTCGTTGTCTTATTACGAGCGCAGGAGTTGAAAATATTGAATAATTCATTCCCTAGGGTAGGAATCAAACCCACAACCATCGCATTTACAGTTACGCTATGACTGCACCATGACGGCCTCTCATAATATATAACCGTGTTCATTTAATAATAATAAATTATTTTATTTAAAAATACCGACCGGGACGTACAGACAGCTGCACCATGGCCTCAGCAGCGTCCTTTTGTTCCACTTCCTCGAGACCTGAACTTCCACTATCAGAGTATTGCAAATCTATAACAAAAATAATTTAATTTAATTTAAAAATAAAATAATTAAAATAATATGACAGAGGAAACAATTACAATAGATATCAAATTTTGGTGATAGAGATATGTATGTTGTGTTTGTGTAGCGATCACTATATGTATAGCTATTTTCATTAAACCAATTATAAATTTTAAATTAAAATGGACCCTGATACCAATTAGTTTAAAAGAAAAAAAAAACAAACAAGGAACCGATCAGACTAGTAGAAATTGCTTACATATTTTTTCAAAATTTAGAAAAGAGCTGATCATATCACTCTCTCTCTCTCTCTCTCACTCTCGATGAAACCATTTTTTTAAACAAAAAAACCAAACCTAAATCAGTTCATCTATTTGGGAGCCACGGTGCCATAGACACACATACACAAACACCCACCATTTGACGTCGAGGGTTAATAAATTAGCCAAAAATTGACAATCAAGTATTTATTTACAAAATTTTTTTTCTTCTATAGGCTTATAGATTATTCGATATTTTTATGAATTACTTACCATCAACTAGACTATTTTCTTTCTTGGGTCTGCCTCGTTTCCTTGGTGACGCTTCTATAGAAAATAATAAATAAAATATTGATTAATTTTATAAAGTTGAAAAGTTTGTAAGATTGACAGCACTAATCTTAGGAAATACTAGTTCAAAATAAAATAATTAAATGATTGCTTATATAAAATAGGCAATAAATAAAGGGACACCAAAAATCTATTTTTTTTAAATTTTGTACTGTATCGCGTATACACCAAGGTAATATAGGAATAGGAATTCTTGCTTCAAGATTTCGGCAGAAAGCGGAGAACGGAGTGTCTTAACTGTTATATGCAGGATACGTACATGAAGCTGATATTTAAAAAGGTCAGTAATAATAAAAAGCCATACCATCAACAGTATTAGGTTTATGTTTCTTAGGCCGTCCCCGACCTCGTTTCTCGTCGCTCTGGGATTGCACGTCATCTTCTAAATCCGATTGTTCCGCGTCTTCTAGCATCTTCTGTTGTACTCTCGCGATGTTTGCCTCTAACTGACTCACGTGTTCGTCGAACTGAAGGCAAGAAAAAACATATTTTTCTATAGACGTTACAGGATTTTTTTAAAAAGATATCAATATCACACATAACATATAGAATAATATAAAAAGTAAGATATTAATGTTATTTTTTTGTTTATGTATGTACTAATTATTATTAGGTCTGTATGTATGTAAATTTGCAGACTGATCTGAGAAATCGCTGATTAGAACAGTTCTTCTATTTTCATTACAACATGTTATGTGCATTTAATAGATATAAGTTCTAACTTTGCTTGTATTTCCAATTGTGGTGTAAAATAAAATATATATAAATAAAATTAATAAATAAGTCAACACAAGCAAAAGGTTTATAATCACTATTTGATATGATTGGATTGACTATTTGATATTTAAAAAAAATAATAAAAAGGTCCACGGGTAAAACATTTTGTAGACTATGGTATTATTGAACAATTAGCAAACAGTGCTGGTGCAATTTTAATATGTTTCTAATAGTTAGAGTAACTATATATATGTATCTATATTTATAATTAAATCGGAACGGACCGTCGTCTGTATGTAGAAGCCATTTGTATTTATGTATAAGAAAAAAAAACGTTAAGTAAAAATTATAAGAAAATATAATGAACCTGTTCTAAAGCCTCTTGCGTGACTTTCAGCACAGCCTCCGCCTGCCTCGTGAACTGCGAGTTGACGCCGTTGTACGCGCGACAGTTGTCCACCAGCAGCTGAATATCGCGGAGGAACTCTTCACGGCTGTGATATTTGTGCGCTAAAGATAAAAACATATTTAAATATTTAAAAAGAAATCTAATAAATATTTTTGTGGGTAAGCATGTTTATCGCGTTACCGCACTAGTGCCAAACTATTGTTCAATATATGATGAAGATTCATTAATAATATTTCTTTATTTTTTTCTTTAACTTCACGCTTTAACCCGTAAAGCAGGGTAGGCAGAGCAAACCTCGTATCGAGACACTTTGTTCTCCACTTAAAGCCAGAATTTAGGATATTACGTGTCGATTCAACACCACGTTTGGACTTTTCAGAGCACAAGTCAAATCATATAGTAGTATATTTCAAAAATATTTTTAAATAACAATATGTATTATAATGTAATTTATAAGTCTTAATTCATACCTTGAATTTTCTTTCCAATAGTTTCCATATCAATAGGTTTCTTTATAACATTGTAGTAATCTTTAACTTGCTTCTTATTCACAGGCTTTAAGAAAGGCCACGCCTCCGGCATCACTTTCAGTTTGGTTGTAAGAAGGTTCTCAAAGATGAATGATAATGCAACCTATGAAATTAAGATAAAACATAATTACATCACATATTATACATTTTAATTATATTTAAATTTAAGATTCTATTTTATATATTAAATTTTCTATTGCTTCAGCTTTAAAGTTTATTCTGTATATAACAGGGCAGATGTTAAGACTGTTCTCCACTTCTGCCATAATTCGAAATTTAAGAGACTCTAGCACCAACAAAGATATTTTTTTAATAATTTAAAACAAACTAACCTGATCGTTATCATCAAGCAACGGGTTAATTTGCTTTTCTAGTTTCATAAATTGCTCTTCCTTTTCTGCCAACTTCTCGAAACAGCGTTGCATCATTCGTTGGGCAGCCACGGTTAGACTACTTGTTGGTCCTAAAATATGTTTTTTTATTAAAATTAATATTAAGTTGAGAGTAGATATTACTTTAGATAAACTGCTAACATACTAGTAAAAGAAAAAGTTGTGATTTAAACTTTTTTTTTAACTATTATTTCACACTAACTTTAAAAAATGTATCCTTAATGCGGAATAACACTAATCATTCTTAGCAATGATCTTTGGTAAATGAAAATTGTAAAAATCTCCCTACAGAGAGACTAACAATATAAATAAGTTGTTTAAAGTAACTCTTAACTTTCAAATTAACTTAAAAGGACGACGACGGAAGGATGACTAGTAATCAAAGCACTTCATCTCGCTAAGTTCATTTTTTTATTTTTTTATTCTTTCTGTAAAAATATTTAGAAATAGTTCCACGGTAAATCAATTATATACACATTGTACTATAACTAAGTATTTTTAGGAAAGAGAAATAAATAGCTAAATTACTATAAACTGTCGGTAAAAACTTACACGCTAAATTAAATTTGAAACTCTTATTTCACATTACAAAAAAAATATAATATTTAAATAGGAATTTTCCTATTTAAATATTATATTTTTTTATTATATATGAGCATTAAAATGTTACCATTATATAGATTCGAGTTTTCCACAATCTGATTTACATCAGCCAGGAATTCCTCGCGACTTTGGTAGTGTTTCTGTCTTAGGTTATCCCTGATGGTTTGTAGGTCCATGGGTCGGGACACGATACGGTAGTAGTCTGCGACGAGCTGTAAAAATAATTCTATATATAAATATGTTTACTAAGATCTGTGGAATAACCGTTAAAAATATTTTATAAATAGCCTTTGTCTCTTAGAAAATTATAATTCTAAGTACTTATCATTGGCTAACAGCATAAATAAGTTGTAATAAACATATAAGAATGAATGACTTAGTTGTCAGAGAGCTTAGACGGTTTCCAAGAGGTGCGAGTTTGAATCCTGTTACTGCTTTACATTATACATTTTCTAAAATATTCTGCCTGTAGCGTAGAATAATACATTAAAATGTTAAATAATAGTAATCAGAAAAGATGTCACATCACGTATAGTGCGCATATGAGATTCAGGACTCCTTCTAGTAAAGAGGAAAGTATCACCAGCGGGTCAGTGCGGCGTCACTCCTTCCGTTTCTTCACTAGGTAAAATTGTGTAGTGAATTCGCTATTTTATAGTTAATTAAAAAAAAACCTCAATTACGACATACCTTAGGATTAACAGGGAACAGAAAAGGCTGCACATCGGGCAAATGGCGCATGTGGTTCAGGACTCCTTCCAGTAAGGAGGAGAGTGTCACTAACGGGTCAGTGCGGCGTCTCTCCGCCGGTCTCTTCACCAGATAGTCACAGGACTCGCTGTTGGTGGCGCGGCGGCGGTTGCGGCCTCCTGCGCGGATGTCGCCTCTTCGACTCCCGGGGCGACGTTTAAGGTCTTCTGCTGATTGCTGGTGAGAAATAGTATAGATTTTATGCCACAAAATAAAGTTAGTTGTTTTTTCTTATCAATAGTTGTAATGCAGTTATTGAAAACTAACAAAAAGTTATTCTGTTCAGAAATATAATAGAAAACGTTATGAATACTATCTACAGCAGTTAAGACTTTAATAAGAAATATACCTTAATAAGCTTGGAAGGTAAAGTAAGCTTGGTCCCCTCCACGTAACCCAGCTCCTGGTCCTCGGGCTCGGTGGGCGGCTCGTCGTGCTCGGGCGACACGGCGCCGCCGCCCGTGTACAGCGGGCACGCCTTGTTCGTGCGCATGTGCCCCACCTGGCCGCACGCGCCGCACTGCACGATATTGGATATACGATATTGATATTGTTTTAGCTTTATATAATAGAGTGAGCGAGAATCGAATTCACAACCGTCGTCGTTTACATTCAAACGCTGACGCTACACTATAGTTTTTTTATCGTGTATATTTTGAGAGATGGGCATATAAAACATAGTGTTATAGATCTCTAGTCTGGTCTCTGGTGTGTTGTGAGAGAAATAATTATATATAAAATTATTATTTTTTTCATTTTGGTAACTAAATAAAATGTGACCCCAAAATCAACACGCAATGTCACGAAAGTTGGACAGAAATTGGGGAACAGAGTGTCTTGACACTAAATTTCCTTAGCTTACCCTGCTATACATATATTCAAAATAGAATACAGCATGAAGCTAAAAAAATATATTACAACAATAATAACAAAATTAATACCTTCAATTTCAAATCAGGTTTTAGTTTGGCGCGACGTCTGGATGGCGTGTGTAGATCTGGTTCCTGTTTGATCTGGCCGAGAGGAATTAAACTGGAGGATGGTGAACTTAGTTCGGACATTGTCGACATGTTCATGCCTGTTTAAATAAAATTGTAATGTTGTAATAAATTAATTTCAATAATAGATACTTTTAAAGTGTAATTTAAAAAATAAACGAAATCACAATAATGTAATGAAATGTAATATATATGTATATGTGACAAAACGGAAAAGTATTTTATATTGATATCCTCTTAAATTCAAAAAGTGAATTTTGCAATTATTCTGATAATTTTAATTTTGTATATGGATGTGGCAAAAATGTATATGAAAATTAACAGATATTTTAAAATATATTTAATTTGAACTTACTGTCACCAAGAGAAGATCCAAGCCCAGACACATTACCAGCCAACCTCTCCCTCTCTTGATTCCTCTTGATACGGCGCAATTGTTCCTAAAAAATAAAAAATAAAAATTGTTTCGAATATTACATGAGACCAGTCGTGGCGCAAGGGCACAAAACATGACTGTAAAACCGACTGGTTGTGGGTTCGATCCCCACTCGTTGAGATGAAATATTTACTTATATTTTTATTTCCATTTCTTCGCTCTGTTGTCGAGGACAAGCGCGGCGTTGAGTTCTGCCACTCAACACGCAATGCCTCCAGAATTCGGCAGAAAGTGGGGAACGGAGTATCTTAACACTAGGTTCCCTCTGCCTAACCTGCAGTGTGCGGGATACAGCGTGAACTTAAAAAAAATATTACATATAATCGTCGTAAGTCGTGGCCATGCTGAAGTTAGGTTAGTTCAATTGGGATGAAAATAAACAAAAAAAAAAATCTGAAAATAAACAAAACTAAGAAAAAATCCTAAAAACAAATCTCCGCAGTCATCAGCTAACTTACATACATACAGCTAACTTCAGGGAGGCCACAACCATATCGTAGTTTAGTTACAAGATAAAACACTGCACCTGAATTCTTCTTTTTTCTCTTTTCATTTCCTCCTTTTGCGATTCATCCATAGTAGCAAACTGTCGTATGAAAGCCTCATCCTTGGTAGACCTTATCTTTGTATACGCTTCTATGACCGCCGGTTTCCTTACCAACTCAACGCGAGTGTATCTTTGACCGGAAGCGTTGCGGAATGTACGAACAATTCGGAGGACTCGACCTTAAAATGTATACTCTTTTAGTTTTTAGTATCTTTATATATCAATTATTAAAAATCTTAGAAAACACATATATTTCATAACTATAGTTACAAAATTTGTGAGCAAAACAATACCTTGGTTTGAAGATTGTTGCTGATCATTTTGATTAATCTGTGGTTTCTTTTCAGACTGTCCCAAAATTATTTTTCTCAATTCAGCTCTTTCAGCTTCTTCTCTTTCCATTGTTAACTAAAATATAAATAAAATAAAAAAAAATCGTAAATTAAATTAGTGAATACATTAGGGCGTCGTGGTCGCACGGCGGTAAAGCGTACTGACTGTAACGTTATTTACGTACGTGTAAACTTGTGGGTCCGATTCCCATTCGGAGATTTTTTTTTAATTTTTGTATTTGCTACCTCGCTCTGATAAGAAGACAAAGCGCGGCGTTAAGATTCACCACTTAAAACAAAATGTTCGAAAATTGGGCTGAAAGTGTGGTCCTCTTGATACGGCGAAGGGTACGAATTATATTAACATTAGGTTCTCTTTGCCTACCCTGTTGTAAGCGGGTTACAACGTGATGCTACAATCTATGAGAAGGGTATCTTAATTTTTTATCGTCAAAGTTTTTAAGATATTAAACAATTGTAAGTCCACTATGGATAATTTATCCAAACTTATTAACAAATGACTTAAGACCTTTCTAGAATAGCCTATTATTTTTTACCTGTTCCGTTGTTTTCTTATTAGCCAACATGTTCTCGAGGTTCTTGCCCATTTCTTCCAAATCGGACTCTTCACTAACAGAACTTTCAGCTTCGTCTGTACTCAGTACTTCAGTGCTCGTCAATACGCGGTTCTGTAGCTCAAATATTCTTTGACACTCTTCTTTGTATCTGTAAAATGATTAACATAATTTTTCGTTCGTTTGAATTGGAAAAATATTTTTTATAAGAAAAGACTATTCTATTATTTAGTTTAAAACATATAAATTGTAAAGCAACAACACGATGATGATATGAAACTTAACTAACAAGCATACATTTATGTATAACGACTAATTTTAGAAATATTATTTTTTTCTTTATCATTTGTAAACAAAATTGATATCTTAAAATATGTTACAGCTTATTTTATTTTTCCATAGCGCATTTTACTCTAAGTCAATGACATAAACCACTCTTCCCATTTCTATTCTATATATTATCCTTTACCTATACCAAAACATCAAAATTTTATATAAAAAGTTTCTACTTTTCATAAAAGATCATTTATATAATTAAAACCTTTCTTGATGTTCAGCTATAGAAAATCTGTTTCCTCTAGAGAATTTAGTCATGCCTTCTTCGCCAGCCTTTGCTTTCTCTGTTGACAATGTTCGCACCACGTCAATGACTTCCCATCGAGATAACTTTTTAATCTGTGATAATAAAAAAAAAATAAGATGAATCTCTTCTTGACTATCATATCATAGACAAAAAATAACTAACTGTTCCCAGATCAATTATATGACAAAGTATTTATAAACGGTTTTAGTATACAACAACCATTTATAAATAGTTACCTTAGTTAACCGCTTATAATGTCAGATTTGCGAACATCAGTTTAATATTTATATTCGTCATTACTTTTATTTTACTGTGAGAGGTAGTTGATTACATTAAATATCCATGAGTAATTTAACAAAAAGAAAGCTGAAAAAATCGGTTGAAAATAACTGTTAATAAGTAAGTAACAGTTGACAAATATAAAAAAATTATTAACCTTCTTAAACACAACTTATTTAAAACTTTTTTATTATAATCTATGTAATTTTCAATTAATAAGCTTCTACAACAAAACCTTAGCATTAAGCAAGCTAAGACTCAAGTTAACATTTCTTCCTACAAACTTTTCTCTTAGATAGGCTGCTGTTCATTGGATTGTTTTATGGGTTTATTAGGGACCCTTCACCATGGGGTCCGATGGACCCATGCATAAGATAATCCATCGTCTTAACTATTGGAGTGGGCTAGATCTATAAGTTGAACTAAATATACGAAAGAAATCACCTCTTCTTCCGGAACACCAAACTTCCTTAACAAAGCCTTAGCATTATTCAAGCTAAGTCTCCTCAAATCGGCATCCGTGCCAGTCACCGTTCTCTTAGGCTGCTGCTCCTCATTGGGTTGCTGTGTGGGTTTATTAGGGACCCGCACGTAGGAGAACCCTTCGCCACAGCCCGTAGGGTCCGCTGGACCCGTAAGTTGTAGGAGACATTTCCCTCTCATTGCTTGGATATAGGCACGAGTTGTGTTCCATGGGGCCACTTTGACCTGGTATAAAGAGATTTTTTGTTACAAATATATGCAATTTTTATATTAATTAATATAATTATTTTTTCACTTAATTCAATAAAAAAATACTCCGATAACGTTGCGTCCAAAAAATAATAAACAATAATAATAAATACTTTATTTAGAAATCGTAAAGTAATAAAATGGTGAAATTCATTTTTATTTTAAAACAATAGATTTTGTAGTTCGAAAGCAACTACACACTTATATCTATTCCATACTAAAAACATTTTTAATATCAATGTACTTTTCTATAAATCATAATATATTGAAAATATATACCGTACCTCATCATCCATCTTCAACTGCAATTCTTCATCGTCATCCTCCTGCGGTGTGAAAATAAACTTTTCCCCATAGCCGGCGTCTTTGAGCCTTTGTTCCGCCGCCGCCATACTAAAGTACGCGCAACACTGCTCCGGGGACACCATCGCTCGTATTTCCTCTTCGGATGGCAAACGGAAATCGGGTTTTATGACCCACCTGTGTAATATGTTTAACAATGATATTTAATATATAAGTATTTTAGAATTTTGAAGCAGTTATAGCGCAGTGGTACAAGCGTGCGTGCAAGCATGGTTGTAGATTCGATTCCCACTCGGGGAATTAATTATTTAATATTTTTATTTTCCGGCTGTGGTATGTTACCAAGTGAATCACGCCGTTGAGTTCCAAGAAACAGAGCAAAGTAATAACAGCTAAGCTTACAGTGCAAAATAGCTATTTTATTTACATAGATATGAATAAGAATAAATTTTAAAAAATCGAAAATGAAATATATTCAGTTAATACCAAAATTTAAACTTTCTAAATATTTTCGTATGACATACCAATTAGAATCACATCCAGTACGTTTGAAGTCTGCACACAGCTTTAGACGTTTCCTTATTGAACTCTCAGAATGTGAAGGAAAAGCTCTCTTGATGTCATCCATTTTTATACGACGCGGATTATCGGGTGATTTCCAGAACAATCTGTATATGAAGACCTGGAACATCGAGGGATTTTTTTGTTTGAATGCTTAAAAATAAAAATATAATAACTTATTCCTATATTCCTATTATGGATTTCTTAAAATTATATATTTTTAGAACACTAAATATATTTTTATTCAATTGTATATTTTTATAATACTTGCAAATCATAATAATAGCAACTTCAAAATTTACTATACATAATAAAAAAATAAATATTTTTCAGTAGAGTCCTAAGATTTGTATATAATAAGATAGTGGGTAAATACTTATCACTCATTTATGTTAATAACATAATTATTATATAATTAATACAAATATTAAATAATTACTTAAAATAAAAAAAATAAATACCTGCAAGAAATCACGAACAAAATTATTAGCTCTTTTGGAGTTGGGTCCAGGAACTTCATATAATGGACATTCTTGTCCAGCGACGAATAGAGCATCAATCTCACGAATGTAATATGCTTGCCTGTTATAAGAAAACATATAATATTATATATTCACTTAAAATCAATAAAATTATCGGTTTAGCCAATAGTGAAATAATTAAAACACAGAATTAATAAAAAAATAATTAAAACACAGAAAAACGATCAGTTGTGGCGCAGGGGTACAAAGTGAAGCGACTAGTAAAGGCGACTGGTTGTGGGTTAGATCCCCACTCGAGGAAATGAAATATTCATTTAAATTTATATTCATTTCTTGGATCTGGTGTTGAAGCAAAGCGCGTCGTTGAGTTGCTCCACTCAACACGTAATGCCTCCAGAACTCAGCGGAAAGTGGGGAACAGGGGGGTCTTAACACTGTTCCATACTAGGATGGATGGATAGGACTACAGCGAGAAAAACGTACATTTATATATATTACATAAAAGTTAAACTGAGAACCTGCTTATTTTTAAATCGGTTAAAAGCAAGATTTAACATGTAACTACCACTAAACTCACTTAGTCCTAATAACAAGGAAGTCAGTCTGAGGCACGGTGTGCTCATATATGGGTGCTCTATACATATTGTTCTCGACGACCGACTGTGTCGCCCCGGGCGGTAGTATACCCAGGAAAGGTGAAGTGTGAGCGTATGCTATTTCACCATATTTCAATGGTTTTGGTCCATTGTCCTGAAAAAAAAATTTAAATAATGGTGAATATCAGATAGTTAATTGAATATAGCTGTGTTGAGTTTTATACAATTTAGATGCACAAATACAGTCAGTATTACTTTTAATTTTAAATATATATTTACAGTTAAACAACAGAATATATATTTTTTAAATATAATAGATGTGTCTAATGACATACTTATTAAAATATATATTTGGTTGCCAAATAATACTATACAAATAAAAATAAAAAATATAACTAAATCCTATATATAGTTATATCATACCTTAGTAGCAGTCCGTTTGTAATAATTCTTTATTTTAGTGCACATGCCAACTTGACTGAGAAGAGGTGGATGTTCCTCACAAAATTCTACCAGTACTAATTCTCCATCGCGACCGCTGAGGTCTTCTGGTGTTCTCATGAAGAAGACGTCACCACCGCCTGATGCTAGACGCTCAGCTTCACGTTGCTGTAGAATAAATAATAACATTTTTTAAGCGACCCGCTTTCGACTTCACCCGCTTGAACTTGTAAGGGTAGTTTATCAAAATACAACAATGAAAAATGAAATTAATTCGATAAGCAGTTTTTGAGATTAGCGTGCACAAATGCACAGACAAACAGGCAAAAAAAAATAAAAATAATTTGATTGGTTACTATAAAATGTACAGACAGCAATCAGTTACAATGTTATTGTATGTATAGATTTGCACTAGAAAATATAGCAAATATATCTGGTCACATCTCACACACACAGTTGTAATGAGTATAATCTTTAGTAAATTATAAAATTGTCAGAAATCTCGTAGTGTAGGCGAAAAATATAAAAAAAGAAAAGATATTCAATCAATCAGGTAGTTGCTAGTTGTTATAAAGTAGTAATACTAATTCATATCACTTAAAGCAATTATATGGTATCTAAGTCCCAACTCCTGAGTAATTTAGGGTGTATGTTTCAATTTTTGCTCTTAAAAATATTGCCAACTTGTAACAAACAATAACAAAAACATTTTTTTTTTATTTTTACCAATAACATATTTTTAATTTGACAATAAATGTTGCTTTAATATTTACAAACCTTAGCTTTCTTCTTAATATGTTTCAACAACGGCTGTACAGGATGGGCTCCGGGGGCAGATAGAGTCCCGTAAGTAAGTTTCCTCAGAGCTGGTCTGTGGAAGGCTCTAAGTCGAGCTGGCCCCATATGGGTTTGTATGAATGGCGCCCGAAGTTCCACTACTGGTGTACTATGCTGTATTAGTTGACCTCCACCCACTTTGAGACGAGGATTTTGAGATTTTGGCTGATAATAGCTGTAAGGTAAATTAGTAATAAAAATTGACTGATATTATTTTATTAAAAAAAAGATTTTATTTTATATTCGTTTTTTAAATTATACTATAACATTATATTTAATTAATATCACAATTACAATAATTGATATCAAAATATATAAAATATTAATTTTTCAAACTTGAATTCCATTTAAATCAATTTAACCTACGTATCTACATGTATATCTAAAATTAAAAAGTTTTGTAGTCATAACTTATCTATACTTACACATCATTAGATACATTAAACGGATCGCGGTCCGGCGACTTGGGAGGGGGAGGGGGCGCGTCCTCCTGCAGCACGTTGATGACACCCGCTTTGCCCAATAGTATTTTTGATTTTTTCACGTGTGGATGCGGAATTTTTACTTTAGGTGCAGGACCTCGCTCTGTGAAATAAAACTAATAGATAACAAAAATATTATATACAATTACATCACAAAAATATTTTTTGCGATGATTTCTAATTATGCATCCAAAATCAAATTAAAAACAAACCTCTAGTAATCTTAGAAGGATCAACATCATCTGGTATACCAAGAATAATATTCTCATCGTTTGGATCCAACGTTAATATCTTAGGTTTCGGTATTTTAGACATGTTCTCGGCATCCCATATAACCTCGTCTTCCCACGTTCCGTAGACGAGCTCTTCATTTTCCACGGGAAAAATGCTGTACCAAGTGTTATCTTCTCCATCTCCTGATATTGCGTTGTTAGAAGAGGTTGCTGTTGATCTATTATGGATTTTTTTTTATATATTAGTAACTACGAACTTATTGTATTAATACAAATTATACAGTACGGTCAACGAGTCGTGGCCGCTCTGAAGAAGGCAGTAGATATCTGCGAAAATTAGATTTGAGGATTTTTTCTAATTTTTGTTTTTGTTCTTCTCAACTGTACAATGAGCTCAGAAAGCCTAACTTCATAGGGGCCACGACACATCGTCTGTAGTATATCAATACATCACATACGCAGGAGGTTTTTGCTGTAAGGGCGCGGGCGGCTGAGGCCTCGGATGTGAAAACTGTTGCGCAGTACGACTCACTGAAGTGGGCACCCAGCCCGCTGCATTGCTCTTACTATTTAGACGAGCTAGGACCTAAGCATGAATTTTGAATATAAAAATAAAAATAGTTAATTTATATATATATGCATACTTTTTATTGTATGTACTTTTAACATATATTGGTATAGAGGCTGTCATGGCGCTGGTTCACAAGCGTGCGATTGGAAACGCGACGGTTATAGGTTCGATCCCGCTCGGGGGAAAGAAATATTATAATGATTTCATTTTCTCGCTCTGGTGACGGGGCAGAAGCGAAGCGCCGCATTCCGCATGTCCGCAATCCGAACACTCAACTGCCTACCCTTATCTTTAAGAATAATATACATAATATATGTATAATATAATATATTTCTGCTATCATAATCATATACAGCAAATCAATTGTTTTCTTTAACCAAATTATGTAAGGAGCACATACACAATGTAAGCTGTAGATGAAAATAAAAATAAAAAAATTCTATCATTTGGTCAAAAATAAAATGAAAATTTAAAAAGCTTGTCTCATAAAAGAAAACGTATTAAAGTAAATTTTCTATCACCTTATGTTTAATCTCACTGCCGTCCCATATAACATCGTCCTCCCATTGCAGCTGAGACACCATGAGGAAGGCGTCGTCGGTGAAGCCACTGTCAGGGCTCTCAACGGGCTCACTATCTGATATTTGATCTTGTAGCTTATCTTTTGGTTTATCTTCACGGTCTGGTGATGGCGCCTGTGAAATAAAAGATGCATTTTAATAGAGATGTAGTAGTTTAGATTTATTATTATTTTTTTATAGCTTCACGCTGTATCCACACACGCACACAGCAGGGTAGGCAGAGGGAACTTAGTGTAAGACACTCCGTTCCCCACTTTCTGCCGAATTCTGAGGGCATTGCGTGTGAATCTGATTATTATAATAACTCTAATGCCGTTTCTGTGTCTGTGCTTCATGTGCGTCGTCACACAGTGGCACAGTACATCCGGTTATAAAAAACAGAGACAGAAAAATACCTATATATTATATATAGTCATTTATGTATCAAATTGTGACAATATGCTTATTAGAATATAACTTACTTTATGTACAAAACAAAAGTATATAAAGAATTCATATTATAAAATTATAAATTCTATAATATCTTTCATTAAAATCTATATTTTTAAAACTAAATGTATTTAATATACCTTTATATAATATTTACATTCATTATAGGTGAAATATCTATAATTACTACCTTAAAAATAAATATTTTTCTTACAATAATACTTAATATATTTTATGACCAACCTTAAGTTTAAAGCCATAATCAAAGTTCTCTCCGGTGTCAGGCACATTCAGCATATCATACCAAGCCTGAGCTGGTCCAAACCTCCAGTGCGCTGGGGTTGGCCTTTGAGTCTTATCACCTGCAGATTGTGCGTTTGTTTCCTGTTGAGACACTTGTGGGGATTCTTCCATCGGCCTGATGATGAGGGAATTTAAATTATTGGAGGTATGAAAGCCGTCGTTTCTCAGTGGCACAGTGTCTTACTTTAAACGCAATAGTTGGATTTGATACTCACTTGGGGGAATTCTGTTCAAATTATTTTGATTTTCCCACTCTAGGTGAGCGAGAAATCGGCGTGTTAAATTCCCGCTTTTCAATCCAAATGTTAATTATAAAAATAAGCTACAATAAACATTACACGCCATTTAAAAAAATCTCACAAATAGCACAGAAAATTTATAATTTTGTGGTATATAAATAAACTACTGTAAATTGCATAAAATGCGAAGTCTTTGAATTTATTAGACGATCTATAATAATAGTTTATTCATACTTAAGGAATTTGTCTTCATCATCACTAGCATACTGAACTTCCTGTAGCTCCGCTTGTGTTGGAGTATCGCTGCTAGTACTGCCGCTTCGTTTACGTCGCCTACGTTTTTTCACACCACGCCATATTTGAGGTAGACTTGATAATTTTCCTGGGCCAAATAGGCGGGAAAATAGCAGAACCTGGGAAAGAATATCCATAATTTTAGAGAATCAAGAGATAGTATATACATATTAAAACTAATATTGAGGCCGGTCGTGGCGCAGCGGCACGAGGTGTGACTGCAAAACCGACTGGTTGTGGGTTCGATCCCCACTCGAGGGGATGAAATATTTACTTAAATTTATATTTCCATTTCTTCGCTCTGGTGTCGAGGTTAAGCGCGGCGTTGAGTTCTGCCACTCAACACGCAATGCCTCCAGAATTCGGCAGAAAGTGGGGAACGGAGTGTCTTAACACTAGGTTCCCTCTGCCTACCCTGCTGTGTGCGGGATACAGCGTGAAGCTAATAAAAAAATAAAAAAAATAATAATATACACAAGGGCAGAATGTTCTCAGAGCTATAAATTGTGTGAGCCTAAACTTGATATGGTTTATTAGTAACCTCTGAAGAGTTTCAATGTAGAGATCCTGATTCCATCATCACATCAGCTAATTGATACTATAATATTGTATTATCATCTTAGTTAGTTATACATTGCTAGAGGCTACCAAGTTTGATGAGGATATAATTGTGACAAATCAGATTCAAAAACAGATTCTTAAACCTTACTTCTTTTGTTAGTTAGTTTGTTACAGCTCAATCTAATAAAAGTGTGTAAAAAATATCTTCTCTTAGCTTCACACTTTTTCCTACCTATACAAAGGAAACTAGGGGCTGTTAAAAACTTTCAGCCCAGATTCAACACTATACAAGAACTGTAGGCCCAACCCACAATCATCTATCACTAATTCTCCACTCCTCCTCACAATATTTTAATTTATTGAAGAAAAGAATTTAATATAAATTATAATCTTATATACATAACAAAATGTTTGTTGCTTAAAGTTCCACTAGAATTTTGCAAATGATGTATTAAATAACAAAGAAGTGTTGAATATGCAAAATAACTAAATAAATATAAAATAAACAATCACACAATCAATTATTTACATTTCCTAGCTCTAGTAAGAAAGGGTGGCATTGAGTTCTGCCATTGAAAATGTTATAGAGTTCTAGATTAGGTTCTTTTTGTTTACCTATATGGAGGATACAGCATGATGCAAAAAAAACTACTCATTCTCACCTTATCAGGTCTAAAGTCTGGGAACAGCTCGGTGACATCCACATTTGCATACTTCGATGGGAGCATAGCAGCTAATGGAGTTTCCAGTCTCTTGGGTTTTTCTGACTTTTGCTTACTGTAAAAAAAAATCCCAATTAGACATGTTTAACAGGCAGCCACTCCTACTTATAAAGTATAGCAATGTCTACCAGAAAAAGATGTCACAACACATTAATGAACTTGTTTTTATACTCAGTGGGGATAAAGGTTTTCAATATAGAAGATAGAAGACTAAATAGATATTGTGCTCCGATTCTAAAAGATACATTTATAAGATGTGTCTCTGTAAGATATAATTGACCTGAATGAATGATACAATGTATTTTAAAAAAATGTAAACAATATAGCAAAACCCATATTATAAAATTTGATATTTAATGTTATCCATACAATTCATTATCATCATAAATGTAATATTTTTTATTTTATTATGTATGCTTTTAGTTAAATGCTAAAACTGACTTTAACAGTAATGGTTGTGAGTTAGGTTTCCACATAGGAGTGATAAAAATTAATTTATTTTTATTGTGGATAAAGTATGATTGACTCTTGCCACTCAAGATTCAATGTTTGAGACATTGACATAGTAACTAAGCAAGTAGAAAATAGGGATTGTTATTTTTAGGTTTCCTCTACCTATCCTGCTATAAAACTGAGTTGTGGCTTAGTTAATAAATTTAAACTTACGGGACAGTGGAAGGCGGAGGCATGAGCTCTCCATCTCCTTCCATATCACCTTCATACCCTTCATCGTTTTTTTGTACTTCTTCTCCACTATCTTTCCAGTTTTCTTCATTCTGTGGACAACCACTCTTTATATCCTTTTTAGATTAATTAAATATTCAATATTTGTTTCAGTTTTCCCACCAATATAATATATATTAAATCAATTATATATTTCTATTTCTGGATAATAACTTTACTTGATATTTATAGATAGACTTAAAGTAATTAAAAAATATATATAAAATATTTTTTCTTTTGGGGAACAGAGTGTCTTAACACGAGGTTCCCTCTGCCTACCCTGCTGTGTGCGGGATACAATGTGAAGCTGATTTTTTTTTTTTTTTACAGCTTGTTCTTGTATTAGGTATTTCATATTAAAAACATCTTATACAATTCATATTTGATTTGTTTGGCAAATTGTATTTTAATAGGATAAGTGGACTTTTATATCCAAAATGTAATATGTAATCAAATTGGTGTATAATTTTGTGGATGCGTTGTTAGGACAAAAAAAAACAAGAAAGTATAGTTATTAAAATTGTAATATAATAATCACTTTTCTTTTACCTTTTCTTCTTCTGCAGCATCATCAATATCAAAAAAGTCAACAGCTGAAGGACTTTTTTCAGTATAATCTGAAATATATGTGATAAATTAATGCACAACAATGTTATTAGGTAGTATACGGACAATCAGAAAGTTAAAAAATACCATTTTCAATGTCTTCTTTAGCCGGTTCTTCTTGGTCTAAGACTTCAGATAACATTGACCCAAGTCCCAGGCGATAAAGAGATGATAACATACGCTTAGAGTCACCGTCAAGTAATTCATCATCCTCTAACTGACCACTCTCATCGATGTTTCCAAACAAGAAACCAGTCAAATCCATACCTGATCGACTTTGGTCATTGGGATCATCACTATCACACATGTTGAAATTATTAAAACTAACGTTACTTATGATAGAAGAGTTCTGTCTATGTCGTAATTAAGACATAAACATATCAAATTTGCAAATGCATCATAGCGTCGTTAGGATATACCACATAATAATTATTTGGCATTTTGACAAGACGACAACAGAACTTCACACTTTGACAGATATAAAATGTAAGTAGATAATAAAAATTAAATGCACCTTATTTTTGGGCACGCCACACAGATAACAAAGAAAGACGGATCACGAAACGTCAAGTTGATATAATCTGTGGTGGCTATAAATTAAAAAGTCTAAAAGAAGCAACAAATAAATTTAATTAAAAGTATAAATTTCTTACTTAAGAAATATATTTTGTTTACCTATAAAAATTAATAAATGCATAAAAGCAAATAAATCATATTTTTCAGACAACAATAAAAACCAACTAAATGCGAGAGTGCACTCATGCGTAGTCATAATAATAATACATACTTTTAAATTTTCACATAATTTCTTTACTTTAATCTAATTGCTATTGGTTCTTTTTTTATTTCATGATTCACAAAATCCATTTATTTATTAAGTAAATTAATAAATAAATGGAATTACGTCATGAGTTCTTAATAAACAGACACAGATCAACAACAAAGAGACTCTATTATTTATTGCGTTGTAATTGGAGGTACATAACCAAACATGTTAAAGCAATAT
The DNA here is from genome assembly GCA_021202915.1 of Heliconius himera. Taxonomy (NCBI): domain Eukaryota; kingdom Metazoa; phylum Arthropoda; class Insecta; order Lepidoptera; family Nymphalidae; genus Heliconius; species Heliconius himera. Next base: position 688,493 of record JAJHJA010000464.1, on the reverse strand, counting down.
TGAAAATTGACACAAAAGAAAACATAAGATATGAACATAATAACATAAACTATTTTAATTTAAAGAGATAAAATAAAAAAATAAATCCGTTTCACGCTGTATCTAGCATACAGCAGGCTAGGCAGAGGGAACCTAGTGTTAAGACACTTTCCCTCTTTCCGCCCAGTTATGGAGACATTGCGTGTTGAGTGGCGGAACTCAACGCCGAGATAGTATAAATAAGTGAAATCAAAAACTCAAATAATTTTGATATACCTTCCTATTAAGTCTGTGAATACATACTTTGTCTAAACATTGATATCACCACAAATTCAATATCTACCTATTATTATTATTATTTCATTTTAATAATTATATACATATATATTAACTAAATAATATACATAGCGTTAACAATTCGTAGATATTTATAAAAAGGTACTTAAATTAATAGGATTATTCTCATGTTCATTTATATCAAAATATGAAATCTTAGACTTTGTACAGAATAAACAAAAACAAAAAACTTTGTACATAATAAAGAGTTATATACGTCTATATAACTCTTTATTCTGTACAAAATTTTTTGGATATGTTTAGAATTCTTATTATAGCTCTTTTATCGAGCTTTAAATATGATTGTTTTTACTAAGTATTACGCTATTTTTAGATGGACAAAATTTTGTATTTAATTTTTTTTGAAACTTGTTAAGAAACTCCATTTTCCTATTTTCCACCCAATTTTTTATATATTGCGTGTTATATTGACATAGAAATATGTTTCTTATTTTATTAGTCATTTCTTGTGTTGATTAATATTTTAGTAACCCGCAAATTAATAGTTTACCAAACATAAAATAGCATTATATATGGGATCACAACACAACCAGGAGACAGGACGCTACATAAATTAGATTCTAATCAAATTATAGTTAGTTTTAGTAGAACAGTAGTCATGGCTTAAAGTTATGGCTAATTTATTACCTTCTGATAACATAGTTATACATATATCTAACTATTACTACATATTAGTAGGTAATATCAGTATTTTACCTAATACTTCAGGTACTAACATAAATGATTTTGTAAAAGTCCATGAAAGCTTTTAATAATTTCAAAATTAATTAAAAATAATGGTATTGTTAAAAATCTTATATTTGATTCTAAGTATGTTCAATGTATAATCCAATTCTAAACATGCAATAAAGTGGTATTATTATTATTATTATGTTCAGTAGAGATGAAAGATACGAGATGGATGTGGAAAGGCGTATTGCTGTCGGTAACAGGGATAACGGTGCCTTAGCTGACGAACTGTGGAACATGTGTACGGCGAAACGTCAGCACAGTTGCACGTTTGGCCGTACACAATACAGTGTTGGTACCGACGCCGTTATACAGCACAGAAGAAGAATGAAAGAAAGATGAATACTGTGGAGATGTGATCTTTTTGTAGGATATGCGGAGTCCGCTTAGCTGATCTAATCAGCAATGAAGAGATACACAGAATGGCAGGTACTGAGGATATCCTGGTAAGAATGAAAAAGAACGTGCTCAGCTGGTTTCGGCACTCCGTTCTCTCTGACTACCCTGCTAGGGATACAGCGTGAAGCTAAGTTAATTAAAAAAATAATGCTTTGGAATGAAGAACACAAATAATCCTTCAAACTCCCAACCATCGCGACAGGAGCTTCATTATTGCAAATTGATGAACTTAATTTACGATAAAAAAATCTTTTGCTAATGTGCCATTTACTTTTTTTTGTTCAGCAGGACTATTACGGTTTTTTATCAAATGTTCTAGATTTTCTATTGCCTATAAAAAAATGGTTTTATGCCATGTGTCCAGGTCAAATAGCTTTGCTACAACAAAAAAGTTTCACTCAAATCCTTCGAGTGGTACCGAAGATACTAGTGTAACAAACATTATACAAATAGTCATACCAAAATTTTAAAAGATTTTTGTTTTCTTAATATTTTCACAAGCCTTTATTTAGTTTCACCTGTTCCGACATTTGTCTGTAGTCACATCTTGCAAGAAGAATTTGATCTACTTTCCGGTTACCGATTGAGCTGAAGTTTTGCATTATATGTATAAATCGGAAGACTGATTTAATTAAACTTGAAGCCATGACCATAAGACCTTGTAGTTAAACGACATAAACCTACCGAATTTGAAAAACAACATACTACAATTATTCGAGGCCAGTCGAGGCGCAGCGACACAAAGTGTGACTGTAAAATCGACTGGTTGTGGTTTCGATTCTCACTCGAGGAAATGAAATATTTATTCACATTTATATTTTCATTGCTTCGCTCTCGTGTCGAGGCAAAGCGCGGCGTTGAGTTCCGCCACTCAACAAGCAATGCCACCAGAATTCGATAGAAAGTGGGGAACGGGGTGTCTTAACACTAGGTTCGCTCTGCCTACCCTGCTGTGTGCGGGATACAGCGTGAAGCTGATTTAATTTTTACAACTATTCAATATTAGACACAAGCTGTTTTGTTTTTGTTTTTTTCCACTAAAAGTATTCACAAGTTCACCAAGGTAGGTGTATTGAAAAAATTCAAAAGCTTCGCCCTGAATATAGAAATGAATTTTATATTCAATAGAGCTTGCTAAAGATTCTCTATTTTAAGTCCAAGGGGTAATTTTATGAAGGCGTGATAAAATTATTTTACAAGCGGTCTCTCCATAATCCTTGAGTGAACAGAGTCAGCACCCGAGCGGCTTAATTAGCACGAAGTTCAAACTTTCAGATAAATATGCGATTTGTCTAGTTTACAAAGATTCACAATTTTTGCTTAAAATTTATATTTTACTTTTGTTTTTCACATTTTTTTTTAAATATAATGTTAGCTTATATTATTATTGTTAGAATTTTTTGCTATCGTCATTTTTGAGCCCAGTCGTGGAGCATGGTTGCTTGTGACTGAATAAGTTATAGGTTGTGGGTTTATTTTCCACTTGAGAAAAAAAAATATTTCATATTTTACTTTTACTTTTAGCGAGACGTTGAGTTCCCCTACTCAACACACAATACCTCCAGAATTCGACGGAAAGTGGGAAGCGGGGTGTCTTAACACTAGGCCCACTTTCCGTCTTTCGCCTACACTGATTCAACTGATACTCAATTGAACTAGCGGCATTAAAACCAAATTTTATCCTCCTTTTAAGGCTATTATTTTCTAGGTTTTAAGCACAAATGTATAGGTTTTTTCCTGAACCTGTACTACCTGTAGATGCTACCTGCCAAATTTCGTAATTGTAGGTTAACCGAAAGTACTCTATTTATTTTGATTCCCTTTATAGTGCCGAAATACGCCTTTCTTACTATATAAAAAAAAATAGCAATAGCCATATATTTTTTTTTTCGCTGAATTTTCAAAACATTTCGCGTTAAATGGCGGAACTCAACGCCTTGCTCTGTCCTGTTACCAGAGCGAGGAAAGAAAAAAGATTAAATGATTTACTTTCTCAAGTGGAACTCGAACTAACAAACATCGCGTTTACGGACCACACACTGTACCACAACGGCCTTTCATTTATTATCATTTTAAATATACTTTTTATGATATGTATAGAAGACATAGCTCTTACACCTAACTATGCAGAAAATCAATAAAAGCAGCTCAGCTTCACGCTGTATCCCCCACGCAGGAGGGTAGGCAGAGGGAACCTAGTGTTAACACACTCTGTTCCCCATTCGCCCAATTTTGAAGGCGTTGCGTGTTGAGTGGTGGAATTCTACGCCGCGCTTTGTCTCAGCACAAGAGCGGAGATCGAATCCACAACCAGACACATTTACAGACATACACTTGTGCTCCTGCGCCAGGAATGGCCTTTTAAAAAAAAACAATGATATTTTAAAAATAATTATACCATCACAAATTCTTAAAATAAATAGATGAAAATAGGCATTAAAGTGAATGAGCTGATCCAATAACAACTCGTCGCCATTACGCTTTTTAACGCTGAAAGTTTCCCATCCGCGAATAAATCAAGTTGACGTCAGCAATTTACTTGTTTGATAGAATAAACTCTACTACTGGGTCTTATTATAATATGATTTTGCCTTTGTTTCCAAATATTACATTTATTTTTAAATCTCGTATGTAAAATATTAAAACAATTTTTGATAATTATAATTTGGTTTTTCTATAAAATACAATAAATCTAAAGATTTCGCAGATTCAAAATTTGATATTTGATTTCCATTTACCTATCCTGCTATAAACAAGATACATATATAGATATAGTAAGAAAAGATTTTTATATTATATACGTAGATTGATTGGTAACTTATCGGTTTTGCTAACAATTTTTCCCACGACAGTTAAAAAAAACAATAAATAATCATTTTCCTTATATAAAACTTACTACGTAAGTAAGCAAAACCCTTCAAAATCCTAAAATATATAAATAGTGATATATAAATGTAAAATTAGAATGTAGGTAAAAATAATATAATGTTAAAGAGGTCATTGACATATGCAACAGGGATTAAAATCGGCTTTGAAACTGTTAAGCTGAACTCTTTTAATTATTCTCAACTTTCCAAAATTTTATGCTAACTTCGCACAACGCCTAGAATTAAATCTCTTTTTAACCTTTGAAAAAAGGATTTTTCGGGACTATGTAGGTGAATATTCACGTCGTACCTTAATTATTTTTTAAATAATGCGCGATAAAAACAGAAAATTGTGAAGATTAAATTTCAAATATTATGTCAAGATTAAATGCTAGGATCTCTTTGTCTACCATTTTTAGCCTTTTGTTTATAGCACCAAAACAATAATATATACAGCTAGTTAGTATAACTAAATACATCCATCATGGTGTAATTGAATTTATCTGAAAATGTAAACATTATTATTATCAGCTTCACGCTGTATCCCGCACACAGCAGGGTAGGCAGAGGGAACCTAGTGTTAAGACACTCTGTTCCCCATTTTCCGCCGAGTTCTGGAGGCATTGCGTGTTGAGTGGCGGAACTCAACACCGCGCTTTTCCTCGAAACCAGAGCGAAGAAATGAAAATATAAATTTAAATACATATTTCAGTTCCTCGGGTGGGGATCGAACTCACAACCAGTCGATTTTACAGTCACACTTTGTGTCCCTGCGCCACGACTGGCCTCAATGTGAACATAAAATATTAATATGGTTATCTACTATGAAAATAATAATATCTCACAAGCAGTATCTCAAATATTGTTTTTTTCTTTAAAATAAATAGAAACATTTTCTCGTTTATGTGTTGTTGTAACTTTGTTTCGAACTCTCTAGAAACGTAAACTGTTCTCGTATTTACGCTTTGCTGGTACTATTTACCTTCAGTTTGCTACTAAAATAAATTGATGCCTTGTACTTTGTAAGGGTGCTAAATACTTTTAACTTTTAGTAAAACATTTTATTTTAATAACTATAACTATGTACATATTTATTACAGGAAAATAATAATGATTACTTTAAATATACATCTTGATTATACGAAATCCTGTAAATAAATCAAAAATAAATTTCTATATATAACTAGACTAACACGTAATGCCTCCAAAATTCGGCGGAAAGTGGAGAATCGAGTGTTTTAACACTAGGCTCCCTCCGCCTACCTTGCTGTGTGCGGGATACAGCGTGAAGCTAAAAAAAGATAAGATACTTTAATATATAAAAGTTAAGTGTAGTAGGTACATACTGGCATTAAGAAATGAAAATTTTTGCCAATGTTTCGAAATTACATAATAAACACCATTTCGAAATGCATTTAGAGACTGGATTTTTCATATATACACATTTAAAATAATACCTTGTAAGTTTTTGCTATCCAAATAGCAATGGCCTTTTTTTTTAATAGTTTTTTTAGCTTCACGCTATATCCCGTACGTAGCAGGGTAGGCAGAGGGAATTTAGGAACCTAGTGTCAAAACACTCCGTTCCTATTAAAATACTTAATATCCTACTTTCCGCTGACTTCTGGAAGCATTGCGTGTAGAGTACGGAACTCAACGACGCGCTTTGCCCTCTTACCAGAGAGAAGAAATTAAAATTATATGAATATTCAATTAATAATATTCAATTACCTCGAGTGGGAATTGAGTCCACAATCTGTCGCCAATACAGTCACACGCTAACACTTCTGTGCCACAACAGGCCTTAGGTTTTTGATTTAAATAGTTAAATTATATCGAAATAAATAGTTAAACATTTTTCAAATGGAATGAAATTATGATAATTCTTTTATATGATACGCTGTTGAAGTTCTGTCTCCGCTTCCATTAGTATATACTACTTCTCAACTTATGCTTTTGTATAATAACATCTTGCGGAGCTATAAAAAAGTTTTTATTGGCGACCGAAATACTAAACAATATAATATTACCCGACTTTAGTAATGAAAATACAGCACAGTATTCTTTGTAACATCACCATATTAAAATATTTGCTTAGTATTTATTATTATTTATATGTTGTTTACTTGTTTTCATAAATAATACAGAATAGTATTTATTTATTTTCAAGATTTCATCTCAAAACGTTTTCATATTTGCTTAGTTTCAATATTACTAACATATTGTCACAGTATAAAATTGATATTTCACCAAGATATTGGAAAACATTGTAAATTGTAAATTATAAAAATAAAAAAAACTTGTCAAATGCGAGTCGAACTCGTATACCGAGGGTTGAGTACCAAATCCAGGATTGTCAACGGGAAGAACAATTTATAAAAATTGACAAACTTAAGTTTTGCATAAATGAATTACATTTATAGTTTCGTAATGATTTTTTCTAATAAACAAGAATATATTTTGATTAAGCGGCGAATTTTCAAGCTATTACAATGAAATAAAAACTAAAACTTACTCTGAGTTACTTGCAATTTTTGTGTGTAAAAGTTGTTTAAATTTATTTTGTAGTTTTTACGTCATACGTGACCACATAAACAGACAAACAGACGAACAGACAAACAGACAAAAAATCCAAAAATGGTGGAAATGTATTCTGTTAGTTATCCTTTAACACCCTGGCTATTTTTTTTAAAGATTTATAATGTACAAAAACGATTTTTCTACAGATTTATTATAAGATATTTGCCATGTACAGACACCGATGACTTATGATTTTATTATAAGTATACTTTTTTTTCAAAATAATTGAATATCCTTATGGGAACTACGAAGATGCAACCTAAGATTTTAACAATTTTCACATTACAAATCTTAAATGCGCTGCAAACAAACATTATGTATTGAAACAGGAACATAATGCAGTGTATTAAGTAAGTAATTCAATAGTTTAAGCGGGCGAAGCCGCTTGCAAGTCGCTAGTAAAATAGTATTTAGTTAGTAAAAAGAACTTCAGTACGGCCGTGTAGAAAATCTTTATACGGCAAATAATTTCATACGGCAGAAATAAACAGTTAAGAAAATATACGAAATGGTATAATAACAGTATTATTGGATTACATACCTTATTAATCTATCCGTTAAACCGAGCGAGGGGAGCACTTTATAGGTTGATGCCTACAATCCTAATAGGATTACTGGTATTAGTTTACAATACTATCACTGACCCGTATTATCTTCAAAACAAATACTCCAATTTTGTACATATACCTATATACGTTTTTAATTAACAGCTTAAATTTATTATTATTAAAAATAATGAAAAAAGCGTAAGGTTCTTAGAAAGAATTTAGTATCACGATACTCTATATTGCGTGTTGAGTATCGGAACCTAAACTTGGGAAATAGAAATCGAATCCACAGTCTCTTTCCTCGTGTTTAATACGTACCGAGATATTTATATTGTTTTATTAAGAAGTAGATTCTAAATAAGTATCTCTTTGAAAAAACATTGACTAAAAAGTTTTATTATTTCTCGTTATTAAACTCCATGTATTATGTGTAGTTATATTTATTTTGATATTATAATTTTACTGGTATAATAAATATAAGAACACAAGTTATCCCAAAATAATGGTGTAAATATGTGGTATATTTTTGAAATGACGGAGTCATTACTTAGGCGGGTCGGATCAAAGGAAGACTACCAAATTGTAGGGAAAAAAAACCTAAGGGGCTTTGTGTGTAAATATTACATTACAGTAGTAATATTACGGGTAAGACCGTAGTATGTGGAAATATAAGTTTAAAAGTGTCCCAGAAGGTTTCCATCCCTTCACATTAACTATAATGCTATAGAACACTTCATTTAGAAGCAAAAGTTAAACTTGCTGGTCGTTAGCGCAGAAGGGCCAAACCATTTTGTAATTGTTCATGTAATGAAATAATTTAAATTCCTTATGTTAATAAGGCCTGCAATATTCCCAAATTTTCATACCTTAATTTTATAACTATAAGTATTCACCGAGAGGAAGATGTTTCAATTACATTATTTAATTTTTAAAGGTTGCTCAAGTGTAATTTTGTAATAATAAAGATTTTTCATAGGTTTTTTATAACAAGGCCAGTAGTGGCGCAGGGGCACAAAGTGTGACTGTAAAGTTGACTGGTTGTGGGTTCGATCCCCACTCGAGGAAATAACATATTTATTTAGATTTATGTGTTCATTTCTTCGCTCTGGTGTAGAGAAAGTGTGGCGTTGAGTTCCGCCAATCAATACGCAATGCCTCCAGAACACGGCGGAAAGTGGGGAACGGAGTGTTTTAACTTGCTTACGCTGCAGAATGGGGGAAACAAAAAAGCTGAAGATGATTTACTTAATTTATAACAAATGTACTCAATATAACTCAATAATAAATATAAAATAATATAAAAATATGAAATATAACTATGATATAAAAACATCAACCAATTTCTATTTTTATTAGAAGCAATCACGGTATGCAATTCGCATACCACCTTTCAATCTACGCAATGTTTGTTTGCAACATTTTTATGGCAGTTTGGGCGATAAATATTTCCTGTGTCGGGTTTGGGTCGGAATCCAGTCGTGGATTACCAGGATATTGTTGTTTCATTCCTATTCCATATATTCCATTCATTTTCACAGAATTAATTCATATTTTGTTGATCTTCATATTACATTGTGTATTAATCTTATTATTGTTAGGCGAACCAACAAATCAGAAACAAAATCCAGCTTTTACAATAAATCCACTTACACTTGTTATATACACATATACTCTCGTAGTCACAATATTGAAATATGAATTGTAACGACAAGTTGTCTTGACAATATCTTAGAACGTAATGAACACGAGTGCCGTGTCGTTTGTGCTTATATTGGAAATACACCGGAAAAGACGCAGCACACTACCGCCACTTAATACAATCGATAATGGAAACAATATCAAATGACGTACTTGTAATTACAGTGACACCTATTATTACATTATAAGTAACTTATGCTAACAATTGTAATTTTTTATACTAAGTATAACGTTATTTTTAGACGAACAACATTTTTTATTTAATTTTTTTTAAGACCTGTTGTTATGAAACTCCGTTCGCCTTTTTTTCACCCAATTTTTTATATATTGCTTGTTATGTTGACATAGAAATATATTTCTTATTTTTTTAGTCATTTCTTGTGTTGATAATATTTTAGTAACCCGCAAATTAATAGTTTACCAAACATAGAATAGCATTATATATGGGATCACAACACAACCAGGAGACAGGACGCTACATAAATTAGATTCTAATCAAATTATAGTTAGTTTTAGTAGAACAGTAGTCATGACTTAAAGTTATGTTTAATTTATTACCTTCAGATAACATAGTTATACATATATCTAACTATTACTACATATTAGTAGGTAATATAAGTATTTTACCTAATACTTCAGGTACTAACATAATTGATTTTGTAAAAGTCCATGAAAGCTTTTAATAATTTCAAAATTAATTAACAAAATTGGTATTGTTAAAAATATTATATTTGATTTTCAGTATGTTCAGTAGAGATGAAAGATACGAGATGGATGTGGAAAGGCGTATTGCTGTCGGTAACAGGGATAACGGCATGTACTTATTTATAATTATGTAATAGTTATGTAATTTAATATATATTGTAATGTGAAAAATTGTTAAATATACATATATAGACATTCGCTTAACCTTAGATCTAAGTAAAATTTTGTAAAATAATGTAAAGTTAAAAATATAATTTTCCTATTATAGGTATTAATTGTATGTAAACGATAATGTAATTAATATATATGATAAGGAAATTAATACATTTAAAAAGGGTACGGACCAAGTGTCTGTAGTGTTAAGAAATAAATAAATAAATAAATAAAAAAAAAAAAAAAAACAGGGATAACGGTGCCTTAGCTGACGAACTGAGGAACATGTGTACGGCGAAACGTCAGCACAGTTGCACGTTTGGCCGCAAACAATACAGTGTTGGTACCGACGCCGTGATACAGCACAGAAGAAGAATAAAAGAAAGTTGAATACTGTGGAGATGTGATCTTTTTGTAGGATATGCGAAGTCGGCTTAGCTGATCTAATCAGCAATGAAAAGATACACAGAATGGCAGGTACTGAGGATATCCCGGTAAGAATAAAAAGGACGTGCTCAGCTGGTTTCGGCATTCCGTTCTCTCTGACTACCCTGCTAGGGATACCGCGTGAAGCTAAGTTAATTAAAAAAAAAACGTTTTGGAATGAAGAAAACAAATAATCCTTCAAACTCCCAACTATCGCGACAGGAGCTTCATTATTGCAACTTGATGGACTTAATTTACGATAAAAAACCTTTTGCTAATGTGCCATTTACTTTTTTTTTGTTCAGCTGGACTATTATGGTTTTTCATCGAAAGTTCTAGATCTTACGGTTTCAGAATTCATTTATTCTCATATAGAATTTACAATTCACTTACTGAGAAAATATACATGTTACAATATCTTATTGTCGTCCAGCGTAGCTTATAAATATAATTTTGATTAGTTATAAACATAAAACAACACTAAAAACAATCCAAGACAAAATTACAACAATTAGTAATTAAAAATTAGCTTTGGTGGGTACTTTATTATTACATTTGAATAGTAACGTAAGTTAACATTTAAAAGAAACAGTCTAACAACTCGTAAACATGTTCGAGCAAAAATAAGGCCGAGACCACAATGATAGTTGCTTGCCAATATATAATATTAATTATGATTATATAAGTTTGATACATTTGGTAATGTTTATAAATATAATAAGTTGCACGTGATTAATTAGCCATTAATTGTTACTTGTATTTCTATAAATTTAAATTATGTATGATTTATTTAGAATATTGAGAAGTCCTTCAATACATGTACTCTAAGCAGTTTTTTAAATGAATTTAAAGAAGTAATATCTTTAATATCCTTTGGTAATGAGTTATACAGATTTGCACCTTCATACATTATATTTTTTCTTCCATATTTAGTTCTAGGTGTTCTAAGCGAGATGTTATGAGCTTGTCTAGTTAGCGTTTTTTGTATGTGTAAATTTTTTGTAAAGACTAATTTTGAATGTATGTCTTTTGTTAGAATTTTTCTTATAATAATACATGTATTATATTTATATATTTGATGAAGAGTCATAAGATTTGTTTCTTTGTAAATTTTTATAGTTGGTGTTAGGTATGAATACCGAAATAGGGCTTTAATTACTTTGTTCTGGGCTATTTGCAGCGGTTGTAAATTGGATTTTGCAGCTGTTCCCCAAACCTCAACTAGAGTTATAGATTATATATCGTACCTCCCTCGGGAGACATCGAGCTACATTACGGAGTGCTCCTGTCAGGGAAGTCAGCTTATTTCTCACACTTTTAATATGAGGTACCCAGCTCAGTTGGCTGTCAAGAATTAGACCTAGGTATTTTTCTTTATTAACCTTGTTAATCCTCTCGCCATTAATAGTAAGTGGATTATACTCGCCAATTTTTTTATTCTTAGCAGCAAATATAATGTAATTTGTCTTTGATGTGTTTACAGTAAGTAGGTTTGATTGCAGCCACGTATGCAAAAGATCCAGGTCAACTTGAGCTTGTTCTGCTATTGATGCTATAGATTTACCGGAGTAGAATAGACTGGTATCATCAGCATATAGTGTTAGATCACCCTTTAAACCTGCTTTATGAATGTCATTTATGTACACTAGTAAAAGCAAGGGGCCGAGGACTGAACCTTGGGGAACGCCATAGGTTATCAGCTGGGGTGTACTCTCAACTCCATCTATTTTAACAATTTGATATCTGTTTGTAAGGTATGATTCAAATATTTTATAAGCTGATCCTGCAATTCCTATACTTTTCAACTTAGTCAAGAGTTTCTCATGGCTCACAGTGTCAAAAGCTTTTTTCAAGTCTATGAACACTCCTAAAGTAATTTTCTTATTATCTATGTTGATTTTGATTGTTGTAACTAAATCAATAGTAGCTGCAACGGTATTTGACTTGGGTCGGAATCCATACTGTTTTTCAAATAGAAATTTTTTTGATTCAAGAAATTCATAAAGACGGTTATGCAAAATTTTTTCGAAAACTTTAGATAGAATCGGTAGTACAGATATAGGGCGATAATTTCCAGGCTCAAGTTTACTACCTGCTTTATATATAGGATTAACTTTAGCAATTTTTAAAGGGTCTGGAAATTTACCTTCTTTGAAGCAGCTGTTAATGCATTTTGTCAATTTCTCAGCCAACAAGTCTTTTACACATTTAACCACCTTAGTACTAATTCCATCAATACCAGTACTTGTGTTTGAATCTAAGTTATTGATTATTTTAACAACTTCGTTCAGAGTAGCAGGTTTCAGTTCACTTAATATGTTATCATCATTGAGTTGGGTATAGTTAAATGTATTATTTTGTTCTATATAAGATATATTATTTTGGTTTATGGTTGGAAATTTACTTGCCAGCTCAGCACCTATTTTCGAGAAAAAAGCGTTAAAACATTCGCATATTTGCTTTGGGTCAGTGATTTCACCTGTAGAGGTATTAAGCTTTAGAGGAATTTGGTTACTTTTCGTTTTATTGCCTGTTAAATCGTTTATGAGTTGCCACATCTTTAGAAGATTCTTCTCACATTTTTTAAAAACTTTATAATAATATTTACTTTTGGTGTTCTGAATAATTTCGTGGGTAGTAGTCTGTTGCTTTAAAAAGTCATTTTTTAATTTTTCGTTACCTGGTATTTGCTTCAGGTTGCACAAGAGCATATTTCTTTTATTGATTGATGATATCACATCTTTATTGATCCAGTCTTTACTTAGTGGATTTAGTAATTTGGTCTTAATAGTTTTATTCTTTGAAATGGCTTGTAGTAAAAACTTTTCTAATGTTGTATATTTGTAATCTAAACTGGTGAATGATTGATCTTTGAGAGTTTGATAAAGGTGATTGTAATTGATTGCTTCGAATTTTAATCGTTTTACTCGTTCCGGATGCGTTCTCTTTACTTCAAAATAAATTTGTTTATGATCGGAGAAGGCAGTCTCAATAATAGACATATGGAATTCATTTTCTTTAAGATTGCTGCAAACATGATCCAGTATAGTCCTGGTGGTATTCGTTTCACGTGTGCAATGTTCCACATCGATCTTGTTTAATATTTTCATCCCATTCTCCTTTAGAGCTATCTTATATTCCTTTATAGATTGTTGTTTCCTACTAAGTAAATTTAAGTTCAGGTCCCCGAAAACAATAGCTCTTCTTTTACCACTTACTTGCTTATTATAAATGTCCAAAAACTTTTTTAAATTTGAAGGTGGTTGCTTGTATATCGCTCCAATATCTAAAGATAGGTTCTCTAAGTGGATCCATAAGAAATGATTATAGTCTACATATTCTTCATCTATAAATGAATGTTTCATGCCATTATGAACGTATATTGATACACCACCACCTCTTACAGTGGTCCGATAATTGTAGTAATGGGTATAATTTGGTATGTTTAGATCTTCAATTTCTGGTTCTATGTCATGTGTCCAGGTCAAATTTTTTTGCTACAGCAAAAAAGTTTCACTCAAATTCATCTAGTGATACCAAAGATAACAGAAAATACAAACATTATACAAAATATAATCATACCAAAATATTAAAAGATTTTTGTTTTCTAATGTTTTTTAGTATAATTATTAATATTTTCACAAGCCTTTGTTTAGTTTCACCTATATTTGTCTGTAGTCATATCTTGTAAGAAGAATTTGATCTACTTTCCGGTTACGGATTGAGCTGAAATTTTTGCATTATATGTGTAAATCGGAAGACGAGCTGATTTAATTACGACACTTGAAGCCATGGTCATAAGAGCTTGTAGTTAAATGACATAAACCTACCGAATTTGAAAAATAACATACTACAACTATTCGAGGCCAGTCGTGCCGAAGCCGCACAAAGTGTGACTTTAAAATCGACTGGTTGTAGGTTCGATTCTCTACTCGAGGAAATGAAATATTTATTCACATTTATATTTTCATTTCTTCGCTCTCATGTCGAGGCAAAGCGCGGCGTTGAGTTCCGCCACTCAACAAGCAATGCCACCAGAATTCGGCAAAAAGTGGGGAACGGAGTGTCTTAACACTAGGTTCGCTCTATCTACCCTGCTGTGTGCGGGATACAGCGTGAAGCTGATTTAATTTTTTACAACTATTCAATATTAGACACAACCTGTTTTATTTTTGTTTTTTTCCACTAAAAGTATTCACAAGTTCACCAAGATAGGTGTATTGAAGAAATTCAAAAGCTTCGCCCTGAATATAGAAATGAATTTTGTATTCAATAGAACTTGCTAAAAATTCCCTATTTTAAGTCCAAGGGGTAATTTTATGAAGGCGTGATAAAATTATTTTACAAGCGGTCTCTCCATAATCCTTGAGTGAACAGAGTCAGCACCCGAGCGGCTTAATTAGCACGAAGTTCAAACTTTCAGATAAATATGCGATTTGTCTAGTTTACAAAGATTCACAATTTTTGCTTAAAATTTATATTTTACTTTTGTTTTTCGTATTTTTTTTAAATATATTGTTAGTTTATATTATTATTGTTAGAATTTTTTGTTATCGTCATTTTTGAACCCAGTCGTGGAGCATGGGTTGCTTGTGACTGTATAGGTTATAGGTTGTGGGTTCATTTCCCACTCGAGAAAATAAAATATTTAATATTTTACTTTTAGCGAGACATTGAGTTCCCCTACTCAACACACAATACCTCCAGAATTCGACGGAAAGTGGGGAGCGGAGTGTCTTAACACTAGCCCCACTTTGCCAACACTGCTTACCAAGAGTCCTTTCAAATGATACCTCAATTGAACTAGCAGCATTAAAATTAAATTTTGTCCCCCTTTTAAATCTATTATTTTCTAGGTTTTAAGCACAAATGTATAGGTTTCAGATTTTTTCCTGAACCTGTACTACCTGTAGATGCTAGCTGCCAAATTTCGTAATTGTAGGTTAACCGAAAGTACTCTATTTATTTTGATTCCCTTAATAGTGCCGATTTACGCCTTTTTTGCTATATAAAAAACAATAGCAATAGCCATATTCGCCGAATTTTCAAAATATTTCGTGTTAATTGGCGGAACTCAACGCCTTGCTCTGTCCTGTTACCAGAGCGAGGAAAGAAAATATTAAATGATTTACTTTCTCAAGTGGAACTCGAACTAACAAACATCGCGTTTACGGACCACACACTGTACCACAACGGCCTTTCATTTATTATTATTTTAAATATACTTTTTATGATATGTATAGAAGACATAGCTCTTACACCTAACTATGCAGAAAATCAATAAAAGCAGCTCAGCTTCACACTGTATCCCCTACACAGGAGGGTAGGCAGAGGGAACCTAGTGTTAACACTCTCTGTTCCCCATTCGCCCAATTTTGAAGGCGTTGCTTGGTGTGTGGTGGAATTCTACGCCGCGCTTTGTCTCGGCACAAGAGCGGAGATCGAATCCACAACCACTCACATTTACAGACACACACATGTGCCCCTGCGCCACGAATGGCCTTTTAAAGAAAAACAATAATGTTTTAAAAATAATTATATCATCACAAACTCCTAAAATAAATAGATGAAAATAGGCATTAAAGTGAATGAGCTGATCCAATAACAACTCGTCGCCATTACGCTTTTTAACGCTGAAAGTTTCCCATCCACGAATAAATCAAGTTGACGTCAGCAATTTACTTGTTTGATAGAATAAACTCTACTACTGGGTCTTATTATAATATGATTTTGCCTTTGTTTCCAAATATTACATTTATTTTTAAATCTCGTATGTAAAATATTAAAACAATTTTTGCTAAATATAATAAATGTAAAGATTTCGCAGGTTCAAAATTTGATATTTGATTTCCTTTTACCTATCCTGCTATAAACAAGATACATATATAGATATAGTAAGAAAAGATTTTTATATTATATATGTAGATTGATTAAGTTATCGATTTTGCTAACAATTTTTCCCACGACAGTTAAAAAAAACAATAAATAATCATTTTCCTTATATAAAACTTACTACGTAAGTAAGCAAAACCCTTCAAAGTCCTAAAATATATAAATAGTGATATATAAATGTAAAATTAGAATGTAGGTAAAAATAATATAACGTTAAAGAGGTCATTGACATATGCAACAGGGATCAAAATCGGCTTTGAAACTGTTAAGCTGAACTCTTTTAATTATTCTCAACTTTCCAAAATTTAATACTAACTTCTCACAACGCCTAGAATTAAATCTCTTTTTAACCTTTGAAAAAAGGATTTTTCGGGACTTTGTAGGTGAATATTCACGTCGCACCTTAATTATTTTTTAAATAATGTGCGATAAAAACAGAAAATTGTGAAGATTAAATTTCAAATATTATGTCTTAAGATCAAACGCTAGAATCTCTTTGTCTACCATTTTTAGCCTTTTGTTTATAGCACCAAAACAATAATATATAGAGCTGGCTAGTATAATTAAAAATAATAAATAAAAACTACTTTTCTAAATATATTTAATAAATAGTATTAAACATAATTAGAATACAGGAGAAAGATAAGGGTTGTTGCCATCATGGTGTAGTTGAATTTATCTGAAAATGTGAACATTATTATTATTAGCTTCACGCTGTATCCCGCACACAGCAGGGTAGGCAGAGGGAACCTAGTGTTAAGACACACCGTTCCCCACTTTCCGCCGAGTTCTGGAGGGATTGCGCGTTGAGTTGCGGAACTCTACGCCGCGCTTTTCCTCGACACCAGAGCGAAGAAATCAAAATATAAATTTAAATAAATATTTCAGTTCCTCGAGTGGGGATCGAACCCACAACCAGTCGATTTTACAGTCACACCTTGTGCCCCTGCGCCACGACTGGCCTCAATGTGAACATAAAATATTAATATGGTTATCTACTATAAAATAATAATATCTCACAAGCAGTATCTCAAATATTGTTTTTCTTTTCTTCAAAATAAATAGAAACATTTTCTCGTTTATGTGTTGTTGTAACTTTGTTTCGAACTCTCTAGAAATGTAAACTGTTCTCGTATTTACGCTTTGCTGGTACTATTTACCTTCAGTTTGCTACTAAAATAAATTGATGCCTTGTACTTTGTAAGGGTGCTAAATACTTTTAACTTTTAGTAAAACATTTTATTTTAATAACTATAACTATGTACATATTTATTATAGCAAAATAATTATGATTCCTATAAATATATATCTCGACTAGCGACCAGCTCGCGGCTTCGCCCGCTTAAATTTGTGAATTATTTGTTTGTTTAAGTACATGGAATTACGTTCCTGTTTTAATAAATAATGTATTAAGATTTCTAAAGTGAATATTATTAAAACCATAGGTTGGCATTTTCGATTTATATTAGAAAAAATATTGAGGGTATTTAACAAAGTAATAGAACCAGACACAATGATATTTAAAAATTTTGTTTGTCGACCCTTATCTCAGAAATGATTGTTTGACTGAATGATTCAATAACAAATCTTTATAACTACTTATTTATATCCTCATAGGAAAATGATAGCTTTTTTTAAGAAAATAAATTTTATCAAAATATATATTTTTTTATTTTAATATTAAAATAACATATAATATATTATATATTATATTATAATAACATATTATATATTTATACAAAAGAGAATTATTATTATTTTGTTTAATTTAAAAACATTTTAGAAAGTTTTTTAATTCTATTAAAATTATAAAAACTACCAACATTTTTATAGTTAATAAAAAAATTCTCAAACTGTGCGCGGGATACAGCGTGAAGCTAAAAATATATGTATATATATATATATATATATATATATATATATATATATATATATATATATATATATATATATATATATATATATATAATACCATGTAAGTTTTTGCTATCCAAATAGCAATTGCCTTTTTTTTTTCAAATAGTTTTTTTAACTTCACGCTATATCCCGCAGCTACCAGGGTAGGCAGAGAGAATTTAGGAAGCTAGTGTCAAAACACTCCTTTCCTATTAAAATACTTAGTACCCTACTTTCCGCTGACTTCTGGAAGCATAGCGTGTAGAGTACGGAACTCAACGCCGCGCTTTGCCGTCTTACCAGAGAGAAGAAATTAAAATTATATTAATATTCAATTAATAATATTCAATTACCTCGAGTGGGAATTGAGTCCACAACCTGTCGCCAATACAGTCACACGCTAACACTTCTGTGCCACAACAGGCCTTAGGTTTTTGATTTAATTAAATTTAGTTAAATTATATCGAAATAAATAGTTAAACATTTTTCAAATGGAATGAAATTATGATAATTCTTTTATATGATATGTTCTTGAAGTTTTGTCTCCGCTTCCATCAGTATATATTACTTCTCAACTTATGCTTTTGTATAATAACATCTTGCGGAGCTATAAAAAAGTTTTTATTGGCGACCGAAATACTAAACAATATAATATTACCCGACTTTAGTAATGAAAATACAGCACAGTATTCTTTGTAACATCACCATATTAAAATATTTGCTTAGTATTTATTATTATTTATATGTTGTTTACTTGTTTTCATAAATAATACAGAATAGTATTTATTTATTTTCAAGATTTCATCTCAAAACGTTTTCATATTTGCTTAGTTTCAATATTACTAACATATTGTCACAGTATAAAATTGATATTTCACCAAGATATTGGAAAACATTGTAAATTGTAAATTATAAAAATAAAAAAAACTTGTCAAATGCGAGTCGAACTCGTATACCGAGGGTTGAGTACCAAATCCAGGATTGTCAACGGGAAGAACAATTTATAAAAATTGACAAACTTAAGTTTTGCATAAATGAATTACATTTATAGTTTCGTAATGATTTTTTCTAATAAATAAGAATATATTTTGATTAAGCGGCGAATTTTCAAGCTATTACAATGAAATAAAAACTAAAACTTACTCTGAGTTACTTGCAATTTTTGTGTGTAAAAGTTGTTTAAATTTATTTTGTAGTTTTACGTCATACGTGACCACATAAACAGACAAACAGACGAACAGACAAACAGACAAAAATCCAAAAATGGTGGAAATCGATTCTGTTAGTTATCCTTTAACACCCTGGCTATTTTTTTTAAAGATTTACAATGTACAGAAACGATTTTTCTACAGATTTATTATAAGTAAGATATTTGCCATGTACAGACACCTATGGCTTATGATTTTATTATATGTATACTTTTTTTTCAAAACAATTGAATATCCTTATGGGAACTACAAAGATGCAACCTAAAATTTTAACAATTTTCACATTACAAATCTTAAATGCGCTGCAAACAAACATTATATATTGAAACAGGAACATAATGCAGTATGTTAAGTAAATAATTATAAAGTTTAAGTGGGCGAAGCCGCTAGCAAGTCGCTAGTAAAATAGTACCTACTTAGTTAGTAAAAACTACGGCCGTGTAGACAATCTTTATACGGCAAATAATTTCATACGGCAGAAATAAACAGTTAAGAAAATATACGAAGTGGTATAATAACAGTATTATTGGATTACATACCTTATTAATCTATCGGTTAAACCGAGCGAGGGGAGCACTTTATAGGTTGATGCGTACAATCCTAATAGGATCACTGGTATTAGTTTACAATACTATCACTGACCCGTATTATCTTACAAACAAATACTCCAATTTTGTACATATACCTATATGTTTTTAATTAACAGCTTAAATTTATTTTTATTAAAAATAATGAAAAGAGCGTAAGTTCCATGAAAGAACTTAGTGTCACGAGACTCTTTCCTCGTGTTTAATACGTACCGAGATATTTATATTGTTTTATTAAGAAGTAGATTGTAAATAATTATCTCTTTGAAAAAACATTGACTGAAAAGTTTTATTATTTCTCGTTATTAAACTCCATGTATTATGTGTAGTTATATTTATTTTGATATTATAATTTTACTGGTATAATAAAAATAAGAACATAAGTTATCCCAAAATAATGGTGTAAATATGTGGTATATTTCTGAAATGACGAAGTCATTACTTAGGCGGGTTGGATCAAAGGAAGGCTACCAAATTGTAGGCAAAAAAACCTTACCTAAGGGGCTTTGTGTGTAAATATTACATTACAGTAGTAATATTACGGGTAAGACCGTAGCATGTGGAAATATAAGTTTAAAAGTGTCCCAGAAGGTTTCCATCCCCTCACATTAACTATAATGCTATATAGAACACTTCATTTAGAAGCAAAAGTTAAACTTGCTGGTCGTTAGCGCAGAATGACCCAACCATTTTGTAATTGTTCATGTAATGAAATAATTAAAATTCCTTATGTTAATAAGGCCTGCAATATTCTCAAATTTTCATACCTTAACTTTATAACTATAAGTATTCATCGGGGGTAACTTGTTTCAATTACATTATTTAATTTTTAAAGGTTGCTTAATTGTAATTTTGTAACAACAATAAAGATTTTACATAGGTTTTTATAACAAGGCCAGTCGTGGCGCAAGGGCACAGTGTGACTGTAAAATCGACTGGTTGCGGGTTCGATCTCACTCGAGGAAATAACATATTTATTTACATTTATGTTTTCATTTCTTCGCTCTGGTGTAGAAAAAGTGTGGCATTGAGCTCCGCCAATCAATACGCAATGCCTCCAGAACACGGCGGAAAGTGGGAAACGGAGTGTTTTAACACTAGGTTCCCTCTGCTTACGCTGCAGAATGCGGGAAACAGCGTGAAGCTGATTTACTTAATTTATAACAAATATACTCAATATAACACAATAATAAATATAAAATAATATAAAAATATGAAATGTAACTATGATATAAAAACATCACTCAATTTCTATTTTTATTAGAAGCAATCACGGTATGCAATTCGCATACCACCTTTCAATCTACGTAATGTTTGTTTGCAACATTTTTATGGCAGTTGGGGCGATAAATAGTTCCTGTGTCGAGTTTGGGTCGGAATCCAGTCGTGGATTACCAGGAAATTGTTGTTTCATTCCTATTCCATATATTCCATTCATTTTTACAGAATTAATTCATATTTTGTTGATATTCATATTATATTAATCTTATTGTTATTATTTATTACTTGCTTAAAAATAATATGATGCCAGTCGTGGCGCAGGGGTACAGGAGTGCGATTGTAAACGCGGCAGATTGTGGGTTAAAATTCCATTCAAGAAAATTACATAATTAATTATACTCAGGTAACGAGGAAAAGCGCGGCGTTTAGTTTCGCTACTGAACACGCTATGCCTCCAGATTACGGAGGAACGTGAGTGAGTTAATGGGAATGTCTTAATCAGGTTTAGATTCCTCTGTGTGTGAGATACTCCGCTGTGTGTGAGATCTAGCGTAAAGCTAAAAAGAAATTTACAAGTAAATAAATCATTTATTCGATTCGTAGCTCGGTATTCTTCTTAAACCTGCTATATTTTTAAAAATAGTGCAGATGTTTTCATTGTCTTTTGATAGCGTATGATGTATGACCTGAATATTTACAGTAAAGAGCATTTACATTAGGTACGTTAGGTATTTACATTAGGTAGTGTGTGACCTGTTAACAAAACTAAAAAAAAAAGACTTTTTGAAGCTCCTTTAGTTTGCATTATCTTGATTAATCTTAAGAGATTAATTATGATCTATTTTTATGTCAAGTGATATGTAAAAGGAAAATGTACCTTTTCGTAGATAAGTAGTTAAATATTTTTTTTGGATTCCCGATTACCTTAAGAGAAAAATCGTTTGTCTGTCAAAAACATTTTTTAGGGTTCCGTAACCAAAAAGTAAAAAGGGACTATTACTAAGATTTCGTTACTGGAGAAATACTGGAGGAAGGTTACATACAAAGCATGAGGACTCCCCGGAGGGCATGTATGAAGAGGTTGATGACAGTGGACGAGGCGAAAGAGGTATGTAGAGACCGTAGCGTTTGGCGCTCCGTTCTCTCTGACTACCCCGCTAGGGATAAAGCAGTTAGTAGTAGTATTAGTAGTGTCCTATAATATTGTACTAGACAAAAACAGCCACTACTATATCGTTTAGAACGGCCCTCTCATCTCTTTTAGACTCCACACCAAAATTATATGATAGGCCATTCCACCGCATCCGCACCCACAGCTATAATCATGTAGCCACTGGTTCTAATGAACTGCCAACATTGCAATATTTAGGTGTACGAGTACACGCGTGCTAGGAGTTAATGCAATTACTATCACAGCTATTCCGCCGTTGCGCGTCGTCGAATATATTTTAGTGGGATGTTTTAAATATATATGAAACACGTTTACTTTATGTTAAATTTAATTTCTAGTTATGTTTACGTTTGTTAAGTTATGCTGATTGTTAAATTATAAATATTTTTTTTACTTCAAATAAAACAAAAATCTATGATAAATTTAATATAGTAATGCCTAATTAAACAAATCAATAAATTTTTAGTTCATATTTGATAAAATATATTTGAGTAAATTGGAATGGGAATTTCTCTGAAAAAAAACCGGATAACACACAACAAGTTACGTCGCACGCTTGTTGGTTGAGGCCAGTCACCAGGGGCACAAAGTGTGACTGTAAAGTCAACTGATTGTGGGTTCGATCCCCATTCGAGGAAATGATATATTTATTTACATTTATATTTTTATTTATTCACTCTGATGTCGAGGCAAAGCGCGGCGTTGAGTTCTACCACTCAACACGCCAGTGCCTCCAGAACTCGGTAGAAAGTGGGGAACGGAGTGTCTTAACACTAGCTTCCCTTTGCCTACCCTACTGTGCGCGGAATACAGCGTAAAGCTGATAAAAATATAAAGTATAGTGGAGAACATTCAGCACCTTCTTTTCCTCTCGCTATTAAAATGTAACACTTATTTAGAAAACGTATAAAAATTTGAACGTAGCGGGACTCGAACCCGCGCCTCCTGGAAACCGACCAGGCGCTCTGACCACTATACCATACGTTCTCATCAAGCTTCGTCGAAATTTTTATACGCTTGTTACAACTTATTATGTTGTTAGTATCTCTGTAGAGAGATTTAAACAAGTTTCCGCTACCCCAACGACTGATTACGATACGCCCTACGATTTTATTATTTGTCTGATCAATACCCCAGATTGATGAGAAGATTGGTGCGATCTGGTAGCTAGGACATACCGAATTATTTTTTTAGCTTTAAGCACATTACCTACATTATTTTTATTGTAATAAAACCGTTTAACATAAAAATAATCTAATTTATTCTTTAATTTTATTTAATGAAAAGACTAAATTGACAACTGAAAGACTAAAGACTGCACTCACATAACAACCTCACAAACTTTCAAGCTTATGACGACAAGTAGTGGGATTAGTATGATATAAAATAATTTACCACCTATTATGCAAATCAATAAATACTCTATATAATTTTAGTAACCTTAAATTATAATTAAAAAGCTGTGAAAATCTACATTGACAGATTTCAAATTTATGCGACGTCACTGAATATTCATAATAAGATAATTAAGCATTAATTATCTACATCCATTAATAATGATGGCTAGTATCTACAGTATAACCGCGAGGATAACATTTATTTATTAAATAATAATTTAAAAATATGTATAATAGCAAAGAGATATGTTGTAATTCAGAAATTAAAATGATTAGCAAAATTATGAATGTATGATTATTATAAAATATTTATTTATTAACTTCACGCTTTTAAGCTTCCAAACTCAACGCCGCGCTTTATCTTTTTACCAGAAATAAAAAAAAATGTAAACTGCAGCAGGGTAGGTAGAGGGAACCTGGTGTTAAGACACTCCGCTCCCCACTTTCTGCCGAATTCTGGAGGCATTTTTGCGTGTTGAGTGGCAGAAATCAACGCCGCGCTTAGCCTCGACACTAGAGCGAAGAAATGGAAATATAAATTTAGGTAAATATTCCTCCTCGAGTGGGGATCGAACCCACAACTAGTCGGTTTTACAGTCACACTTCGTGCGACTACGCCACGACTGGCCTCTGGCCAAGAATAAAATTGATTTGAGATAAAAAATGTTATCCATTTAGGATGTAACACGAATGAAATGAAGATTATTATGACGTTCAATACAGTTCACTTCTTTAATTATGGTGATTCAAGCGTGATATTGGTAAAGTTAATTTATACAACATCATTTTTTTAATATAATGTATATACATACACATTTCACTGTTTCTAATTTGACATTTGGCACAAAATTTAATCTACAGGATTTCATTAGATTGAAGCGAACAAAAGTTCCTTTAAAGCTCTTGAAACTTTCTACATTTTCCAACAAGAGGTCTACCAATAAAGACTACATCAGAGTTATACTCTCAACAGTTTTCGAAAACTAAATTTAGAATATTACTAGTGTTTTCATAAATTTTGTACTTTGAAACCTCTTATGTTTAAAAAAATAGAAATCTAATCTTTATTAACCTTTTTAGGTGAGTTTACTGATTTGTATTTAAAAACGTTAAATCAATTATCGTATTACTAAATTAATATATAAACATTAATTACATTTTATAATACTTAAAAAGGTATTTCACAAAAACACCATTACAAATGATATGTGCATATGCCCGCTATAAGATACGGAAGCCTCACGCTGTATCCCGCATACAGTAGAGTAGGCTGAGGGAACCTAGTGTTTAGATACTCCGTTCCCCAGTTTCCGCCAATTTCTGAAGATACTGGTGGCGGAACTAAATATCGTAGAAAATTTATATGCGTATACATTGAAAATATATATTTATTGCCTTACAAAGCGTAAGGGTCCTTTAACGTTAACAGAGATTAAAAAAAATCGATACCGTATTTTGTTAATTATATTAATAACTTATCTCAGGGAAACATCTGTAATTTACTACACTTTTAACCCAAGTTTAGTAGGTCAAGACGTAAGGCAAATTACGTGGCCGGCCTATACGTCGTGTTAGATACATTACGTTACTGAGCAGGTCTTTAGTGTCCAGGTGACATAATTCAATTAGATTGCAAGCCATTCATCAGACCCCGGGGAAAAGCATGTGCCTTGACCATACATCGGTTTAATTAATTATGCTTAACGTTATAACAATGGATCGCATTAAATTTAGACTTAGATTGAATGTCATTATTAATAACTCATTATTCCTTAATAATTACAATTCGGTTGATATTTCATACATTAAATTATGTATGAAACCAAATATATGTACCAAAATAAATTTTAACATTCTAACGTTGATTTTATAACTTGGCTCATAAAAGTGCTCCTTAATCTTAAGCGATCCTTTGTTTTATGTCAAGGTTTAATAATTTCGTAAGTAATTTATAATGTTGTCGAGAATATACGTAGATAAATTTTGCTCAGACACAAAGGTCTTCTTTTCGCAAAGAACAGTAAATTGGACGCTGAGAAACGTCTCTGATAGGTTGGTCGCGATGAAACTAACTTATTCACAGAGACGCGACGGCAGCGGGTTTTTGTTCCCTAAATATTTTATGATGCGTTTATTTTAATATGGATTACTAAATATTTTTGTGACATGAAATATTAATTATATGTGTTTTTTAACTGGCTTTGTCACTTTAATTATGCATTTACGTCTAGAGTTTTCAAAGGATGCATATTTTCTATTCTAAATAAATTAAAAATTTTCATTTTTTTTTAACTTGAATGGCTGAAAAATAAAAAATAAATATATTGGTAAATATTCATATTTGTTATAGAAATTGTATTTTTAACATATTTAATTTTGTTTATATACTTGTCTTTTGTGTTATCTAGTTTTGTTTGTGTTTACCCATATATATTATAATCCTCACAATATATAAAAAGTACCATTTAATCCAACTTCTTTACATAAACTAACCCACTTGAAGATTAAGGATCGAAACGTAGCTACGAAAGATTGGAGAATTTACTTGTCTTTTTTATTTAGTAACTTCTTATAAGTGAGGGTAAGCCGCTTTGTTACGTAACGCGTAACAGCGCCAGTCTGTCTATCTTCTCTTTCTCTCACACATTCAACAGCGGAAGGCACGCTCCTCTTCTCTCACTCAAATCTCCAGCGAAAATCTACAGCGCTAGCCGTATTTTGGATAATCGACTCCCTCTTCTGTCTTCACAAGAATCAGTGTGCGGTAGACACATACAGTGAGCGTATAGCAATATATTATGCCAATTGCTAGTTTTGTAGAATTAAATGATGTTATGTACATACACAAATTTTTCATGTTTCATTGTGAATTCAAGAACGATTATTAAATACATATAAATATTTAAATAATTTGGTCTTCTAAATACTGTAATGATTGCGATTGGATTCCACAACCATTCTGTACAATCAGATATGTATCAACTTTGCTGCAGCGGCGTCCCTCTGCTATATGTAATTGCATTTTCTAACGTTAAAACAAAAAAGCTTTTAACGTGATCAAATTTTTTTCATGATATTTTAAAGCTATATTTACTTGAAAATTTATCTATGTGTGCCATTTTTAATATCTAAGTTCATCAAATTATGTACTTTACAATTTTGCTATAGCCACACATAAGTAACAAAAAAAAAACAAGAATATAGATTCAAACATTATGCACAACTATTACCTGTCTTTTTAGCCTTTGGTAAATTTGATGGGAAAAAGTAAAATATTTTTAATCTTACAATCACCTCATACAATCGGACACGTGCTAACTATGCCACGGTAGCGCAAAGAAATAAGCACAGTACATACTTTCATCACCTTCACGCTGTATCCCGCACACAGCAGAATAGGCAGAGGGTACCTAGTGTAAGACACTCCGTTCCCCACTTTCTGCCGAATTCTGGAGGCATTGCGTATTAAGTGGCAGAACTCAACGCCACGCTTTGCCTCGACACAAGAGCGAAGAAATGGAAATATAAATTTAAGTAAATATTTCGTCTCCTCGAGTGGGGATCGAACCCACAAACAGTCGGTTTTACAGTCACACTTTGTGCCGCTGCTCCACGACTAGCCTCACATACATACTTTATTTATGTCATTAAAACCATTTTAATATTGTTAAATATTCATGTCGATATTTAGTTAAATTATACTTATGTATCTTTTTCAGAATTTTACTTTGCAAAATACGTTTATTTAAAAAACTGTTGGAAACCGACCTGGGCGGTTTCCAGGAGGCGCGCATTCGAGTCCCGAAAAAGAATCATCGGAATCAGTTAGCGTGATATTGAGTTATTTTGTCCATTTGTGGCGCACATATCTAATGCAAATTTAAAACTTATGTGATTTTCTCATAGATACCATTGTCAGAAATGAACCAAAATACCACACGGAACCACACGGGAAGCTTTCAAAAAAAATCATCAAAATCCAGTCAAAAGTTCTGAGAACAAAGATAAATACAGTTGAATAGATAACCTTTTCTTACAGGAGTCGGTTAAAAATTATGAATACTAAGCCTAAAATTATATACATCTCACTTATATAATATAACACAGTGCATGCAGCACATTGCCAAATTGTCACATTACATCGCTCGTCGCCTTGTAAGAGCTTGTACACCTATTAATCAGGATGATTACGTGCATTTAAAACTAGGCTTTGTCGACGTCTGATGCATCTTTATCATTTCTTTGATACTGAAAACCCTTGATTAAAAGGATATAAGTTCAAACTACACTATGGAAAAACTGTGATCTTGCGTAAAGATTTGGAAAGTATTTCTACTTTCCTAATTTTTACGCAAAAGAAGGAAAGAAAACTTAAGATACATAATAACTTTGAAATCTTTTTTTACATATATTTGGCAGAGTTCCTCATTTTCTGCCATTTTTTTGAATAATTGCGGGTTGAGTGGATCTCAATTGATCTCTCCATTTATCTTGTGACCACAGCGAGAAAGTTACAATATTAAATTTTATATTACCCCAAATGGGAATGGAACCCTCAACCGTTGCGTTAACAAACACACGATGTGTCTCTGAGCCACGACTCAAGTTTTGTAGTTATACCAGTACTAGTAATTATATATTTATTGAAATTTTAATATTTCTTTACCATTTAGTAATCAAGGTAATTTTATATACTACTCATTTCTGGAATGTCCTTAAATAATTACAGCCGCATGCTATATGCTACGTATATGGTGTTTTGTCATTTAAACCTTAATTAAATGTTAACTGTAGTCTATGAGTGGGACTGTAAGCTTACCAATTAGTTACCACAGTTAATTGTGGTTACTAATCACCACCCATCATTATATTAACATACATACAAATAAAGCTATTTAATATATAATTTCAATTTATAATTTTACATTGTTCCAGTCGTGGCGCAGCGGCACGAACTGTGACTGTAAAACTGACTGGTTGTGGGTTCGATCCCCACTCGAGGAGATGAAATATTTACTTAAATTTATATTTCCATTTCTTAGCTCTGGTGTCGAGGCTAATCGCGGCGTTGAGTACTGCCACTCAACACGCAATGCCTCCAGAATTCGGCAGAAAGTGGGGAACGGAGTGTCTTAACACTAGGTTCCCTCTGCCTACCCTGATGTGTGCGGGATACAGCGTGAAGCTGATTTATTTATTTTATTTATTGTTCTATATAAATCTAACATTTCCTATTACTAATTATTATTATCATAAAATGAAAATGCTTTTGCTTTAATTGAGTTGGCATAATTAATTATTGCTTAACAATGGTGATGATTTGTTTGCAATATGAATTTTGTTATTTGTTTTTTTGTAGTTATTTGGCAAACAGTTGATAAGTAACATATAAATATACTTATACTGAAGAATAATAAACATTTCTGAAATGAAACGATGTACTTTTTGTGTTACTCATTTTCTAGGAACTGTCGAGCCGTGGTTATGTCGGCATAATGAAGCATATATTTTTTTCACAAAGTAAACAATACGATAAGAACAAGCTATTGTCTTTAATTAAGTTCTTTTCAATCAATCGATTATTGAAATAAAGCCTATCCTGATATGCTGAAATAACATAATTATGTATGTATGCCAATCGTAGCGCAGAGGCACTAGCGTGTCACTGTAGGTATAACAAGTTGTGGGTTCCCAGTTACTGGATGAAGTGAACTATTAAATATTTTGATATATTTTGATAGATTATTATTAGATTAGAACAAAGACGTTCAGACGTCGAGGCAAAGTGCGATGTTGAGTTCTTCATGTGAGATATAGAATGAAGCTGACAAAATGTATAAATATCTTTATATGACTTCGTAAGTCTAACAATAAAATCACACACACACGTAATACCGCAGGCAGCAACTAGCATTTACATAAGCCCTTTACAACTATAAACACAACTACTTGTTTGATATTATTATAAAACCACGAACAGTCTTAAGTCCCTCGCAGAAGGTTCCGGTTGTTATATAATAAATAACATTTGTTGGGAAACAAAAACAATGAAATTAATATCTATCTTTAATTATATTATGAACATAACATCAGTTTTGTATGAGTTACATAATAATATTATAGAGGTATTTATAATTCATATAGAAATTTAAGTTTGTTCTTGTAAAACGAATTGATTTTGTAATCGAATTTAATAAAAGTTTTAAAGTGGTGTGAGAGTCTAAAAAAAGTGCACTAACTGTAAATTCATTGAATGAGGCCAGTCGTGGCGCAGGGGCACAAGTGTAAATACGACTGGTTGTGTGGGACACACCCCTATTGTCCCCCATTTTGCATTGTGAATTTAGTGCAAAATGGGCGACAATAGTGTTTTAATGGGAACAGGGTGTAACACTAGGCTTTCAGGTCCCCTCTGTCTACCCTGCTATGTGCGGGATACAGCGTGAAGCTAAAAAAACACTATAAATTCGTCAAGTGGATGTGAGTGGCAGTTGACTCGACTATCTTTATTTATTTTATTATGCCTACGAGAGAAAAAGTGGAATTGTAACTAATAAACAGTAATATAATTAATTAATAAACAATCAATCTTAATAGTGTTAGGCGAACCAACAAATCAGAAACAAAATCCAGCTTTTACAATAAATTTATTTACACTTGTTATATACACATATACTCTCTTAGTCACAATATTGAAATATGAAATGTAATGACAAGTTGTCTTGACAATATCTTAGAACGTAATGAACCCGAGTGCCGTGTCGTTTGTGCTTATATTGGAAATACACCGGAAAAGACGCAGCACACTACCGCCACTTAATACAATCGATAAAGGAAACAATATCAAATGACGTACTTGTACTTACAGTGACACCTATTACTACATTATAAGTAACTTATGCTAACAGCTCGGCCATCCTGCTAATCGCGAGTCCCTTCGCGATTTAAGAATAGTTCACAATTTTTAAATGTCCTAACTTAAATAGCTTTAGTTTTGTGCCAACAGTTACATAACAATTATATTTTTAGCACAAGTGAGGATATTTACAAAAACTATTAAATTAGATATATTCACATGTCATAATATGTAAATTATACAATTTGAAATACATTTTCTTAATTCGTAATTTTCTTTAAATCAAAATAATTATTACATAAAACTAGACTAAAATTAAATAAAGTAAATGTTAACTACACTGAATTCCTTACGCAATTAAATTGATTATACAAAATATTTATAAATTATATTTTACATTGCAAACATTTTTTTTTTGTATTTATACATTTTGAGGTTTTTTGATTTTAGATTTATACAACAATTATATAATTATGTATATTAGATAATATATAATTATGTAGATTTATACAATTCAATAATTCTCATTAACACAATGAGCTATCAGTATACATTCATAGCCATATACATTCATGTTATAATTTAATTATTACATATTATTTTTTTCACAAGAATTTGGCTAAACAATACTAACAACGCTACATGGAACATTCCTATCTAATATCGAACACTCACTCCAGTACATTAAAAGAGCATGTTATTATTAATGACATTTCAATTCGTAAACTAAGCAGATTCATTAACTTAAAATAAATAAATCGGTTTCACGCTGTATCCCACACACTGCAGGGTAGGCAGAGAGAACCCAGTGTTCAAGACACTCCGTTCCCCAGTTTCTGCCGAATTTTAGAGGCATTGCGTGTCGAGTGGCAGAACTCAACGCCGCGCTTAGCTTCGACCAACACCAGAGCGAAGAAATGGAAATATAAATTTAAGTAAATATTTCATCTCCTCGAGTGGGGATCGAACCCACAACCAGTCGGTTTTACAGTCACACTTTGTGCCCCTGCGCCACGACTGGCCTCATTCATTAACTTTCATATACTTTATAAGCTTAACATATAAAAAGTACTGCTAAATAGCACCAACATGACTGTATAGAGTTACTCTAATTCCTATTAAAGATCCTTATATATTATCAAGGTTATTCTCAACTCAACCACAGCTAATAATTAATGACACACGTTTACTTTATACATTGTACAAATCTTACATATAAAAGCAACTCATTTGAAAAAATATTCAACACACAATTTGTGTAGCCATGATCAGTCAAATACAATAAACAGAACATGACACCGCTCGCCTCATTACTCCCATATTCAAACCACATTATCACAACCATAATGACTGCCATCTTCACCCCCATAATCTCCATCCTCACCATGATCCTCATCATCACAATGATCCTCATCATCACAATGATCCTCATCATCACAATGATCCTCATCATCACAATGATCCTCATCATCACAATGATCCTCATCATGACCATGATCCTCATCATCACCACGATCCTCATCATCACCACGATCCTCATCGTCACCACGATCCTCATCGTCACCACGATCCATATCATCACCATGGTCCTCATAACCATGATCCTCAACACAACCATGATTATTAGCCTGTCCTCGTCCATTACTGGACAAAGGTCTCTTCAATGATATGCCGCGAAGATTGACCATCAGCTCTTACGTACAGCCGTTGCCAGTCACATGTAAAAAATAATAAGTGCTTAATATCTACAAACGCTTATGCATTAAGTCCTGTCCTTACGTACGTCCGTCTGTCTGTCTCAGGACTAATTATCTAATGAAGACATGGAAATATCAAGCTAAAATTAATATGAAACATCCCGATCAACAATACACTAAATCTGCGGAAAATTCGTCTTCTGAATTAACAAAAGGAGATTGGTGGGCAAAATCGTGTCCAATTCGATTGGTTTTTTTGGTTATTTTTTTTTAATTCAGATTATTTTAAGGTTTACTTCTACTTTCCTCAACAAATGTCAGCTGTACGCGTAATCTAATAATTTGAAAGTCTACTTGTAATAAACAAGAAATTGATAATATACAAAAACAAACAAATAACAACAAGTTGACAGATAGAGTAATATGCTCTTAATTTTCCTTTAGGCATAAGTTATACTAAATTTGCATCATTTTCCATGTTCGTATGCATTATAAAATTCCACAGCCAATTTTCAATTACTAGGCAAAGCTTGTATCCTATATTACTATAACGATATTAATATATGGACTTAAAGGATGTCGATGTTATAACTGGAAAGTAACGATTGTTGTACTTTTATTGTAAATTTTATCTTCAAATACAGTTTTCTTGAGTATTTTGTCGGCTCTTCTTAGCCAAAATAAATCTAAATATATTTCTGAGCCAATGGTAAGACTTACATCATAGATTCACTAGACATTTTTTTTTGTAATTTTGCTACTAAAATAAAAATAAAAAGAATAATTTAAATTCGATTCACTTCATTCAGCTATACATTGCATTTTTTTGTAGTTACCATTATCATTATTTTCCCCTTTATATATATGTTTTTTTTTTCAGATCAAAACGATTTCAAACATTTTTTTAGGATTCATAACTTAAGCTACTGTACCTACCTACCTACCTACGTATGTCTCTATTTGTATCTATTGCTACACCGTGATCATTTCCACCATTTACCAACTAATAGCCATTATTTCACACCGATTTAAAAGTTTTATTTTATAAGAATTTTGCGTCGTGTCTCATCGTAAACACATTTATACTAACATATTTGTTAAAATGAATATACTTAATTCTCGTCGTTTGGGAACGACTCGCTATGAATTTATTCCATTCCGGTCAATTACAACAATTTAAAAGAAATACTTTAATATCAATTCAAATTTCGAAAAATCAATCAATTTTTATTCATTTTCTTTAATGAGCTCAAAAATGACTTCACTAACCTGATTCTTAAGCTCCCTTTATCCTTAAACTTGAGTATTTTGCATCCATTACCCTTAACCTCTGGTATTATCCGTCCATTACCATTAACCACGGGTAACATCCATCCATTATCCTTAACCTAAAATATCATCCATCCATTACCCTTAACCACGGGTAACATCCATCCATTATCCTTAACCTGAAATGTTATCTATCCATTGCCCTTAACCTCGGGTATCATCCATCCATTATCCTTAACCTGAAATATAATCCATCCATCACCCTTAACCTCGGGTATAATCCATCCATTATCCTTAACCTGAAATACAATCCATCCATCACCCTTAACCTCGGGTATAATCCATCCATTACCCTTAACCTCGGGTATAATGCATCCATTACCCTTAACCTCGGGTATAATCCATCCATCACCCTTAACCTCGGGTATAATCCATCCATTACCCTTAACCTCGGGTAAGATTAAAATGATTAAAGACGAATGATATGGGACGAATGATGAGGGACGAATGATGAGGGATGAATGACGAGGGACGAATGATGAAGGATGAATGCTTAACTCCTTAACCTTGGGTGGCATCCATCCTCAAACCCTTTCTTCGGGCATCATCATCCCTAAACCCTATCCTCGGGCATCACTCAACCCCAAACCCTATCCTCGGGCACCATCCGCCCCATAAACCCTATCCTCGGGCACCATCATCCCAAACCCTATCCTCGGGCATCATTCATTCTCAAGCCCTATCCTCGGGCATCATTCAATCTCAAGCCCTATCCTCGGGCATCATTCAATCTCAAGCCCTATCCTCGGGCAATATTATTTTCCATGTTCCTGAAACTCAAACAATATAAGCTTAGACTTGCACACATCATAATAACTTTTTTATCAACCTCATTACATTAACATAAAATTCCTTCAAATTTATGAATTTGAAAATCTATTCAAATAACTTTGACATTCGAAATTCATAAAAATTAATAAGTTAACCGACACTGTATAATCTGGCCATAAATGCACATAAATGATATTTTATCTTTACAATTATACGACTTTTAATCGTTATAAAGTAATAATAACCAAGAATATTAACGCTCCAGAGAAAATTACAAATCAAAACACTGAATCGACAATAATGGACCAATAAACAAATAAAATCTAGATTTGTCTACAATTACGTGAAACAGGGCCAATACTTTGACATCATGTTAACAACAAACAAATAGCAAACGGAAAAGAAAGTCAATTGAACAAATAATGAATGCCACCAAAGTTCCCTAAGCTGGCTGGTCCTCACGGGATAAAGAGAACTACACTGTAATATCTACATTAACAACAATTATCCAAAACCAGGAATAGTTATCAAATCACAATATATTTATCCCGTAAAAGAAAGGAATTTTTACCATATGTCATAACACAAATAAAATAAGATACTAATAAATTGAGATAAGAACACATGTACTTTAATTTCATTGGAATATTAGATCCCATAGCTATTACGAATATATTTTCTATGTTTGTGTCTATTATACGTGGTAATAAATTCGTATACCATAAAACAATCTAATTCAAAAATAATACATTCAAAAAGAGACTATTACATTACGAGAATAGCTTTATAACTCTTAAACTCTCTTACTTAACTCTCAAGACGACAGTTCTCAATAAAGTGACAAAGCCGGAAGTAAAAATCAATGAAAATATTTACAAATTTCAATTCAGATAATTCATCAATTCTAAACATACTACACATAAAGAATATATGTAGAACAATTCCGCATGATGATAAAACAAAATCATATTGACGTTTTTAAGACAACAAAATAGTTACTTCACTAATATTATTGTCATCACAAAAACAATTCTAATATCATTTATAGTTAACCAATAGATAGCGAAATACAATATCCTCTATACGATGTAAAAGCTTTCCAAAGAATGACAAACAACGAAAGAAATATTCCAGATATGTAATAAATAAATTTGAATATACCATTATAAATATTCCAAAATAAGTATTCCAGAAAGTCTTGATAACTGAAATTAGTCATGACCAATGAATGTCATATATCTTTAAACGTGTGAAATATCATGGTGTCAAATATCTTTAAATTATCACCCGTATAAGTAAATACTCTATTGGAAGAACTAATATCCTATCGATCACGTCTACCAACGTAGATGCTATAAGCAATTGTATACTTCTTTTAAAGTATATCTTAAACAATCTCAAATTCTAAATTTATCCACTACCCTCAAAACTGAAACGTTACGTAAGTACTATAAAATGGAAAATGTTTAGGTATGCACATCATCCAGTGTATTCTCAAATTATCCAACCTTCCAAATTTATCCAATAATTCCCTTCATAAAAAAAACCACTCTGGCTGTTATAAAGGTTATCTATCACCACACAACGAAAAGTTCGAAGTACAAGATTTCTACGCATCGTCATCAGTAAACTTTAACTGTTAAAACTATTTATTAAATTTCCATTGAAGATCTTTCATTTATCCGTTTGTTGTTTGTTTGATGTAAAAAAAATAAGAGTAACTAAAAACTATAATTAGAATAGCAACACTCTGCTTATATTCAGAATAGAAAAATTAAAAATTATAGAGAACTCAATTTACATACAAATTATTCAGTTAATCTTTAAGGAGTAAGAAAAATGAGAGAAAAGAAAAAAAGAAAAGAATATATATATGGTCTACTTACACTTTATGAGCGTGGCAGGAAATTTTGTATATCCTTTCGTAATCCCGCTTCTGAACTGTTAGGCGAACCAACAAATCAGAAACAAAATCCAGCTTTTACAATAAATTTATTTACACTTGTTATATACACATATACTCTCGTAGTCACAATATTGAAATATGAAATGTAATGACAAGTTGTCTTGACAATATCTTAGAACGTAATGAACCCGAGTGCCGTGTCGTTTGTGCTTATATTGGAAATACACCGGAAAAGACGCAGCACACTACCGCCACTTAATACAATCGATAAAGGAAACAATATCAAATGACGTACTTGTACTTACAGTGACACCTATTACTACATTATAAGTAACTTATGCTAACAATAGTATTTAAATTCGTGTTAATATTTTATTTTCACGCGTTATACATAATATTACGATATTACGTTCATTAAAATTTATATTGATTTATAAATATCACAGTACATTTGTTTTGGCTTTCTGCCATGCAGTTGATCCAATTAATTATCTCGTTATGGGAACTCGGTATCACATTTCGGACATTTGAACATAATTTAATTAAGGTACCTCTATAGTATTTTTAATCGACATATTTCTATAGGTCAGACGTGGCACAGGGGCGCGAGTGTGTAACTGTAAACGCGACTGGTTGTAGGTTCGATCTCCACTCGAAGAAATTCAATAATTTAATTTCTTCGCTCTGAGCGTCGAGGCAAAGTGCGGCGTTGAGTTTCGCCTCTCAACACGCAGTAACTTCAGAATTCGTCGCAAAATGGGGAGTGGAGTGTCTAAACACTATGTTCTCTCTGTCTGCTGTGCTGTGTGTAAGATACAGCCTAAAGCTGAAAAAAAACTTCAATAGGAACTTTAATTAAATTAATATTTGTAAGTTTTTACCGCGGTGTCTAAAGTGATTGATAATAAATCCGACATCCGTTTTTCGTCATTTGTCATCTGTTGTGTCATTCACTCTAGCAATTCATAGTAATTACAAAGAATGGTTGACGTAGACATGGGACATGTTTACGCTACCGGTTTTTGAAACGAAATTTCATTTTAAAATTACGGTGCCAAAGTACAACACTTAAAGTAAGTATTTTATATATGCAAGCAAATTGGCAAGTCCAGCCCGAGTGTTAGGTCTGCGCTGGTGTCTTCTTTTCCTCAATATAGATCGATTATGGGCCTTACGTAACGTATAATGGTTAGTTTTTAACCATTGTCGGTCTATAAATCTCGGAAATAAGATTGAATAAATAATAAATTTTATAAAAGGTAAATTTTAGCTAAAACGTTCAAGGGCTGTTGAAAGTGCTCTATATGTAGCAAAAAATATTCGTGATGTGCAACAATCCCTTTAAGTTTCATAAGGCTCGCTGAAAGAAAACATGTTTTTGCCGTGTGATCCCGGCCTAGAATAGGATCATCCTGGTACTGGTGGTGGCGTAAGAGGTGACTAAAGTACGTCGCCAGCAATGGCAACACGCTGTATCCCGCACACAGCAGAGGGAACCTAGTGTTAAGACACTCCATTTCTCACTTTGCGCCGAGTTCTGGAGGCATTGCGTGTTGAGTGGCGGAACGCCGCGCTGTGCCTCGAACACCAGAGCAAAGACATGAAAACATTGGATTTTTCATTTCCTCGAGTGCGAATCGAATCCACAATCTATCGCGCTTACAATTACACTTTGTATCGCTGCGCTTTTTGCGCTTTAACCTTCACATTACGTTTCTGCTTTCGACATTGTACAAAACGTTATTTTTATTCCCAGAAAATAAAATAAGTAGGTATGTAAATATCCGTGTTTATATCCAGTTACGAAATACTATATTCACAACGTCCCCAGAAGAAACTATAAAATTTCTTCAGACACAACAGCTGTCATTCGAGATAAACAGTTTCTCTTTCTCTGAATGAATAAAAAAAATATAAAAGATTTTTACCCTCCACTAGTAGTCTATGAAAATATCCATTTCAAGCGGCATTAATCGCATGACCGATTCAGAGAGAATATTTCCTCAGTTGCTTACAGAGGAGGCACCACGTATTATACAATATTTCTTTTCCGTCTTAGCTTTCACACTTTGTTCACTTGGCTTAAGAATACTTGTCAGTATACGTCTCAATGAACAGAGGTCTTTATATAGTCTTGCGGTTAAATATTTAAGTCACTTTTTTTAAAAGCAAAAAATTGTTTTAAGAGTCTATATTTAAATTTTTTTTTGCTACTGAAATTAAAATAAGATATAAACTTTTATCTTTTACTCAGTTTGTAAGAAGAGAAATATTCTTTTCTTTTTCAGCTTCACGCTGTATCCCGCATGTAGCAGGATAGGCAGAGGGAGCCTAGAGTTAAGAAAATCCACTTCCCACTTTCCATCGAATTCCGGAGGTACTGCGTGTTGAGTGGCGGAACTCAACGCCGGGTTTTTGTCTCGACACCAAAGCGAAGAAATAAAAATATTAAATATTTCATTTTCCATGCCCACTTGAGGCATCAAACTCACACACAAGCTGTCGAGTTCACAGTCATACACTTGTGTCACTGCGCCACGACTGGTCTCTAATAAAAAATATTTATAAAAAATAATAATATACATAGAAACTCAATGTGAATTATAAGGATGTTTTTTTTTCTTTCCCTACAGGAGCTGGCGTTGAATTTAGTTAATATTTTAATTACGCTGAGTTAAAGGCCTAGAAAGTATTATGCGGACTCAGGCTAATGAGCGTGAAGCGAGCGAGGAACATTATTAACGAGTTTTCCTATCAACGTAAACTAACTTTATATAAATGTTTTAGAAACTCTATAATTATTTTGCATTACAATACTTTTACCATATTATTTTTTAAATATAATTAAAGCTACCTAGCTACCTAGCTAATTAAAAAAAATATAATGAATAAAAAATTTTTAACAAAAAAATCGACTTCCAGCTATAAACTAAAAATTTCAAATAGCATAAAAAATCTTCTAAATATTATTTTATATTGATTATTTTTACAAAAATTACGTATAAAAAAAGATTTTTCTATAATCTTTTTCATATTACTTGTAATTTTATTAGATATTTATAAGATAAAAGTTATTTTGTTATAGCAATGTGCAGTTCTTTAACTTTCATTAATCACTTCCATTGGTACAAGACTTTGATTAATAATAGGACTAATTAAATATACATTTTGCTTAAAGATATTAGTAGCATAGCTTTGTAATTTATTATATTTTGTAAAATATATCTTAGAAATTATATAAATAATAAAAATATATGTACTTTTTTCATAATTCTATTTCTCATCTTAAAGTTCCGCACGCCAATAATTATGTTTGTGTTATGTTTTAGTTGCAACTGTGCAACTAAAGTTAATGTGTTTTAATTACGAATATAGCTGCACAATAATTAAGAGAATGTAATTTTATTATGTTAACGTTAGGTTCCCTTTGTCCTCCCTGGTATGCGAGATAAAATATAAAGCTAAAAAAAATAAGGAAATATTTTGTAATCTACTAAAATGTACATTTTCCAATAAGTTATGTATAATATATAATTGAAATATCTATACTAATATATTAAAGTGGAAGAGTTTGTTTGTTTGTTTAAACGCTAAGATTTTTGGATCTAATGGTCCGATTTACTTATTTTTGGTTTTGCTTGAAAGCTACGTTTTTCAAAAGTGTTGTAAAATTATGGTGTACGTATTAGTTAGCCTTAAATAACGAAATAACTATAATAATGAACGCCATCGAATTGCTTTAAGCGCGTGCTGCAAATATAGTAAAATGTCCGTACATTGTATGGAAGAAATGTTATATTTTAGTAGTTCTAAAAAAAGACCGTGATACGGTATAGCTATATCTCTCAACGTTTTTTATTTGATAAAGATATTGAAACTTACGAGCGAAAGTTATTCCATCATCAAGGAATTCTTATGAAGAAATGCTTTGTCTTTTATAGCATGTAATTTGAACGTATACTTTTTGAGAAAATATAAATTTTAAATAATTCAACGCTCCGTTTACGGCCGCAAGTATAGGCATGAGTCCAGCGGGGGGCGCCCTTGCCGCCGATTTCGCCTTCGCAAGCAGCCATGTTAGTGCTTGCAGTTTCTCAAAATTATTATATTAATTATATAATTATATTAATTATATTGGTTATCTTATGGAAAATGCAGAACAATTATAAGTGATATGCGAGCGAAGCCGCGAATGGGCCGCTAGTGTTTAAATAAAACTGAAAATTAATATTATCATAAACCATGAAATAAAGTAAGCCGCAAAGTAGAAATATACATATTCTGTAGGAATAGCTACGATGACTCTACGTCGTAGCTTAGCGTCTACAGAACTGATATTATCCTACGGTGGTAGTCTAAGTTCAGGTTATTTCGCATATTAGAGTATAACATAGGACAAGGTTTGAAATTTTGTTTATTTATTTATTACATAAGCATTTATCGTAATATCAGCTTTGTATCTTATTTTGTAACGAATAATCGATATTTTAGTGGCAGTTTTGTTTTTTATTG
Organism: Heliconius himera; assembly: GCA_021202915.1. Taxonomy (NCBI): domain Eukaryota; kingdom Metazoa; phylum Arthropoda; class Insecta; order Lepidoptera; family Nymphalidae; genus Heliconius; species Heliconius himera. The sequence goes on along the minus strand of JAJHJA010000464.1, from coordinate 647,609 downwards.
AGACAATCCGTTCCTCACTTTCTGCCGAATTCTAAAGGCATTGCGTATTGAGTGGCAGAACTCAACACCGCAATTTGCCTACAAACCAGAGCGAAGAAATGGAAATATAAATTTAAGTAAATATTTCATTTCCTCGAGTAGGGATCGAACCCACAACCAGTCGGTTTTATAGTCACACTTTGTGCCGCAGCGCCACGCTGGCCTCAAATTTATATTATTTCATATAAATTTGAGTCCATGTGACTGTTAACACGACTGGTTGTGGATACGATCTATATTCGAAGAAATTAAATATTTATATAAATTTATATTTTTATTATATCGCTCTGGTGTCGAGGCAAAACGCGGCTTTGAGCTCCGCCACTTAACACGCAAGGCACCCAGAATTCGTCAGAAAATGGGGAACGACGTGTTTTAACACTAGATTCTCTCGACCTACCCTGCTGTATGTATGATACAATGTGAAGCTGATTCATTTTAATTTTAACTCAAAGTAAATAATCTAAACGTAAAGATTACGTGCTGTGTGCAATTCATTTAGCTTTATACATATAAAACGAAATGAAACGTAAATTAATTAATAATAAAGACTTTAAAGACAGTTAATACCTAAGCTGAATAAAGATAATAAGCCTTTTACTATTACATAAAAATCCTCATTTTTCTTTCACAGTTTTATAATAGATACAAATAACCTAACAAACATACAAATGTTATATTTTAATAATACCATACAAAAAGATGTTAATATGTCTCAATTTACGGCTTGGTTTATGTTTAGCTCTAAAATGTTTATTGCTTGCCTTTAAAGCATGCGGCGACTTAAAATTATGTCGCATTCATACGTAAATGGGGGAAATTTCTAGTTTATTGTCTTACTATATATAGAAGATTCGAGAAGTTTTACGTGCTATGATACCTTAGGGACTGTGAGGAGTTTAAAACTGTACTTTAGTAACGTAAACAGTTTTCCCTATACCTACGTATGGATGTATGTATCACCATTCATCATTTTTAGTTCTTCCGTTTTTATCTTTATATATCACGAAACGGAATTTGATAAGTTTTTTTTAACCAAAAAAGAAATAACCTTGATTAATTATGTGAGTTTGTCGACTTTTTTATTTAATGAAATATGGAAATTATATAAAACAACGTCTATAAATAATACATAATTTTTTTGAGATAAAAAATATTTTACAGAGTTTATCTTCTGAAATCCTATCAATAACATATATCTATACTATTTATATGTGTGTATGTTTGTAGTGCATAAACTTTAAAACTACTGAACCGATTTCCAAATTTCTTTCACCACTAGAATGCTGCATTATCACTGAGTAACATAGGCTATATTTGTACCTAGAAAAAATACAAATGCCTTCAGAAATTTCAATAATGTAAAAATACATCACATAAAATCTCTTTAATTGCATGCGCTGCAAAAACTGTTTAAGATAGAACAAAAATTGTAGTTTTAACAATACAATTATTTTTTTATAGTTTAATATTAGATAGAGTTCTGCCACTCAACACGCAATACCTCCAGAATTCGGCAGAAAGTGGGGAACGGAGTGTCTTAACACTGGGTTCCCTCTGCCTACCCTGCTGTGTGCGGGATACAGCGTGAAGCTAATTTAATTTTTTTTTATTAGATAGAAATGCCAACTATAGTCACACCATGTTATCTGTACTTTTATATTAATCTTTATCGAAATAAACAATTTCGTGTTCGAGACCGTTTCAATACCTGCAGTTTACTGTTTCAATTATCAAAATCGAACAACAAACATCGAACAAAGATTTTACGAAATCAAAAAATCAAACCTAAACAAAATATATTTTTCTCGATTAGGATCTGACAAAAACCTATATATTTTGTAGTCACCTACAAATACCAGCTTTAACGTAGTATACAGTAAAACTTTAAATATCAGTCGGATTCGCCCACTGAAGTTACCGTATCAAATTCAAGATTGTAGGTCAACGGGAAATCAACTTGACAATGTCAATAAATGCCCGCAAACTTAGGTTGACAAACTTAAGTTATTTAGTTAAGTATGAAATGAACTACATAATATACGAGTTTGTAATCTCTACGCGATTTTAAAATAGATCGTCGTGACAGACGGACAGACAGATAACAAATGGATCCTATAAGGGTTCCCTTTTTTATCTTTTGCAGTAAGGAACCCCAAAAACAGATCACGTAGTACTCTGGAAGGTACAATCGAATCAATTATTTCGCTCGTTCTGTGCTACACTCACGCACGGCACTAAAATTTCATCTGGAATTAAATAGTAGCTCACAATTTATTACAATCCATCAATCATTGTGTATCAAAGAAATCAAAATTTTGCTGTTTATTTTAAAAAATATATTTTAGACAGAAACAAAACAATATATTTCTGTATAGGTATCTACTCAATATGAAAATTTACATAAAAGTATTAAATAACTAAACAAAAAGACTGTATGAAATCTATAAAAAAAATTAAATTCATCACCACTCTATTCGAAAGCTTTGCATTTAAATAAGGTAACGTAAAATCACTTGTATATTCCATACTTTGTTCGAAAAATTCATATAGTATATGTATGTAATGCTGAAATGTTCATAAATAATGTATTCTATAAAACGTGTGAAATAAAAAAAAACACTTTAAGAAGAAGACGAGTAAATAAATCTGAGTGATAGCTCACTATACTTTGTATTTGGTTTAGTGTTGCCGATCGATAGTGGACTATCGATCGGAATTCGATATTCTATCGATAATAGTCCGATAGAAGGGCTATCGATATTATAATCGATAGTATCGATTAAAGAGATAATATCGAAACTATCGATAGTTCTAAAGGGTACAACACTATCGGACAAATGCAATACTATCGATATTATTGATAGTATCGTATCTCCAAATCAGAAAGACATCGATACTGTTGATAGTATCGATACTATTGAATTCTAGGAAACGATAGTATCGACAGTATCGATAGTATCGATACTATCGATTATTGTGAACTACCGATTGCTTGCTAATTTGCGATAGTATTGATTATTATATTCATGTGTAGTAACCAATCATTATGATATTAGAAACATCTTAGTTGAAGTACCTAACTAATTGCTTATTCATACGCCATTTTAAGTATTTCTTCTTTTCACCAAAAAATCAAACAAAATAAATATAATAAAAACGGTAACGAGGCAAAGCGCGGCGTTGAACTTTCCGTTCCCAGTACGCCACTGGGAACGGAAAGTCCTAACTTGAGGCTCCCATTTTTAATAATAACAAAAATATTTATCTAATGAAATTTTATTATCAAACGCAGTAAATGAAAAATTAAACAAAAGTATAATATTATTCATTTATATTTTCATCTACTTATAAGTAGAAGTATATGTAACGAGTAATGCCGATTCAAAGGGAATTGCCCGATTGATGACCAATCACCCGTGCAGTTACCGATGCGAGTCAACATCGCTGGACCGGACAGATTGTCAAACAGCACAATCTTGATACCAATTTCCAACTAAATCATTTCACGCTCGGGGCCAGCAGTCAAATGTTTGAACGAGCAAATACGAAAATTCCTCTATTTGAATTTGGTGTAATCGAATATCTATAAGATGAACCATAATGTAACCATCCATTATGTATGATATCAATATTTAAATATGAAGCTAATGGATTCAAATCTCATATGAAATTTAAAGTCCTACGAAATAAAGTAGCACATTCATATATACGTATTTCTATGCAATTCGTTTGTGTGGAAATTAATTTGCAGTAAATATTGGAAAATATTTAACTATTTTCATCGAAAACTAGTGTTATTATTTGAAGTGTATAGTATTGACAAAGTTCGAAATAGTATCCACGAAATTGCCTATATTTGGGGGCTTTGCGATATCAAATACGTCTATTGTAACATTCGATGTAAAACGGAAATGGTATTTCTATAATAAACTGTGAATAGTAAAACTATATTTGAACAATACAACAACAATAGCGCTATCTCGTTAAGCTTTCTAACGAGAAATGTTTTGAATACTGTCAATGTAGGTTAAGATTTTAAAAAAAGCTACAGTTACTATTCGATTTTGAATACGAATGATAAAAAAATATAGTTTTTTGTCTACCTCACCTGACATGGCGCTAGGAATTTTTAATAAATATTTTTTACGCCAAATATTTTAGAATTCAATTAAATATTAGCATATATGGAGCATATATTATTTTTTTCTCGATATTTATACATCTACACATATAAATAAATTTGAAATATCTACTTGTGATATCAAAACAAGCGTGTTTTTAAATGTATGAAGTCATTTACACGACACTTAAACAGAAGCAAATAATTTTAAAAAAAATTGTAATCTATAATTAAATACGAGTATTACGAACGATGAGTAGTACTAAGATTAAGTTCTACCACTCAACACGCAATGCCAGAATCCGGCAGAAAGTGGGGAACAGAGTGTCTTAACACTAGGTTCCCTCTGCCTACCCTGCTGCGTGCGGGATACAGCGTGAAGCTGATTGATTGATTTAATTAAATACGATAATTTTTGCGAGCAAAATCAAATAATAAATAATGAAAAGATTTAAATTTATGCCCCTTTGTACCAATTAAACCGAACTTTTAAATGTATGTAATTAATTTTGTTTGGTACCTACATTTTGGAAAGATATAAAGAATCGTTTGCTCACTTTTTCAATAATATTCATCATATTGTTAATGAATATTTTTTAAATCTATAATTTTTTAACAATACAACGTATATTATACTACGGCTATAAAAATAGCGAGGAATGTTTTCTTTCCTTTTCTCCTCCTCTACAGCATATTTATCTTTACACTTTACCGCTCTTCACCGGCGACTTCCTCAGACACACCCGGATTAAATAAACAGAGCCATTTGGAAACATTTTAGTTACTTATCCAAGTCGAATAAAATAAATTATTACAGTCAGTTACCTCATTTCGCTTCATATTTTATATTTCGTTTACTTTAAGAACTAACAGAAAGTTGTCTTTAAAGAAAATTTTCTCTATTTTTTGTTTCTTTGCATCTAAGTAATTCAGAAGTAAAGTTTATTTAAGTTTATTTATCATAAATTTGTCGCTATTAAAACTTTGACTGGAATAAAATATTTTTATTTCTTCGCTCTACAGGCAAACTACAATATCTCCAAAATTCGGCGAAAATTGGAAAGTGGAGTGTCTTAGCACTAGGCTTCCTCTACCTATCCTGCTGCATGCAAGATACGTTGTGAAGCTGAAAACAAACATTGACATAAGGATAGAGTATAAATGTGGAAAATTTTCAATCGGTATACCAAAACCATATATGAATTTTGTGAGTAAATTTTAATGACGCGTCAGAAAATATTGCAAATTTACTTTATTATTTATTTATAAAAGTTTTGTATGCGCGTACAGGAAAATTATATGATGGCATAAAGTCACAAGAGCTCTTATTTCCTGTAGATAAGTACAAGAAGTGGCACAAGTTTCCTGTATCTGGCTTTTATGATATTATATAAGTAGTATGGATTCGTTGGGTCTGGCGCAAGCGCCAGACCCAACGAATGCCAGTGTGCCAGACCCCGCGAGTCGATGCGTCGGAACTAAAAAAAAAAAAAAAAAAAAAAAAAAAAAAAAAAAAAAAAAAAAAAAGGTTTAGCCCCCCATTCGAATCGATTGCGCTGGGTCCCAGAGCTCTATCTCTAACCATTCCAAAGATAGCTTTTCGATTAATTAAATCCCACTAGTCGCTTATTAGTCACCCTCATTAAGCTCACGCACAGCCTAATCACTCACTTCCCCGAATTGCTAACGAAGAACCTACGTCACAGTGCAGTGTTGCTGTCTCTTTCTTGCATTACTCATCACCTAACGACGTCACAGTGCCTGTCTCTTTGTCGCTATGTTAAAAAATAAATACTTGCAATTTCTCTCATTTTAATGTGAAACAATATTTTGTTTATTAAAAACTTCCCATTTAATATATATATATTCTTATGAAATCTAAATAGTTCTATTGTATTTTTTATTATACAATGTTTGAAATAATGGCGCGCCGGTGAAACAATATTTTGTTTATTAAAAACTTCCCATTTAATATATATATATATTCTTATGAAATCTAAATAGTTCTATTGTATTTTTTATTATACAATGTTTGAAATAATGGCGCGCCGGTTAAACAATATTTTGTTTATTAAAAACTGTTTTATTTTCATTTTAAAGGCATTTTAATAAAACCAAATAATATTTTTTTACATTAGCATTTATTACATAATAAATAATGTTTCATACATATTTTTTTACATAATGCTATCCTTATTTAAAATATTATAAAAGATTTGAACATATCGTTTAATAGAAGATCATTATTATTATTTGTATCTTGATTAAACATTTCAACAAAGTTAGTGAGAGACATACCTCTACGCTTAAGATATATATATACAAGACAGTATTCACCACAAAAAGAAGAAAAAACATTTTGAATTATCTTATTGCTATATATCCATCTACTTGTATTTCGCTTTAAAAATGATAAATGATAACTATTTGGTTTTCGACCAAAAGTATCGAAATATTCTCCAATTCCATTTGTACCTATGTAAATTGCTATCCAATGTGAGCCTGGTTTTGTATCAGGATCTAAATTACTGATCAAATAAACAGGAGTTGACATATGAACCGGCAATCGATTAGCAGCAAAAACATTTGACGTTAAGGTGGGATGTATTGCTTTTAAACATTTACTTATCTCTAAAGTATTCATGATATTTACGTCTACAGCACACAAAAGTTATCAAATATATATAACATATGAAATGGAGAATGTTATTTTATAAGAAGACCTACAATCTATTAACTACTAAAATCTACACTAACGTTTCTGTTCTTGTCTATTTCAATTAAATTATCAAACTCAGCATAAACAATACAATTTATTGTTTGAGTGAGAGCATTTTCAAACCTTACTTCTAACCTAACACTCCCATGTTTGATTAAATTCCAATGTGAAGAGGTGTTTGCAGCTAAATCAGGAGTTAGATCAAAAGCCATCAGACAATATCCTTTTGGATATCTATCTCTGTTGATGCCATTACCCTCATTCAAGAAGTGAATACCAGTTCCCGTAAATAGTGTATGATACATAAGAGTATGAACTCCATTACTAAACGCTGGTTGTAAAGTTTTTGATGGTATTTGCATACCATCGATATATAAACTAAACGTATTAATACCAAAGTTATCAAAATCGAATGGGTTTTTAGTATAACTACCGTTAAAAGCTGTGTTATTAACAAATCCAATAATACACCGTTTAGGTATCTGTCCAAGGAAAACATTGTCAAGTGTTTTACCCTGAACACCGGATGGAATTGTTAAGACTTTTACTTCAGCTCTTGTGATTGGATATTTTGCAGTTGTAGATGCTAAAACTTTTTGATGAGCAAGCAGTACACTCGGATTTATTCGAGCTTTACGAATCATAAGAGTAGCATCAGTGATTGATACTTTTACTTTTATATCATTTGTTGAAGCCATGAGGTTAAAAGAATCTCTTGATCTAACTAGTTTTACACACATTTCAACACCGTTTATCAAAAACTTTTCTTGATTAAAAATATCTCCATGTAAATGTCCAATCATTTCCACTTCTTTACTTTCCTTTACATATTTTTGTCTTTCTGTGAATCCTTTATTTGCTTCATCAGTATTGTTCATTTTCCCAGCAGTGTCTTCGTACCACAATCCACATGTAAGATGTGATTGTTTCGCATGTGGAGCATAATTTAATAGAGTTTCTATGTAAGCACGATATCCATATGTATTATTTGGTGGAGACATAAGTTTTTGATTTAAATAGACATCTAATTGACTAAAAAGAGAGTGAAGCCAATAATTGACTGGAGCTACAACAGTTGTATCCTCAAGAGGTGTTAAATCTTGATTTACTATTTTTGCCTTGACATGAATTAATGTATGTGACAAATCAATGTAATCATCACCAGATCCAGGAATTTGAAATTCTAATGGTCCATCGTCGCTGAGTGATGAAATTGGTTTGTAGTGAATCCATTGTCCATTTTCTATGCTTGTTTGAGTTGATGGTAAAGCGAATAAATCCAGTTCGGATTTGGCACATTCACAAGAATGATTATGTAAAAACGACATTATTTTTATTTGTTGAAAATATATCGTTGTAATTTAATTTAAAATTTCTTTTAGCTCTTTTTAATGTTCTTCCTTTTAGATTCTCCGACTGAATGAGACTTTGTAGACGACGTCTACTGTTTTTGTTACCTGATCCTGTCATCACTCGATCTATTTTATCATCAGCTTTTCTTTTTAAATTTGAAGTAGCTTTCTTAAAACGTTCTTGCACTGATTCATTTAATGGTTTTGCCTGTACCATGTCTGATAAAAGTCCTACACCAGCATTCAATGCCTCTTTTGCAACCACTCTTGTTCCATTTGACAATAGAGGTAGAATTGATCTAAACAATCCACCCAAAAAACTTCCAATACCATGACCACGCTGATGTGTTGTACCTTTATAGATAACCCCAATTCCAGTTCCAGCTTGATGCATGTAATATTGTTGATATGGACAAATATTATCACTACGTTTCTCATACATCATTTTATTTAAATTAGTTGCGTTTGAAATGTAACTTAACACAGCTCGTTCCAAATTCAAATGGTATATTTTCTCCGGTGTTAGACCTTATATCTATTTCAATTGTATCAAACTCTCTACGCATTACTGGAATATAGTGCGGTGGCGAAAAAACGTGCATTTTGTTCGATCCATATGCATATTTAACTGGATCCAAGGAAATAATCCGTAACAATGAACACATTACGTCTCCCACTATTTGAGGTTCTACGATATCACAGTAAATTAATAGTTGTGATGGTAAACCTAAGTAAAGGTTAGCTGGAAATTTACCTGTAGTTTTAGTTCTTACATCAGTATTAGGATCAAAACCAAGCTGAAGACTTAATTTTGAAGAAAACTTAAGAGAAATGAGGTCATCGATATTTCCGGTTAAAGTGATGTATTTTGAAATTTTATCGTAGCGTAGTTTAAATGATTCTCTAGAATTCAGTGCTGATAGAACATCATCTATATTTTCATAACTAGATGCTGGGATATGATTTTTATAAGTAACAATCTGTGGTTCAGCTTCATTGGGAACCTGCGCTTTTTTACTTATGTACATTATATTTTGTTTACTTTGAACAGTAAACATAGTACATGGATACTGAAATTCAACAATTCCTACCGACCATTCTCCTTCTAGTTTGATAGATTTTGGAAGTTTTGTTGAAAAGTGTGTTGTCTTATTATCAGGAAAGTATAAAAATGAGCTGTTACTAAGTAGCGTTAAATAAAAATCTTCGTTATTCATGACTCTAAGCTCGATGCTAATATCCAACTGTTAAATTTATTCGGATAACCTTTCCACTTCACGAACAACTCCTTTGTGAGACCTGAATACCGAGTACGTATAATTTTATCTATTTTGTGTTTTGTAGTGGGATCATATGTTACTTTTTGTAACTCTTTTTCATAGAATGTTCCTATTATAGGTTCATCTTTTAAATCTTTTAAAGTATACACTAACCACGGTGATCTCTCTATGACTGATGTAATTATAAATATTTCATCACTCCAATTTGTTTCATATCCTTTTTGAAATATGTGTTTATATTTTGTTATTCTAACATGATCACCAATTTGAAATTTAGGAATGGTTTTATACTGACTATTTGTGTTACCATACAAATTACGCCAAACTGTCATTATATTATTTTGATTAACATCACAAGGACGCATCTTAATACTTCGATGAATGCTATGGTTATATGAATAAAGCAAATCTTGTAAAATGTCAACATATCGATAAGTATTTTTATGTGTAAAATATCGCCACATTTTCATTTTCAATGTTCTCTGAAATCTCTCAACAATACTGGCTTTGATATCAGGATTGTTCGTCGTATAGTAATTAATATTTCGCATTTTTAAAAACTGTTGTACATCTTTCGATATAAATTCAGTACCTTTATCAGATTGTAAGTGTCTGGGAATAGTGTTAGCTTCTAAAAATATACTTGAAAAACATTTTTTTATAGATTCAGAGTTCTTTTTTTGCAAAGGTCTAGCAAATGCGTATTTACTAAAAACATCGATAACACATAAAATATATTTATTTCCATCATTACATTCACTGTAATTTCTCATGTCACTTAAATCAGCTTGCCAAAGATCGCTAATATTAGATAAAACATATTTATTTCTCGAAAATCGTCGCTGAACAGGTTTATGTAGGGTATAAGTTTCTTGAGACTCCAACCATTTTTTTGTATCTTCTTTAGTCATTTTACTTTTCATTGCTTCAGATAATTTATTTAAACTACTATAACCAGCAGGATTAGAAACATCATAATAAATATTTTTGATTTCTAATAAGGGGTCCATCTTTCCCAAGCAATTTTTCGTTTTACTTTTTCTTCGTTCGATTTTGGATATGTTTGGGGAGTTAATTGATTTGCGGTGCTTGAAGATTCTGTCACAGCTTGTGATGTTTTCCCAAAATCAGGTGTCTTTGACATGACATTTATGAAAGTCGCTCGTTTTGGATTTCCTATATAACTCAATGGTACTTTTAAATCCTTCAAAACTTGCGAAAATTCTACCCAACCATGTGGCGAACTGTTTTTGAGTGGTCTTACAACATCATTGATTAAGTCAACAATATTACTTTTATAAACTTTCTTGTTGTCTATAAAAATTGTACCGTCATCGTTCCAATTAATCTTATTTTTATTTTTCAATAAAATATCAATTAACAGCTCACCTTTTATTTTATATGTCTTTGGTATGAGTTGAAGCAGTTGAGATTTAGTGTAATAGTCATTACTTTTGTGTGGAATATTCTCATTAATCGGTCTTTCGTGTGTTTTCATAGGCTCTTCTTTAATGTCTGCAGTTTTCTTTGTTGTTACATCTTCTTTTATATAATTTCCCGACTCACCAAAATTTACTAAGGGTATTTCTATTGGTTTTCGATCTTTAGCAATAAAATACAAATATCTCTGAAGAGTTTGTTGATAAAGTGACCATTTCTCTCTGTCGTCTAATTTAGTTTTTAAAACTTTACTCATTTCTTCATCAAGTTGTGATAAATTGTTAACGGTAGTATTAGCATTATCTTTCTTAAGTCTCTCTATTGCTTCAGGTTCAATTAATATCATTTTCTTTGCGTTCTCCATTTTAATTCTAAATCAATGAATTAAATAGTGCACCCAAAACTGTACTCAAGATAATTGGTAAGAAAGTTCCACCTTTTTGTATTATAATATTTTTTCTAGCTTTGTTCTTTGTCTTTGAAACAAGCTTTCTTAAAACATTCTTATACTTATCTAATTTATTTTTGTGTTCGTCTTGCAGTGGAATTTTCCCTTTCAAAACATTGTATATGCACTCACAAATACAATCGATTTCTTCTTTATTACAAGCGCCAAGTAAAACTTTTCTATATTTTGGTTTTAAGCAATGTAACGCTCTTAAAAACTCTTTATGTGCCTTTACTCTATGCGTCATTGTTTAATAATGATGGAATTGTCTTTAGAGTTATTGTATTTATATCCCTTCTTAGGAATGTAACAAATAGTATATTCATCAGGAAATATGTTAGTTTTCATTCGGTAAATATCATCTGTATTTTGTTTTAAATCTATCATTAAGTATCCATGTGGTTTACTAGTGGCATCTTTGTATGCTTCTTCAACATATTTAGGATTCTCAGGTACTATTTGACGAGCAAGAAAACGTATTTGAGTTTTGTCTCTAGGATTTTTAAAGTAAATGATGTAGCTAGAATTTAACGATATATCACGTTGTCCTTTCCCTTGATGAAACAAGTTTTGCGTTATATAGAATACACTCAAGTTTCTATGATGACTCCCTTTAGTAAAAATATCAACTATGCGCCCATCAGATTCTCTCATAAGGTCGTCGATTATAATCAATTGAGGATACTTCCCATCAAACATGTTCAAGTCAGGAATTCCTTGATAGTAATTAACTCCATTTAAATTGTATAATGGTTGCATTTCATCGTAACACCATAAGATAGTGTTAAATTCTTGATTACAAACATGATTTATGTTTTTCAAAAAATCACATACGAACTTTGATTTTCCGCAGCCACTAGGACCCGCTATAATAGCAGTGAAAGGGTGTTCAAAATGAAACATGTTAAATGTAGTAGGATACGTCTATTCAGTTAAAAGGTAAAACTAAATATGTACATATAAAAAAATACATAACATTTTATTATATTTTCTTAACTAATACAATAAAAATGATATCTTAATACTATCTTAACTTATAATGACCCCAAGCTAATGTATCCATTGAGTTATGCAAAATATGTCGCTTGGTGTCGTTGTATGACAAACAAATTTTATTATTTTTTTGTGTAAATATAATATGTTTGATGCTTCTAAATCTATACATTTCAGCGAGTTGTATTTTTTTATTAAATAAACATGATTTATAGTCACTAACATTTAGTTTCTTGGTTACACTTCTATTAACCCCTTTAGCTTTGGTGATAGTACGATCTTCAACACTCATTGCATACATTTTTGATCGCAATCCAACAAATTCAGTAAGAATTTTACCGTTGTTCTCGTCTTTAAAAAATCCTAATTTCTTTTTATTTACTTGAGGAAAGTGAAACTGATTATTTGAAGGATAATCAGAAGTATCGAAATATGAATTTAAATCTCCCTTAATTTCTTTGTAAAAATCATCGCAAAATATTTGGTATATCAGACTATCAGTATCAGTATATAACAATTTTATGTTGGTAAATTTATTTTTCATGTACTGATAGTGAAAGTCATACATTAAAGTCTTGGATATCTCTAATATGCTAAAACCTAAATATATGGGCTTATTATAAAACAATTTAGTTTTGCGAAGTTGGACTGCGACCAAATTTTCAGAAAAAATGGAAAGACTGTGGAATTCGGGGCGAGCAATGAGACTCTGAACACCTTTGATTTTTCCATGATTTTTCCAATGTGTTAATAACTTTACGTTTACTCTTTTTTCGATATTTTCCATTGTCTTTCCAAATACAGAATTATTCATCAGCTTATAAAAATCTTTTTCAAAGTCGGATGTTGCTAAAGTTCGTAATTGGGTGTTTAATTCAATATATTTTTTTAACCAAGGTTTTTGCTTGAATTTTAATACTCTATGAACTTTTTGTACTCGCAAACCATATTTCTCACATTGCAAAAGATTTCTATAATGTATAACATATTTTTTTTTGTTATATAAATTAGTAACTAATTTAGATTCTTTCGAATTACCTACACAAATATTTTCTGGACACAATGGAAAGTCGGAATGAGCATCATGTAAGCTATCGGGGTATTCTAGATCTACTTCTAAAATATATCCAATATCAGAGGTGATTGGTACATTATAATTTACATAAGGATCTTCCCATTCAAAATTAGACAAAGGCAAATATTGAGACATAGCCCACCCATATAAATTGTTTGCATCAAGATAAATTAAATATGAAATAAGATCATTACTATCAAAAGTTTTCATGTGTGGATTATTTGCTTTTGCATAGCGATTACTGCATTGCGATATGCCTCCTCTAATACTGGATTTGACAAAAGCAATTTTATCAAAATCTGTTAATAATTCTAGCTCAACTTTGGTATATTTTAACATAGCATCCCAACTTAACCCTGGAGCGGTATAGTAATGAGCAGGATCTAAATCGTAAGTCTTCATGCAAACATTTCTAAAATTTTCGAAAATATCACATAAAAGTATTACATCAGTTTTTAAATAAAGATTAGAATAGTCAGCCATATTTTGACAGTGGAAATGAGACCATACTTTTTGAGCATGATTATAATCATCAACTGAAATGCTTTCACCAGTCAATGTACTAGCGAAACACTCAATTGATGGCAAAGATGATAATTCTAATGATTTGAACGAAGTCATATGTTCATATGGATAAACACCTTTCCGCTTTAACAACTGAAAGTCTTTATCGGAGGGATATTGTTTTTTCGTTTCTTGGAACTCATCGTCATTAAGATTCTTAGCTAGTGAATCTAAACTACTCGATAAAAATTTAAAAGAGTCAATAAACCTCAAACTAACCTTTTTACCATTTACATTCAGAATTTTTGAGAAAGAAATATACTTTTCTTTATTTTGTGGAATGATTTGTACCTCACCTTCGACAAAATTTAATGCATGTACAATAAAATGAGCATCGTAATTGCTCAGATTATGTAATATTATAGGAATAAATGAGGTGTTATGAATTTTTTTGCTACAATTCTCATGGCATACACCTATAAAAGTACCTAAATGCCAGTCGTGATCGATATATCGTTCGTCCTTTAATTCACTCTCACATATGTAACATATAGAAGCTTCTTGTATTGTTTTGTTGTCTATTTCTGATAGAGGAAGAGGACATTTTTGAAACGAATTAGCTCTACAAATAATTTCTATATCTTTACGTAAACTTGTCAAAAATACGTTAGCACAATTTTCGCCGGTATAAGTAACATATTTAGAAAGCTTATTATCATATGAACATTTGACGTAATAACCAAAGCTGTACTCATCATGTCTTTGAACGTTGGTAGTGAAAGATTTAAAAGGATCATTGGAACATGAATCGATTGGATTGAGAAAAGATTCAAAATCTGCGTAAATCACAAAGGGTATTCTCTTTTTCTTTTCATAACCTTCGAATTTTATCTTATCACTTGGTACATTTTCACCACGCCAGTTTTTTTTACTTATATTTTTATTTGGAAGATCGGTTCTGACATGTGTGCAATCATTCAATCTATGTCTATCGAGAGCTTCCTGACTGTTAAAATAAATAAGGCAGCCGTCACAAATGTAAATGGCATTATTTCTTGATGTAACCTGATGACTCACTAAACGAGATAAGTTTTTTATATAGCAATAATGACCATTACTTCCACTTGTTATGTAAAGTAAATTAATATGAATAGGTTTGAGACACTTTGTAAAATATAATGGACCAACCACAGAGTTAGACTTACTCAAACCATTGTATTCCAGTCCATAAACGTTAACACTCAAATTATTCAACTTTTCGATTTTATGAATGTCTGTTAACTTCACAGGAAAAGGAACACCAACAAAATTTAACTTGTTTTCATATTTTGAATATGAAGAGACTCGATCTGAACTTTTATTTGCTGGGTACAATGCTGAGAGTAAAGCCCACTTAAAGCACTGAACATCGCTATTTTTTACATTTATTACTGCCTTTTTGTTTCGTATGTCGTGAGGCAAATCAATGTATGAAGATCCGCGAAGTGGATTAAATTTATTCACATTCATATCCAAACTTAATATTTTCTGAATAGACCAACCGCTGTCTTTCTTTTCAAATTCAGTTATTTTGTTTGCAAATGTTTCATTTAAAGAATCGAGAAATTCATTTAGATTAACAGATTCGTTAATGACGACATTCGGAGTTTGAAAATCAAAAGTATTTGTCAATTCTTTACATTGTTGAATAAAATTAGCTTGGAGTATAAAATTAACTTTAAAGGTTTTCAAAGCTACTATACTCTCACTAACTAAAGTAAAAAGAGTATCTCTGACGGAATTTAAAAACAAATTAAAATCTAAAAGCTCATCACTAACGGAGAGTGGAGTTATTCTGTAAGTATAAACACGTTTTCCAAATGCTTTTTCGATTAATGTTACATTAGGAAAACTGTGATGAATGCGTAATGCATTATTTTTATGAGTATTGCTTCGGTAATGATTTGCTAAATATCTCCTTTTAACAAGTATTTTGCATACCTCACACTTGATCATGTCAATGTTTAATGGTTGAACTGATGATTCTGAATCCCTAGAAGTTGAAGGTTCGCTTGGACGTCTCATTTTCACAACTTTTTTATTGTTATCTTGAGCTACGCGTTTCAAGCCTCTGCCAACTTGTAAGCTGGTTAACAAAGAAAAAATAAGTTTTAAATTCAATATCTCATAAATTTAAACAGGAAAAAGAAGAAATAAATAAAAAAAAACAAACATTAATAATCATTATTACTTACTGCTTTTCCACACTTTCACTTATGTTGAACAAAGCTTCATCAAATTGTGAATCAAAAGTCTTTGACTCAATACTTGTGAATTTATCGTTGAAAACTTCCATAGCACATTCTGCTGATTCAACAATCTCGCAAATTTCATCCAATTCCTTGTCAGTCCAGCAATTACTTTCAATCTCCTGTTCTTTAGTAAAAAACACACTAGTAACATGATCACAGTTCGACATTTTCAACTACTATTTAACTCAACACGAATTAATGTACCGCAAGACGGTTTAAAAGTGAGTATGTTAGAAACGTTTTTGGCTTTTATAGATTCTTTATAAATGAACAAACCTATTAAACTACCGCAAATGATAACGATAATATTCAAACTAATGCTTATGACTTATGAGTAATAAAGAAACAATGCCATTAGTAATAATGACAAAATCTGTTAGAAGTTTGAACAGGTTTAAAATTTCACAATAACAACTAAAGTTTTTAATAAACAAAATATTGTTTCACCGGCGCGCCATTATTTCAAACATTGTATAATAAAAAATACAATAGAACTATTTAGATTTCATAAGAATATATATATATATTAAATGGGAAGTTTTTAATAAACAAAATATTGTTTCACCGGCGCGCCATTATTTCAAACATTGTATAATAAAAAATACAATAGAACTATTTAGATTTCATAAGAATATATATATATATATTAAATGGGAAGTTTTTAATAAACAAAATATTGTTTCACCGGCGCGCCATTATTTCAAACATTGTATAATAAAAAATACAATAGAACTATTTAGATTTCATAAGAATATATATATATATTAAATGGGAAGTTTTTAATAAACAAAATATTGTTTCACCGGCGCGCCATTATTTCAAACATTGTATAATAAAAAATACAATAGAACTATTTAGATTTCATAAGAATATATATATATATTAAATGGGAAGTTTTTAATAAACAAAATATTGTTTCACCGGCGCGCCATTATTTCAAACATTGTATAATAAAAAATACAATAGAACTATTTAGATTTCATAAGAATATATATATATATTAAATGGGAAGTTTTTAATAAACAAAATATTGTTTCACCGGCGCGCCATTATTTCAAACATTGTATAATAAAAAATACAATAGAACTATTTAGATTTCATAAGAATATATATATATATATTAAATGGGAAGTTTTTAATAAACAAAATATTGTTTCACCGGCGCGCCATTATTTCAAATATTGTATAATAAAAAATACAATAGAACTATTTAGATTTCATAAGAATATATATATATATTAAATGGGAAGTTTTTAATAAACAAAATATTGTTTCACCGGCGCGCCATTATTTCAAACATTGTATAATAAAAAATACAATAGAACTATTTAGATTTCATAAGAATATATATATATATTAAATGGGAAGTTTTTAATAAACAAAATATTGTTTCACCGGCGCGCCATTATTTCAAACATTGTATAATAAAAAATACAATAGAACTATTTAGATTTCATAAGAATATATATATATTAAATGGGAAGTTTTTAATAAACAAAATATTGTTTCACATTAAAATGAGAGAAATTGCAAGTATTTATTTTTTAACATAGCGACAAAGAGACAGGCACTGTGACGTCGTTAGGTGATGAGTAATGCAAGAAAGAGACAGCAACACTGCACTGTGACGTAGGTTCTTCGTTAGCAATTCGGGGAAGTGAGTGATTAGGCTGTGCGTGAGCTTAATGAGGGTGACTAATAAGCGACTAGTGGGATTTAATTAATCGAAAAGCTATCTTTGGAATGGTTAGAGATAGAGCTCTGGGACCCAGCGCAATCGATTCAAATGGGGGGCTAAACCTTTTTTTTTTTTTTTTTTTTTTTTAGTTCCGACGCATCGACTCGCGGGGTCTGGCACACTGGCATTCGTTGGGTCTGGCGCTTGCGCCAGACCCAACGAATCCATACTACTTATATAAGAACGTTTTCTTATATTTTATACTATTTAAATATGCAAATCCACCGCTATCATTATCAAGGTTGGGTAAATCCTAAAGCTAACTTTTATAATAGTAATAGATGTACTTATTTTGAAAATTGGGGTTCGATCCCCACTCGAGGAGATGAAATATTTACTTAAATTTATATTTCCATTTCTTTGCTCTGGTGTAGAGGTTAAGCACGGCGTTGAGTTCTGCCACTCAACACGCAATGCCTCCAGAATTCGGCAGAAAGTGGGGAACGGAGTGTCTTAACATCAGGTTCCCTCTGCCTACCCTGCTGTGTGCGGGATACAGCGTGAAGATGATTTTGAAAATTCTACATAAGCAGTTGAAATTCTAGTTCCATTACAGTATAATTGTAAGTTTGTTTTTCCCTCGAAAAATAATTATATACACAATATGGTTATGATATAACATGGTTTTAATAGGTAGCGAGAAAGAAAAAAACGGAGTACCATATAACAAAATTCACTGCACCTAAGTTGAAATACACAATACATCTAGATAAAAATCACGCACATAGAAATACGTATTTCGAATAGATATTTGTATACGTTATGTATCTATTCGAGGCCATCGTGGGGCAGTGGGACAAGTTCATATTGTAAACGCTTTGGTTATAGGTTCAATCACTCAGAGAAATTAATTATTCTTTTCTCCGCTCTTGTGGCTCTGAGCAAAGAGTGGCGTTGAGATCCACACTGTGATCTACACTGCTAGAATCCAGACAGTAAGCGGAGCATGACGTGTATTTAATAATGGGCTCATGGAATCTCTGCCTATCCTACTCTATGCAACTTCGAAGTAAAAAAAACATAATCTTAGAAAAACAAAATGTAATTGCTAAAAAAAATTGATATTATAAGTCATCAACTTAACAAAACTATTTATGATGTACGTTGTAGGCGGCTACGTTATAACAAAAACTCGAAGTATACTAGTAAATTGGTCCCTCGAGCTCAAACTTGTTCCCAGTTTTTAACTCTGTCGTATCTGCTATGCATTGAAATACTTCGCCACAGTAGAATTTACCAGCAAACTTCATATTGCCCGAGCACATATGAATACTGAGATAATAATACCCAGGACTATTTATAAGTTTTCTATAACAATACTTTAGCATACATTCTCTATGTATATGTAGGTGTATATAAAACCCGATTACGCTATTGTTATTACAATAGCGTAATCTTTAGAATATTATATAAAGTGTTTTATCACTAAACTCTCGCATCTCTCTGTACTCTGCTATATTTGCAAGAGAAATGCATGAAACTGGAATAAATAAAAGCAACTAAGTAACTATTAATTTATTAAACAATATTTAGAATTTACATTATTTAGAACAATGTTGTTAACTAGCAGCCCTCTCGCGGGTTTTTTATATTTAATACTATTCAAAAAAGATATTTGAATTTCGCTCCTTTTGTAGATACGCGATATTAAAGAAACGCAACGATGATTTAACACGCACAATAAATGAAAAACCGCAAAAACCTACAATAAAAAATAAAGATATAAAATTTCTACAAACTGTTTTCTACAAATAATTCACAATTCAAATAAGTTTCAGGAATAATAAGCCGCTAATTAATATCGTACTGAGGCACATATATATATTTAGCGTTGTCTAGGTTATAATCTTAAAAACACAACTACCTTTAATAAAATGTCGGTGTGAGGTAGTGCGTCAACCGTTCATTTGCATGTTAATTGCTTTTTTCTCACACCGGTCATTTTATACACCAAAGGCAGAATGCATAATCATGTATTAATTAAAGAGTTCTGTTTTATAGTTATAGAAATAAAATATACATAAATATACGTACGTATGAATTATACAGTACAGTGTGCTATTTAGCTAAAGTCGAAAATTTGAAAATTTTCAACTAAAGACTGGAAAAAACTTGATTATATTTTCAGAGATCCTAATATTAAATTAAAATAATAAAAATACCGTTTAAGTGCGAGTGGGACTCGCCCACCGAGATTTCCGTACCAAATTCATGATACGGTATAGAACAACGAAAAGTACAATGTATAAAAGCGGACAAACTTAAGTTTGCTGGCATATGCACTCATTTTGTTTAAAATGAACCACGAATATAAGTTTGTAATGATTCTTTTCTAAGATTTCTTAGTCCTGTCAATTTTCACTTTTCGGATTTTTTACTTTATTTATATTATAAGTTCTTACTTTGTGCCAAATTTTAAAATTGTACATTCCACGAGTTTTAAACAAAAAACGCTCATATATTTTGATCGCGATTTTTGAAATGAAAATAGTAATAAATAATAATTAATTTTCCCGAGTGAGAATCGGACCCACAACCGTTACTTCTACAATCACACGAATTTGCCGCTGCGCCATGACGGCCTCAATGACAATATTTACTTTTAAAATTATATGGTAAGAAACAACAATGTCATCGAAATTTTCAAAGACTTGGTCATTATTATTCGCTACATTAATATTCCTTGAATATTGTAATATTCTAAATATTTTTCATCTTTACATACCTCAATAATTCTGTTTCAATATCATCCTAATTTGAGTTGGCAATAATTCTACGACAAAGAAGATGGAGAAACGAAATTTTTTCTATTACATTTTTTTTATTCTCAAGCTCTGTTATATTCATAGCGGATACATCACTCGTCAAGGCGAAATTCGATTGGATGTTATTAATTTGTAAAACATTTTCCTTAAGAAATATTTTTTATTTTACAGCGTAAATTTGGTAATATTTATAGTATCATCATCATAATCAAATGGGCCCATTTGGTTCTACCGCTGGACCTGGCTTCCCCCAGGGTGCATCTTACCTAGACATCATTTTTGATTGATGCTACGTACTATTACAATTTAAGTATTTAATTACAAATTTGTATGACTGAGGTAGCAATAAAATATTTTAATTATTTATAATTAAAATTTACTAAAAATTAAACAAACAATCAATTCTAGTTTAATATCAATAATTAATAATATTATAATTTATACAAAAGCACAAAATTACCCTTAGCTTTCAAAACTGCGCAACACGTGTCTGCTGTCAGCGGTGAGCCGCAAACTAAATTGCGGATGCGAGTGTTCAAGATATGCGGCGGCGCGGTGGGGGGGTGGTCGCGAGCATCGCGACTAATGTATGGAACAATACATTTTCAAATCCTAATACAATTTCTGAGGCCAGTCGTGGCGCAGCAGCACTAAGTGTGACTTTGAAACCGACTGGTTGTGGGTTCGATCCCCACTCAAAGAGATGAAATATTTACTTTCTTATTATTATTATTTATATTTCCATTTCTTCGCTCTGGTGTCTAGGCAAAGCGCGGCGTTGAGTTCTGCCACTCAATACGCAATGCCTCCAGAATTTGGCAGAAAGTGGGGAACGGAGTGTCTTAACACTAAGTACCCTCTGCCTACCCTGCTGTGTGAAGGATATTGCGTGAAGCTGATATAATTTTTGCCGTACACATATGTTTCGCCACTTGCCTTTGCGACATAATCTAAATAAGTAATTGTGTGGATCTATCTATTTAGTGTGGTAGAATTATTGGAGAGAAAATTTTACTAATGGATCACTCTATATATTAGTGAAAGCCCTGTGCAAGTCCGTGCAGCTGTTTTTAAACTTATCACAGACAGACAGACGTGATGGAGGATTTTTTTTATAATTTGTATTAGATATATATGAATCATATAACTATTAAACAGCCAGTATGAATTTAATAGAAATGATTATGAAATGAAATTCTTTTGTTATTTATCCAAGTTCTAAGGTAGTAAGTATTTTCAATCGATGTTTCATACACTTTACGAATTAGAAAATAAAAAGTTCAAGGTACATCCATTGACTCCATTCTTTACTTCGTCGTTATTTATATACATTACGAGCTAGTACCGTATCTTTTCATCCTTTGTAAGGGAACTCACACATACATTCCCACGAGTCGGACTTAAACTTGTAATCATCAATGTTAGTTAAAATTTATAAATACTTTGTCCTTTTCTCTTCTCTTATATCTAAGATATCTTCTCTTAATCCATTTTTTTTATAAATAAATACTTCTTAAATTTGATTTCACCGGGACTTTCATTAAATAAAATAAAGATATGTCTTTTTAGCTTCACGCCGTATTTCACACATAGAAAAGTAGGCATAAGGAACCTGAGTGTTAGACACTCTATTCTCATTAAGACACGCCCGCCCCGCCCCTCACTTTCTGCCAAAATCACGAGGAATTGCGTGTTGAGTATTGCATTTGTGACCAAAGCGAATATTTAAAATATTAAATAATTCTTTCTCCCAAATCGAAGTCGAACTTACAACCGTCGCGCTTACGCTTAATCAAAATGATTTACATGCAATCATAAAATTAGGTTCCTGGTTCCTAATGAGCAAAACAAATGTGTATATCACCTCGGCCATTAGTTAGGGTTGTCGATATTTATAGCCTAGTTGCAAAGCTTAACGCGTCCGTATGTTTGCCCTTACAACGATAAATTCAGAACGATTCCAGTAATTATGATAGGAAACATTAATAATTACTTTTACTTTAATTAAATTTCGATTTTTGACAGGAAAAGAGTGAAAATTCAAGAGTGAAAAAGTTTAATTATTAATGTTTACTATAATAATTACTGGAATTGTTCTGAATTTATCTCTTTAAGGGTAAGTCCCCAGGTGTAGGATACAGATCCCACACATAGCAGAGTATGCAGAGGGAACCTGGGAACCTAATGTTACGACGATCCGTTCCCATTAAGGCACTATAGTTCCTCACTGTCCACCGAAACCTGAAGATATTGCTTAGTGAGAGGCGAAACTCAACGCCGCGCTTAGCCTTATTATTAGAGAGAGGAAATAAAATATGTATGAAATATTTCACTTTCTCGAGTATAAATCGAACTCACAACCTGTCACGTTTACAGTTGCATGCTTATAGTGCTTGAACAACCCGTCTGGGCATCATTTAGCCTTAGGCTTAGAGTAATTATTTAAAATGTTGAAAATGCTCAAAATTAAATAATAGTAATATAGAAAAAAGGTTACGTACCATATTATGTCTGTTGAGTTGTCAGATTTTAAAGAAAAAAAAAGTATATTAGTATAATATTTGTATCAACGTTGTCAGACGTCCCGATTTTTAGCCTAAAAAATTAATGTCCCCATCGGATCCGGTATATTCCGCTTTTCACGTATTATTCCACATTCTGTAAAAAATATTAAATTAATATTTTAATACCTTAAGTTTTTAATTAGTTACCAATAATTTCATAAATCAATACAAGTAAATTAACTACGGTAAACCAAAACAATATCGGTTAGGTATAGTGATGTTTATTTCTATTAAAAAAATATTGATAGCTTTTCACAGAGATAAAATTCGGCACCGCTGATACCTATGTACGTGTATTATACATACCTTTAGATACATATATTTCCAAAGATAATATTTAAACGAGGGAATAGTCAGTTTTTATATTTTTTTCCTTAACAGGCAGTCATATTTGCACTTCTATCGGGGAGGCACTTGTGTCCACGTTGAAGAAGGATTACAAAATACGAATGTGGTAATTTATTTCGTAGCGACTGTGAAATATTTGGATCCGCGATGTTTAGCGCTCGCTAGTCGCTAGTCAACGGAGCGGAATAAATGGGGATACGTTTTAGACGGATTTCGCTGTGAAATAAATGTTGAACTAACCCGTGGAAATAAAAATATTCACAGACGTTTACGTTGTATATGACTTGAAAATATTTTGTAATATATTTTATGTTCGACACAGGGGTATTTTTTATTAATTTTATTTTTATTTTCTCGCTTTGCTTCCGCCTTTTACAGACTAGTTGGAGAAAAAAAATAACAGGATAATAAAATAACTATAAGAAAATAATTATAACAGGAAATTAAATATTTTTAATTATTCATATCAACTTTACGCTGAGAGCATACTCTCAAATAAATTAAACTCAAAAAATAAAAATATAATAGCAGAGAAGGCAGAGTGAACCAAGTATTATATTAGGACACTCCGTTCCCTACTTTCTGTTGCTCAAGTTATTGCGTGCTGAGTTCCATTTTCCACCTAATTCTTAAGGCGCTGCATATTGAGTAGCAGAACTCAACGCCGCGCCTTACCTTGCCCCAGAGCAAAGACATGAAAATATTAAATATTTAATTTCCCGAGTGGAAACCCAACCAATAAACGTCGTGTCTACAGTCACACGCTTGTGCTATTGCACCACGCCGGCGTTAATAAATACCTTAATGTAATTAAAATAAAATTATAATTTACCTTTAAAATAAGTACTGCGCCAAACGGAATTTGGACTCACAAACATCGTGTACAGTCAGTTGTACGACGACATCAGTTGCGGTGATCTTTATTATAGAAAAATTAACGTAGTAGCTAGTTAGACAGTGCATCTGCGACTTCCCACGTGTCTGTAATATTTACTTTGCCTGGAGCCACTCAACGTGATCTCTTTACTAGAGAGCGCTGTAAACAGAAGATAGCTTTATTTAGTTGGATGTACATAGAAGAGAAAAGAAAATTATTTATTGTCTGTAAAGTTGGTATATGTGTGTTAACTTTATGTGGTAGGGTCGTAAAGAAAGTTGGTGGAAAGTTGTGTACTTTTATGAATAGAATTTTTATTATTTTGTCTTTCAAGAGCCTTTATCTCAACAGCACTTGGAGATATTTGTTGTTGAAATACAAACCATATACTCAGATCTACCTCCATGATTTATTAAAAACAAAAAACTTCTACATTTACTTAAAAAAAAGATATCGCCGTTTATATCGAAAAAAAACCGCGTATTTCGACACTATCAAGAGAATCAAAATTCAAAGGGTACTTCTAGTTGACCCAGAATTATGAAATTTGGCAGCTAGCATCTACAGGTAGTACTAAGTCAGGAAACAATCCGAAAACTATACGTTTGTGATTAAATCCTAAAAATTAATGGCCTTAAATAGCAAAAAACACGTATTTCCAATATAAAGGGAATCAAAATTAATAGGAAAGAATTTTGAAATTTGGTCAGAAAAAAAAAATTATACATTTGTGGTTAAATCCTAAAAAATAATCCTTAAAAAGGGGGGCAAAATTTGATATTAAAGCCGCTAGTTCAAGTGAGGTATCAGATTAAGACCTCCAATTTTTTACGGAACTCTCGGTGGGCAGTCTCTACTCCCGCTTGTCCAGTTTTTTTTTTAAACGAGCGTTATCACGTAAAAAACATATTGCAACATTTTTCTGTCAACGACTCTAGAGTGCGCCAAACATACCTATTAAATATATTATATTTTTTATTACTAGTTAGTGTGAATAAATATTATTAAATTACGATTTAAATGGAAATGATTTGGAGTTTCAATCTTTACAATGTTTCAAATTTAAATATAATAATTGTTAAATAAAAAAAATAATAATAATCTAGCTCCCTTAGTATATGTAAGTATAAAAAATTAATTAACTAGTTGTCGTCCGTAATTTTGTTTGCCTAGACTTTAATACATAATTTGTGAAGTAATCATTTGTATAGTCTTGTTATATAGGATTCACGTAGGAATTTCGAGAAATAGTTTTAGTGCTACACTCCCTAACCTAGGTAGGTTAGGAGGTAGGCTAGGAGTGTAAGGGAGCTGTTTGTAGGTACAAAATTCAGCTCCAAGTTCAGTATATTAAGTTTCGTCTGGGCATTGTCTGTCAGTCGCTCAGTAACAGTCTTATGTTTTATATATGTAGATTCAATCATACATTTTTCACGGTACGCCTCGACAATAAGAATAGTAAAAACAAGCACGGTTGTAGTAGTTTTCCATATTTAGCAATTTTTTTGTGATATTTTTTTTATGCCAATATAAATCTTGAAACAAATTTCCAACTACTGTATGAATTTATCACAAATTTAAGTAAAAAATAAAATAATTTACATTTGTATTTCTTGTTATAAAATTCAACTTCATAGAAATAATAAAAAAATATGATTTGCTTTGTTCGTAAGGATATAGTGTAATTATTTAAGGCTGTCATGGCGCATTGTCTCACTGAAGACGCTATGGTTGTGGATTCGATAACAATTGCTAGTATGAAATAGTTATACATAAATTGCTTTCATTTCCTTGCTCTGGTAAAAAGACAAAGCACGGCATTAAGTTACGTCTCTCTACACGTTTAGATTTCAGGCGGAAAGTGAAGAACGTTCTATTTTGACACTACAGTTTGTATCCACATATACGAGTAGGTACTATCATGGTGGAAACGTGAAGATAAGTAGTTATTATTAATATTATTTTTTATTATTTACATTAGTACTTTCCTCTTATCTGCTATAACATGTTTTGAAGAGATTACTTATAATATATTATTTATCCTTTTTCTTAAAAAAGTAACGTTATCTTCATTAAAAAATAATCCTATCATAAACAACTCAAAAGTAAATAATATAGTGAATTATATAAAAGGCAAAAGCATAAAAAATTTAGGCACCCATATATTGATATTATCGTGGTAAGCAGAGCAAGCAAATAGCAAAGAGATTCGTTTTTCCGTATAAATAATATAAAACTATTAAGACAAATAAACATTAATGAAATTGTAACAAAGTCAAGTGCTTTATAGGAATCCATGACATTTTTGCGTGCTACAAATTTTTATCGCCTCAATCGTAAAGATTTCACGTACGAGGTTCACAAAAGCATGGTCAATAAAACCAGTACAATGTACGGACCTACTTGGATTCAATGAACATGGTCGATACGATGTAACATTGTGAAACTCACACACTGTCCTAGACTTGTAATCCTGTGGCTACATTATAATACCTACAACTTAACATCTCAGCTTGGCTGGTGTGGAAATTTGAATAAACAAACCTCTCATATTCAAATTCTTCGCTCTGGTGTCGAGGCAAAGCGCGGCGTTGAGTTCCGCTACTCAACACGCAATGCCTCCAAATTTTGGCGGGAAATGGGAAACGGAGTTTCTTAAGATCTATCGATTTTTTTTATTTATTTTTAATATTTTTAAAATATCATTTAACAGTGATTAAAAATATTGAGGCCGTTGTGAGACAGGCGCACAAGTGTGCTATAAAAACAACAGCTGTGAGTTCGATTTAGTAGGGAAAAATATTTCTTAATATTTATTATTTTCGCTTTGATAACGGGGCAAAGTTTGACGTTAAGTTTCTCTACTCAATACTCAATGCCTCAAGAATTCAGCGGAAAGAGGAGAACGGAACAGTTATAACACAAAGATCTCAAGTTCCCTCTACTTACTCTACTACTAGAATTGTAAAGTTGTAGTGTGAAAGGAAAAGGACGTACGTAAGGCGTATAGAAAAATATTTTAAAAAATGTACAAGCGCTTACGAGAATATGTAGCCCAAATCAAATCTGCTTGTCTCAGACGTCCAAGCACTCTGACCACTAAGTACATGCGTACTCAGTTAGTGTAAATGTCAGTGTTTAAATTGCATGTTTTTATTTTAAATTGTTATAGTTGGAATTTATAATTTTTTATTCTGTTAAAATTATAAACCACTAAAGAGCGCAGAAGCGAATTATTAATAAAACTTTATTAAACCTGCAATGAAAAGGAAACTTGAAAGAATATTAAAATTCCAAGGCACCGGAGTTTAACAATAAAGCTTAACGACTCATTTTTAAACCTTTATTAATTCAATGAGAAAATATTAAGTTAATAATTCAAAGTTTTAAAATAAAATAATATTCCTAATTGACGCCATAAGGTGCTGAAGTAAAAAATTGTATTTGTACAGCTTAATACTTTCGTTTATAAGGGCTATATTATAACGGGAACGTAACATCTTAACACTATGTTCCTAGGTTCCCTATGCCTACCCTGCTATGTGCGGGATACAGCGCTATATTAAAAAAATATATTTTCGCTGTTGCAGATAATTACTTTACATAGACGACTTACACGCTAATTTTTCTCTTTATAGGTTTGACACTATGCGGAGATGATATTGTTGAATATCTAACATAATTCCAGTTGCTTATATAGCAACGATCGTTATATAATGCTGAGACATTTTGTGTGAAGTTAAACAGTCCGCTAAAGTTACAAAAGTTAGGTAGTTTAAATGGTAGGTAGTTACAAAAGGTAGGTAGTTTTAAGTCCCTATAAACATTTTAAAAAAAATCTTTAGATAGTAGCCAATATTTTACTAAAGGGTTTTAAAGCCTACAATATGGCATCTTCATACAATTAGGAAGAGTATGGTTCTATGCAAGGACTGTAATGACTACATCAGGTAAGTAATTCTATTTTAAAATTAAGAGATCAGTGTCTAATAATAAAAAGTTCAGTGTTAAGTTGCATTAGCCAACAAACAATATTTTAAATGAATGGGAAGTAAAGAACGGAGACACTATAGGATTACTATATAACCTTGTCAAAAATATGGGAAATGTATAGAAAAAAACATAATTGCTAAAGTATTATGCAAAAATCATAGCGAAGATTTTCCAAACTCTGTTTTAATAATAAACACAAAAAAAAATCTTTATTCATAACACAATATATAAATCGAGCAACATATCATTAAATTTTCATTCAAAAACGAATGGTGTACTCAAATGTGTTCTCCACAACCCATAATGATGGTGAGAAACAAAATAAGCGCTTCTAAGCTTTCACTTGTACCGTCCGAAGAGGTAGACGTATTTTTTCCGTTTGTTACATTTTAATTTGCAAAGTGATATTTATAGTCAAAATGATCATAAAACTATTGTGTTGCGTGGTACAGTTAACCTTGTGCAATATTTGTGATAAATACACCAGCGAAAGTGCGTTATAATGACTAAAATAATTAAGTAAAGTGATAATTAAGTGAAGTTAAAAATTGACGGTCATAACATTTGCAAAGATCGACACATACCCTTCGTTTTCTCTACCACCGCTCTACAGCAAAACTAATAGCACATTTTTGTAATTTCTGATAGTTGCAAATTGGCTCTGTGGCGTATTACTAAGATTTAATTTGTCGATCCTTAGTTCAAATCTCAGTTAAATACATTTTCTAATAAAAAAACTCCAAGCTTTTTTAAAATTTTATTTCTAAAACATTACAATTATACCAACAAATATGGAACAAGAAATGTCGTGGGGATGTTGCAATACGCCTAAGAAAAATGATCGATACACGCAATGTTTGCAATGCAAAAAAGTTTACCACTTTGGTTGTTTGGGAATCGACTCGCATTCAAGTGTGCTCACTAATTGGAAGTGTCCTAAGTGCAATAGGCAAAAAACCAGCGATGAGACGCCTGTACGATCTGCAATTAACCGTACAAATTCGAAAGCTACCGATCTTAATGTAACTAAACGATCATACAAAAGGCAAGCTCTTAGTTCACCGACGTCACCAATAACAAATGAACAAATTACCCATGAAAACATACGAAATATTGTAAACGACGCTATTGAGAAACAAATGTCAAATTTTATGATAAGCATTAATAAAACAATAACCAATTCTATTAATACCAACTTTAAAAAACTTGAAAACAAAATTGAAGAATTGCAAACGTCAGTTGCCTTCATAAGTAATCAATATGAAGATATGAAGCAGCAACTGGACATGCACTGCGAAGTAACAAGTCAATTAAAGCATGACAATGAAGCACTACAAAGTACTGTAAATATTCTACAAAATAAAATTAATATAATGGAACAACAAGCTCGAGCAAATAACATTGAAATTCAATGTGTACCTGAATCTAAAACTGAAAATGTGATTACTATAGTTAAACAGCTTTCAAAATCCGTTAATCTCAATATAAAAGATAATGAAATTGCTCACTGTACTCGCATTGCCAAAATAAATCCAAAATCGACGAGACCAAGATCAATTGTAGTCCAACTCAGTGCTCCTTTAGTCCGCGACCAATTTCTAGCAGCTGTGATCAAGTTCAACAAGAGTAACCCATCCGACAAACTTAATTCATCTCATCTTGGTATTGGGGGAAACAAAGTTCCCATATACGTTTGCGAACATCTATCCACAGCTAATAAATCACTTCACGCTGCCGCTCGTAAGAAAGGAAAAGAATTACACTACAAACATATTTGGGTTCGAAATGGGCGTATATTTATGAGAAAAACTGACGACAGCGACTACAAACTTATCAACAACATGGATTCCCTGAACAAACTAACTTAAAACATATAACATACTGCATGCAATTATTTATATAATCTAAAAAATGTGTACATTAAATTTGTATTATCAGAACGTAAAAGGTCTTCGCACGAAAACACATGATTTTTACAGAAATGTAAGCTGTAATAGTTATGATATTATTGTTCTAACTGAAACTTGGTTAAATAGTGGTGTTTTAAGTTCTGAATTGTTTAGTGATAATTATACAGTTTATAGGCGAGATAGAGATCTATTATGTTCAATTAAAAAAGACGGTGGAGGAATATTAGTGGCTGTTAATAATAAGTTTAGTTCCCGCCGCATGGTAGCCTGGGAGAGTTCTTGTGAAGATTTGTGGCTAACAATAAATATTAATAAAAGTCGTACGATAGCTCTTTGTGCAACTTATATTCCTCCACCGGTCAGTAAGACTGTCTTGGACAAATTTATGAATAATTTTAATCGTGTTTCGGAAATATTAAAACATACTACACTAGTTATAGGTGACTTTAACTTAAGCTGTATAGACTGGGAATTAGTAGGAAATATTAATAACAATCAAATATCTTCTTTGGCGCAATCTCTTATAGATTTTTCCGTGGTCAATAGTTTTTATCAATTCAATCGCGTAAAAAATCATCAAAATAAAATTTTAGACCTCGTCTTCTGCAATAATACAACTTTTGACGTAAAAGTTGATGCATCAACTAATATAATGAGTCGTATAGACCTATTGCATCCACCTTTAGATATCAACGTCAGCCTTATTAACAATAGTACAAAATTCTTAGATTTGAACCCTAATTTTGTAAGATATAATTATTCTAAAGCTAATTTTGAAGATATAAATAAATTTCTAGAAAATATAAATTGGTCCGAAATACTGACAAAACTTATAGATGTTAATGAAATGGTAGAAATACTGTATTCTGTCATAAATTCTTCAATAGAGCTTAATGTACCTAAAATTATTAAGAAATGTTGGTCCAAATACCCCTCCTGGGTGAATAAAATCCTACTAAAAAGAATAAAAGAAAAAGAAAAACTCAGATTACGATACAAAAAATATAAAAATCCAATGGACGAAATATCGTTGAAAATTTTAGAAAACACATGCAATGAATTATCTTTAAAAAGTTACAATGAATATATAGAGCGATCAGAGAGCAGTATTAAGCATAATACGAAATATTTTTGGACTTTTATGAAAACAAAAAAACAACAAAAAACACATACTTTCCCTAAAATAATGATAAGTAATAATATCGAACATTTTGGTGGTGAACAAATTTGCAACTCTTTTGGTTCCCACTTTTCTTCGGTATTCAATTACAATACAACAGTGCAACCAACCAATGACGTACTCACAAATTTGCAGCATGTAGTGAATAATAATGATATCTTACAAAGGATTCAACTAGATGAATTGGATATTTTAAATAGATTAAAGCGTTTAGATCTACATAAGGGAGCAGGACCAGACGGTATACCTCCAGCCTATTTAATTAACTGTGCGTCAACACTTGCAGTACCACTTAAAATTATTTTCAATGCATCGCTAAAAACAGGATCTTTTCCAACTAAGTGGAAGGTGGCAAAAGTTGTTCCAATTTTTAAACGAGGGGAAAGAGAACACGTAGAAAACTATCGTCCTATATCTATTCTCTCGGTATTCGGTAAAATATTTGAATCATTGATTTATCCATTAATATACGCCCAGTTTAAAAGCTCTATTAGTGATCATCAACACGGTTTTATAAAGGGTAGATCAACAATGACAAATTTAGTTGCTTACACTGAAACATTAATCGACAATATAGACAAAAGAAAAAGAATTGACGTCATTTATTCAGATTTCAGTAAAGCATTTGATCTAGTACCTACTTCAATCCTTCTTTTAAAATTATCGGCATATGGTCTAGCGGGTTCGGTACTGCGATGGCTAGAATCATATTTGAGCGATAGATACTTCTATGTTGTTGCAAATGGACATGAATCTCGTAAATTTAAAATATCATCTGGAGTACCTCAGGGCTCGCATTTAGGGCCCTTGTTGTTTAATATTTTTATTAATGACCTGCCAAAATGCTTTGAGCATTCTACACCATTCATGTTCGCGGATGACCTTAAGCTCTTAAAAACTATCAACGATTTCAACGATACAAGACATTTACAAAATGATCTAACAAGGTTGTTTAATTGGTGCAAAACAAATGGTATGGTACTTAACGCAGAAAAATGTTATTCCATTACATTCACTCGTAATCATGTAGAAACTAATACCCAGTACTTTATCGCAGATTCACCATTAAAACGCGTTAGCAACATCAAAGATCTAGGTGTCATATTCGACGAAAAGTTGACCTTTACTCCACATATAGATAATATGATCACAAAAGCCTCAAAAATGCTAGGTTTTGTTCTCAGGAACAGCAAAATATTTCGAAATTATAATACTAAAATAGTATTATATAATAGCTTAGTAAGAAGCATTTTAGAGTATGGTAGCGTGGTGTGGAGGCCGCATTATGCAACACACTGCTTGCGAATAGAGAGGGTGCAAAAGCGTTTCCTGTATCATCTGGCATTCGCTCACGGTAGGGCTAAAGAAATAAATTCATATAGCAAAAAACTGGCATATTTCAAGATGCATACTCTAAACAACAGAAGAGATTTATTAGATTTAATGTACTTATATAAATGTCTTAAGGGCACAAACGATAATCCAGATGTACTATCCAAATTAAGATTTAATGTCCCGTACCGGTATCCACGCAAGCCAATTACGCTTCTAGTAAGACCTCTCCGTAGAACAGTCCTGGGTAGGAACTCACCGATTTCACGACTATCTCAAATATTCAACGACCACAAAGAAGTCTTAGACCCATTTAGAGATACATTGTCTAAATATAAATTTAAAATAGTTCGCCACATTTTAACAAGATAAATAATTTCATTTAAATCTTTCTATTTATTATCAAATTGAAATGGTCATTGAGATTTTTTTTTTTATTGTTTTTTTTTGTAATAATATATTTTAACGTGTTTTGCATTAATAACTGTAATTCTACTTTGTTTATTGAAATTGTAAACAAACTGAAATAATGAAAACCGTACAATTTATTATTTTTGTATAATATTGCATGCTGTATCCACTTTAAAAGATGGTGCATTTAGATTTAAGTTTTATTTTGTATTTCGTTTCTTTGTCACTGTATAATGTTATCATCACTAGTGGATCTAATAAATAAATAAAAAAAAAAAAATAAAAAATAAGCGAGCAAAGATATATGAAACCTCTCTAAAGACCGCACACGTTCTTGTTCTACCGTAGAGGTTAAAAATAAGTTCTAGGTAACTTATTTTTATTTTTATTCCTTTTTGCTATTAGTTAATGGCGAATAGCAGGTGCTAGTGCTAATGGGGTTCCTCATGACTATGTAATGGCCGTACATTATGACAACACCACGCACAATGTAAACAAAAACTCGTTTACCTCCGTTTATATCGTTCACGTACTGAAATGCAGAAGTAAAACTCTTAATGACAACCGAAATACGTTTCTCGGATTGTACCTGATTCTCATTGATTTTTTTAATACACTATATTAATTATAATATAATTAATAAAAGTGTTACATTATTATTTATCTGTCCTTCGCCTTTAAGTGAGTTCCGCCACTCAACACGCAATGACTCCAAGATTCGGCGGAAAGTGGGGAACGGAGTGTCTTAACACTAGGTACCCTCTGCCTACCCTGTGTGCTGTGTGCGGGATACAGAGTGAAGCTGAAAATTAAAAAAAAATGGATTTTACAATTAAATACAACAGGTTTCATTCCCATTTAAATCGTTCTCTTATAACTCACGTACAATCCGTGAATATAATGGCATCCATAAACACCGCATTTAATAGTTATTAAAATCTGTACACTCGGAGCGTTCTCATCTGATATAGCTTTGTTACGACTATTAATTTATTAGGGTTTTATACCCATTAAAATTCCCTAGAAACACGTATCTTTACGTTTCTGATTGATAATGATAAAGGTAATTGTATTGTTTGTTATTCTTGCTATAAATTAAACATAAGAAATTTAAATGAAATTTTCTATATATTTCAGTAGTATTTCCTTAAAAATATTAATCTCTTTACTTGGGATCAATATTTTCAATAAACCTACTACATTACATACAGCGAAAATTAGTAAGTAATCCGCTATATTGTTGCGGCGGCCATTTTGGAATAATATTGTTTATATACGATTTCATTGTCATCAGAACTGAAGTCGTAATACAAATTTCAGTTCAATCAGACATTGAAAAATGGCTAAAATTGAGTTTACAATATTTCACGTATACTAACACAACAAGTTAAATAAAAACTTATCATAACATTCACTTCTGACGTTATTTCCTTACGTTCTCATCGAGCTACGTCGAAATTTTTATACGCTTGTTACAACTTATTTATGTTGTTAGTATCTCTGTAGGGAGATTTTTACAAATTTCCGATACCCAAAGATAATTACTAAGAATTATCGTTTGGCAAGAGAGAATACTATTTTTAAATATTTTTTAAAGTGTTATTCCACACTTAGGAAAGAAAAATACATGGTCGGTTTCCAGGAGGCGCGGGTTCGAGTCCCGCTACGTTCAAATTTTTATACGTTTTCTAAATAAGTATTTTTCTTTCCTAAGTGTGGAATAACACTATAAAAAATGTTTAAAAAAGTTATTTCCTTATTTCCTCCCTAGAGTCAGTCAGTCATCCTTACTCTGATTAGCCACAATCCAGCACAAATAGACTTCAAGTACACATAGTAAAGTGAAATGTCCTCAGTAGTGTCCAGTTGACATAATTCAATTAGATTGTTAACCATTCATCAAGTCTGGAGAGTTATGGGCTGTCTCTCTTCTGTAGATTGAGTAAACAACTTACGTTATTGATTATTTACAAATTTTGAAAAACACGATCGCTCTGTTATAAAATATAGTATTTTTATTGGGTATCACAAATAAAATTAAGCTATTTTCTTCTCTTTTTTGGTCTATGCAATTAATATAATATTATCAATTAAATTTATTGTAAAATCATATTCCTAATCAATATCAAAACTAAAATATATAAGATTAAGAAACCAATTAAATTTTTTTACAAATTGTAAGACCAGACCAGATCGGGCCATTTATATTTTAATTTATACATCAGAATATCGATGTTCAATTCAAATCTATTTGTCATGAGGCCAGTCGTGGCGCAGTGGTACAAGTGTATGACTGTAAACGCGATAGATTGTAGGTTTGATTCTCACTCAAGAAAATGAAATATTTAATATTTAAATTTCTTCGCTCTGGTGTTAAGGCAAATCGCGGCGTTTTGTTCCGCCACTCAATACGCAATGCGTCCGAAACTCGGCGGAAAGTGGGTAGCATATTGACTTAACACTAGACTATTAGAGAGCTGAAAAAGAAATTGTTGATATGGTGATAATTATGCAGTAAGCAGTAATTATGATTTCATTTAAACATTATATAGAAGAAATCTTTTATAAGAAAGTTTTTATAATAACCGAATTATAAGTACATAGGAATTATAATATCTCTCATTTTGAATACACATAAGTTTTTGCATAAATTTCTAAAATTTGCACCTAATTAATATTAAAATAACAACGAGTGGGTGTATTCAGAAGAAAAGTTAATTTACAGAACTTTGCGAATCGTAAATTTTTGTAAACGAAATATTTAAATGTTGGATAATACATTTCCATGTAGATCCACCCTCGGGCCAGAAGGCTATCCGTAGTATTTAGTACCTTGATGGAGTTTGAACATTTAATTATGCAAAAGGTTTCTGATTTCATTTTTGCTGTAATGAAGACTGACATTTTTATTCTATAAACCGAATATAATAATATATTCGAAAAGTTCAGTATTGCGAACAGTTATTTTATATTGTTTTAGGATTATTTTATTTTAACCCTTAATATATTTAAAGATTTAATCTCAAGTGAATGATTTAGGCTTTAAATTAAATAGTACTTTACTTCTACTAGCTGGTGGCAAAGCGCAGCGTTTAGTTTCGCCACTCAACTGGCAATGCCTCCAGAATTATGTGAAAAATGGGGATCGAAATTTTCTGAATATTAGGTTCCCAAGTTATTCCTATTCTGCTATGTGCTGTGCAGTATTACTTCTAGTACACAGAGTAATCATTCCAAAGCCTATTATAATAAGTGTTATGTAAATGTGTGATGTTATATTTACATCCATACAATCAGTTCAAAGCAATATAAAAATCGAGCCGTGATTTTTTATAACTGCCTAAATAACCAACCACTAAACGTATAATAAAAAAAAACGTCGAGAATCGAACGCTATGCGCGCTCCAGATTTGTGAAAGTGGCGAACGGAGTGTCTGAACACTAGGTCAATCTGCCTACCCAGCTATATGGAGGATACAGCGTGTAGCTGATTATCAAGAATCCAAATTAAAATACCGTCACTCATTATACAACATTAAAAACATTTATATTCTTTTCACAATTTTCAGCATTGGATTTATATTGGATAAATCGTTTATGCTACACAGTAACAGTATTACATACACAAATAGAGTCACCGACAATCATGTACAGAGATCACGTCGCTGGACGAGAGGTATAACGCAATCAATTATTGCACTCGCGTACCGATTCTGCTGTGAAATGCAAAAAAGTTTAATGTCGGATAAAAAAGTTACCGTTATTCCCGTTGCATTTTAATTTTTTTAGTGCAGTAGCCTTTTGACGATGAATAATTATGTGTTTTTTGATTGTTACTGAATGGGGAAATATATTATTTGCTACTATTACATAATAGTATTTTTTCTATAAATAACTAAGTAAATATTTCGGGTCATGGACTTTTATCCCATTTTTATTTTATTTTTTTATATTAATACTAGAGGGCGCGCGCGGCTTCGCCCGCTTATTAGGAGTGAATTCTAAAAAAACCACGAAACACGTGTTCAATAAAATATGTTTAACAGTCTGAATTTAATTTTTTATAAAAATCGGTGGCAATTTAAAGATTTTTCCATATAAACTTTCAACCCCTTATTTGAACCCTTAGAGGGTGAATTCTTAAAAACCATGAAACACGTGTTCAATGAAATATTTTTAAGAGTCTGAATTTCAAATTTTATAAAAATCGGTCCAGATTTAAAATTTTTTCCATACAAACTTTTAACCCCTATTTCATCCCTTTAGGGTTAAAATTTTTCAAATTTCCTTCTTAGTGGATGTCCAGAATATAAAAATAAACATCTGCCCAAATTTCACGTTTCTACCATCAGCGGTTACGGCTCTGCGTGCATCTTACCTCAGTCAGTCAGCACAAGTCCTTTTATATATATAGATAAGTAATTCCTTCTTATTTCATTTTACTTCTTTTTAGGTTTCCGTACATTTTAAGGAAAAAAGGAACACTTATAAGATCACTTTATCATCAGTCTGTCTGTCAAGACCCTTTAGCTCAGGAACGCTTAGAGATATCGAGTTGTGATTGAAACCACATACAAAAATTTGCGGCTTCATGATTTCCTGACAAAAAAATATTTCTACATTTACTTACAAAAAAGATATGACTGTTTATTTCGAAAAAAAACGCGTATTTGGACACTATCAAGGGAATCAAAATTCATAGGGTACTTCAAGTTAACCTAGAATTATGAATTTTGGCAACTAGCATCTACAGGTAGTACCTCCTTTTTCAGGAAAAAATCTGAAAACTATACAAAAAAAATCTTAAATGTGGTTAAATCCTAAAAAAATAATAGCCTTAAAAGGTATCAGATGAAAAGAAGCTCGAGACCTTCAATTTTTGTACGGAACCCTCGTTGGACGAGTCCGACTAGTGCTTGTCTGGTTTGTTTGTAATATGCTTGACACTGTATCCTGCACATAGCAGGATAAACAAGAACCTAGTGTTAAGACGTGTGGAACGAAGGGTTCCACAATATTTTGCTGAATCCTGAACGTATTGCTTGTGAATGACACTTTACGCCGCGCTTTGCCTCGACACCAGCGTGAAGAAATGAAAATATTAAATATTTAATTTTCATAAGTGGGCTTACAGCCATGCTTGCGCCCCTACACCATGACTGGCCTCAAGCATCTGAATATAATAAATTCTAAACTTCCAAATTATGCTGTCTACAACTAATAGCCCATTAGTCTTACTACCTGTAAACTTTTCTAATATAAATTATTTTTTACGATATAAAGCTTTTCTTTTCAAAGTACAGTTAAGATTATTGTTAAGAAATTATTAACTATTATTTTTTTAATAAATTAAAAAATATAACTTACTTTTTGTACTCTCAAATTAACATTGCTTATTATCTCGAAGACTAACCAATATCATATATGTGTCTCCACTCTGAAGTAACATTGTGAACAATATACATGTGACATCTTCTAATCCATTATGGCACATAATACATTAGATCTAATGTATATATAATAAAATAATCCGTATGTGAAAATGGGATGAAATCAGCCAAACAAAACATATTTCTAATACTATCTCTACTAGCCGGGGAAGAAACAACGATAACATGAAAAGTTCAGTAAAGAGCCCCGGCCGTTTGTTTGGGATCTACTAAATAAACTTTTCTCTTAATGAATGAATAAACTGTGCAATACAATGTTGTTTTTTAATTATTAAATAAGCCCTTGAATTATTTATTACGCCACATTATCGGCCGCGATGTACTTTAACGTTGTTCAATTTCTTGTTTATGTTACAATTATTAATAATAATCATCAGAAGGTTCTTGGTTAGCTGGATGTTTAATTTTAAATATATATATTTACATTCTTGAATAATATAATGTCGAAATTATGAACTTTTGTTTAATTGTCAGTGTACTACTGTTAGTACTCTACGTGTTAGTATGTCAGTGTACCGTGTGAAATATTTCAAATTTAACTGGATGCACTTCTCGGAGTCTTATTAGGCTGATATTTTAATTACGGCTTCATTTCTGATAACAAGACAGAGGATTACAAAATTTTGCACGACCTTATATGGGTATTAAATGGAAGGGCTTCATTTGTAAATTACAATATAACATGTCGGTCGGGGATTCTTCAAGCCCCGTAAAATTTAAATGGGTCCCGACTGTTAATCCTTATGAACTATTGGGCTTGTTTTCTGAACGGATCCATTACATTTTTATGTTATGAACAAGCTTATGTTATGGGAAGAACAAGCTCAGTAGAGGCTTTTTAGTTTTATACAGTCGAGTTTTTCGTTTTATTATATTATAGTTTTTTTTGTAATAAAATTAAAAAAACAAATTTCAATTACAATAACAAGTATGGGTGTAATGGGAAACTATCGGCACAATATACGAACACAAAGATGGAAGTTATGCAGTATTGGCTTAAACTTCAATACATCTTACTAAGTTTATCGTGGAAGTTAAACTCACAAGAGTAAATTTAATCATCGTATCAACCATATTATTATGTCATATATCAAAAATTATTGAAATGACTAAACTTATAATACTTTTACTGCAATACATATATTATATTTGAATATTTTATACTTGTATATTGATTATATTTATTTCTATTTAATTTTTTCTTTACATTCACTCTAAATCCCGCACAGCAGAGTAGGCAGAGAGAACTTAGTGTTAAGATACTCTGTTCCCCATTTTACACCGAATTCTAAAGGCATTGCTAATTGAATGGTGGAACTCAACGCCGCGCTTCATTAAATATTACACTTCCTTGTCTGGGAATGGAACATACTAATACAAAGTGACAAAAATAATATTAACGGTTCGTCAATATTAAAATTAGTCTAATCTTAACATGGGAACGAAATTATCCACATTTCAAACAGTAGGAGTTTAGTATTATTAGAGAAATCATTAATTTATAGACTTATTATAAGTGGTTATAAAATTTGAAAGTAAAAAACAAAAAAGAAGTTATTGGGCCGTAGTACACAATATAGGGCGAACGAGTTACGAGTATTAGCTGTAGGAAGCGTTCCAATAGCTTGCGGCAATCACCGGCTAAAACGTATTTCTCAATTCATGGGAGAAAAAGCTGTTTCTTGTTCTTTACTACCGAATATGGTACGTTTTATTTCTAACCTAGTCATTTTTTTATATTTAAAAAATAGATACGTATATATGCATATATTATAAATGTTGATAGGATATTTATATTTAGGTGTGCATTAGCGGCTATAATAAGAAAAATATTATAAAAACATCAAACCCGATTCCATAAAAGTAAAAAGAAAAAAAAATAAATCCAATAAAAAAATACATTTTACGGAGCTCTAAGAATTATAGATAACATACAAACATGTATGTATGCATGTTAATATGTGTCGTTATAAAATATTTTTAGCAAACATAAAAAACCGACTTCCAACAACGAACTAAATAGTAAAAAATAATTTGACATAAAGTAAATAACAATAATTGACAATAATTGACATAAAGTAAAATCAAAGTACGTTTTACTTTGATTTTTGAAACACAAATAATTAAAAAAAGATTTTATAATTTTGAAATCGGTGCCAAATCAAACAAACAGGCTTCGATTCGATATTGTAGTAAGGTTGTTGTAGCATTAGCTTGACACCGATGATTAACGCGACGATTGAAAGTTCGATCTCCATTCGGGGAAAAGAATTGTAATATTGTTAGCAAATTTGGGTAAAAGAGTATAGGTTTAAATGAAAAAGAATATAAAGGCAATGGAATTCTGTAAATAGAGACAGTTACTTATAGACACAGCTCATATTGAAAGGAAACTCGTGTGAAGTATTGTTATTGGGTGATACATATTACTCATTGCAATTACGTAGAATCTGTTTCTGAATAATTTAAAAAAGTAGAGACGATATGTGTTTTATCTTATTTTTAAAAACTGATAACCTCTTCAAATTTCTTAATTTTTTTATCATCTTCACGCTGTATCCCACACACAGCAGGGTAGGTAGAGGGAACCTAGTGGTTAAGACACTCCGTTCCCCACTTTCTGCCGAATTATGGAGGCATTGCGTGTTGAGTGGCAGAACTCAACGCCGCGTTCAACCTTAAAGTAAAATTAAATTAAAAATTAAATAAAAAATTAAATAAAAAATTAAACTAAAAATTAAATTAAAAATTAAATTAAGAATTAAATTAAAAATTAAATTAAAAAATCAAATAAAAAATTAAACTAAAAATTAAATAAAAAATTAAATTAAAAATTAAATTAAAAAATAATTTAAAAATCAAATTAAAAATTAAATGGAAAATATTTTAAAAATTAAATTAAATTTAAATTAAAAATTAAATTAAAAATTAAATTAAAAATTAAATTAAAAATTAAATTAAAAATTAAATTAAAAAATAAATTAAAAATTAAATTAAAAATTAAATTAAAAAATAATTTAAAATTTAATTAAAAATCAGAGTGTATTAACACTAGTTTCCCTCAACTCGCAACGGTCCGAAAAATTCGGCGGAAAGTGGAGAACAGTAGAATATCTTAACACTAGATTTCCTTTGTCTACCCTGTTATATGTAGGATAGATACTGAGTGAAGCTAAATAAAAATTATAATTAAAAACACTTTTTATTGATGTAGTAGAGAAATATAAAAACTCCAAGTATTATAGGACCGAAATAGATTATTCAATGTTTTTTTATATAAAAAACTGCACAGTATTAGAAAAAATGCAGTACTTTACTGTAAAATTCTATACGTGTTGAAAATAATAACGCTGTGTTTTAAATAAAAACTGCACTAGTTTAAAAAAAAATATTTGCAGGGCAGATAAAACAAAGTGGAAAATAACGTTCTCGTCGAAACATTTAATGTATTTCAGTGCTCAGGTGTTCTCCGTACATGGTGGCGAAACCACTAACTTTTCACTTAAGCGTCTGTTGTATTATAAGTTGAGACAAAATGCTGCCTGGAGGATTTGATA
Source organism: Heliconius himera (assembly GCA_021202915.1). NCBI lineage: Eukaryota > Metazoa > Arthropoda > Insecta > Lepidoptera > Nymphalidae > Heliconius > Heliconius himera. The sequence continues at coordinate 605,220 of JAJHJA010000464.1, read as the reverse complement.
TTTACAGGAATTTTGTTGTGGAAGTCATAAAACTTGATAATTTTCTACAGATGACAATATTTCTACACTATATGAACAGAGAATAAAATAATAGGCACATTTTTTTACTGTTTCATTATAGTTTAAGAAATATCACATCAGTAATTAAAATTTTGAGGCCATCGTGGCGCAGGCGTGCGAGTAGGTGCGACGTGAATACAATTGTGGATTCGATTCCTATTTCGGAGGATAAAATATTTAATATTTTTATTTTCTTGCTCTGCTAATGAGGCAAAGTGTGGCGTTGAGTTCCGCCGCTTATGAATAAATATAAGAAATGAAAAAAAAAAATTCATAATAATCTATATGTATACATAACGATCTCCATCAATATACAGCTGCACCGTGTGGAATTTTTAAAAATCAAATACTTGCATTGAAAATACAAACATTTTCCTTTATCTAGCTAAAAATATTTTATGTTGGTATAGTATGCAATATATTAGTTACGTGTATACTAGCGAACAGAGAACAATTTAATCATTTTTTGTGTCTATCCTTACAGTTTGTATCTAATTACTTTTAATACCTAATATGTATTTTATTACATGAGATATTTATACACGTATTATGGTGGTCTTGAGTATATACAATCTCAGGAATGAGTTGTGGGTTTGATTTCTACTCGAAGAAATGAAATTCAATTCTATTAACGAGACAAAGCGCGGTGTTGAGTTCCATCACTCAACACCGCGCAATGCCTCCAGAATTCGAAAGAAAGTATCTTAATGGGAACGGAGTGTCTTAGCGCTAGGTTCCTAGATTCCCTCTGCCTACCGTGAAGGGTACAGCGTGAAAAAAAGTACCTACTAGTGTTTCGCTCGCCCGCATTGAATACACAGTTATAAAAAAAAACATATAAATTGACATAAAATACGCTTAGACTGCGCTGTTTTCGTGGTCTAAAGTCTGCTTAATTTTTCATTTCAGTCGTTCAGAAAGGTACAAAAATATAAATGAATACAGCACATATATATGTAATTTATGAATGAGAACTGCATCACAAAATCGATCTCAGGCTTGAGAACAGCTTATAAATACGGGCCTTTATTATCTTACACTAACAAAGTTCGTCAGAGTTAAAATTTAAATAAGTAATTCATTTTTATTTTAATTTTAATGCTAGCATTAATTGGCTAAATTGGAACCTGAAAATAGATTTAGCGTTTACTCCACTCAGGTAGGCTTCATTAAAATTGTGGCATATAACTTTATCTAATTCAACTTCCTCGATAAAATGAGCTACCGTAATTTTTTTCCCGTCAAAATAACTTTTGACAATGGTATGATAAGGACTGGAAAGCTGAAATTATCTGTCAAAGTAATTAAAACAAACAATAAACAGTCTTTATTTTTAATATCATTAAATATCTATTACATTAGAAGCCAGTCGTGGCGCAGCGGCACGAAGTGTGACTGTTAAACTGACTGGTTGTAGGTTCGATCCCCATTCGAGGAGATGAAATATTTACTTAAATTTATATTTCCATTTCTTCGCACTGGTGTTGAGGCGAAGCACGGCGTTGAGTTCTGCCACTCAACACGCAATGCCTCCAGAATTCGACATAAAGTGGAGAGCGCAGTGTCTTAACACTAGGTTCCCTCTGCCTACCCTGCTGTGTGCGGGATACAGCGTGAAGCTGATGTAATTTTTTATAAAATATCTATTAATACACTCGTAAACTAACTCGTAAACAAATTAACTAAATCTTTTAATGAAAAAATATAAATATTTATTTTTCCTTTATTTCGGTTTATCTTATTCTTTTATATTTATTTAGAGATAAATCAATAAATAAAGCATTGTACATAAAATATCACACATTAAATGTCGGAAATCTCTCTAGACGGGCAAGTTGCGACGATTCCCTTACTTATTCAACAGATGCCTCGCAGGCCGCGGGTTTTGTTCGCGAAATATTTAATTACTCACTCGCTTCAATGTGGATTAGCAGGCTTCAAAACCTTTATGCATTAAGGATTATTTTCGAAATATTTTAAAATTTAATTATTACGTAATAATTGAATTTTAAAATATATGGAAAATACTTTAACACTAAGTTTCCTCTGTTTACCATGGTGTGTGCAGGATTCAGCGTTAAACGAGATGAAATTAAATGGGATTAGATAAAATTATTTTTATAGATTCATTACAAATGTAGTTAAATAAGCGATCACAAAACTACATTCAATAAAAGGTCAAAAATAATTAGCTAAAAAATGCTTAAATCTCTCCGAAAAATATTAGAAATCCCCAGTTAAGACCATCATGGCACAGTAGGGCAGCCTGTAAACACATTACGCGACGGTTATGGATTTGATTTACTCAATGAAGGTATCGAATTATTTATCTTCTTAAAATGTGGTGTTGAGATCCACCTCTTCGCACGCAAATCTAATATCGCAGTAAATTGGGAACGGAGTGTCTTGACACTCGATTCCCTCCGATTATCCTACTACGTGATATAAAATGTGAAGATGGCACTGTAGTAAAAGCTCCCAATAAAATAATTTATAATTTAATGTGATAATCGTAACTTTGTCTGCATTTCCAATTTACATTTTATCTCAATAATTGTTAAAATAATTGATATACTCGTACTGCTGAAAACGGCTTTTTTAACCATTTTTAACTATTGAAGTAAAAAAGTGCTATTTTTTCCATTTCGGGCGATTTTTTTTAATAATATATGTCCATATTTATGAAAGCCTTAATATGTTTGGTATATTCTATTAATAAAATTAGAGCAATCAGTTTTACGTGTATGTCACGTATCTCGCACCATGTAGGTTAGGCAGAGGGAACGTAGTGTAAAGACAGTTCGTTACCCACATTCCGACGAATTTTTCGAGCTATTGCTGGTTGAGTGGTGAAAGTTGACGCTGGAGGAATGCCTTGGAGCCAGAGCGAAGAAATTAAAATTATCAATAAATAATAATTCATTTCCTCGAGTGGGGATCGAACCCACAACCGTCGCATTACATTCAAACCCTTGTGACCCTGCACCACGACGGTCTCTAATGAATTTTATAAGTATCTACACTTATAATTAGGTATCTCCCTTATCACTCCTTATTTATTCTCTTACATCCGTAAGGTCTTACTTGCGCGCTTACCCTATGGGATTAGTTAGACCCTCGCCACACGGTACGCGCGCGAGTAGGAAGTTAGCAATAAATGGCCCGTGTGGGAACTGCTTTACTCCACCTTTGTATGTGTTTCACGTAAGTGTTTTGGTGCAATCTTTTGTAACTATATAATACTTGTGTAAAATAACAGGAAACGTGTGAAAGAAAATGTAAAATATCTCGAAAAGATAATTTACATTTTTTTGGTCTCTTCGTTACAGTAAAATAGCACCGTGCTTTGATGTTTTATGACTCATCTCTTACATAATAAGACAGTAAAAATATTGTGTCTGTACATTTAGTAATGTTGACCGAAATGGATAGAGGGACACTTAAAAAGAATAATAGAAAGAAAAAAGTTTTTTTTTGAATTTCTTGTCTGACTGTCTGTCTGTCTGTTGACATATTTTTGTCCACATTTTTCTCTGAAAGTACTGAACCGATTTACTTGAAAATTCTCTTTTCTCGTTTTAACTCAACTTAACTACTAAAGTTCAGTTCATCAAAATCGGTTCATTAAAAAAAAAGTTATCGTCATTTAAATGAACTCAAGGCATTAGCTTGCTGCGAATATTATTTAGCAATCGCGCTGGTATGACCCTGGCTAAAGAATGACGTTCGAAACGTCTGGGTTATATGACTGTTGATAAAAATATATATTTTTGAAGCACTATTATATAATATTTTATACAATAAAGTAAACAAAATTGAATTGTTAGTGGAGATCCTTCATAAATCATAACAGTTAAGTTTAAGTCGTAATTAATTCAACACAGAGATAAAGAACGATCTTGAAAAAAATATCAAGTAAATACAAAGATTTTTTGGTTGGTTCGTTCATATAATATATGTAACTAATTTTAAAACTGTACAGGAGTTAATATGCAATTATTACAGTTATTTTACAAAGAATATTATGAATCCTTCAAATCAATAATTTAACATTTAAGGCTGTTTCTGAATGAGTAAATTAAATTATTCACTGACATCAGCACATTTAACAGAGTACATTATATAGGTAAAAAGAACATAAAGTGACAAAAATATATACGTGTAATAAATAATTAGCTTTATGTATATTTTATAAATATCAAATATCAACAATGGTCGCATTTTTTTATTTAAAACAATCAAAAATTCTTTGACGATAATGTCGTAAAAAAATCATATTAGAAGTCATTATAGTTGTCAATCAATTCTGCTTATTAAATCAATAATCATGTATTTTAAGCGGGCAAAGCCGTGGGCGAGCTGCTAGTTCGAAATAAAAGGTTAAAAACGACTACATATTTGATTCACTAGATTTCAAAAAATGATATGCATAGTAAAAAGTAGAAAGTTATGTTGAAAAAGTAATATTAATGGCTCTAGTTTTGCCAGTTTTATGTATGCAATTATTAATACCAAAAATAAGTATCAAACAAGTTAACATTTAAAAAATATACGTATATATGAAAGCCTCTCGTTGCAAGTTCAAATTATCAAGACAACAAAATACTTTTCTAGAAAAATATAATGAAAATTAATCTAACATTGAATTAAAATTTACTTAATTTGCTATGACAGATATAAGTGAGTTTTAGTTAACAGTTATTTCTGTCTCAATAAACAGACGTGACCAAGCACGGAACGACTCAGACGTACGTGACCTCTTGGTACGGGCGTCGACGGAAGACTTAATTCATTCTTCATACGTTTATTTATAAAATAATAAAATAACTGAACAAAAATAGAATATATATCGTTTATTTTTTTATATTTTTGTTATTTTTAGGTAACCGTGGCGCAGTGTCCGTGGCACAACCTTTACATACAAATCGGGATCCATTCCCGGGTTCAATCTACGGATTTATTGTCTAAAACAATACAATAGAACAATATAATAAATAATAAGAAATATATATAATAACAAACGCTACAGATTATGAGTCTGTAGGGTAGGAAATAATAACAATAAACTACAGGTTCAATTCCCACTCGGGGAATTAATTATATTTTAATCCTCGCTCTGGTAAGAAGACAGAGCGCAGCAGTCAGCTTGACCACATGCTGAACACGCAATGTACCCAAATAAGGCGCGAACGGAGTGTCTTGATAATATGTTCTATTCATTATTAACATCTGTTATTTGAGGCCGGTCGTGGCGCAGCGGCACGAGGTGTGATTGCAAAATCGACTGGTTGTGGGTTCGATTCCCACTCGAGTAGATGAAATATTTACTTAAATTTATATTTTCCTTTCTTCGCTCTGGTGTCGAGGTTAAGCGCGGCGTTGAGTTCTGCCACTCAACACGCAATGCCTCCAGAATTCGGCAGAAAGTGGGGAACGGATTGTCTTAACACTAGGCTCCCTCTGCCTACCCTTCTGTGTGCGGGATACAGCGTGAAGCAATTTTTTTTTTTAATCTATTATTTCATTATTTTCCCATGTTACCTTTAAATAAACAGTTAAATAAAAATGTATAATTGAAGAATTTTTACAAAATATAATTAAGTATTACCGTATAAACCCATTATCAAGTAACTCTTTCTGTATGCAATGCTCCATTTCCAATACCTAATCTCTTTAAAATGCACACTAAAAATCCTCTTAAATTTATATCCAGTTAGTGAGGCCGCGCGAACTCATTACTAGTGCATTTTAAGGCTTATCTTTAGGCTATTACCAGGCTGATGGGCTGTCGCGGAAAAGCTAATCGAAATTATAATAGCAAATGGTTATTCCATTTTATGATGACATCGGCGTTTCAACGTGATTGGCCATACAGAATCATTGCCAACAGCGTTTCGCGTAATGGTGCACTTCATTTGATAGCAATATTGAAAAATATATTCAATGATCAGATAAAATGTTACGACAAAATAAACGATTAATTGACTATAATCTATATTATAAAAAAAACAGGACAAACGCGAGTCGGGCTCGCCCACCGAGTGTTCCGTACAAAAATTGGAGGTCTCGAGCTTTTTTTGAAATTCGGGCTTAGCTTAGCCAAAGGTTTTTCATCTAATACCTCAACTGAACTAGCGGCTTTAAAACCAAATTTTGCCCTCCTTTTAAGGCTATTATTTTTTAGGACATTACTAGAAATGTATAGTTTTCAGATTTTTTCCTGAAGCTATGATATGAGGATGCTAGCTGTTAAATTTCATATATATATTTCTTTAAACCAGAACGAAGAAAAGGAAATATATATTTAAATAAATATTTTAACTCCCGAGTCGGGAACGAGCCCGCAACCAGTCGAATTCATAGTCACACTTTGTACCCCTGTGACACGACTAGCCCCAATTATATTGAGGCCAGTCGTGGTGCAGGTATATAATAGTATAGTGAATTATTGTATATCTATAGTATAGTGAATTGTTGTATATCTATATATGTATAATGTACTATCTATTTTTATTTATTTTTTCGGAAAGTTAGTAAAATAGTTTATATACCTAAACCTAATACCTACAAAATTTTCGTGGCATTTGATCTGGGTAAGCTGCCATTTACAATTATGCAACAAACTTTAACTCCTTTTCCTTTATACAATGTGTGGAAGACGTGGTCTTACTTCGATGTCTAAACTGAGAAACTTGTATCAAACTTGTAATATCCACTGGTTTATTCGTGATGTAACTGCTCCTGTTCACAATTCTTCGTCAAGTTTTTCAATGCTTCGTCGAAAGTCAAACACAGAGGCCATCATGGCGCAGAGGCACAAGCGTGTGACTGTAAACGCGACGGTTGTGGGTTCCATATCCATTCGGGGGAATGAAATAGTTAATATTTTCATTTCATCACTGGTAATAAACAACTCACAATGCCTCGAACGACGGAAAGTGGGAAGTGTCTTAGTTACTTGATCCACGTCTACAGTTTGAAAATATTTTATCATTTTTCTAATTTTACTAATATATATTATATGTATATTATATGAAAAAGGATAATTATCTTCATTCATGATCACGAATCATGTTTTTATATCATATTTTTCACAAAGCTTTTAACTGTCAACTGACAAAAATGCGTCTTAAAATTTAGAATGTTTATACTTTATTTAAACCAAAATAAAAAAAAGCCTATAAAATTTACAATTTAATATTCCCTCATATTTCTTGTATTTGCACTACCACTGAGACTCATTAGTGGACTTTTCAAGTTTCACACTGTATCTCGCATATAGCAGGGTGCGTAAAATTTATTGAAACTATTAATAAAAATCGATATTGCTCAATTTAAGAGACATTGCAAGTTGAGTATCGGAACTCAACGCCGCGCGTTGTTATAAAAGTTACGAAATAAAAATAATTCATTCACCCAAGTGATGTTAGGTCTAATGGTAATTGTACTTGTACAGTGATAAAAAAAGCTATGTATAAGAATAGAATAATTTATATTACAGAAGTACTCTGAATTTTTTTATTATACATAGTATTGTAACAAAAAACGCAAAATGTAGCAAGAAATACAAAATTTAAAATACACTTACGATGTACTTGATTCCACCACACCACAGCTTTGCGTTCCAAAACTTGAATGTAGAGGATTTTGTTCTAAGCCAGCTTAATTTTGTTCACATTGCTTGCTATCTATCTCCTTTTTGTTTTTGTTACTTAGCGCACTATACGGATAGGGGACACTAGGCATAATAGTAAAGTATTGACGTTATCTTTGTTAAAAGAAGTCGTCGGTTTTAATCTCTAAAAAATTTCGCTATGTTTATGTATACATCTAAATATAACAATCTTTTAAGATAATGTAAAGATTTCGACTAAAATTTTAAATTTAAATATAACGATTTTTTAAGTTTTTTTTATTTCAGTTAAAATTTTAAGTGTAACGCGATAACCATCTTCATATGCCTAACAAAGTGAAAGTAAGTGAGAGGTAAAGAATGGAACTATGGGTACTAAATAATAAAATTAAGTAGTAATATTTTATAATACTGATAATAATGATATGTACACTTGCTGATATTGCATGTCACAGGCGATTGACACAAAATTTTAGCTCGATTATATTGTAACTGATGTGGTACGCCAAAATTGACGTATATAATTATATATCATGATTATATTTGTGAATCACTCTTCCTTTCAAATATAGTGTACTTGTTAGTATAACAAAAACAAACATGATTAATATTGTTTATTACTATATAATAATAAAAAAGATGTTTAAAAAAAGGTAAATTTATACTTATAATAGGTGGAAATCCTATTGCTTAAGATTTAAGCAGGGATCTTTTTTTTTATTTTAATTTCAATTTATTTTAATTCAACACAGAGATAAAGAACGATCTTGAAAGAAATATCAAGTAAATACAAAGATTACATATATTATATAGTTAAAAATTAAAAAAAATTAAATTAGCTTCACGCTGTATCCCGCACACAGCAGGGTAGGCAGAGGGAACCTAGTGTTAAGACACTCCGTTCCCCACTTTCTGCCAAATTCTGGAGGCATTGCGTGTTGAGGGGCAGAACTCAACGCCGCGCTTAACCTCGACACCAGAGCGAAGAAATGGAAATATAAATTTAAGTAAATATTTCATCTCCTCGAGTGGGAATCGAACCCAGAACCAGTCGGTTTTGCAGTCACACCTCGTGCCGCTGCGCCACGACCGGCCTTTATTATATAGTTACATGTATTATATTTATTAGTTACATATATTATATGAACGAACCAACCAAAATTGGTTGGTTCGTTCATATAATATATGTAACTAATTTAAAACCTGTACAGGAGTTAATATGCAATTAATACAGTTATTTTACAAAGAATATTATGAATCCTACAACCTTAATTAAATTATTTACTGAGATCAGCACATTTAACAGAGTTTTAGAATTATGATGAGACGTATATTATATAAAGATAGAGAACATAAAGTTACAAGATAAAGAACATAAAGTTACAAAAATATATATGTGTAATACATAATTAGCTTTATCTATATTTTATAAATATCAAATATCAACAATGGTCGTATTTTTTTATTTAAAACAATAAAAAATTCTTTGACGATAATGTCGTCAAAAAAATCATATTACAAGTCATTATAGTTGTCAATCGATTGTGCTTATTAAATCAGTAATCATGTATTTTAAGCGGGCGAAGCCGTGGGCGAGCCGCTAGTATATTATAAAATAAACTCATATTTAGTTATTAAAAATCCATAGACTCATACACTGCAAACAGTAGATAGTGTGTTGACTAAGTATTGGACTGAAACGTAATTAAATTTTGTTCAATTATCGGCTAAATTTTCGCTTAATAACATGCAAATACTAACTTCAATATAAGTTTAGTAAGCATTTTACCATTTGTTTTGCTGTTCAGCAATATTATATTACATTATTATGAGTGTTTTATTAATGCAGCTTATACGTGTTTTAATTTTTATTCACATGTTTTAGTTATATATCTATATTTTTAAAGCCATGGGTCACTCAATATTTTATTTTTCTCCCGTATTTAAATATTTGAAGACGTCGCGGCGTATTAGCAAAAGCGTTTGACTGTAAAAGCTCGTCGTATTTATGGGCTATATTTCTATTCGAGGAATTAAATTATTATTCTTCGCTCTGGTAACAAGGCATAGCGCGGCGTTGGGTTCTGCCAATCAACACGCAGCAAAGCCTCGAAAATTCGCCGTAATGTGATGAAAAAAGTGTCTTAACACTTCATCTTCTTCATCCATCTGCGTACCTTATTATATGCGAAAAAAAAATTCAGTTAAAATTAAAACTCAAAACAATTCAACTCCACCAAATCGAAACTGAACTGCCAGACATAGATTATATTAATATAACAACGAAACAAAAATAAAATAATTACACTAAAGAAAAAGATAGTGGCACTAGCGTATCGCTTTTCAAAAGTAAGCCTTTGAAAAACGTTCCGGAGCACACACAAACTATTTATCGTCTTTAACTGCTATAAAAATGTGGAAAATACACATTAGTATGACTGAAATGAAGCGCGCGAGGAGCATCCGAAAGTGGTTAAAATATCACGAAAAGTGAGGCACGTAACAATATTTTATTTTGAGACCAGTCGTGGCGCAGGGCACAAAGTGTGACTGTAAAACCGACTGGTTGTGGGTTCGATCCCCACTCGAGGGGATGAAATATTAACTTAAATGTATATTTCCATTTCTTCGCTCTGGTGTCGAGGACAAGCGCGGCGTTGAGTTCTGCCACTTAACACGCAATGCCTCAAGAATTCAACAGAAAGTGGCGAACGGAGTGTCTTAACATTAGGGTCTCTCTGCCTACCCTGCTGTGTGCGGGATACAGCGTGAAGCTGAGATGAGAGTAACTAACATTTTGATGGACGTAACTATTTAACAAAATTCTGTAATCATGATTTTAAAGTAAACTTTCTTTTCAGCTTCGCGTTGTATCCCGCATGTAGCAGGATACGCAGAGAGAGCCTAGTGTTAAAAGATTACACTCCCCAATTTATGCCGAATTCTGAGGAATTGCTTGTTGAGTTACGAAGCGCAACACCGCACTTTGCCTCGGCGCCACAGCGAAGAAGTAAAAATATTAAATATATGAAATATTCCTCGAGTGGGAATTGAACCACACTACCTGTCACGTTTACAGTCACACATTTATGCCCCTCCGCCACGACTGTCCTCATAGTGAACTTTGACACATTATACTGACACAGTTTATTAATCCGAACCAGAAATCCAGAAATATAATATATATTTATTTATTTCTTATTATTTTATTTAGTAATATATTAATTACTTTCTTTGATTAAAATGTATCTGGCACAAACAATAGTTATGAGTTCAAATTTCATATGCAGAAATGCTTATACTATAAATAGGTAAAAGTTTCCCCCTTCTAGTTAAACAAAGCGTGCCGTTAATTTCCGTCATCCAGTTCGCAGTGTCTCTAAAGGTTGAAACTGCATTTTAATAATAATATAATTATCATAATACAAAGAATGCAATTTCAAATTTTTTTGGTCGATTATAAATATAGTTTAATATTATTTTATTTAAAACTGAAAAATTGATGCTGTCATATCAGTACAGCTTTGACTGTAAACTCGATTGTTGTGGGTTCGATCTCCACTGAAGGTTATGAATTATTTTCACTTTCTCGCTCCTAAAATGTCCGCCGTCACTGTTTCCTCTATAACAATGACAGTTTCAGATCGATTTGCGATAATTCCAGACTAACCAGAGTGACTCTTCGTATTAGTTTTTATTGAATGTTAGATGTTTCGTTATAGAAATTACATTGGTTTCTTTTGTAGTTTACAGTTAAAAAAACTGGAATTTTCAATTAAAACTATTTTTAGTTAGTAAATAGATTTCTCTTATGTATCTTGATCTTGAGGCGAGGCGTGGCGCAGCGGCACGAAGTGTGACTGTAAAAGCGACTGGTTGTGGGTTCGATCCCCACTCGAGTAGATGAAATATTTACTTAAATTTATATTTCCATTTCTTCGCTCTGGTGTCGAGGCAAAGCGCGGCGTTGAGTTGTGCCACTCAACACGCAATGCCTCCAGAATTCGGCAGAAAGTGGGGAACATAGTGTCTTAACACTAGGTTATCTCTGCCTACCCTGCTGTGTGCGGAATACAGCGTGAACCTGTTTTTTTTTTATTTTGATTTATTTTGATCTTAAATAATTATTAATTTAAATAGAACCAATATTTTAGTTATAGCCGAAATGGTTACCTCAATATATTCTATTCTAGAAACTTTATATTAAATTTCATACCATTGCCAACAAAACACTTTTGTGTGTCGATATCTAGGTTCCATCTGCCTGCCAATGTATGGGATATAGCGTGAAAGAAAAAAATAATTAATTTATGAAACTGATTCAACACAAAAAATTTACTACATCAAATGTTGTAACATTAGCTTGACATCAACTTCAAAATTATACAATCTTTCTTTAATTATTTTTTTTAACAAAATCAAAGTACTGCTTTATGTTAAGTAAATTTACTTTATTTTTAGTTTGTTTGAAGTCGGTTTGTTTTTTTAAAGTTAGTAGTGAAGTGTATAACTTACGAACTTACGAAGTTTGGCAATACTCGCGGCAGATAAATCTAGGCGTTATTTCTGAAAGTAGGAAGAAAACGGACACATTGAAATATTCTGTTTATTCAAAAACAGAAAATAAATAAAAGTAAAAAGATGGAACCACGAAAGTAAAAATGGATTTAACACGACATAATCTTTGTCATATAATTAATTCAAGTTAAGTTTTAACTTAACTTTAAAATTCTCTTCATTTTAATTCTGTGATACTATATATAGATCGTATATTTATCTGAATTTCACATTCATTACGACAACGGTCGTTGAAGCTTGCTCGAATATGCTTAGTCCCTAGGCATGAAAATGTAGGCGTGAGTTGGCCTTTTCATATTTTAACAAAATATTACTTTTCAATAGGTATTTGTAAGCTTTATTTTGATAAATTATAAAATCAGCTTCACGCTGTATCCCGCACACAGCAGGGTAGGCAAAAGGAGCCTAGTGTTAAAACACTCTATTCTACACTTTCCATCGAATTCTGGAGGCATTGCGTGTTGAGTAGCGGATATCTCAACGCCGCAATTTGTCGTGACACCAGAGCGAAGAAATAAAAATATTAAACAATTTTAAAATTTCCTCAAGTGGGAATTGATCCTACGATCTATAGCATTTGCAGTCACTCGCTTCACATAGAATACAATAAAGCCATAAATTCACGCAACTATTTTAGGTACGAATTGTTTATGAAATTCAATTGTACCCTCACCTAATCTTACAAAGAATGTAAAAAAGTTTACGAGGAGCTTTTATTTTGGTTCTGTTTGCAAATTACCTGACAATAGTCTAGGATTATACCCGAAGGGAATTAAATTGGTAAGGAAATTTCACTTTTGGCCATCAACATGTATTGTAACTTAATCAATGTTGGATATTATAGCAATGATAACAGCTTCAATTCTCAAAATTATTCACGAATTTCTGAACGGAATTTTTATCAATTTCGTTTATAAAATTGTGTTGACGTAAGTGTTCTCTAGCAAGAAGTATACATTTATACTATAAGCAGGATACTTACGTAAGCATCCACGTGGATTTGTGATTAAATATTAGTTATGCTATCACGAGGAAGCTCTAATTAAGGCGTTTCTTAGAAGTTCTTCTATGTTTCCCAGTTTTATCAAGTAAACTACTACTAACTAAGTAATGTACTATCATTTTACTCACAAAACATACAAAACTAGTGTAAGTATGAACATAAAAATAATATATGTATGTAAGATGTTAAATATCATATATTGAACACATATATAAAGCTTGTACCCTACCCAGTAGCAGAACTTAACGCTGCATTTGGATAAATTGAAAATATTTTAAATATAAACATTTTCTGAGTAGTATCGATTCTGCAACCATTTATTCACAGAGATACACTACGTTACTGCACCTTGATGGCATAAAAATTGCATTTCAATTTTATATTTTTATTTGTTACACTGAAAATGCCTATAAGTTATTTAGGGCACAAATAAACCTGCTTACGGGAGAAGTATGCGTTTTCGTTTAATGTGATCCATTAAAGAAATCTGCAGAACGAGTTTCCCATAATCCTATTAAACTGTATTCTGGGGTGAAAATTGGTTAGCACTTCCGCTACGTTATAAAGAAATATCTTATGTAGATGCATATTTACTGCAAAATATTCAACTAATTTTTACCTATGGTTTTGCTTGCGTTGAAGTAGATCTGTCAATGAATATTAAAAATATAATAAAGTCGATTTACGGGTTATGTGTTAATATCATAAAAAAAAAATCAATAATGAAAAATGACTGACTTTACAAATTTGACTTTAAATATTACTAAGTTATCATTATTTTGGATGATGTAAAATTTAATTGGAAATTACAATATTTTTGATAATTTAACATTTGCAGTCGTTAATTCTATTAAATATTATTTTTAAATTTATTCTTTACTATTGTTAGGCGAACCAACAAATCAGACACAAAATCCAGCTTTTACAATTTATTTACACTTGTTATATACTCTCGTAGTCACAATATTGAAATATAAATTGTAATGACAAGTTGTCTTGACAATATCTTAGAACGTAATGAACACGAGTGCCGTGTCGTTTGTGCTTATATTGGAAATCCACCGGAAAAGACGCAGCACACTAGCGCCACTTAATACAATCGATAATGGAAACAATATCAAATGACGTACTCGTAATTACAGTGACACCTATTACTACATTATAAGTAACTTATGCTAACAGCTCGGCCATCCTGCTAATCGCGAGTCCCTTCGCGATTTAAGAATAGTTCACAATTTTTAAATGTCCTAATTTAAACAGCTTTAGTTTTGTGCCAACAGTTACATAACAATTATATTTTTAGCACAAGTGAGGATATTTACAAAAACTATTAAATTAGATATATTCACATGTCATAATATGTAAATTATACAATTTGAAATACATTTTCTTAATTCGTAATTTTCTTTAAATCAAAATAATTATTACATAAAACTAGACTCATGTGATGTTTGTAAAAGAGTCCTGTTATTCCTTAACTAAAATTAAATAAAGTAAATGTTAACTACACTGAATTCGTTACGCAATTAAATTGATTATACAAAATATTTATAAATTATATTTTACATTGCAAACATTTTTTTATGTATTTATACATTTTTAGTTTTTTGATTTTAGATTTATACAACAATTATATAATTATGTATATTAGATAATATATAATTATGTAGATTTATACAATTCAATAATTCTCATTAACACAATGAGCCATCAGTATACATTCATAGCCATATACATTCATGTTATAATGTAATTATTACATATTATTATTTTTTTCACAAGAATTTGGCTAAACAACACTAACAACGCTACATGGAAGATTCCTATTTAATATCGAACACTTATTTTAGTACATTAAAACAGCATGTTATTATTAATGACATTTCAATTCGTAAACTAAGCAGATTCATTAACTTAAAATAAATAAATCGGTTTCACGCTGTACCCCACACACTGCAGGGTAGGCAGAGAGAACCTAGTGTTCAAGACACTGCGTTCCCCAGTTTCTGCCGAATTCTAGAGGTATTGCGTGTCGAGTGGCAGAACTCAACGCCGCGCTTAGCTTCGACCGACACCAGAGCGAAGAAATGGAAATTTAAATTTAAGTAAATATTTCATTTCCTCGAGTGGGGATCGTAACCACAACCAGTCGGTTTTACAGTCACACTTTGTGCCCCTGCGCCACGACTGGCCTCATTCATTAACTTTCATATACTTTATAAGCTTAACATATAAAAAGTACTGCTAAATAGCACCAACATGACTGTATAGAGTTACTCTATTTCCTATTAAAGACCCATATATATTATCAAGGTTATTCTTAACTCAACCACAGCTAATAATTAATGACACACGTTTACTTTATACATTGTACAAATCTTACATATAAAAGCAGCTCATTTGAAAAAATATTCAACACACAATTTGTGTAACCATGATCGGTCAAATACAATAAACAGAACGTGACACCGCTCGCCTCATTACTCCCATATTCAAACCACATTATCACAACCATAATGACTGCCATCTTCACCCCCATAATCTCCATCCTCATCATGATCCTCATCATCACAATGATCCTCATCATCACAATGATCCTCATCATGACCATGATCCTCATCATCACCACGATCCATATCATCACCATGGTCCTCATAACCATAATCCTCAACACAACCATGATTATTAGAATGCCCTCGTCTATTACTGGACAAAGGTCTCTTCAATGATATGCCGCGAAGATTGACCATCAGCTCTTACGTACAGCCGTTGCCAGTCACATGTAAAAAATAATAAGTGCTTAATATCTACAAACGCTTATGCATTAAGTCCTGTCCTTACGTACGTCTGTCTGTCTGTCTCTCAGGACTAATTATCTAAAGAAGACATGGAAATATCAAGCTAAAATTAATATGAAACATCCCAATCAACAATACACTAAATCTGCGGAAAATTCGTCTTCTGAATCAACAAAAGGAGGGTTGGTGGGCAAAATCGTGTCGAATTCGATTGGTTTTTTTGGTTATTTTTTTTTAATTCAGATTATTTTAAGGTTTACTTCTACTTTCCTCAACAAATGTCAGCTGTACGCGTAATCTAATAATTTGAAAGTCTACTTGTAATAAACAAGAAATTGATAATATACAAAAACAAACAAATAACAACAAGTTGACAGATAGAGTAATATGCTCTTAATTTTCCTTTAGGCATAAGTTATACTAAATTTGGATCATTTTCCATGTTCGTATGCATTATAAAATTCCACAGCCAATTTTCAATTACTAGGCAAAGCTTGTATCCTATATGACTATAACGATATTAATATATGGACTTAAAGGATGTCCATGTTAAAACTGGAAAGTAAAGATTGTTGTACTTTTATTGTAAATTTTTCTTGAGTATTTTGTCGGCTCTTCTATGCCAAAATAAATCTAAATATATTTCTGAGCCAATGGTAAGACTTACATCATAGATTCACTAGACATTTTTTTTTGTAATTTTGCTACTAAAATAAAAATAAAAAGAATAATTTAAATTCGATTCACTTCATTCAGCTATACATTGCATTTTTTTTTTGTAGTTACCATTATCATTATTTTCCCCTTTATATATATGTTTTTTTATTTTTTTCAGATGAAATATATTTCAAACATTTTTTTAGGAATTATAACTTAAGCTACTGTACCTACCTACCTACGTATGTCTCTATTTGTATCTATTGCTACTCCGTGATCATTTCCACCATTTACCAACCAATAGCCATTATTTCACACCGATTTAAAAGTTTTATTTTATAAGAATTTTGCTTCGTGTCTCATCGTAAACACATTTATACTAACATATTTGTTAAAATGAATATACTTAATTCTCGTCGTTTGGGAACGACTCGCTATGAATTTATTCCATTCCGGTCAATTACAACAATTTAAAAGAAATACTTTAATATCAATTCAAATTTCGAAAAATCAATCAATTTTTTTTCATTTTCTTTAATGAGCTCAAAAATGACTTCACTAACCTGATTCTTAAGCTCCCTTTATCCTTAAACTCGAGTATTTTGCATCCATTACCCTTAACCTCTGGTATTATCCGTCCATTACCATTAACCACGGGTAACATCCATCCATTACCCTTAACCACGGGTAACATCCATCCATTATCCTTAACCTGAAATGTTATCTATCCATCGCCCTTAACCTCGGGTATCATCCATCCATTATCCTTAACCTGAAATATAATCCATCCATCACCCTTAACCTCGGGTATAATCCATCCATTATCCTTAACCTGAAATATAATCCATCCATCACCCTTAACCTCGGGTATAATCCATCCATTACCCTTAACCTCGGGTGTAATCCATCCATTACCCTTAACCTCGGGTATAATCCATCCATCACCCTTAACCTCGGGTATAATCCATCCATTACCCTTAACCTCGGGTAAGATTAAAATGATTAAAGACGAATGATATGGGACGAATGATGAGGGACGAATGATGAGGGATGAATGACGAGGGACGAATGATGAAGGATGAATGCTTAACTCCTTAACCTCGGGTGGCATCCATCCTCAAACCCCTTCCTCGGGCATCATCATCCCTAAACCCTATCCTCGGGCATCACTCAACCCCAAACCCTATCCTCGGGCACCATCCGCCCCATAAACCCTATCCTCGGGCATCATCATCCCAAACCCTATCCTCGGGCATCATCATCCCAAACCCTATCCTCGGGCATCATTCATTCTCAAGCCCTATCCTCGGGCATCATTCAATCTCAAGCCCTATCCTCGGGCAATATTATTTTCCATGTTCCTGAAACTCAAACAATATAAGCTTAGACTTGCACACATCATAATAACTTTATCAACCTGATTACATTAACATAAAATTCCTTCAAATTCATAACCTATTCAAATAACTTTGATATTCGAAATTCATAAAAATTAATAAGGTAACCGACACTGTATAATCTGGCCATAAATGCACATAAATGATAATTTATCTTTACAATTACACGACTTTTAATCGTTATAAAGTAATAATAACCAAGAATATTAAGATTAAGAGAAAATTACAAATCAAAACACTCAATCGACAATAATGGACCAATAAACAAATAAAATCTAGATTTGTCTACAATTACGTGAAACAGGGCCAATACTTTGACATCATGTTAACAACAAACAAATAGCAAACGGAAAAGAAAGTCAATTGAACAAATAATGAATGCCACCAAAGTTCCCTAGGCTGGTCCTCACGGGATAAAGAGAATTACACTGTAATATCTACATTAACAACAATTATCCAAAACCAGGAGTAATTATCAAATCACAATATATTTATTCCGTAAAAGAAAGGAATTTTTACCATATGTCATAACACAAATAAAATGAGATACTAATATACCATAGAACAATCTAATTCAAAAATAATACATTCAAAAAGAGACTATTACATTACGAGAATAGCTTTATAACTCTTACAGAAATAGGAAACGACAAGACGACAGTTCTCAATAAAGTGACAAAGCCGGAGGTAAAAACGAAACTAAACATACTACACATAAAGAATATATGTAGAACAATTCCGCATGATGATAAAACAAAAACATATTGACGTTTTTAAGACAACAAAATAGTTACTTCACTAATATTATTGTCATCACAAAAACAATTCTAATATCATTTATAGTTAACCAATAGATAGCGAAATACAATATCCTCTATACGATGTAAAAGCTTTCCAAAGAATGACAAAAACAACGAAAGAAATATCCCAGATATGTAATAAATAAATTTGAATATACCCATTATAAATATTTCAAAATAAGTATTCCAGAAAGTCTTGATAACTGAAATTATTCATGACCATATCATTATATCATGGTGTCAAATATCTTTAAATTATCACCCGTATAAGTAAATACTCTATTGGAAGAACTAATATCCTATCGATCACGTCTACCAACGTAGATGCTATAAGCAATTGTATACTTCTTTTAAAGTATATCTTAAACAATCTCAAATTCTAAATTTATCAACTACCCTCAAAACTGAAACATTACGTAAGTACTATAAAATGGAAAATGTTTAGGTATGCACATCATCCAGTGTATTCTCAAATTATCCAACCTTCTATATTTATATTGAAAAGTTCGAAGTACAAGATTTCTATGTATCGTCATCAGTAAACTTTAACTGTTAAAACTATTTATTAAATTTCCATTGAAGATCTTTCATTTATCCGTTTGTTGTTTGTTTGATGTAAAAGAAATAAGAGTAACTAAAAACTATAATTAGAATAGCAATTAGCAACACTCTGCTTATATTCAGAATAGAAAAATTAAAAATTATAGAGAACTCAATTTACATACAAATTATTCAGCTAATCTTTAAGGAGTAAGAAAAATGAAAGAAAAAAAAAAAAAGAATATATATATAGTCTACTTACACTTTATGAGCGTGGCAGGAAATTTTGTATATCCTTTCGTAATCCCGCTTCTGAACTGTTAGGCGAACCAACAAATCAGACACAAAATCCAGCTTTTACAATTTATTTACACTTGTTATATACTCTCGTAGTCACAATATTGAAATATAAATTGTAATGACAAGTTGTCTTGACAATATCTTAGAACGTAATGAACACGAGTGCCGTGTCGTTTGTGCTTATATTGGAAATCCACCGGAAAAGACGCAGCACACTAGCGCCACTTAATACAATCGATAATGGAAACAATATCAAATGACGTACTCGTAATTACAGTGACACCTATTACTACATTATAAGTAACTTATGCTAACACTATATCTATACATATAATAAAAGTTGTCACATTTGAACACAAAAGTAATTGAGGTCAGAAAATAAATAATATTGTAATACAAGCAGGCGAAGCCAGGAGCGGGTCGCTTGTAATATAATATGAATGTTATTCTGCGAGAAATTTAATAAACAAGCTACCATTTCTATTAAAATTAATTTTTAACAAAAAAAAAACGACTGCCAACATTAAACTAAAAAGTAAAAAATAAATTTACTAAACTTAAAGAGTAATTTTATTCTGTTAAACAAAAATAATAAAAAATTTAATAATTTTAAATTTTGAAAATTTTAAAACTACAACTTCGGGAATGTGTGGAAAACATTCACTTAAATAAGTAAGTACCAACATATTTTTTATACATGATTACATCCACGTTGCCTTCATTCACAGAAAAATAGCGTTCTCGCTCTATTTGTTTCTAGTAATCTATCACAGAACTCTCGCAACGAACGAACTAAACTCCTGAAAAGATTTGTGTATTTCAATTCCCTACAGATCGATATAGGATTAATCGTCTGATGGGTAAATGACACATACTTCTAGATAAAAAATAAATAAATTAAATTCAAGTCAATCGTTCTGCAGAAGAAGGGGAAAATTTTAATTACAAGAGTTGACCTACGACGAAGTAAAGCTGAATAAAAGCTTAAAAAAAGCGATATTTTTCCTTTGATTTTTTATTCACACGCCACACGTTTATAACCGCTGCACTAAGACCGCCTTCCCTTGAGGCAGTTATATCATCACGCTAAATTCCGCACATAGGAAAAAGGACAGGGGGAATCTAGAGTTAAAGCGTTCCCGTTTCTTATCTTACACCGAATTCTGAAGTCATTAGAAGTCATCGCATGATTTGATTATTAGTATGTATCACACTACACAGCACGACGGGCCAGCAACCGAATTCCTCACCAGAGTCCTTCCGAATATGATGTCTATTACGTCTTTCGATAAGTTGTGTTTTTTGCGATGTCCAAGTCGATCTATTTGTTTAAAATGTAAAATATTTTTAATATTGGCATGATAATAACTTAAGACAGGAGGTCCTTTAAGTAGAGACTAAATAGATTAACCGACTTGGTATTACATGGATCTCACAACTTTTTACGGTAGAAGTAGTGTTTTTGATGGCATTTCATTTTCTCGAGTGGGAATCGAACCCATAATTTGTCGCACGCTTGTGCTCCTTGCGCCACGACTGGCCTCTATCTTTTCTAACAAACTCCAAAATTACTTTTCTAAATATAATACCACAAACAGATTACGAAAAATAAAATATAATAACACTATACAAATATTAATATAAATGGCACATAAACATAAAAGTTACGGAAATCGTTAAGCCACTGCATTAGCTAAGGAAAGTTAACTCATTTCCTCGGTCTCCTTTTGTTGCATCCCCTTTGCCGTCACGTCGTGGGTTTCCGTAGCAACATTTGGCCGTTCCTTTACGTCTTAATTGCTTTTTTCTATATTTGTAAGCACTGTAATTATTTTAAAAATAATTATTCTGCTGATAAAAAATGATTTTGTTATATATATAAGTAAATATTTTTAATTAACGTAAATTTTATACATGTATTTTTGTAATAATTTGAAATATTAAATAGTATTATAGTTAGTTAGTAATATTGGGATTAAGAAAACATTAACCTTTAGCCTTACGTTAGGCACATTTGAGCAATCAATTAAGCTTAAGTAGATACTCAAATATCTTTAAACTTTTCTTATTAAAATCAGAATGGCATAGCAAAGCCAAAGTATCTAACAAGCAAAACGAAAACTTGCCAAAATCCTCATATATTACAGAACTTTTGACACTTACGTATGAAAATACTTTTATCATTGATAGAACCCAATCCATTAAAGCATTCCCATTTACCATTCTGTTTTACCACGTTACTTTATTTACTAACATATCCTTCAATTAAAATATATCTTTATTATTTTCTCGATAAACATATTAAAATATTTACAACTTATACAATTATAGTATCCCGCCTTTAGCAAAGTAGGTAAAGGGAGCCTAGTAAAGTTAATGCACTAAGCTCCCCACTCTTCATCAAATTCTGGAGGCATTGCATATTGAATGGCGGAAATCAACGCCGAGCTAAAGCTCGGCCTCGTCGACACGAGAGCGAAGAAATAAAGATACTAAATATTATATTTCCTCGAGTGGAAATCGAACCCACAAACTATGGCGTTCACAGTCACATGCTTGTGTCCCTGCGCCACAACTGGCCTCTTCTCATCACTGTTACGTGATTCAGATGTTGATCATATTATTTACAATAAGCTCCATCGCGCACAATAAATCATTTCAATCATCTCGACTGCCTACGTAAATAAGGATTCTGCACTTCGATTTACATCGTCAACAATTCATATTGCGCAAGGTTCTTTTGTAATGCTGACATTTTCTTTATGAATTATAAAAGAAAAAAAACTATAGAATAGATTTAGTTTCTTCTTTAAAGATTCTTTAATTTCGTAGGAACCTTCTTCTATGCGCCACGGAACTGTGGAATGGCCTACCAGCGTCTGTGTTTCCAGGTCGATATGACTTGGGTACTTTCAAAAAGCGCGTCCATCTCCACTTTAAATGCTCTGTTATTGCACGGGGTCGCGCGTGTGCGGTGGTGATCACTTACCATCAGGTGACCCGAACACCCTTCGGATCAACGCCTTGGATTCATTTAACCATGAACACTATGTGGTTGTATGCTAAGGCGTCATCGACAGGTAGGGCGCCCCCACGGGACTCGAGCCTAGGCTCGCGGCCGTAAACAGAGCGTTGAATTATTTTTATTTTAAAGTCTCGTAAAAGTAAACGTGCTATAAAAGCCGAAGATTATCTTCATTAAATTTCCTTGATGATGAAATAACTTGCGTTAGGATGAAATAAGTTCGGCCATTTTGATTGTTCAGTTAATTGTTGACAGCTGTTTTGCTTGCACGTGTTTTGGTTCGTCATCGATTTTTACCTATTCACTACTGCCACGCCGTTTTTACTTGAAGGTGATCAAGTGTAGTATATAAGCCGGTAGCCCTGTCTGACGTTACGAGATTTATTGCCCAGCGAGTTTCCTGGATGAAAGCACACTAAACCCGACGTCTCATGAGTAGATCTGCGAGTTATCAGAGCGAGGAAATGAAAATATTAAATATTCTATACCTCCAAGTGGAACACAACCACAATGATCACGTGGTATATGTGCATAGTGCTATTTTGAATAAACACTACCTTTAATATTTGACATTTCTACCAGCCAGTTAAGTTGATTTGTAAGTTAGTCACGGCGCATGGGCACAAAGTGTAACTGTTAGCGCGACAGGTTGTCAGTTCGATTCTCACTCGAATAAATAAAATATTTAATATTTTCATTTCTTTGCTCTGGTGTTATAAAGCGGCGTTGAGTTTCGCCACTCAACACGCAATACCTAAAGAATTCAGCAAAGAAAATAAAAAAAAACAGCAAAGAAAATTTCGTAGCTTTTCACAATTTGCCAGTTCCCATTGATTTAATAATTAATTAACGTCGTAAAATATAGTATCAATAATATTTATGTAGTAAAGAAATTTAATAACATGCACGAGCGAAAACCGCGAAAGTGCTTCAAAAATTCTTCAGGTTCAACGGAAATAGTAGAAGAAGGTATTGTAGGTCACCTGGGCACCTAGGTGAATCATATTAGAATAAGGCAATGTTTAGTGCTGTTAATTAAAATAAAATTTAACCTTGATTAGGCCAGCATTGAGGCCAGTCGTAGCGCAGCGGCACGAAGTATGACTGTAAAACCGATTGGTTGTGGGTTCGATCCCCACACGAGGAGATGAAATATTTACTTAAATTTATATTTCCTTTTCTTCGCTCTGGTATCGAGGTTAAGCGCGGCGTTGAGTTGTGCCACTCATCACGCAATGCCTCCAGAATTCGGCAGAAAGTGGGAAATGGAGTGTCTTAACACCAGGTTTCCTCTGCCTACCCTGCTGTGTGCGGGATCCAGCTTGAAGCTGATTAACCTTGATTATTAACTTACGAATCAAACTGCTTTTTTGTTCATCAAATAAGAGAATAAATAGCATAAATCAAATATTTTCAATACACAATCAATTTCAGTGCATTTGTTAGTTTATACTGTACGCGTGATATACGCGTACAGTATAAACTAACTAAAAATTTAAATTAAATAAACAAATAATAAATCCAATCAATGCTATTTTTAACCGAATTATACTATATCTTGTTTTATCTCTGGAAAAAAGAAATTATATGTGTAGAACCCAGTAGGTACATATTTTTGTATAGTATGTTTCATATAGGCCAGTCATACAAATAGATACACGTGACGGTAAAAGACACTCACTTAGGAGTTCTTAAAGGAAATTAGTTAACTTTCTTCAGGCGACGAAATAATTTGCAAAATCAACAAAAAGTTTAAGATCATCGTGTTTATAATACTCTTTAGAATTCTAATTAGCTTGTTCTTTCAAAACACTCAAGTAGTATTTATTATATATATTATTTTTTGTATATTATTAAAGAAAAAAGTAACCCTTATGAGATCACTTTGTTGTCCGTCTATCTGTCTGCTTGTAAAGTCAGTCAGTTTGTCTCAGAAGCACTTGGAGATATCGAGTTTAAATTCAAGCCATATACTTAGATCTACGGTGCCTTAATTTGTTGAAAAAATCGTATTTCTATATTTCCTTAAAAAAAGATATAGACGTTTATATCGCAAAAGATGCGTATTTCAACATTAAGAAGGGAATCAAAATTCGTACTTCCGGTTGACCTAGAATTATGAAATTTGACAGCTAGCTTCTACAGGTAGTACTAGTTCAGGAAAAAATCTCAAAACTATACATTTGTGGTTCAATACTAAAACATAATAGCCTTAAAAGAGGTACAAAATTTTGTATTAAAGCTAGAGGCTTTCAAGTGCGGTATCAGAGGAAACTAGAATATTTGTACGGAACACTATGTTCTTTCTTACCCGTGTCCAGTTTTATTAATTCAAAATTATAGTTCGTTTAATAATAAACTTTCATGAATTAACATGTCATAAAATTATTTAAAACTTAGAACATATGGAAGTGAGTTAATCAATTCAAAGTAACCATCTTTTTATTTATTTGAAATATTACAGATTTTTTTTATTTTATAGAGTCATATTGTATCCCGCCTATAGGAGGCAGAGGAAACAAATTGTTAAGACACCACCACTTTCCACTATGTTTATGGAGGTATTGCGTGTTAAATAATTCGAAACGTTCGGAAACGAACACACAACCGACGTTTAGAGTCTTGTGCACTGCGCCACGACGGCCTCAAATCAACAGTCAAATATAAATTTATCTTAGAGTAGCATGTATAAATTATAAATTACATCAAGGAGTGGGTAAAACTCAGTCTCGTTATGCTTAAGTGGCAGGTAGGTACAAAATTACTATCGCGCAAAAATGAAAAGCGGAAAAATTAAATATTTTATTTCCTTAAGTGGGATCGAACCCACAACCTGTCGCGCCACTACTGGTCTCAATTACAATATTTTAATCATTTGCTTGTTATTCATAATATTAACAACTTATCTCAGATAAAACCTCTGTATTTTAGTACATTATTAACCCAAGTTTATTTAGTAGGTCAAGACGTAAGGCAAATTATGTGGCCGGCCTATACGTCGTGTTAGATACATTACGTTACTGAGAAGGTCTTCAGTGTCCAGGTAACATAATTCAATTAGATTGCAAGCCATTCATCAGACCCCGGGGAAAAGCAGCCTTGACCATACATTGGCTTAATTAATTATGCTTAACGTTATAACAATGGATCGCATTAAATTTAGACTTAGATTGAATGTCATTATTAATAACTCATTATTCGTGGATAATTAAGATTTGGTTGACATTGTCAGGGCACAAAGTGTGACTGTAAACGCGACTGGGTGTTGGTTCGATTCCCGTTCGTAGAAATTATATTTAAGTTTATATTTCCTGCGAAGTTGAGTTCCACCACTTAGCACGCAATTCCTCCAGAATTTTTCGAAAAATGAGGATACAGCGTGAAGCTGATTTTTATTTAAGTTTTTAAATTACAATTTGTCGATATTTTAAACATTACTTACGAGTATGTATAAAATATTAACCAAAACCAATTATGAACGTTCTATCGTTGATTTTATAACTTGGCTCATAAAAGTGCTCTTTAATCTTAAGAGATCTTTTCTTTTATATCACAATGTTTATATAATTTTGTAAGTAATTTATAATGTTGTCGAGAATATACGTAGATAAATTTTGCTCAGACACAAAGGTCTTCTTTTCGCAGAGAACAATAAATTGGACGCTGAGAAACGTCTCTGATAGGTTGGTCGCGATGAAGCTAACTTATTCACAGAGCCGCGAAGGCCGCAGGTTTTTGTTCCCTAAATATATTATGATGTGTTTCTTTTAATGTGGATTACTAAATATTCTTGGTTTGAGTTGAGATGTAAAATATTATTTTTAATGGGCTTTGTAAGGGTAAGGCTTTTTAAGTATGAGTTTGCGTCTAGAGTTTACAAAAGCCGCGTATTTTCTCACTAATCCACATAAATTACAAGTTTCGGTTTTTTTAACTGAATGGCTGAAGAATAAAAAAAGAATATGTTGGTAAATATTTTTATTTATAATGAAATCATATTTATAACATTTTTAATGTCCTTTTTATAATTCCTCAATTTATTACATTTCCAATATTTTACTAGAACCTCTTTATAGGAACTTACACTCGGTGATACTTGGTGAAGTCATTGTATTTTGCATACTCATAAATACTACAGTATCCAATATACAGCACCCTCATAAGCTGCCATTTACTCCAATTCCAATTACATAAACTAACCTATTACATTTAAAAATATTGAAGGTGTAACCAAAAACAACATAAGTATCAAAGTAATCGTCAAGACGAATCAAACGAGCTCAAACTCGATGGGGCTGTGTCGTTTAATTACTTACTTCCTATGGCCACCTTCCAGCTCTATCATTAGAGCAACTCTATGTCAAAATAATATCGCATTGTCATCTGATTTATACACGCATGCAAAATTTCAGGTCAATCGGAAACCGGGAAGTGGATCAAATTTAACCTGCAATATTTGATTACAGACAGATAACGGGACAGGTGAAAGTAAATAAAAGCTTGTAAAATGGTTGTTAAAACAATTTTAAGTCGTTATATATCTTAAACTGTTACTTAAAATAAATAATCATGGAGGGAACCCAACAATCATTTATTAATACCTAATCGATGATATCCCACTTACGTACTTTATCGATTGATTTTTTTTTGACAATATGGAGACTGGTGGACGCTATCTTTAGTCTTTAGTGTCACTAGCAGGTATTACTTCGAGCTCCTGACCCTGAATGACATTCACATGGTGAATTGGAATGCTTTAGACTTTTTCTAATAAAACAATAATGACAAAATTATGAATACTATGCCTAAAATTATACTTGTCACTTGTATTATACAACACAGTGTATGCAGCACATTGCCAAATTGTCACATTACATCGCTCGTCGCCTTGTAAGAGCTTGTACACCCATTAATCAGGATGATTACGTGCATTTAAAACTAGGGCTTAGTTGTCGACACCTGATGCATCTCATCTGTATCATGTCCTTGACACTGCTCTTACGATTCTCACTTTATAGTAATAATTTTAAATCACACTTCGCAAAAATTGCGATCTTGCGTTAATATAACCAAAGTAAAAAATAAAGAAAAGCATGCTGAAAAGATGTATCCCGCATAAAGAACCTAGTATTTAGATACTCCGTTCCCCACTTTTCGCCAAATTTTTGAGAAAGTGCCGATTGAGTGGTATATCTTAACACTGCGACTTGTGACCACAGCTATGAAGTTAAAATATTATACTGTTTTTACTATGATTGTATACAGTACAAGTCGTCGTTATTTAATTTATTTTTATTTATCTATCAGCTTCACGCTGTATCGCGCAAACAGCAGGGTAGGCAGAGGGAACCTATTGTTAAGGCACTCCGTCCCCCACTTTCTGCCGAATTCTAGAGGCACTGCGTGTTGAGTGGCAGAACTCACCGCCGCGTTTAACCTCGACACCGGAGCGAAGAAATGGAAATATAAATTTAAGTGAATATTTCATCTCCTCAAGTGGGAATCGAACCCACCACCAGTCGGTTTTGCAGTCACACCTCGAGCCGCTGCGGTCATTATTTAATCATTATAATTTTTGTTTTTATTTTAGTATTTTAATCATAGTAATTTTTGTGTCATCTACTTATTTCTGGAATGTCCTTAAATAATTACAGCTGGATGCTATCTGCTATGTAAATGGTATTTTGCCATTTAAACTTTAGTTAAACGTTAACCCTTGTCTATGAGTGAGACTGTAAGCTTACCAATTAGTAACCACAGTTAACTGTGGTTACTAATTACCACTCTCATTACATTAACATACACACAAATAAAATTATTTAATATGTATAATTTCTAATTATAATTTTACATTGTTTAGTTAGTCTAGGTATATACAAGTATATAAATCTAATATTTTCTCTTATTAACTACTATTTTCATAAAATGAATGCTGTTGCTTTAATTGAGCTTTAATAACTCACTATACCGTACAATGTTATTTGGCGTACAGTTGAAATTTAAATATGAGTAAGTAAATGTACTTATACTGAATATTAATAATAATTTCTGAAATTAAATAAAGTACTTTTTAAACGACTTTTGTAAGAAAAGGAGGTTATAAATTTTTTAAAGGAGCGATTTTGATGATAAAGCTAGTACCTACTGTGTGGTCTGATTTGAATTTGGTCCATTTCTGACAATGATATCAATGAGAAAATCACATAAGTCTGAAATTGACTTGAATCTGAAAAAAAGAGAAACAAGATAATTATTAGTATACGTACATTTAAATGAGTTCGTAAGTATAATATAAAAACCTAATGTATTACCGCAGACAGCAACTATCGTTTAACGTAAGCCCTTTACAACTATA
Source organism: Heliconius himera (assembly GCA_021202915.1). NCBI lineage: Eukaryota > Metazoa > Arthropoda > Insecta > Lepidoptera > Nymphalidae > Heliconius > Heliconius himera. The sequence goes on along the minus strand of JAJHJA010000464.1, from coordinate 576,074 downwards.
AACACAACTAGTTGTTTGATGTTATTATAAAACCGCGAACAGACTTAAGTCTCTTGCCTTGGCTCCAGTAGTTGTATAACAATATTTGTTGTGAAACAAGAACAATGAAATTAATATGTATCTTTCATTTTATGTAGAAAACAATAGTTTTGTTCGAATTCGAGTTCAAGTATATATAAATAATAGCCTTAATAATATAAAATTAATTTTTAATAAGAAGAAAAACCGACTTCAAACAACGAACTAAAAAGTAAAAAATAATTTTACATAATGTAAATGGTCCTTAGATTTTGTTAAACAAAAATAATAAAAAAATATTTTATAATTTTGAAGTCGGTGCCAAGTAAAATAAACAGGCTTAGTAATTCGATATTGTAGTGAGGTTGTTGTAGCATTAGCTTGACACCGAATGTTTACTTATTTCATACTAGCAGCTCGCCCACGGCTTCGTCCGTTTAAAATACATGATTATTGATTTAATAAGCAGAATTGATCGACAACTATAATGACTTCTAATATGATTTTTTTACGACATTATCGTCAAAGAATTTTTGATTGTTTTAAATAAAAAAATACGACCATTGTTGATATTTGATATTTATAAAATATACATGAGGCCAGTGGTGGCGCAGTGGCACGAGGTGTGACTGTAAAACCGGCTGGTTGTGGGTTCGATCCCCACTCGAGGAGATGAAATATTTACTTAAATTTATATTTTCATTTCTTCGCTCTGGCGTCGAGGTTAAGCGCGGCGTTGAGTTCTGCCACTCAACACGCAATGCCTCCAGAATTCGGCAGAAAGTGGGGAACGGAGTGTCTTAACACTAGGTTCCCTCTGCCTACCCTGCTGTGTGCGGGATATAGCGTGAAGCTAATTTAATTTTTTTAATTTATAAAATATACATAAAGCTAATTATTTATTACACGTATATATTTTTGTAACTTTATGTTCTTTTTACCTATATAATATACTCTGTTAAATGTTTTGATGTCAGTGAATAATTTAATTTAATCATCCAGAAACAGCCTTAAATGTTAAATTATTGATTTGAAGGATTCATAATATTCTTTGTAAAATAACTGTAATAATTGCATATTAACCCGTAAATTACGTTTTTAAATTAGTTACATATATTATATCAACGAACCAACCAAAAAATCTTTGTATTTACTTGATATTTCTTTCAAGATCGTTCTTTATCTCTGTGTTGAATTAATTACGACTTCTTTCAAATGACGATAACTTTTTTTTTAATGAACCAATTTTGATGAACTAAACTTTAGTAGTTAAGTTGAGTTAAAACAAAGCAATTGGTGAAATTTTCAAGTAAATCGTTCAAGTAAATTTTCAAGTACTGTCAGAGAAAAATGTGGACAAAAATATGTCGACAGACAGACAGACAAGAAATTCAAAAAAAATCTTTTTGCTTTCTATTATTCTTTTTAAGTGTCCCTCTATCCATTTTAGTCAAAATTACTAAATGTACAGACAAAATATTTTTACTGTCTTATTATATATAGAGATAGTATGTACGTACGCGCGCATAGAAAGTGTCAAAAGGTTTTTTCGCGGGAAAAAATTAGCTTATGTGTTGCTCCCTAACACTCTATAGGTCATTGAAAGTCCCATAAAAATGAATTCAGCTGGTTCGAGGTAACAGAAAGTAAGACAGACAGAGATAAAAATTATAAAATTGTTATTTTTTTTTTGTATTTGTGGATCATGTAAATAACCACGTGCACTTGCAGACACAAATATTTTGAAATCACAAACAGACACTTCAATTTTATTTATAAGTCAATACATCGGAAACCTTGCAATTATCAATTATTTTTTGTCAGAAACTGCCTTATTGTATGTGACTTATTTATATCACATACGGTGTCGAGGACTTATATTAGAAGGAATGAAATTGAATATTTTTGTAGTAATACATCGTGTATTTGCATATTTTTTTTTATTTCGTATGGCGTTCATTATTATTGTTATTTGGTTATGTAAGGCTAACTTAAGATATACACTGTATTATTATATAAGCCTATACCACATAATATGTCTATCTCTTAAGGATAACCCACAGTTACCGTATATGTGTTTAAAAATAAAGAAGGCATTTACTTATATAATTTACGTTGATAATATAGCCGGTTAGTTCTTTTAATTAATATTTTTCTTTGGTTACGTTTACTTATTATTTTTATTAATTTTAATTAGTTTGGTATTTTTTCTAATAATAAGATTTTTCTCTATTTATTATTATTTTTCGGTTTAATTTGATTATTGAGGCTTATATTTTCTTACTAATCCTATTGAAAATTTCTCCCCTATAATTTCATAAATATATTTAATAAATATTCGTATAGTTCAAGCGGGTGAAGCCGCGCGGGTCCGCTAGTTGATTTATAAATATCACAGCGTATTTGTTTTGGCTTTCTGCCATGCAGTTGATCCAATTAATTATCTCGTTATGGGAACTCGGTATCACATTTCGGACATTTGGACATCATTTAATTAAGGTACCTCTATAATATTTTTATCGACATATTTCTACAGCCCAGTCGTGGCTCAGAGGCACAAAAATGTAATCGCGCCTGGTTATGGATTCTCTGTTTCGAGTCCGCCACTCTACACACAATACCTCCAGAATTCGGCGAAAAATGGAGAACGGAGTGTCTTAACCTTTACCTTCCCCGCTGTGTGTGGAATACAGCATGAAACTGAAAAAAAATCTATTGGGGCTCCAATTTCTCTATTATTTACCACCTAAAGTGATTGATAATAAATCTGTCTAAAATATAGCAGTAACATTTTGACCGCTTTATTGACTATTATATTATATAAAATATTATTAAATATGCTTAATTGAACCATCAAATAGAAGTGAGTAATAATTACTCAGAGTTACTTAATGTACTGTAATGCTCATATTGGTTTAACAGCCATTCAATAAGCTGTAGGTCCTAACCTATAATGTTAAAACTGACAATAACGTTTTAACGTTTCTGACATTATACAAAATATTATTAGGGTTCCGTTTAAAGAAAAAAAGGAATGTTAAAGATCGCTTTGTTGTCCGTCCGTCCGCCTGTCAAGAGCCTTTATCTCAGGAACGGAGATAGTTGCAAACATCGAGATGAAATTCAAACGTCACATTCATTTACGGCCCCATGATTTCCTGAATAAATATATTATTTAAGTACGTATTTCTACATTTATTTAGAAAAGATATGTCCAAAAACGCATATTTCGATACTATAAAATAAATCAAAATTACTAGGGTACTTCTATTTGTAAATGGGTGAAAACTATACATTTGTGGTTAAATAATAAAAAATAATAGTCTTAAATACGCAGCAAAATTTGGTAATTAAAAAAATATACTGTAATAGTTACTCGGAAAAACATTGTTAAAATGGGTGTCAGAAGTAAAATTCCTGGTCGTTGTATTTTTTCAACCAACTATGAAAAAGAGGATATTCTCATTTTCAACCAACTTCAAAAAAGGGAGAGGTTTCCAATTCATTAAAAAAATTTTAAAGTGTTATTCCACACGTAGACCACGAGAGAGTACAATTATACCAATTTCCAACTAAATCAGTTCACCCTCGGGGCCAGCATTCAAATGTTTGAATGAGCAAATACAAAATTTCCTCTATGTCAATTTGGTGTAATCGAATATCAATAAGAAGTGCCATAATGTAACCATCCATAATGTAACCACATGTATGATATCAATACTAAATATGAAGCTAATGGATTCAAATCTCATATGAAATTTAAAGTGCTACGAAATAAAGTAGCACATACGAGTACATACGAATTACTGTGTGTAATTAATTCGTTTGTGTGAAAATTAATTTGTAGTCATTTGTAACTATTTTCATCAAAAACTAGTGTTTTATATGAAGTGTATAGTATTGACAAAGTTCGAAATAGTATCCACAAAATTGCCTATATTTGGGGGTTTCGCGATATCAAATACATCTATTGTAACATTCGGTATAAAATGAAAATAGTATTTCTATAATAAAATGTGAATAGTAAAACTATATTTGAACAATACAACAACAATAGCGCTATCTCGTTAAGCTTTCTAACGAGAAATATTTTGAATATTGTCAATGTAGGTTAAGATTTGAAAAAAAAAACGACAGTTCTATATATTGGATACTACTACACTATACTATTGGATTTTTATTGTTTACCTCAACTGACACGGCTGAAAGGTTGAAATAAAAATATTATGCAAAACATTTTTTTTTTTGCGTTTTGAGTGACGGAATTCAACGCCGGGTTTTGTCTTGGTGCCCACAATCGTCGCGTTACAGTCACACCCTTATATAAAATTAGTAGAATTAGCTACATAATATCCCTAATACGGAAACATAAATAGTTTAACACTATTCATCACTTGAGCTTTTCATTTCATTTCCACTTGAAGTTTCATTCAAAATATTAAAATATATAAGGCATAGATTTTTTTACCAACTAGCAACCATTTTAGTACTTCTAAACACTCTTATTCATTACCGGTAGAAACTTTTAATATATAATTTTTACGCCAAATATTATAAAAAATTAAAATTAAATTAAATAAATATTATATATTTATTATATATTATATATTTGAATTCAATTAAATATTAGCATATATGCGTTAACTGTCACTGCCGCATTTAAAATTTCATTGTTTTCATTTAAAATGAACAAGGTAACAATAAATTTCATTTGAAATAAACGAGGTAACACATGTGATAATCATATTTTTTTTCTTAGAATAAGATCCAGTTCACATGCCAACCTATAATGATGGCGCAATAATACAGAATCACTTTTTTTGTTTGGTTAATTTACTTATGTAATTGTATGTTCTTATGGGAACCAATATTATTTACTTTTCACAGATGTTTTACGAAAAAACACTTTATAGAACTAAAAATAGTATTGGTTAGAGATTATGCTATTTCTTGTTCTCGATATCCATATATATAGCCAAGCGTGTTTTTTTGGGTTCTGTATCTTTCAAGGAAAAAAGGAATCCTTAAAAGATCACTTTGTTGTCCGTCTGTCTATCTCTCTGTTTGCCTGTCACAAGCCTTTATCTCAGGAATATTTGGAGATATCGTCACCATATACTCACATCTACAGCTCCATGATTTCCTGAAAAAAAATTCTACATTTACTTTAAAAAAAGATACAGCCGTTTATATCGCAAAAACGCAAACGCACGCACGAGTATTTTGACACTATTAAGGGAACCAAAATTCATAAGGCACTTCCTAGTGACCTAGAATAAAGAAATTTGGCAGCTAGTATGTACAGGCAGTACTTGTTCAGGAAAACATCTGAAAATTATACGTTTGTGGTTAAATCCTAAAAAATAAAAGCCATTTTAAACCTGTATGTCATTAATTTTGTTTAGTATCTACATTTAAGAAGATTCTAACATACTATAAATATATATTTTACTACGATTATAAAAACAGCTAGGTATGTTTTAGTTGCTTCCCTTTGCTCCTCCTCTACAGCATATTTATCTTTACACTTTACCGCTCTTCACCGGCGACTTCCTCAGACTACACCCGGATTAAATAAACAAGAACATTTCGAAACATTTTCGTTACTTATCCAAGTCGAGTAAAATAAATTATTACAGTCAGTTACCTCATTTCACTTCATATTTTATATTTCGTTTACTTTAAAAACTAACAGAAAGTTGTATTTAAAGAAAATGTTTATTATTCACAATTTTCTGTGCCTTTGCAAAGTTATTTTAAAGTAGAGTATATATTTTATTATTTTTGTCGCTATAAAAGTATACACTGAAATTTAATATTTTCATTTCTTCGCTCTTTAGTCGAGGCAAAAAAAGTGGGGAACAGAGTATCTTAGCACTAGGTTCCCTCTGCTTACCCTGCTGTATGCGGGATACAGCGTGAAGCTGATTTATTTGATTTATGTCTTTTAAAATTCTGTTAAATGTGATGTCAGTTAATAATTTAGTTTACTGCTCAGAAACAGCCTTAAATATTAAATTATTAATTTGGGTAATGATTTTTATAATATTCTTTGTAAAAAATCTGTAATAATTGTATATTAACTCCTGTACAGTTTTTAAATTAATTACATATATTATTAGCTAAATGTACAATTGGTAAATAAATATGTAGTTGTCACAGTGTACACGTAGAAAGGATGTTTTTAGGCATTTTTATATAGATTTATTTCAAACGAACGAACGACCAAAAAAATCTATGTATTTACTTGACATTTCTTTGAAGATCAAATCATTATCTCTGTGTTGTATTAATTACGACTTAAACTTAACTGTTGTGATTTATGTAGGTAATCTCCACTAACAATTCAATTTTGGTTTACTTTATTGTGTAATAGTGCTTCAAAAATATATATTTTATCAATAGTCATAATATAACCAAGACGTTGCGTATATCATTCTTTGGCGAAAAATCTTACCAGCGCGATTGCTATATAACATTTGCAGGCAAACTAATGCCTTGAGTTCATTCAAATGACGATAAGCTTTTTTTTTAATGAACCGATTTCGATGAAACAAACTTTCATTGTTAAGTTTAGTTAAACCAAAGCAATTGGTGAAACTTTTAAGTAAATCGGTTCAGTACTTTTAGAAAAAAATGTGACCATACATATCGACAGACAGACAGACAAGAAATTCAAAAAATATATTTTTGATTTCTATTATTCTTTTTAAGTGTCCTTATATCCATTTCAGTCAAAATTACTAAATGTATAGACAAAATATTTTTACTGTCTTGTTATATATAGAGATAATAATTGATTTTCCCGAGTGCGAATCGGACTCATAATCGTCACTTTTACAGTCACACTATTTTTCCCATGCACCGCGATGGCTCAGTGACAATATTTATTTTAAAAAAATATGGCAAAAATCAACAATGGCACTAACATTTTTCAAAAAAGAAACTATTTCAAAGACCAATATTAAATGCAACATTAATGTTCTTGTACCAAAATTAAACATCCGGCGGAAAGTGAGGAACGGAGTGTGGAATTAACACTAGGTTCTCTCTGCCTGTTGAGTGCGGATTACAGCGCAAAGCTAATTTATTTTTATATTCTTTGAAATTTTTATATTCCTAAATATTTTTTGTCTTTACATACCATAAAAATTCTGTTTCCATATCGTCCTAATTTTGAGTTGGCAATTTTATGATAAAGGAGATGGAGAAACGAATAATTTCATATTACATTTTTTATTCATTCAAAGCTATGTTATCTTCATAGCGGATACATCACTCGTCGAGGCGAAATCCGATTTATTTTATACAAACTTGATTTGTATTAAATTTGTACAAATTTTCCTTAAAAATCTTTTATTTTATCCTACAGCGAAGGTACTTGTTTTTTTATTTATTTATATACATACATATGTACATTATATACACCAAAACAACAATCAATTTTTATTGAATGGTTTATAAGATAAAAATGGATATTTTATATTAGGTGCATACTTTACTTTTATTACAATAAAAAAAACCGCTAAAGTGCGATTTGGACACGCCCATCAAGACCGTTCCGTACCAATGTCAGGAGGTAGTAGTAGTTCAGGTACAAATATGAAGACTATACGTTTGTGGTTAAATCCTAAAATATAATACCTTTAAATAGTAAAAAAACGCGTATTTTGACGCTAATCAAAATTAATAGGGTACTTGTGGTTAACCGAGAATTATGAAATTTTGCACCTAGTATCTACAGTTACACACAGGTAATAGAAGAGAAAAAGTCTGAAAACTATACATTTGTGGTTAAATCCTACAAAATAATAGCCTTAAAAGGGGGCAAATTTTGTTATTAAAGCCGCTATAGTTCAAGTGAGGTATCAGATGAAAGGGCTCTGGCTAAGTTAATCCTGAATTTCCGGTTTTTTTCTATGAAATTCATATAATTTTTCACTTTTCATTTATTTGTATTGTTAACCGACTTCTTCAAGAAAAGGAGGTTATCAATTCAACTGTATTTTTTTATATTTGTTACTTCAGAACTTTTGACTGGGTGAACCTATTATAAAAAATGTTTTTTTTTTATTGAAAGCTAGTGTTTCCCGTATGGTCCCATATTTTTTGGTCCATTTCTAACAATGTTAGAAATGGACCAAAAAATATGGGACCACACTGTTATTTAAATTAAAATGTCTCAGTGACATCAGAAGCAGGTGTATATTTATCATTTTATAAAATTATTATTTTTCGCGAAGCGTGGGATGCAACATGAAGATAAGTGAAAAATATATTCTTCATTTTTTATTACAGTTTTCCTTAAAAATTCTCTCGAGAAAATGAAATATTTAATATTTTAATTTCCTCGCTCTGATAACGAGGCAAGTCACGGCGTTGAGTTCCGTCATTTAGCACGCAATGCCTCAAGAATCCGGCAGAAAATGGAGAACGGAAGTGTCTTAATTGGAATGGATGGACTTAGATTCCCAGGCTTAATCTGCCTACCATGCTATGTGAAACAAAAAAAAGAATCAAAATTAGTTTGAACTCATTACAATATTATCTAAGTAATCTGGCTACTTCTTATAGTATGACTTTAATAAACAATAACAATTCACGCTGCATCCCGCATACAGCAAGGTAGGCAGAGGAAACCTAGTGTTAAGACACTCCGTTCCCTACTTTCCGCCGATTTTTTCGAGGCGTGTTGAGAGAATATTAAAATATTAACATTTTATTTTGAACCATATTAAATTAGATATTTTTTAAGATGCTTATTCACTGATCATTAAGTTATACTGAAAGTTTGCGTTTCAGATTATTATATTACGCCCAAAATGGTTTTGCAAGTTATTAAGAGTTACGGTCGCTTCTTTATTATTCTGCGTTGTCACTATATTTTATAGACAAAAGAATGAAATTTCTATAATAAATTACCTTTATATCATGTTATTTAACTATTAAACTTGCTAGCAGCTTACAAATTATATATAGGTGAATTTATGATATTAATCGTATACAAGGTGGAAATGTCAGCGCCCCTTTTACGGACAGCAACAGCAACAGCATATCAAATAAAAATTTCTCGTTGTTTATCTATACCTATATTTCGTGTGACGCGGTTACGCATAGATACCAATAACGTAAACACATGCTACTACAAAAATACTACTAAAGGTTAATCAACTTCGAACTTTGCCGCCAATACCTACTACTTGATTTCGGAATGAGACGTATGCGGCGGTTTCCCTTTGATAGGTTTATGTGTGCGTGCGTCGTGACTAATGGTGCTTAATATTACAACAATAATTTTATTAATTACTAGTCGGCGCGCGCAGCTTCGCCTTTTGCATTTAGAGGTGAATACTAAAAAAACCACTAAACACGTGTTCAATAAAATATTTTTAACAGTCCGAATTAATTTTTTTATAAAAATCGGTAGCGTTTTAAATATTTTTCCGTATAAACTTTCAACCCCTTATTTGAACCCTTAGCGGGTGAATTCTAAAAAACCATGAAACACGTGTTCAATGAAATATTTTTAAGTCTGAATTTCAAATTTTTAAAAATCGATGCCGATTTAAAAAAAAATCCATACAAACTTTCAACCCCTATTTCATTCCTTTAGGATTAAAATTTTCAAAAACCCTTAGTGGATGTCCAGATTATGAAAATAAATATCTGTCCAAATTTCACGTTTCTACGCACAGTGGTTACGGCTATGCGTGCGTCTTACCTTAGTCAGGTACATGTCCTTTTATATATATAGATTTTGTTTGAAAAAATAACTTTCATTTTTGGGAAAAAAATCAGACTTTTTTATAGAGTAGTTAACACTGTGGTTTCATTTAAAGTGGTGCTCACACTTCCACCCTGAGTACATATGCGTGTTGAGCGGCTGAGATTACAGTAGTTATATAAATAATAAATAGTAATTAATAACGAAATAACCCATATTTTAATATTTATAATAATTATTATTAGGATTACAAAAGCACAAAAATATCTTTAGCTTTCAAAACTGCGCAACACGTGTCTGCTGTCAGCGGTGAGCCGCAAACTAAATTGCGGATGCGAGTGTTCAAGATATGCGGCGGAGGGTGCGAGCATCACGATAAATGTATGAAACAATCCATTTTCAAATCCTAATACAACTTATGCCGTACACATTTGTTTTGCCACTTGCCGTTGCGACGTGATCTAAATGAAGTAACGGTGTGGATCTGTCAAGTTATTGTGGAAGAACTTTTGGAGTATACCTAATTCAAAGCCTGCTTCGTTTAGCTAAGCATAATTTATGTATGAAGCATAATTTATGTATGAAACTTATATGTTTACGTAATATGCGATTAATATATAACAAGATTTTTAACCGTCTCTTCAATAATATTTTAAGCAAAAACTAAGTAAAATTACATCAAAACGTTCTTCATAAATTACTCTGTCTGTTAGTGAAAACCGCATAAAAATCTGTGCAGTGGCTTTTAAATTTATAGCAAACAGACAGACAGACAGACAAGCGCGGTAGAGGACTTTGTTTTATAATATATATAGACATAATACATAAATCATAAATATTATTATGATTAAGCAACAGACATCATTTTACTAGAAATTACTATAGTCTTTTAAGAAAGAAGAAGTCATCAGCGACAACAAAATCAAAGTGCGTTTTACTCTAAGTAAAATTATTTTTTACTGTTTAGTTCGTTGTTTGAAGTTGGTTTTTTTTGTTAAAAAATAATATATTTTACGATTTTAAGAGATGGGTAGTAGGTATATACCTTACAAGCATGCTTCTCAAGTTAGTGGTTGTTCTATGTAAAACTTCAAACTTAATTAGGTATTATAGTGCAAGCTAACATTTTGGCACATTGACAAGAACATACATAAAAAAATATTCGGGCGAATTTGGAATCTCCCTGTTTTGAAGTCGGTCGAAAATGAGAATATCCACTTTTTAGAAGTTGGTTCAAAAGAAATGAGTAATCTCACATCTGACACTAATTTTAATAATGTTTTTCCTTCTAACTATTACAGATATTTATATTTTTTAACAAAAAAGAAACGAACTTGTTTAATTTCAACCGGATTTCATAGTCAGAACCTAACCAATTATATTTACACCACAGTATCCTTAAAGTGTATCCTTTAAATTAAAAAAAGAATCATTGGAATCGGTTAACGTAATATTAATTTATTCGTCTATTTGTACACGGGTAGCACTAGCTTTCAAATAAAAAAAAAACATCAAAATTGGTTCACCCAGTCAAAGGTTCTGAGGTAACATAAAAAAATATGATCGAATTGATAATCTTCTTTTCTTACAGAAGTCGGTAAAAAGTAAAAAGTAATTCATAAGTGTACTACATACATATACCCTATATATCGAGCAATTAATAATAAAATTTCCACTCAAAAACTAATGATGTTCTCAATTGCTTTCTCCACCACACATAATGATGCCGAGAAACAAAATAAGCGCTTCTGAGCGGGCAAAGATTTATGAAACCTCTCTAAAGACCGTACACGTTCTTGTTCTAAAATTAAATAAATTAGCTTCACGCTGTATCCCGCACACAGCAGGGTAGGCAGAGGGAACCTAGTGTTAAGACACTCCGTTCCCCACTTTCTGCCGAATTCTGGAGGCATTGCGTGTTGAGTGGCAGAACTCAACGCCGCGCTTATCCTCGATACCAGAGCGAAGAAAATGGAAATATAAATTTAAGTAAATATTTCATCTCCTCGAGTGGGGTTCGAACCCACAACCAGTCGGTTTTGCAGTCACACCTCGTGCCGTTGCGCCACGACCGGCCTCTCTCTCATCTCTACCGTAGAGGTTAAAAATAAGTTATATAGACTTTTTTAAAGTTTTCTACTCTTGTTTGTTATTAGTTAATGGTGAATAGTAGGTGCTAGTGCTAATGGGATTCCTCATGACTATTTAATGAAGGTACATTAAGAAGCAACAACACGCACAATGTAAACAAAAATTGATTTATATCGTTCACGTACTGAAAAGCGGCATTTTATGTTGATATTGGTTAACCTGGAATAAGTAAAACATTTAAATGACAACCGAAATACGTTTTTTAATGAGTTCGTTTCTCATTGAATTTTTATTACCATGAAATAAATGTGTTACATTTTTATTTATCTGTCATTCGGCAAATACGTTATACGTTTAAAAATTTATATATAAAACAACATTTAATTTTTTTATGTTATGTTTTTGCAAACTAATTCGGATTTATATTTTTTTAAATATGATATTTAATATTAAAAAAATATATAAATCCGAATTAGTTTTGAATGTATCAAATTACTATTTTACAATTGTATATGAAAGAAAAATATTTTTTACAAATTTCCGCTACCGAAAGATAATTACTTAGAATTATCGTTTGGCAAGCGAGAATACTATATGAGAAAACATATAAAAAATTTGAACGTAATGGGATTTGAACCCGCGCTTCTTCGAAGATCGTCCAAGCGTTCTGACCAACTAAGCCATACATATAATATGTATTTCTAAAGCACAATTGTTTTAAGTACTAACTACAAAGTAAGCAAAATTGAATTGTTTAAGTCCGAATTATATCAATAAAGATATAAAGAATGACCTAATATTCAAAGAAATATCAAGTAAATAATCTATGTATTTACTTGATATTTCTTTGAATAGATTCTTCGGTTCGTTTGTTCGTTGCTCTTATTAATGTTTTTTAGAAAATGTATAATAATTTGAATGTAGGAGCTTAACCAGAGCCCTTTCACTTCTGATACATCACTTGAACTAGCGGCTTCAATACCAAATTTTGGCTATTATTTTTTAAGACTTAACCAAAAATGTATAGTTTTCAGATTTTTTCCTGAATAAATACTACCTGTAAATACTAGCTGTCTTATTTCATAATTGTAGGTTAACCGGAAGTACCTTATTAATTTTGATTCCCTTTATAATGTATCCCTCCCTTTATAATACGAGCCGTAGATCTGAGTATATGGTTTGAATTTCAACTCTAAGCGTTCCTGAGATAAAGCATCTTGATAGACAGACAGACGGACAACAAAATGATCTTATAAGGGTTCCATATTTCCTTAAGAGGCACGGAACACTAAAATCACCAAGAATCTAAAATTAAAATACTCACATTAAACAACATTATCACACATTTATATTCTTCAAAATAATATAAAAAATAATCTTTTTTGTAATCCACCCAAATAGACAACCACTACAAAATAATCAAAAATCAAAAGTAAAAATACCATCACTCATTTCATAACACCCAAAACGTTTATATTCTTTTCACAAAAAAAAAATCCAGTGGGTTTTATAGGATAAATCGTTTATGCTACACTACTGTGTAGCTCTTTCACTCTCTGTCTCTCTCTCTCTCTCTCTCTCTCTCTATTTGTGTATGTTACTGTAGTATTACATACACAAATAGAGTCACCGACAATCATATACAGAGATCACGTCGCTGGACGAGAGGTATAATCCAATCAATTATTACTCTCGCGTACCGATTCTGCTGTGAAATGCAAAAAAGTTTTATGTCGGATAAAAAAGTTACCGTTATTCCCGTTGCATTTTAATAATCCCTCTTACAACAGGGTAAACAAGGAAATCTAGTGTTAAGGCATTGCGTGTTGAGTGGAACTGAACTCAATGCTGTGTTTTGCCTCGATATCAGAGCGAAACAATGAAATAAAGAAATAAATCTCAATAATAATGAAAATATTAAATATTTAATTTTTTTGAGTGGAAATCGAACCTACAACCTGATACTCTTACAGTCACACGCTTGTGCCCCTGCACGACGACTGGCCTCAATCTTCATAATAGAATGAATTCTATACCTCCATATTTTGCTGGCTACAACTAATAGTCCATTAGTCTTATTATCTGTAAATTTGTTTAAAATAAATTATTTTTTAAGATATAAAGCTTTTCTTTACTACACCTATCTCCAACGTCAATCTTAGATTGTTTCATACATCTATCCAATCTAGAGATTGGATAGATATATGAAACAATCTAAGATTGACGTTGGAGATAGGTTATTAATATTGGGCGTATAAAGGAAATCAAAATTAATAGAGTACTTAACCTTAAACTTTTTAACCTAGAACTGTAAAATTTGACAACCTGCATCTATAGGTTGTATTTGTTCAGGGTAAAAAAATAAAATTTTGTTTGAATATCGTAGGCGATATCAAAGATTTATTAGTGGATTAATAAGTGGATAGCCTTTATCTCAGAAACGCTTGGAGAAATTTGGCAGCTAGCATCCATAGCCAGTACTAGTTCAGAATTTAGTCGGGGATTCTTCGAGCCCCGTAAAAATTAAATTGGTCCCAAAGGTTAATCCTAATGAACTATTGAGCTAGTTTTTTTCTTTATAAGTTTTGTATAGTCGGAGAATTTCATTATTATAATTATTATGAACTTTTTTCATATTATACTTCGGTTATATTCATAGAGTTCATATGTTCACTGTTTAATAAAACTTGTATTTCGATTTCTATATTTTTGTGAAATTAACGTTTTAGTTGTTTGTCGCCTAGGTTTCAAGCTCAGGTACAATAAATTGAAAAATTCGCTATTTACAAATAGAGCCTAGTAAGGGCCCAAAGGTTTGATTATGACTCAAGAAAATGAGATATGTATTTAATACGCAATACCTCCAGAAATTGAAAGTGGATATTTTTTTAGCTTCACGCATCATTCATGTATCCCGCACATAGCAGGGTAGGCAGAGGGATACTGGGAACCTAGTGCTAAAACACAGTTCACATGAATATACATCGTTCCCCTCGTTACCAGATTTAGTAAAATAAAAATATTAAATATGTATTTCAGTGGCCGTACATCACGACAGTCTCTTAACAGACGGCCAACAAATATTATTGATATTTATGTCATATCACAACACATTTCACTTTTCGTTCACCTTGTAGCAATTATCATAATTTCGTTGTATGAACTTAATAACTTATTTTTAAATAGAAACTGTTCAAGTATTCAGTAGAAAGCGCAAAGCAGAAATTACAAACGAAATAATAACTAATTGAAAATGCAATTAGTAGCAGGCTTCTCTTATCTTCTTATTGCCTCATTTCCAGCGAGATGTTTAAGTAAATAATTTAGAAATATTGTTCACGTTGTTAATATTTACGTTTACACAACTTTGTCTTGAGTTTGTTTTACTGAGTCTCTATAAAGAGCGGTCGTAGTTCAGAGAAAAAAAGTTTTTTTCATATTTTTATCTTACGACCAATGGAGAACTGAAGTTAACTTAGTAAAGTTTTTAACCAGATATGAAACTTCTATTCAATTTATGTATAGATTTTTATTTAATATTTTTCATACACTAATTACAACTTTGTCACTGTAAAGATTTGCGACGTATGATTTTCTATTTAAGTCTCAAACAGGCAGATAAGGAATATTAATATTTAATTGGACCCCAAGTGTTAATAAATTATTGAGCTTGTTTTTTTTGCTTCTATGCAGTCGAGTTTTTTGGTTATTTTAATTATTGTTTTTATTATAATAAAATGAAAATATAGCTACTGGTTAAAGATTCCTGTCAAGCTAATGCAACAACAACCTTACTACAATATCAAAATACTAAGCCTATTTGTTTTACTTGGCACTGACTTCAAAGTTATAAAATCTGCCTTTAATTGTTTTTAAATAACAAAATCAAAGTACGTATTACTTTATGTTAACTATTTTTTTTTTATTATTTAGTTTATTGTTTGAAGCCGATTTTTTTTTGTTAAAAATTAATTTTTTTTATGATTTTAAGGGTAGACCTTGAGAGGATGCTCTATCTAGTGGTTGTCTGTAGTGTTAGGTCTTTTTTGTGCAACCAAACATTTTGGCATATCGACAAGAACATACATCAAAATATTCAGACGAATTGGGAACCTCTCCCTTTTTTGAAGTCGGTTGAGAATGAGAACAACGTCTTTCTTGAGTTCGTTGAAAAAAAACAACGATGACGAATTTTACTTCTGACACCAATTTTAATCAGCTTCACGCTATATCCCGCAAACTGCAGGGTAGGTAGAGAGAACCTAAACCGAGTGAGGATCGAACCCACAACCAGTCGCTTTTACAGTCACACTTTGTGCCCCTGAACCGCGACTAGTAATTTCATCTAATTACATTTTCATAAATGAATCTCAAAATAAAATTAATTTATTCAATTTTTTTCTATTCTATTTCATTTCTATTCTTAACGTTACAGCGGTAACGTTAAAGCCGATTCAAAGACACGCTCACTTTGTTATGCACATAACTTACAGCTCCGTCTACGTATATTTCATTTTAATTATAGTAGAAAATATAATTTTTGGGGCACAAGAGTGTGATTGGAGTGCAACTATAATTTTAACACTAAGTTCAATAACAAATATAATTAAATTGTCGAAAGCAAAAATAGAATTAAGTTTCTACTCTTATTGATGAAGTAGTAGTAATATAAAAACTATGTATTTTTCATAAAAATATCTGCACAATATTAGAAAAAAAAACTTTACCGTAAAATTCTATACGTGTTGAAAAGAACAACGCGGTGTTCTGAATAAAAACTCGCTAGTTGGAAAAAATATATGCAGAGCCGATAAAACAAAGTGGAAAATAACATTCTTGTCGAAAAATTTAATGTATCTCACATTTCAGTGCTCAGGTGTTCTCCGTACATGGTGGCGAAACCACTAACTTTTCACTTAAGCGTCTGTTGTATTATAAGTTGAGACAAAATGCTGCCTGGAGGATTTGATATTTACAGGAGTTTTGTTGTGGAAGTCATAAAACTTGGTAATTTTCTATAGGTGATAATATTTCTACACTATAATGAAACATGATCACATTTTTTACTATTACATCATAGCACGACCACATCACATTAGTAATGTAAAATTTTGAGACAGTCGCGTCGCATCCGCGACGGTTGTGGGTTCAATTCCCACTTGATGAAATTAAATATTTAATATTTTCATTTCTTTGCTCTGGTAACGACGTAAAACGCGTCGTTGAGTTCCGCTACTCATGAAAAAATATAAGAAATTAAAAAAATGTATGTAGTTTTATAATAATCTATGTGTATATATAATCATCTCCATCAATACACAACAACACGGCATGAACTTTTAAACTTTATAAAATGGAAATCATAATTTACATTGAAAATAAAAATATTTTCCTTTATCAAGCTAAAAATATTTTATGTTAGTACAGTTTGCAATATATTAGGTACGTGTATACTAGCGAAAAGAAGATAACATAATAATATCTTGTTTGTCTATCGCAGCACGTATCGAATTAATTTTAATAGTTAATACCGACTCCTCTATTATATGAGATATTTATCCCACATAATATCGTGGCTTTGAGTGTTAACTATGTGTTAAATTATTTTAGGGCAATGGGGCACAAGTTAGTAACTTGTTAAACAAAAATATTAAAAAATATATATATAATTTTGAAGTCGGTGCCAAGTCGAACAAACAGGCTTGCTTAGTAATTCGATATTGTAGTAAGGTTATTATATCATTAGCTTGACATGGACTATGTATGTACGTTTTAGTTTATGTAACATTATTTTTTGCTTCAGCTTACTTTATGTAATTTTTTTTTTTACTTTTTATTTCATTGTTTGAAGTGGGTTTTTTGTTATTTTTTTTTTATCCTTTATCAGATTGAAACTAAAAAGGTACAGCTGAACAAATACACCAAGTAACATAATCTCTTTACTTGAAAACAGAAATTTATTTTCTGTTTTCAATACAGAAATTTACTTTCTGTTTTCAACACAGAAATTTACTTTCTGTTTTCAACATAGAAATTTACTTTCTGTTTTCAACACAGAAATTTACTTTCTGTTTTAAATAAACAGAAAAGTAAAAAGCTAAAACCGCGAAAGTAACAATGGATTTAACACGACATAATCTTTGTCATATAATTAATTCAAGTTAAATTTTACCTTACAATAAAATTCTCTTCATTTTAATTCTGTAACACGATGTATTATAGAGGGAACGTATCTGAATTTCACATTCATTACGGCGACGGCCGTTGAAGCTTGCTCGAATGTGCTTTAGTCCCTAGGTACGAAACTGTACACGTGACGTAAGTCTTTTCATATTTAAACAAAATATTACTTTTCAGTAGACAGTTGTAAGCTTTATTCTGGTAATTGTTTTGGTATTGTGGTTATATTTTCTTTGTTTTTACATTTATTGCATGTGTTAAAAAACTATAAATTCGACTAAATCAAAGAAATTCTTTTGACAGAAATTAAAAGTCTTTACATATAGTATAAAAATAATAGATTTAATGCAATTTATACACATCGACTTCAAATCAAACCCAACAAACACAATGGAGAATTCAATAATTGTTACGTGATAGTAAAAAATTTAAACTTTCCCACAAAATTCGTAAAGTCAATTTAAAAAAAAAAATCTAAATAGAACCTCCATAAATGTGGCTTACAGGCACAAAATGTTATTCTACGTATTCTTTTTCTGCAACCCCCAAGTGTTTTCGTTTTACTTTTAGAAATAACGGCTAGATTTTTCTGCCGCGAGTATTGCCAAACTTCGCAAATTATACACTTCACTACTAACTTTAAAATGAAATCTCCAGCTTTATTGCTAGCATTACGTCTTTAAATTTCTTATTTAAGTTATTTATATGTTTAATAATTGCAAGTTCAAAATTGAACTTCCATTAGTTTTAAAATGAAATATTTACATTTTTAATAATGAAATTAACCTGTTAGTATTGCCTTAGCTTAGTTAGACAATCTGTGGTTTTAAGTTGCACTAACTAGTTAGTGTACGTTTTGTTAGAGTCTAACCTGCTATGTGGGAGATGCAGCCTGAAGCTAAAAAATCCTATGAACTCATATTCATAAGTTTTTTAAAGGAGGTCAAATAAAACATTCATATTCTAATAAGTGAAATTTCCTCTTTTGCATAAAAGTTATTTTAGTCTAGTAGTAATTTGTTATTAATATATTTTTATTATATAAGAATACGATTTTCCTGAATCCTATCATAATTTTATATTTATTATTAATAAATCTCTATATCTTATAAAATAAGAACGCATTTCGTCTCTGTCTGGCCTTTCTAAGCGATCTTCTTCTAAACCATCCAACGGATTTTGATGCGGTTTTCACCATTAGGTAGAGTATTTCTCAGGGAAGGTTTATATATGGTTAATTATATGTATATTTTATTGTAATTTGACATAAATATGATAAATGTGCATAAAGTCCTACCCGTTGAGACACTTTCACGCATGCGCTGCTTTAATGGTAAGTGCTACATGAAAATAATGTACTAGAGTATTATTCCTCTTCATAAGATCTACAAAAAAGTCAGCGACAGCATATTTGTATCTTCTAAGGATAACATACAGAGAGCATATTTCTGTCTAAAAATAGTAATTTGAATATATTTTTTATTGTGAGGGATGTTTGTCGATAATAGTATCAATCCTTATCCTTTTAAATAGTTTATTAATTTTCTACGTTAAACGAAGATAAAATTTGCTTTTTACACTAATTTGAAATTACAAATAGTTTTAGAGAAAAACGCATTTAATTGTTGACACATCACGCCGGCTATAAACCGCAGTTTTGGCGCAAGTTTCATTTATTACCTTACTCTCAGCGAATAAATAAGTATATTATTTACGTTGGCCATTTAATGGAGATCAAAACTGTCTTTTACTGTTTTTCATTTTAATAAGTACTTTAGAAGTTGTTACAATATAAAAAAATCCTTGCTGCGAAACGGCTCACCACACACCATGCGTCCCCCCGCGCCCCGCGACGCATCCGCCGCGCCCGTCTCCCCGCCCGCCTCTGTAGCGAAGTAGACTTAGATGCGATTGTACGTATTGGATAATTAGAGTTTAATGTATTATTTCAGCGCGATATATTTAGTTTCATCTTTTTTGATTATTAGAATATATGTATAGGTAGTCTTTTGTTTATCATTTCTTTCGTTTAAGTATCCTATTGTTTATTTTGTTTACTCTTCTTCTGTTCTTTTATTATTTTTTTTTACCTTTTTAAACATTTCCTTTTTTAATTTAATTATGCCACGAAAAAGTCGTTCATAGGTCGTAGAACAAGAAATGCAAATAATTTTTTTTTAAGTCTTACTAATGAAAGCGTAGAGGAGAAGGAAATTAGACGGTAATTTAAATATATTTTCTTATTGTAAGGGATGTGTGTCCATAATGATATTAATCCTTATCCTTTTAAATAAGTTCTTAATTTTGTACGTTAAACGAAGATAAACTTTGCTCTTTACAATATTTCGAAATTACAAATAGTTTTAGAGAAAAGCTATATCGACTCATGTTTAACTCTTACTTTCAGTATATATATAAGTATAATAGTTACCTTTTGGCCATTTAATATAGATTAAAATGTTGTTTACTGTTTTTCATTTCAATAAGTACTTTAGAAGTTTAGTAGCACAGATTTAAAATTATGGTACTAAAAAATTCTTGCTGTGTAACGGCTCGCCGCCCACCACGCGTCCCCCCGCGCCCCGCAACCTTTTGCTTATAAAACTGGATCCACTGCACCCCCCTGGCTTCTTTCCCCCGGGCATGGAAGCAAGGCCTGGTCATCATGTTGCCCAAGGCTGGGAATAGCCCGCAGCCTGAGGGATACCGATCTATAACCCTCCTTAGCGCGGTCGCCAAGCTGTTCGAGAAGTTATTCCTCTCACTTCTCCAGTCGCACATCCACCCACGAAGCGAGCAGTTTGGCAAGCGGGTATACCACTCTGGTTATACTACGCCGCAACAGCGATCAACCGAAAGGAGAGTGCAATAGTAGTCTTCTTCGACGTAGCGCGCGTATTCGACCGCGTTGGCACCCGGGCCTACTTCATTAAGTGCTCAGAGCCGGCACTCCCCAGCACGTCACGCATGTCTTTGCCTCCCTGCCTCAGTGACAGAACATTTTGCGTGACAGTTGAGAGTTCGAGGTCTAGCAGCGACTCGATCGCTGCCGTTGTTCCCCAGGGCAGCATTTTATCACCTGCTCTGTACGCACTATACACTGATAACGTCACAACGCCCTAGCGAGTATCACTCAACGAGAAATCCTGCAGGTGGTCCAGAACCTCATCCTCCGTCGAGTGACGCAAGCGCCATACTAAGTGAGGAACACCACGCATAATCGCAACATAAAAATAGAAAGCCTGGAGGTACACATTGGTCGTCTCACGTCCAACGCATTCCGCTGCGCCAATGTATCTGCACCTAAGGAGCAGCACTCCGTGGCATACCCGGCCGTCCGAGGTCAGACGTAAGACTACTTCCGAGGGTTTTTCTATTCTCCTCCAAATCCGACTCATGAGCCTTGCATTGAACCTTGGTCGTTTAAGAAGGGCGTCCCTCAGGAAACCGAGGGTCTCTCCTGACTGAGTTGACCGCCTAGATGGCATTTGATAATCCTTCCAATTTCATACTGTGTCAACGCCCAGATGTCGTTCGGAGCTACTACGGAGATGGACGAGAGAATGCTTCAATTCTGCGCCTGGCTCTATAGCAAAGTTAATTTAGAAGTGATTGCACATATTTTGGAGTTATCTAATAATTATGATGTATTTCAACGCCACATAGTTGGTTACATCTTTCGTTTAAGTATTTTTGTGTAAGAGAATAGTAGGTAGTCTGTTGTTTATAATTCCTTTCGTTAAAGTTTTCTATTGTTTGTGTCATTTGTTTAAGTGTGTTTTTTTAAACAATTGGAACATCCTTATTGGAACTACGAAAATACGGGTTGCATTAAGGTTTAAATAATTTTCACATTAGTAATCTTAAGTGTTTTGCAAACATAGGTACACTACATGAATAATTCAGTAGTTAAAGCGGGCGAAGCCGCGAGCGGGTCGCTAGTTTAGTATAAAGTATTTGGAATAGAATATATTGAGGTTACCTTTTATCGTACGATAAAAGGTAACCTCAATATATTCTATAATTAAAATATTGGTTAAATCTAGATTAATCTCTATATATAATAAGACAGTAAAAATATTTTGTCTGTACATTTAGTAATTTTGACTGAAATGGATAGAGGGACACTTAAAAAGAATAATAGAAAGCAAAAATATTTTTTTTTAATTTCTTGTCTGTCTGTCTGTCTGTCTGTCGACATATTTTGTCCGCATTTTTCTCTGAAACTACTGAACCGATTTACTTGAAAATTTCACCAATTGCTTTGTTTTAACTCAACTTAACTACTAAAGTTTGGTTCATCAAAATCGGTTCATTAAAAAAAAGTTATCGTCATTTGAATGGCATAAACTCAAGGCATTAGTTTGCCTGCGAACTAATGTTCGCAATAACAATAAAGCAATCGCGCTGGTAAGATTCCTGGCTAAAGAATGACATTCGAAACGTCTTAATTATATGACTGTTAATAAAAATATATATTATTGAAGCACTATTATACAATATTTTATACAATAAAGTAAACAAAATTGAATTGTTAGTGGAGATTACCTTCATAAATCATGACAGTTAAGTTGAAATCGTAATTAATTCAACATAGAGATAAAGAACGATTTGATCTTCAAAGAGATATCAAGCAAATACATAGATTTTAGCTAATAATACGTGTAATTTAAAAACTGTACAGGAGTTAATATGCAAACATTACAGTTATTTTACAAAGAATATTATGAATCCTTACCCAAATCAATAATTTTAAATTTAAGGCTGTTTCTGAAGCAGTACATTAAATTATTAAGTAACATCGGCACATTTAACAGAGCTTTAAAAAACATAACATAGGTAAAAAGAACGTAATGTTACAAAAGTATATACATATAATAAATAATTAGCTTTATGTATATTTTATGAATATCAAATATCAACATTGGTCGTATTTTTTAGTTCGAAACAATCAAAAATTCTTATAGAAGTTACGATAATGTCGTAAAAAAATCATATTAGAAATCATTAGATTTGTCCATCAATTCTGCTTATTAAATCAATAATCATGTCTTTTAAGCGGGCGAAGCCGTGGGCGGGCCGCTGGTAATTATATATGATAATAAATATGTTATTTTTATTATCTTCGCAATAAGATAATAAATAATAATAATATTTTTTATATTTTAAGTCTTCTTTATTTTGCTAAAATTTTCTTTGAAAATTCCATTTTTTTTTCATTGTAAACAAGAAAAGAGACCAACGTAATTTCTATAACAAAACACCTAACACTCGATAAAAACCAATACGTAGAGTCACTCTGGTCAGTCTGGAATTGTCACAAATCAATAACCGCCATTGTTACAGAGGAAACAGCTTTGTATGCTAAAAATGTGATGGGCGGCTGACGTTTTGTGTGCATTTGTTAAACATTCAGTTGTTCTGTTAGTCTAACATAAATAGAATTATATGGGCATTTTAAATAAACATGTGGATTATGATTGCTAAACTTGTATAACACAATGAATCAAGAGAATTTATTTAGCAGCATTTAGGAGATTCAATTAGCACTATCTATCACTATAGTTAAATGTTAATTTAGTTTCTGTTTTTAGGTCATAGAGGAAGAACTTTATGTTAAGACTCTACGTTCCCCACTTTCCGTAGAATTTTAGAGACATTGAGTGTTAAATCACGAAACTCAATGTTGACATTTTCTTCTTTCTAGAGCGAGGAAGCTACCCTGCTACATGCGGGATACAGCGTGAAGCTGAAAAAAAGTTTTGTTTAAAATCATCATTACCGTTAAATTGTTACATGCATCAAAATACCGTTACGTGCCTCACGAATAGTAATATTCTGAACACTTTCGGATGCTCCTCCCGCGCTTCATTTCAGTCATACTAATGTGTATTTCCCACATTTTTATAGCAGTTAAAGACGATAAATAGTTTGTGTGTGCTCCGGAACGTTTTTCAAAGGCTTACTCTAGAGGAATGATACGCTCGTACCGCTATCTTTTTCTTTAATGTAATTGTTTTTAGTTTTTGTTTTGTTGTTATATATTAAATTTCCTAAGTGTGGAATAATACTTTAAAAATGTTTAAAATATTTAATAAATAGCATTTTCTCTTGCCTGACGATAATTCTTAGTAATTATCTTTGGGTAGCGGAAATTTGTTAAAATCTCCCTACAGAGATGCTAACAACATAAATAAGTTGTAACAAGCGTAACTTTCGACGTAGCTTGATGAGAACGTATGGCATAGTGGTCATGGCGCCTGGTCGGTTTCCAGAAGGCGCGGGTTCGAGTCCCGCTACGTTCAAATTTTTATACGTTTTCTAAATAAATAATTCATTACAATAATTTATTTAAGCCCATAAATACGACGGGCATTTACAGTCACAGGCTTGTGCTAATGCGCTACGATGTCCTCAAATGTATACGAGAGGCTTGGCATGGCATGGCTTTAAAAAATATATATAACTAAAACACGTGAATAAAACTAAAAACATATATAAAAAGTGTTTTTGTCATCACCACATTAAATACAATTGCAGTTTTAAACAAAAAGTTTTAAAACAAAAGAAATTTTCCCAAAAACGAAAAAGGTGATATTGTCAAACAAAATAATTTATAAAATTATCGTTGTAAAATTAAACTCCATTTGTCAAGAATGACGCACATGGACATAAACCTATCAAATCGGTAATGTGAATTCCGTGAAATAGGACGAGAGATATCCCTTTCTCGTTCTAGTATGTTTTTTGAGAATGAAAAGCGGTAGTTCGCAACGCTTAGTAGTATTTTGGTAGTAGTATGTGTTTACGTTATTGGTATCTACTCGTAACTGTGTCACACGATATACAGGTATGGATAAACATCGTGAAATGAAAAAAAAATTATACGTCTAAACTGTTGAAGTATCTTGATTAAATTCTTTAGGTATGGGCTTAAAATATTTCATCCTATATACTGTTTCCCTAAAAGGAGCGCAGACGCTTCCACCCTGTAGACTAAATATTTATGTAATTTATTTTATTATAGTTTATATATTAACGTATATGTTTTGTAATATTTTATATTTTATATATATCATATTGTATTGTAATGTTTTTTTAGTTTGCATATTAATTTATTTATTTAAATTAAATTGAGCACACCTACACAACTATTTCCTACACAAAGTTGGCTTGTAGAGAATGCTTTTTAGCCCGCCTTTTGTACATATATTTTTATTTTCAAAGATGTATGCATAAATAAATAAAAACACGAGTGAGCTGGATTAATAAAACACTAAAAATAATGTAATATAATATAGCTGAACAGCAAAACAAATGGCAGAATGCTTACTGAACTTATACTGAAGTTAGTATTTGCATGTTATTAAGCGAAAATTTTAGCCGATAATTGAACAAAATTTAATTACGTTTCACTCCAATACTTAGTCAACACACTATCTACTGTTTGCAGTGTATGTACTTTTACTAACAAAATGTGAATTTATTTTATGTTATATAATGGTGATAACTTTTAGTATAATAGATATTGCAAAAATTGGTGTATTAGTTGCGTGTTAACCGAAAAAGTTTTATTCGAAAGGAGTATTTACGTATTATATAAATAATATTTAAATAATTTGTTTTCATAGAAAACGATGATTGAACTAAATGGGTAAGTATTACGGGCAGTGGCTATGAATAAATAAGCCACACACAATTGATACAATGTTTTATTATTTTTTTTATCCTGCACATAGCGGGTGTCTACAGAGGGAACCTGGGATCCTAATTTTCATACACTCCGTTCCCACCACTTCACTTTCGTTTCGCCGCGCTTTGTCTCGTGACCAGAACGAGGAAATGAAAATATTAAAAATTACATTTCCTCAAATAAGAATCGAATTCAAAACTTATCGCGTTTATAGTCGTACGCTTGAACCCCTGCGCCACGACTGGCCTCGGTTCCATTTAAAAATAATAGATCTTAGATTATTTTTGTGATTGGAAATTATTTTTAAGCTCCAAAGCATTTTGTGAGCCGATTTCAAAAGTAATATCTACATAGGTTAGACTAGTGGCCCCCGCGTGGCTTTGCCCACTTGCATTATATTTTAGTATGGTTGTCTATACGGCTATGCATTTAATCAATTGTTGTTCAAGTCTTTTGGGAAATTATTTCAAAACAAACAAACACACAAAAATGTCATTGTTTTGGACTCTATTACATTGATAAATACACTTAGCTATTCTGATATATCTTCCATGTACAGACACCGATCAGTTACGATTTTATTTTTTATTTACTTATTTTTATATATCTTTTTTAGTGTTATATAGTAATAAGCTGTATTTATCATATGTTTCTTTTTTTTACTAACACGTACATGAAAGAAAAAGTGATTTGCAAATATTATTATGGTATAGAATTATATTTGTCCACTTTGGCTTACCACATCAGTTACATCATATAGTCGAGCTAAAATTTTGTGTCAACCGTCTATGACATGCAATATCAGCAAATGTGCATATAATTATTATCACTATAACAAAACATTAGTACTTAGTTTTATTATTTAGTACCCACATTAAATCAAAAAATCGTTATTTAGTTTATCAATATTTTCTTAAGTCAACGTTTTTTGTTTAGCAGGGTAAGCTGGGGGAACTTAGTATATAAATACTCCATATTTTTTCCAATTTATACCTAAATTTTACAATGTTTTTCGAGTTGCGGTACTCAACACCGCGCTTCGCCTTCGCTTCGAGCTGGTAAAAGAAAATAATAATTTATTGCGACTGACTCGCGTTTTCAATCAGATTAAATTGTTCGACTACATCCCGGGAGCTCGTAGATAGTATAGTTATCAATATATTTATAAATTTTAATAACATTTACAAAAGATATTGATTTCTGTTGAAGTTCAGGCCAATCGTGGCGCAAGGGCGCACGTAAACGCTGTAAACGTAGAGGTCATGAAATATTTGATAATTTTATTTCTTCGGTAACGAGAGAACGCGGCGTTAGTTTCTGAAAGTAGGGAATGGAGGTTTCTCAATGGGAACAGAGTGCCTTAACACTAGGTTCCCAGATTCCCTCTACCTACCCTATGTGTGCGGACAAAAAAAGCATTTTTTTTCTTTTGAATTTGAATATATTTGTTTTGGGGTGTGATTTTCTTATATGACAAAGGATTAAGGGATTACTCGTCGCTAAAGGGCGTTATTTGTTCTATAGTATTGAATTTGCCTTTAATCAAAGCTGTAACATTTCGATGTCGCGTGTTGGACGCTTGCCGGATGCGAGAGTACAATTGTGCTGATTATGATTGCCTACATTTGAATATATGATAGAATATGAAATACCTACTTATAGTGGAAAATATTTTCTTATTTTTATCTGACGTTAAAAATTTTGTGAAAAATATAATATTAAAAAAAATACAGTCGTATCAAACATCTTGAATGTCTTGTTCTAATAACTCCTCTTCGTCAGTCGACTCATAAGCAGATTCTAGTACAGCTTTAATTTCATTTTTTTGCAGATATTAGTTACTATTAATTTCGTAGACTCATAAGAGAGAGAGAGAGAGAGATCATTCAAGAATAAAACTTCATCGTACATGCTAAGCCTCTATTTTGCATGCGTAATTCAATAAAAATCAATATAAAGGTAAACATTCACATTATTCATCAATAGGACACTATGAGTAGACTACATTATTATGGGTTAGATACACCCATAATACTCCGGAGGGAAGCAGGAAACAGTGTGTTCAAGGGCTACACACAATTTAAGAGGATGCACAAAAGTGCAAAGCGTTGTGACAAAAATTAAAAAGTGTAGCGACTGAAAACAAAATGGCCTTGGGTGTATTTACACTCATATAGCCTTTAGGGGTTAATAACTTCATACATAAAAACTGGCAAAACCTTAGCTATCAATATTAGTTTTCCAACATAACATTCTATTTTTTCTTATGAATATAATTTTTGAAATCTTGTGAAATGAAGGTATAGTTTATTTTTAGTCTTTTATGTCGCTTGAAACATAACACGTCGAAGTAGTGCTATTTTACTGTGACGAAGAGACTAGAAAACTGTAAATTATACATATTATAGTTACAAAAGATTGCGCCAAACACTTACTTCAAACGCATACAAAGGTGGAGTAAGGCAGTTCCCACGCGGGCTATTTATTGTTAACTTCCTACTCGCGCGCGTACCGTGTGGCGAGGGTCTAACTAATCCCATAGGGTAAGCGCGCAAATAACGGTCTTATAACAGATGTAAATAGATAAGGAGTGATAGGGGAGATACCTAATTATAAGTGTAGGTAGTTATAAAATTCATTATAATATTGATAATAAAAAAATTAAAGAATAATTAATATTTATTACTTAAAATTATTTTTGCTTTAATTTTATTAATAGAACCGAACATGTAGAGGCTTTCACAAATATGGACATATATTACTAAAAGTTTTCGCCTAAAATAAAAAAATATCAATTACTTACTTCAATTAATGAATAGGAAAAAAATCCGTTTTCAGCCATTCGAGTAGAGTTTATCAATTATTTTAACAATTATCGAGATAAAATGTACGTTGGAAATTCAGCCATAGTTATGACTCACATAGTATTTTTTATGACATATAATTGTATGATATTCTATTGGAAAATTATACTCAAGTAGCAGCTTCATATTTTTTCCCCCACAGCAGGGTTTGAAGAGAGAACACAATAACAAACAACATACATAATACTTTATTTATTGATTTGTCTCTTAATAAATATACAAACATTTATATTTTTTCATTAAAAGAGTTAGTTATTTTTATACAAGCTGGAAGAGGCAACGCTCCTTTTATGGAAACAGCATATAGGGTAAAATATCTCAAACCCATACCTAAAGAAATTAAACAAGATAACTGAACAGTTTAGACGTAGGAGTTTTTTAAAACGACTAAAGGTTAAATAAACTTTGAAGTTTGCCGCCAATACCTACGACTCAATGAGGCATATTCGGCGGCCTAGAGTAGTTAAAAAGTTAAAAGTTAAGTTTCATTGAAAGTGGTGCTAACACTTCCACTCTGTATAATAACTATTCTATTTTGACAGATAGCTGCAGCTTTGTATAAGTCTTTATCATTTCATTGTCGGCAATAGCAAATACAGCTTTATTCTAGTTCAAAGGTTATTTGCAAAATTGTAATAAATTTACAGTTGCACATTTTATCGACGAAGTTGGTTTAGATAAAGTTATATGCCATAATGTTAGTGGAAGTGTGTACTTAGAACACGAAGACAGCCATAAAATTGACTTAAAATATGCATAGACTATGTGCATATTTTAAGTCAATTTATATGTATTATCTATATTTCGTAAAACATTTTAAAAAAACATTGTGGTTAAAAAAGGGTCGACACAAATTTGTTATAACTGAGTATTCAACGGGGGCGAAACATTAGTACTTCATTTCTTTTACTCATGCTGTATCCTGTACGGTAGGCAGAGGCAACCTGAAAACCTAGTGTTAAGACACTTTGCTCCCATTAGGACACGCCGTTCGCCATTGTCCGCTGAATACCGAAGGCATTGCGTATCGAGTGGTGGAGCTCATCTTTGAGCACGCTTTGTGTCGTTACCAGAGAGAAGAAATGAAAATAGTATATATTACATTTCCTCGAATGGAAATCGAACCCACAACCTGTCCCATTTATAGTCGCAAGATTGTGACCCTATGCTACGATAGGCCCTAAATTTATTCCTGAGTTAGTATGCACTCAAGATCACTATTTATTATTAGAGGAGTAGGGGAGAGGGGGGGCACATTCGAACGATTTTTAAACTTTGTGTCATATCTAAAAATTCTACAGTTTTAAACTTCTTTACTATTTCACAATGCTTAGTCCAACTATTGTGCCACAAAATCGTAGCATCATATGTAGAAAAATATATAAGTTAAAGGTGCAATATCAACTTTAGTAGCAGTAGTCAAATGTTCAAAGCTGCCCCCCTTCCGGGGTAGCTTTGAACATATATGGGGCAGTTTTGAACTATCATCAAATTCAATGAAATGAAAAGGCTTTTAAGTAGTTTTATCAATAAACTTAACATTAGAAACGATGGGGATCAAATATCAGTACCATTTTACTTAAAAAAAACATATACCTAGTTTAATATTGCGATTGTACTAGTACTAGTGTTAAATAACTTTAATATTATTAATAGACTTTAAAAAACTTTAAAAAAACAAAAAAGTAGCTTTGGCTTCGTAGAAGTAATTAACATTATGAGATCAATCATAGAATAAATCTAATATTATGAAAATATAAGAAAATATTTTTTAAATAAACAGCTTACTACCCTAATTTGAACTTACGTACGTGACGTAACCAGCAACTGAAATTGGGGGAAGTAGTCTACGTAAGAAATAAAAATCAGCTTCACGTTTTATCCCGCACACAACAGGCAGAGGGAACCTAGTGTTAAGACATTCCGTTCCCCACTTTCTGCCGAATTCTGGAGGCATTGCGTGTTGAGTGGCGGAACGCAACGCTGCGCTTAGCTTCGACACCAGAACGAAGAAATGGAAATATAAATTTAAGTAAATATTTCATCTTCTTGAGTGGGGATCGAACCCACAACCAGTCAGTTTTACAGTCACACTTCGTGCCGCTGCACCACTTTCGCGGTATTTTTTTACATATAATAATATTCAAAACTGCCCCCTTTATTTTGTTCAAAGCTGCCTCAGTGGTATTTGAAAATTTCCAAACGTTTTTTTTTCAACTAAAAGTTTAAAAATTGTAGTAATCTCTAGTTTATTGCATGATATATGAAACATTCTAACTAAAAGAGGAAAAAATAAAACCATATATCTTGAATTGGATCCCTGCGATCCTTACGCGCTTATTTAAAAATGTATAAAATTTTACCCAAAATCAAACACTCCACGTAACTCAACAACTGGCTCTCGTATATCAGAGGTGACAAGTGACACGTGTGCAGGTTAGTGCTGCCACTACTCAAAAAAAAACTACCAAAATTTCTTTTTAAAATAGCTCTGTTAACACATATTTTCAAAGGTGCCCCTGTTCTAAGCTACCCCCCTCTCCCCTACATATTAAAATTAATTCGATACGCGCTGCGATAGACAAACAAGAAATGATTGTTTTATCTTCCTTTCGCTAGTATACACGTACCTAATATGTTGCATAAAATGAAATACTTTTAGCTAGAAAGCAAAATATTTGTGTTTTCAACGCAAATGCTATGATTCCATTATAAAAGTCTTAAAACTTCACATCGTGCAACAGTGTATTAATGAAGATGGTTATATGTATACACACACTTGTTATAAAACATTTTTTAATTTCTTATATTTTTTCATAGATAGTGGAACATAACGCCACGCTTTGCATCGTTACCAGAGCAACAAAATGAAAATATTAAATATTTCATTCCCTGAATGAGAACGAACCCGTAACCATTGCATTTACAGTCGCATCCTTGTGTAGAAATATTGTCATCTGTAAAAAATTATCAAGTTTTATGACTTCCACAACAAAATTCCTGTAAATATCAAATCCTCCAGGCAGCATTTTGTCTCAACTTATAATACAACAGACGCTTAAGTGAAAAGTTAGTGGTTTCGCCACCATGCACGGAGAACACCTGAGCACTGAAATGTGAGATACATTAAATGTTTCGACGAGAACGTTATTTTCCACTTTGTTTTATCGGCTCAGCAAATATTTTTTTCCAACTAGTGTAGTTTTTATTCAGAACAACCCATTGTACTTTTCAATATATATATTATATAGAATTTTACAGATTTACTTTTTTCTGATATTGTGCAGATTTTTTATAAAAATCATTGAATAGTTTCGGTCACATGACAGTTGAAGAATATATAGTTTTTGTATTTCTCTTCTTCATTGACAAAAGAATGTACGGACTTAATGGTATTTTGATTTTGGAAGCTTTAATTATAGTTATTATTTAGCTTTACGTTGTATCCTACATAGCGCAGGGAACCTTATCTTAAGACATTCTGTTCTTCACTTTGAGCCGAATTTTTCGACGCAATGGAGAAACTCAACGCTGGGTTTTTTGAATGAATTTGAATTGAATGAAAAGATTAATTATTTTAATTTATTTCTCCGAGTAAGATCAAACCTCGCTTTACAGTCACACTTTTGTGCTCCTATGCCACGATGGCCTCAAAAAAGTGAGTTTGTTAACTATATTTTTTATAAGTATTTTATTGAGCTATTTTCTACTTTAATTATAATGAATATAAAGTAGACATACAGACAGAAGCTGCAAGTTATGTGATTCACAAAGTGAACTCTTCTTCTAATCGGCTTCGCTAATAATAAATTAATTTTATTTTGAGATTATGAAAAGATATTTTGATGAAATTACTAGTCACTTAAAATTGAAATGGCTACACCGTCGAAAATTTCTCTTGATTTTGAAATTAAGATTGGAACTGCATTCAAATTGAGATATGTAAATGATATGGTAGGTAATCATAATTATAAAAAAAAACATTAAAACCCGACTGCATAAAACTAAAAAGAAAAAAATCAGGCCCAATAGTTTATTAGGATTAAATCGGGACCCATTTAAATATCGGATCACGAAGAGTTATAGGTCTCCAAATGTGTTAATTTCTGGAGTTGTATAGACCAAACGCCTTGGCCAATTTTAATGCTTCTTAAATCATCGATTTGTCTTAATCTGGCAAGTGACACTAAATATATAAAAAAAATGTCACGCTGTATCCCACATACAGCAGGGTAGGTAGAGATAACCTAGTATTAAGACACTCCGTTCTCCACTTTCTGCCGGATTCTGGAGGCAATGCGTGTTGAGTGGTAGAACTCAACTCCGTATATACTAAATACATGACAGTAATTAAAATTCACTACAGCTACAACCAATCGCCATATATATATTGAAAATGAAAAAAATATGATGAACTACATCAAGTATAGGATATCATTTATACATTACGATTACGAATTATAGAACTAAACATGTCATATTTTGTAGAAAGGAATATGAAACAGCTTTTACTCCTACGAATTGAGAAATACGTTTTAGCCGGTGATTGCCGCAAGCTATTGGATCGCTTCCTACATACACTGACAGCTAATACTCGTAACTCGTTCGCCCCAGTAGCGGCGTTAGGGTAGGGCGAGGTGGGGCGACCGCCCAGGGCGCCGGATAAAGAGGGGCGCCGCAGATGTCCGTTTTCGTCCAGTGCCATTTTATGATTCTTTATATTTTCCTATTCCTATTTCCCTAATAGATTCCTTGCTCAATTGAGCGAGGCTTACTTACTTGTAATGTTCCCAAAATTTATAGAAATACTAGCGACCCGCTCGCGGCTTCGCCCGCTTTAACTACTGAATTATTCATATAACGTACCTATGTTTGCAAAGCACTTAAGATTACTAATGTGAAAATTATTAAAACCTGAATGCAACCCACATTTTCGTAGCTCCAATAAGGATGTTCCAATTGTTTAAAAAAACTCACACCTGAACAAATGACACAAACAACAGAAAGAAATTATAAACAACAAACTACCTACTATTCTCTTACCCAAAAATACTTAAACGAAAGATGTAACCAAAAATGCCGCGATGAAATACATTATAATTATTGGATAACTCCAAAATACGTGCAATCGCTTCTAAATTTACTTTGCTATAGAGCCAGGCGCAGAATTGAAGCATTCTCTCGTTCATCTCCGTAGTAGCTCCGAACGACATCTGGGCGTTGGTTCCATGGCCGTGGTCTCAAGCGATAACCTGCTCTAGAGCAGACACGGAGAGAGGCGTGCGGGACGGGATTGGAATGATTATCAAATGCCATCTAGGCGGTCAACTCAGTCAGGTGAGACCCTCGGTTCCCTGAGGGAGGCCCAGCTTAAACGACCAAGGATCAATGCAAGGCTCATGACTCGCATTTGGAGGAGGATAGAAAGTCCCTCGGAAGTCATCTGACGTCTGACCTCGGGCGGCCGGATATGCCACGGAGTGCTGCTCCTTAGGTGCAGGTGACCCGATACATTGGCGCAGCGAAATGCGTTGGACGCGAGACGACCAATGTGTACCTCCAGGCTTTCTATTTTTAGGTTGCGGTGCGTGGTGTTTCTCACATAGTATGGCGCCTGCGTCACTCGACGGAGGATGAGGTTCTGGACCACCTGCAGGATTTCTCTTTGAGTGATACTCGCTAGGGCGATGTGATGTCATCAGTGTATAGTGCGTAGAGAGCAGGTGACAAAATGCTGCCCTGGGGAACAACGGCAGCGATCGAGACGCTGCTATACCTCGAACTCTTAACTCTCAAGCAAAATGTCCTGTCACTGAGGCAGGAAGGCAAAGACATGCGCGACGTCCTGGGGGGTGCCGGCTCTGAGCACTTAATGAAGTAGGTCCGGGTGCCAGACGTGGTCGAATACGCGTACTACGTCGAAGAAGACTGCTATTGTTCTCTCCTTTCGGTTGATCGCTGTTACGGCGTAGTGTAACCAGAGTAGTATACCCGCTCGCCAAACTGCTCGCTTCATGGGTGGATGTGCGCCTGGAGAAGTGAGAGGAATAACTTCTCGGACAGCTTGGAGACCGCGCAAAGGAGGGTTATAGATCGGTACTCCTCAGGCTGCTATGGGCTCTTCCCAGCCTTGGGCAACATGATGAGCAGGCCCTCCTTCCATGCCCGGGGGAAGCTAGGCGGGTGCGGCGGATCCATTTTTATAAGCAAAATGTCGAGGGCGCGGGGGGAAGCGTGGAGGTCGGCGAGCCGTTACACAGCAAGAATTTTTTAGTATCGTAATTTCAAATCTGTGCTACTAATCAACATTTTGATCTACATTAAATGGCCAAGATAACTAATATACTTATTTATACACTGAGAGTAAGGGATAACATGAGTCGATATAGCTTTTCTCTAAAACTATTTGTAATTTCGAAATATTGTAAAAAGCAAAATTTATCTTTGTTTAACGTAGAAAATTAATAACTTATTTAAAAGGGTAAAGATTAATATCATTATTGACACACATCCCTCTCAATAAGTAAATTTATTTAAATTACTATCTAATTTCCGTCTCATATACGCTTTCGTTACTAAGATTTAAACGATTTTTATTTGCATTTCTTGTTCTACGACCTATATTTGAACGACTTTGTCGTGGTATAATTAAATTAAAAACATTTCCTATGTTTAAAAGGTAAAGAAAATAATAAAAGAACAGAAGAAGAGTAAACAAAATAAACAACAGGATACTTAAACGCAAGAAATGATAAACAAAAGCCTACCTACTGTTCTCTTAAACTAAAATACTTATACGGAAGAAATTATGAACAAAAGACTACCTACTATTCTATTAATCAAAATAGACGAAACTAAATATATTAAACTCCAATTATCCAATACGTACAATCGCATCTACACCTACTTTTCTACAGTACAGAGGCAGGCGGGCGCGGCGGACGCGCTTCTATAAGCAAAACGTCGGGGGCGCGGGAGGACGCATGGCGTGTGGCGAGCCGTTTCAAAGCAAGGATTTTTTGATATTGTAACAACTTCTAAAGTACTTATTAAAATGAAAAACAGTAAAAGACAGCTTTGATCTACATTAAATGGCCAACGTAACTAATATACTTATTTATATGCTGAGAGTAAGGTAATAAATAAAACTTGCGCCAAAACTGCGGTTTATAGCCGGCGTGATGTGTCAACAATTAAATGCGTTTTTCTCTAAAACTATTCGTAATTTCAAATTAGTGTAAAGAGCAAATTTTATCTTCGTTTAACGTAGAAAATTAATAAAGTATTTAAAAGGATAAGGATTGATACCATTATGGACAAACATGCCTCAAAATAAAAAATATATTCAAATTACTATTTTTAGACAGAAATATGCCTACTGTATGTTATCCTTAGAAGATACGAATATGCTGTCGCTGACTTTTTTGTAGATCTTATTAAGAGGAATAATACGCTAGTACATTGTTTTCATGTAGGACTTACCATTAAAGCAGCGCATGCGTGAAAGCGTCTCAACGGGTAGGACTTTATACACATTTATCATATTTATGTCAAATTACAATAAAATATACATATAATAAACCATATATAATCCTTCCCTGAGAAATACTCTACATAATAGTGAAAACCGCATCAAAATCCGTTGGGTGGTTTAGAAGAAGATAACGTAGAAAGGCCAGACAGAGAAAAAAAACGTTCTTATTTTATAATATATAGAGATTTTTATGTAGGCACCACTAGAATGGAATGTAGTGTTCAATACGTTCAATTTCTCGGGAATCCCCATAGAAAAATAAAATTTCTGTATGGTCTATCTACGTCTTTTTAATATTTTGTGAAACCCAACACAATCATCTTCTTGACATAAGTCATGGATGCGAAAAAGCATCTGCAAGAAAAAACCGTAAACGCTGAAGATCCCATGCAGTTTCACTGTATTATACATCAAGAAGCCCTCTGTTCTAAAAAAATCGAATTTCACTGTAAATTTCATAAAACCACGAGGACTCAATCACAGACAATTCAAACAATTTCTTAATGACATCGAAAGCCAATACGGAGATTTACTGTATTATACAGAAGTAAGGTGGCTAAGTCGTGGATTGACACTGGAACGCAAAGCAAAGGAAAAACAAAGAAATGTCACGGAACTTAAAAATCCTGATTGGTTGTTTGATTTGGCTTTTTTAGTTGACATTACAAATCATTTGAATGTCTTGAACACTCGGCTTCAAGGCAAAAATCAACTGATATCCCAGCTCTACGCTCATGTATCATCCTTTCAATGCAAGCTGACGCTTTTCAGATCACAATTGAATTCTGGAAATTGTAATCATTTTCCGAATTATAAGAAAATGGCTGAAAAATTCAACAACACTGCGATTAATTTCAGTTATGTAGAAAAGCTAGATATTTTGATTCAATCTTTTCAAGACAGATTTTCGGAGTTTAAAAAAGTGAAACCTCTATGGAGGTGGACATATTCAGCAATCCTTTTCAGTTGAAAATGCGCCAGAGTCACCAAGATTTACGCAACAAATTCAACGAAGGAGACTTTCTGAAATTTTACCGCTGCATCGATAAAAATATGTACGAAGAGTTGCGCATAAACGCTCTAAAATGTGCCAGCTTATTTGTTTCTACCTATATATGTGAACAAACTTTTTCAATACTAAATAATAATAAAACAAAAAATCGAAACCGCCTTGCAAATTAAAGTTTGGAAGCAGTTTTACTTGTTGTTACAAGTAAATTTGAGCCAAATATAAAAAAAGATTGTAAGCACTATGCAGTGCCACGCTTCAAATTAATGAATTCTTTTTCAATTTTAATAAATTATTATCAATTCTTTATTGTCTTTAATTACCTATACTTCTGGCGGCTTCCCGCCATCAGTTCATGATTTGCCCGAGTGGCCTCTAGTCTTAATAAGTCTGTGCAACCATGACATAAGTGAACGGACGCTTTTTTAAACTAAACTAAACTAACTTCACGCTTTATCCCTAGCGGAGTAGTCAGAGAGAACGGAGCGTCAAACGCTACGGTTTCTACATACCTCTTTCGCCCCGTCCACTGTCATGAACCTCTTCATACATGCCTTTTACGTCCTCATGCTTTTTACGTGACCTTCCTCCAGTATCTTTGATACTGTAGAGTTGCAGTACTGCCTAGAGTGCAGAACTGCCTTCCGAACTGTTGGTACACTTTTTTTCTTGTTTTTTGCTATATGTTCATTTGACGATTCAAAAGTGCTTATAAGAGTTTATTTGAATAAAGAATATTTTGAATTTGAACTGTGTTTTCGAAGGTCAACCGAGGTCTCCCCCTACCGCTCTTACCGCTCACTTTTCCATCATAAAACTTTTTTGCCATTCTTTCATCACTCATTCGTTCGACGTGCCCAAACCAGCTGAGCACGTTCTTCTTCATTCTCACCGTGACATCCTCGCTAGTACCTGCCACTCTGTGTACCTCTTCATTGCGGATTCGATCAGCTAAGCTGACTCCACACATCCTACGAATAGATCGCCACAGCATTCATCTTTCTTTCATTCTTCTTCTGTAATACGCACGTTTCGCTGCCGTATAACAGAGTCGGTACCAAAACTGTGTACGGCCAAACGCGCAGCTGTGCTGACGTTTCGCTGTCTCATCAATGCAGCTAAGGCTCCGTTAACCTTGTTACCGGCAGCAATACGCCTTTCCACATCCATCTCGTATCTTCCATCTCTACTGAACATACTTCCCAAGTATACCACCTCATTCACTTGTTCTAATATCATACTATTTACACTGACCTTGCATTCCGTCCTTTCTTCATCTCTTTCAAAAATCAGAACCTTTGTCTTATTCACATTGAGGCTTAGATCATTATATTCACACCCTTCTTTCAGAGTGGTGACCAATGCCTGCATTACCGGCAGCAATACGCCTTTCCACATCTAACTCCTATCTCCTATCCTATCTTCCATCTCTACTGAACATACTTCCCAAGTATACCACTTCATTCACTTGTTCTAATATCTTACCATTTACACTGATCTTACATTCTCCCTCATCTCTTCCCTCATCCCTTCTCTCATCCCTTTCTTCATCTCTTTCAAAAATCAGAACCTTTGTCTTATTCGGATTGAGGCTTAGACCATTATATCCACACCCTTCTTTCAGAGTGGTGACCAATGCCCGCAACTCGTATTCTGATGATGCAATAAGCACTGCATCATCTGCGTACAGCATGCAATTCACATTCAGGTCACTTTGTTTCACTCCTTGGAGACAGCTATCCAAATACAATTTGAACAACCAAGCTCTCAAGGCGCAACCTAGTTTAACACCCGATCGGATGTCAAACCAGGGCGACATGCCAGCTCCTACTCGCACGAGTGATGAGTGATCTCTGTAAAGAGACTTTACAACCTGCAGCAAGGGTCCGCTCACATTGTATCGGGGTAGTATCTTCCATAATTTCGCTCTTACAACTCTGTTAAACGCCATTTCCAAATTTCCACAAAAGCACAGAAAACTTTTTGGTTAACGGCCAAAAATTTTTCCGTGATCATGCGGAGGGAAACGATCTGATCCATACACCCTCTTCCAGGTCTAAAGCCTCCTTGGGTCTCCCACAACAGCCTTTCAGATCTCTCTTGCATTCTTCTCGCTAAAACTTTAGCGTAAACTTTACTACCTAAGCTAATCAAACTGAGAGCCCTACGGCTTGCGCAGTCTAACTGTGAACCTTTGCCTTTAAACAAAGGCACGATGACCGCACCTCGCCAATCGTTTTTTGCTTTAAATAATTATTCAATTGCTTTAAAATACAATAATTAGGCGTTTAACGTTATATTGCGATGTTCTTGTTCGAACTGCAGAGTGGCATTTGTATTATTAAGTAAATCTCTACATTTATCTGCAAAGGAATTAGCGCCATTTTATCTGCAAAGGAATTAGCTGAAGAACTACAAGAAACTGAGTTTAGACCCATAAAAAGAATTCGATTTGTTGAGCGTCAAGCTGAAACTGTCCGCGACGAGCCTATTGTTTCTCCAGAAAAGAAATTTGAAGTAGAATTTTTCAACTAGTAGACACTACATTAATTTCAGTTAATGAAAGATTTGAACAGTTGAATGAGTTAAGTGGGTACTCAAATTCTTGGTCTTTTTTGTACAATATCAAACAAATTCTGAAAAACTCAACCTTGGTGATCTCCAATTAAAATTAACTGTGGATTCTAAATCAGATATAGATTGGTTGTAGGTTGTGTGATGAACTCATTAGCTTGATTTTTTTTTGCCTGATCAGAATCAGGTTGCCCTGTGTGGAACCCCTACTTATGTTTAAAAAATTTATTAAAGATCGCAACTTGCAAGAGCTATGTCCAAATGTATGGATAGTATTGCGAATATTATTAATTATACCTCTAACAGTTGCTAATGAGGAAAGGAGTTTTTCTAAGCTGAAACTGATAAAAACATATCTGCGATCGACAATCTATCAATCTAGATCGACAAACTTAGCAACTTTGTCAATCGAAAATGAAATTGCTGAAAAATTAGATTTTGATTGCCTCAAAAGAATTCGCCGATAGAAAGGATAGAAAAGTTAAATTTTATTAGATTTTTTCCTCGTGTTAAGACACTCCGTTCGCCACTTTCCGCTAAATTCTCTTAATACTGCGCTTTGCTTCGACAACAGAAATTAAATATAAATTTAAATAAATATTTCCTTTCCTAGAGTGGGGATCGAACCCAAAACCAGTCAATTTTGCAGCACACTTATGCCCCTGCGCTGCGACTGGTCTCTATTAAATATATATATTTTTTAATAGATGGTTATTTCATTGTAGGTACCTAGTTCCTTTTTTGTGTGTAATTGCAGTTAGGGGGCGCCGATTAAATCTCGCCCAGGGCGCTGGTAATGCTAAAACCGGCACTGGTTCGCCCTATATTGTGTACTACGGCCCAATAACTTCTTCTTTGTATTTTAACTTTAAATTTTATGAACACTAGTAGTAAGGCTGTAAATTAACGCTTTCTTTAATATTGTTAAACTCCTACAGTTTAAATATCGAATATTTTATTCTCATGATGTGATTATTATTAATATTACCTTTGTCACATTGTATTAGTATGTACTTATAAATTTATAATTATCTAACGTGGCGGAGGTGCCACAAAATGTGAAGACCAATAGGTGTTGCGGCGTTGAGTTCCGCCACTCAACATGGAGTGCCTCCAGAATTCTGCGAAAAATGGGGAACTGAGTGCCTTAACACTAGGTTCCCTCTGCCATCAATGCTCTCCTCTGCTCTGAAATTCTTTTCTTTCTTAAATTCTTGCTTTGTTTAGAAAGAGATCTTACTTGAACTAGCGGCCTTAATACCAAATTTTGCCCCCCTTTTAAGGCTATTATGTTTTAGTATTTAACATTGGCAAATAATCATATTTTTCTTGACTAATTTTATTAGTCGATCACGCTTAGGCTCGATTGGAAGCTAAATATTAATGTTTCTACATTAATGTATATTTAAGACTTGAATATAAAATTATACACCGCAAAACTGTACAATGACAGAGTTGTAATTAGTATATGAAATAAAAATATTAAATTAAAATCTATACATAAATTGAATAGAAGTTTCATATCAGGTTAAAAACTTTACTAAGTTAACTTCAGTTCTCCATTGGTCGTAAGATAAAAATATGAAAAAAAGTTATTTCTCTGAACTACGACCGCTCTTTATAAAGACTCAGTAAAACAAGTTAATACAAAGTTGTGTAGTCGTAAATATCAACCACGTGAACAATATTTCTAAATTATTTATTTCAACTTCTCGGTGGAAATGAGGCAATAAGAAAATAAGAGATGCCTGCTACTAATTGCTTTTTCAATTAGTTATTATTTCGTTTGTAATTTCTGCTTTGCGCTTTCTTAAGTTACTGAGTTACTGAGTTACGACCAACAACGACATTATGTTAATTGCTACAACGAAAAGTGAAATTAATTGTGATATTACATTAATATCAATAATATTTGTTAGCCGTCCGTTATGAGACCGTCGTGGCGCAGGGCCGGGGCTTTAAACGA
This sequence comes from Heliconius himera, assembly GCA_021202915.1. Classification (NCBI taxonomy): domain Eukaryota; kingdom Metazoa; phylum Arthropoda; class Insecta; order Lepidoptera; family Nymphalidae; genus Heliconius; species Heliconius himera. Next base: position 534,421 of record JAJHJA010000464.1, on the reverse strand, counting down.
AATGAATTAAATATTTAACATTTTCATTTTACTAGCTCTGGTCACGCAGGGAACGATATATATTAATGTGAACAGAGTGTCTTAGCACTAGCTTCCCAGTATCCCTCTGCCTACCCTGCTATGTGCGGGATACATGAATGATGCGTGAAGCTAAAGAAATATCCACTTCCGATTTCTGGAGTATGAGTTCAGACCTGCGTTTTGCTTGATTTCCAGAGCAAGAAAATGGAAAAATTAAATATCTCATGACCTTGAATCGGAATCTGACGCCTGGGCTATGACTGGCCTCTACTTGATAATAGTTCATTTTAATTTATTGTACCTGGCCTTGAAACCTGGGCGTGAAACAACTAAAACGTTCATTTCATTTCATTTCATTTCATTTCTCATGTGAGATCATATTACTTTTAGGAATCGAAATACGAGTGTTATTTAACTGTGAACTTATGAACTCTATGAACGTAACCAAAATAAAATATGAAAAAAGTATATAATAATTATAAAAAAAAAAGTCGTTTTGTTAAATATTTTCTTTCTAGTTTATTATTAATTCTAATGAATTATTAAGTTTCTCTTTTCTTTTCAATTTTATGTAGTTGGTGTTTAAGACATCTGGACGCATCCATTACATTTTTTATGTAAATGATACATTCAGACATCGCGTACGATATCAAATAATCATAAGTAGATTATATTATTTTGAGTTGATTAATATTCAAAGAAAAATAAAAAATAACCTTTTTTTTCATGGTGTATTGTATTCAAATGGAATTCTATTGAAGCCCTTTCATTTAATATCCATATTGTGGGCTGTGCAAATATTTAAAATCCGTAAATTTTGTTGCGGAAGCCCTTCTAGATTAACAAAAATATTAATTATTTTGTAATTTTATTGCCATCAGGACTGAAATTTTAATATAAATTTCAGCTTAATCCGACATTGGGAAATATATACCTATTTCCCTTGCTAATATAATGAGCTTGCGAGATTTCAAATACACTAAAATACATACCTAATTAATTTTACAATCTTGAATAAAATTGTGTGGTCGCCATAATATTATTCAAGAATGTAAATAAATATAATATACTAGAGGGCGCGCGCGGCTTCGCTCGCTTATTAGGAGTGAATTCTAAAAAAACCACGAAACACGTGTTCAATAAAATATTTTTAACCGTCTGAATTTATTTTTTTTATAAAAATCGGTGGCAATTTAAAAATTTTTCCATATAAACTTTCAACCCCTTATTTGAACCCTTAGGGGGTGAATTCTTAAAAACCATGAAATACGTGTTCAATAAAATATTTTTAAGAGTCTGAATTTCAAATTTTATAAAAATCGGTGCCGATTAAATTTTTTTTCCATACAAACTTTCAACCAATATTTCATCCCTTTAGGGTTAAAATTTTTCAAATTCCCTTCTTAGTGGATGTCCAGAATATGAAAATAAACATCTGCCCAAATTTCACGTTTCTACCATCAACGGTTACGGCTCTGCGTGCGTCTTACCTCAGTCAGTCAGCACAAGTCCTTTTATATATATAGATATTTATCAAGAATTCAAGAATGTAAATAAATATAATTATATTAAAATTAAACAGTCCAGCTATGACGTACTTAATTGTAACATAAACAACGAATTGAACAACGTTAAAATACGTTACGGCCGATAATGTGGCGTAATAAATAATTTAAGGGCTTGTTTAATAATTAAAAGACAACATTGTATTGCACAGTTTATTCATTCATTAAGAGAAAAGTTTATTTAGTAGATCCCATTTAAACGGCCGGGGCTCTTTACTAAACTTTTCATGTTATCGTTGTTTCTTCCCCGGCTAGTAGAGATAGTATTAGAAATATGTATTGTTTGGCTGATTTCATCCCATTTTCACTTTATTTTCGGTTTATTTTATTATATATACATTAGATCAAATATATTACGGGTCATAATGGATTAGAAGATGTCACATGTGTATTGTTCACAATGTTACTTCAGAGTGGAGACACATAGTTATATTATATTGGGTAGAGCCTTCGAGATAATAAGCAATGTTAATTTGATAGTACAGTAAGAAAGTTATACTTTTTTTATTTAATAAGTTTGATTTTCATGATTATTACACATTTTAAATGAAAGTATTTTAACCGTATTAATCGCATATATTTAAGATTATAAATATAAAAATAAATAAATCAGCTTCACGCTGTATCCCGCACACAGCAGGGTAGGTAGAGGGAACCTAGAGTTAAGACACTCCGTTCCCCACTTTCTGCCGATTTCTGGAGGCATTGCGTGTTGAGGGGTAGAACTCAACGCCGCGCTTAGCCTCGACACCAGAGCGAAGAAATGGAAATATAAATTTAAGTAAATATTTCATCTCCTCAAGTGGGGATCGAACCCGCAACCAGTCGGTTTTACATTCACACCTCGTGCCGCTGCGCCACGACTGGCCTATTTAAGATTATACATTTTTGGAAACCCGTCTTTTCAAACAATTTGCAGTAGTCCGTGGTCATAGGTAGACTGAGGTGGCATTCGTTTGTCAGTTGACTTAATTATTATACCAAACTACCGCCAACGATTTCTTAATTGCCTCGCGTATTGTTCTGGATTTTGGCCCTTTCTACCACCTGAGACCCACTCATAAAACCATTGAAGTCTCAAACCCACTATACCAGAGGGCAAGATACTATCAGCTCATTCTGCAGGAATTCCTTCTTTCTCTGTTTGCCCTATTGTGAGCGGTATACAGCGTGAAGCTAAAAAAAGAAGTCAACTGATAAAAAATGATATTACTTAAATATAAATACATAAGATTAAAATAAAGACTGAGATAAAAATCCATGACCCAAAATATTTAATTAGTTATAAAACAAAAAAGAATGGAAGAACATTTCCCTTATTTCACTATAAATAATTTATGACAGCAACAATCGAAAAACACATCATTATTCATCGTCAAAAAGCTGCTGCACTAAGAAAATTAAAATGCAACGGGAATAACGGTAACTTTTTTACCCGACATTAAACTTTTTTGCATTTCACAGCAGAATCGGTACGCGAGTGTAATAATTGATTGGGTTATACCTCTCGTCCAGCGACGTGATCTCTGTACATGATTGTCGGTGACTCTATTTGTGTACGTAATACTGTTACTGTGTAGCATAAACGATTTATCCTATTAAACCCACTGCAGATTTTTTGTTTTGTGAAAAAAATATATTTGTAGTGTTATGAAATGTGTGATCGTATTTTAACTTTGGATTCTTGATTATTTTAGAGTGGTTGGTTATTTGGATGGTTTACAAAATTTAAGGGCTCAATTTTTATATTGATTTGAAGAATATAAATGTTTATAATCTTATGTATTGAGTGAAGGTGTTTTAATTTTGATTTCTTGGTTTTTTTTTATTGGCTGATTAACAAAGTTTTAAGGATCGATTTAAGGAGGCGTTGCGAGTTGAGTTGCGAAATTCAACGCCGCGCTTTGCCTCCTCACTAAAACGAACAAATGAAGATATTAAATATTTCATTCCCCCGATTGGAAATCGAACTTACAACCCTTGCGTTCACAATCGCACTCTTATGCCGCAGCCTCTTAATTTTTCCCGACTGCTAAGAAAGGGTTATGTTTTTCGCGTGTATCTTGTTTGTATGTAATATTCTTTATTACTTCGTATCCCCAGAACCGCCGCGAATCCGTTCGGATTTACATATTTGAGGTATCGTTAGAATCGTATTAGCAGTCCAAGTGTTTTTAGGTAGGTGACGTTAGTAAAAAATAATCATGGCGGCTGTGGTAGTAAGTGCAAAAAAAATGTCGTTTCGAATACTACAATATGGGTTTCAAATTCAAGAGCTCAATTTCAGGATTTCAAAAAAGTATATCATGATTATCATTACCATAATAAATTCTAACAAAAAAAATCAAAAATAAAAAAATATTTTTAAAAACAAAAATCCCGACTGCATCATAGAAAATAAACAAGCCCAATAGTTTATTAGGATTAACAGTCGGCACCTATAAATAATTCTTCAATCAATAAAATCTTTACCAGGAACCCCGCAAAATTTAAAGAGGTCCCGACTGCTAATCCTAATAAACTATTGGGCTTGTTTATTTTCCTTTTAGTTTGATGCAGTTGGAGTTTTTGTTTTTACAAATATTTTTAATATACATAAAATAAATAAAAAATAAAAATAAAAAAATAAAAAAGCCTTTTATTTCTTGCAAAAAAAGAAATTACATATAAGAATATATAGTTTTTTTTATTTTATTAACAATTATAATTTTGTATGCAAGAACCCCTTTTTTAGGTGAAGGCCTCCTCCAATGCTTGCCAACGTTCTCTACTTTGAGCAATTTTAGTCCAAGAGTGACCAGCCAACCCAACTATGTCGTCTTGCCATCTCGTGAGCGGCCTTCCCCTGAGTCGCTGGCCCACAGGTCCTCTCCATGACGTCACCCTTTTTGCCCATCTCTCGTCTTGCAGTCGCGCTACATGCCCGGCCCACTTCCACTTCAGTCGCAGTGAATGGTTGAGGGCGTCAGTCGCTCTAGTAAAATTTCTTATTTTAGTGTGTCTTATTTTTTGTATTTTTCTTACATTCAGCATACTGCGCTCCATTCCCCGTTGACATATTGTTATTTTGTTCCGTGTGTTCGAAGTAAATTTCCAAGTTTGACAGGCATATGTTAAACATGGTAAGAGGCACGAATTCATTACTTTGGACTTGAGCGTTACTGGAAGATTGTTTTTAAAGATTTCTTTTAGGCTCCAATATTTATTCCAGGTTAGTTGAATACGTCGCTCTATTTCTTGGTCATTACTTTTCCTATCAAAACTTAGTTGCTTTCCTAGATATATATATTTTTCTGTATATTGAAGTGTGATGTCATTAACAGTGATTTTTCTTTTATTTGAACCATTTGTCATTATCTTGGTTTTAGATAAATTCATCTCTAAGCCCACACGTTTACTATGCTCATTTAATGATTGAATCATAAGCTGAAGTTGGTCGCAAGACTCCGAAAAAATGACCACGTCGTCTGCGAAACGGAGATGGCTTAGGTATTTCCCATCGATATTTAATCCTGAATGTTTCCAATCCAGCTTTCTTATTATAAATTCTAGGATTGCGATGAACAGTGTTGGGGACATCGGGTCGCCCTGTCTCACTCCTCTTTTGATAGGAAAGCTTGGGCCGAGCTTTTCCAGTTTCACTCTACCCGAACATTTATTGTATATACTTTTGATGACCTGTATATATTTAGTATTCACCTGTAACTCTTCTAGCGTGCTCCAAATGCTTGTGTGTGATACGGTGTCAAAAGCCTTTTTGTAGTCAATGAAAGCGATGTAAAGAGTTTTCTGGTTTTCTTTGTATTTCTCAATTAATAGTTCGAGTGAGTGAATGTGGTCAATTGTGGAGAAGCTTTTTCTAAAACCAGCTTGTTCTACTGGTTGTGCAGGTTCCAATATAGCACTAATTCTGCGATTTATAAGTGAGGAAAATAATTTGTAAACAGAAGGCAGCAAACTTATTGGTCTATAATTTGATATATCTTGTGGACCTCCTTTTTTATAAATTAAAATGATATTAGACTCAGACCATTGTTTAGGTGCAGTGGCTGATTCTAAAATACGATTGAACAAATGGGTTAGGGGGGTAACTAGTAATTTCGAAGCTGTTTTTAATGCCTCATTTGTAACAAGATCCGAACCCGGGCTCTTCTCTAACTTTAATTTATTTATTGCATCAGTGACTTCTTTTTCATCAAATGGTGTTGTTTGATCTGTCGTTTTAATGACATTACACCTTATATTAGTGTAATGAGTGCTGTTATGTTCACTGTAAAGATTTTCATAGAAAGCAGTCGCTATGTTTAAAATACCTTTCCGGCTATTTGTGGTTTGCTCTTTATTTTCGAGACGTTCTATCCAAGTTTTATTTGTTCGTAATTCTTTAAAAGCTCTTTTTGTGCTGCCTGATAACACGAGATGTTTTTCAATAGTGCTAGTTCTATGTGTAGCGTAGTCATATTTTATTCGTTTACTTATCAACTTATAGTACGCTGAAATTTTATTCTTCATTGATCTTGTTTTGTTTTTAGTTTTTTGTAATAATTGCCTTCTTGCAATTAAGGCCCTAGTTTTTTCAGATAAGATATTATTTTTATTGCTATTTGTTTTGCTATTTGATGTTCTAGCCTTTTTTAAGCTCTGAGTGATAATATATATTATTTTATCGTAATAAGTTTGTACTGAAGTATTTTTTGGTAGACCTAGCAGATCTGGCAAAAAAGATGTGATATATTTACGGTATTTATTTATTTCTTCGCCGTTTTTTAATGTAGAATTTTGGTATGTTTGGAAGCCATTTCTGCTCTTTCTGAGTTTTTTTAAGGTTATAGTTGCTCTAACAGGCCTGTGATCTGATGGATAGTTTACATTTAGCACTTCAATATTTTGTACCATACCTGGTTTGTTGGAAAGAATAAAATCAATTTCGTTTTTATATTCACCGCTTGGCGACCTCCACGTCCATCTGCGATTTAACTTTTTTTTGAAAAAAGTATTTAGAATTGCTACTTTATTTTCAATAGCGAAGTCTATCAGTCTTTGACCTCTATGGTTTCTTAGACCATAGCCATATTGTTTCATTATCAGATATTCGCCTGTTTTTGGATAACCAATTTTCGCATTAAAGTCGCCCATTATTATGTAAGTTTTATGTGCTAGGTCTATAGCTTTACATAAGTTCGTGTAAAATACTTCAATCTCTCCGTCTTTTGCAGATTCTGTGGGCGCGTACACTTGTATTAGTGAAAGTTTGTTTCCCTGCATATCTAGGTTTAGTAGTGCGACTCTGTCACTAAAGCTAGTAAAGTTCTCTATATTTTCTTTGTAACATTTTTTTATTAGGAAGCCTACTCCGTATAAACCCTGTGTTAATCCCGTGTAGCAAAATATAAAGTTTTTATACTCCTCAATTGTTGTACCCAAACGACGTGTTTCTGATAGACCGATAATATCGAATTTTATATTTTTTATGGCTTCATTTAATTCAATCAATTTTTCATAAGTTGACAGCGTTCTTACGTTAAACGTTATTATATACAATTTGTTTATGTTGGATTTTAAAATTGATTTATTTTTATTATTTGACTTTTTATTATTAGTGTTTTTATTGTTAGTTTTATTTTTAATAGTAATTTTATTTCTGTTTGAAATCATTGGAGGGTTGTGGTCATTATCTTCCTCGGTGACCAGCCGTCTTGGAAGATGATTTTTGTTGCTTAAGTGTATTTTTTTAGATGTTTCATTCATAAAGGAGGAGGGCAGTGGTTGCTATAGTCTATGTTTGTTATTGTTTACGTTATCTTGATTGTGCGAAGTGTTGTCGACATTTCTGTTAACTAGAAAGTTCAGAATTCCTGGTTTTAGAACTCCTTCCGAGATACTGTTTGACCTTTGTACTACCGCGCTAGACTGCTGGCGTTGCTGTGTTTTATTCTTTTTCAAGGGTTTTAAATTGCTGCTGATGTCATTTAGTGTTCGAGGCTTAGGTTCAGCTGAGTTTGACCGTGACCGTTTATTATTTGATTTATATATAACTAATTTATCGTATTTTATTACTGCTCTATTGCCCTTCTGGCGTTCTTGAATTATTTGATTTTTAAGTTCTTTCCTTTTTTCTAGTATATGTTTTGGGTAGTCGTCATCTATATAATATGAAGTGTTTTTCAAAAGCCTTTTTTGCTTAGAAATATTAATCTTTATGCCGAGAGTTGAGAAAGTTGCAACCAAAGGGCGCGGCTTGTCTCCTTTTCTTCCCACTCTTTTTATCGCTTCTAGGTCTCTGTTTTCTAAATTTATGGAGAGATGATCTTTTATAATTTTAATTAAATTGTTTTCTAAGTCGACATATGACGATTCGTTCTCCTTAATACCAAAGAAAACAATATTCCGTTGCCGTGCTTGTTTTTCCATAAATTGAATTCTTCTTTCTTGGTATTCCACCATGTCCCTCAATTTTTGGTGTTTTTCATCCCAAGAGGCGAACTTTTCTTCAAGAATTATGTTTAAATTTTGTGTTATTTGTTCCGTTACATTTTCACCGCTTTTTCTTATCTCAATTTTTTGTTCACTTAATTCTTTTTGTATATTGACTAATGCATTCATGATATCCTCCATGGCTTTATATAATTCAAGTGTTGCCCTCTTGTATCCGCTAGCCGTATGACTGCGTCGCTTAATATTGATCAATAGGAATTCTGGTACGAACGGAAAAAAGACGGCCTCTAGTGATAAAAGGCTGTACTCTTAATATTGGCAATCAGCTAAATTGGAGTTAGCTTGTTGTTACCACAGATGGCGTTAATTTATGCCGGAACGTTATTGATGACTTCGATTTAAATATTTGACGTTATTTTTTTTTCTTTCTTCTCAGTAAATATTAGTTTTTCACTGGTTATTACACTTTAGGTATACTTGGACTGACCTTCTGCTAGCACTGTAAATGCTATGTTATCCTAAGATTTTTGTGGTCCTTTGTTTTTTAAATGTGGTGGTGCCAAACAGATTTTACAAGTTTTCTCTTTTAGTCCATAGATTCTAGGTTCACCAACACTAATCTTGTTATATCTCACTCTTATTCACAGAAAAATGTAGTCTTTTTCAAGTTATATTAATTAACACTATTTTTAATTTGCAAGATAACACTGAGCCGATGTCAATAGTGGCACGGTAGCGCCCTCTCTCCTTAATATACATATGCTAGTAAAAATGTAATTTAAAGTCTAAATTATTTACTCGACATTAAATCGTTAAATATATAAAGGGTTAAAATAACCCTTAAACATAATAAAAGAACTGTGTATAATACTCAACCTTCCGAATATATTATTGTATTAGATTTATACAGAATGGAAGTGTCAGCGCTCCTTTTACGGGAACAGCATATAGGGTAAAATATTTTAAACCCATACCTAAAGAAATTAATCAAGATACCGCAACAGTTTAGACGTAGGATTTTTTTATCATTGCACTATGATTATCCATACCTGTATTTCGTGTGACGAAGTTACGCATGGATACTACTAAAAGTTAAACAACTTTGAACTTTGCCGCCAATATCTACGACTCGATTTCGAAATGAATCGTATGCGGCAGTTTCCCTTTGATAGATTTATGTTTATGTATGTGTGTCGTTCTTGACAAATGGCGTTTTATATAACAACAATTATTTTACAATTTATTTTGTGTAAAAAAATCACTTTTTCATTTTTGGGAAAAAAATAAATAATTGTAATTAGGTTTTTATAAAGTAGTTAAAGCTGTGGTTTCATTTAAAGTGGTGCTGTCACTTCCACCCTGTAGAATAAAAATGTCAGTCTTCGTTACAGCAAACATGAAAACAGAAACCTTTTGCATAATTAAATGTTCAAACTCCATTAAGGTACTAAATACTACGGATAGCCTTCTGGCCCGAGGGCGGATCTACATGGAAATGTATTTTTTTTTTTTTTTTTTTTAATTTATTATTACAATAGAAGATACATAGAAAGTTATGCTATGTCCTACAAAACTATTTATGAGTTTGACTGTAGGATCTCGAGTCTCTTATATAAGAATAATTATAATAAAAAATTAGAAATTACAATGCTACTAACAATTTAGCTGTTACAATTTATTTATTTATTTATTTATTTTTAGATACTGTGCGTTGAAAGTTTCAACTGTTCAAGTTCTTTTTTAAACAGTTGATAGAAAATACTTTTTAAGTTTAACTTTAAACCTACTTAAAACTGGTTCTCGGCGTATGTCCTCAGGCAAACTATTAAGTATGTAAGGTATACGTTTCTTCAGCGTTCTATCACCATAATAGTTATGCACTTTAGGTATTTCAAATTTTCCTGCGGACATAGACCGGGTGCCATGTACATTATCGACTAATTTAAGGTCAAGCTCCTGATTGTTATGATTGTTTACAGCCAAGAGATATTTATGTTTTAAACTAATTGGGAGTATGTTACAGATTTTAAATAATTTAGAATAATCTCCTTTACAATTTTCTTTTGTTTTTTTATTTACTAGGAGTTTTAAAAATCTTAACTGCAAGGCTTCAAGCTTAATTATATATGATTTAAATGCAAGACCATAGCTATCAAGAGCGTAGGCCAGTATTGAATCTACTAATGAAAAATACAAACATTTTAGTGTATCAGCTGGAACTTTAAAACTTAAATTATAAAATTTACTGAGGAGCAATCTTAATTTATTACAAAGATAATCAATATGATAGACCCAGGAGAAGTTCTTGTCGACTTTAACATTGTCCAACGATTGCATATTTCGTTTACAAAAATTTACGATTCGCAAAGTTCTGTATAAATTTACTTTTCCTCTTAATACACTCACTCGTTAGATTTATATTTGATTATTTTAATATTAATTAGGTGCAAATTTTAGAAATTTATGCAAAAACTTCTGTATATTCAAAATGAGAGTTTATATAATATCTATATTTATCTCCAGAGCGATGAAATGAAAATATTAAATATTTAATTTCCTCAAGTGAGAGTCGAACCCACAACCTGCCACATTTACATTTACTGCACCACGACCGGCCAGATTAATTGAATACCGATATGTTTAGATATATTTTTTTCCTGATAACCAGTAAAGTACTATGTTATATCAGTGTTATATCAGTGCGATCGTGCTTTTAAAATTTTATAACTTGCAAATAATTAATAATGTAAGTTGTTTACTCAATCTATAGAAGAGAGACAGCCCATAACTCTCCAGACTTGATGAATGGTTAGCAATCTAATTGAATTATGTCAACTACACTTTACTATGTGTATTTGAACTCTATATGTGCTGTATTGTAGGTAATCAGAGTAAGGGTTGACTATAGGGAGGAAATAAGAAAATGATATAAGATAATGTTAAAAATTACTATCTTAGTATGTAGTCTATTTTATATGTTTTTATGTATTTATCATGTATTTTCTGTCTATATTTTTCTATTATGTATGTGTATTCTATGTAGTTTATAAGATAGTATTTGTGTAGGTTTATAAATAAATATTATTATTTATGTTAATATCTCTATATGTAATTTTCTTGTATCTTTGCACCGCGCCATGCCCGTTCTTTTAAATTGATTCTTTTGATTAGGTTGCCTGGAAGAGATCACTCTTAGTGATAAGTCCGCCTTTTCACATTTTTTTTTTGTTATATGAATTTATTTGTTAATTTTGTAATTTTCTGGTGTGAAATAAAGAGTTTTTATGTTATGTTATAATGATTTGACCCATTTCTCATTGTCCTATTGAGTTGAAATTTGAATTAAGACTTTAGTTCTGATGAAAAATGCATATACCAATACTGTTGTTAATCCAAAATGGCCGCTGCAACAAAATGGCGGATTACAATTTTTTATTGTATGTAATGTAGTAGGTTCCTTGAAACCAACTGAAATACATACAAAGTTTCATACAAATCAGTGGCCTTTCTAAGAGGTAGCCCTTCAGCTTGCTTCAAAAAATGAAGCAAGGTGAAGGGGTAGCACATGTTTTTGTTTTTAATATCACCATATGATGGTTTTTGAGTTTTTGTTTCAATGCACACATATATCTATATATATATATATATACTATATATATATATATATATATATATATGATAAAAAATTATTTATTTCATTTGAACTTAGATCCACCTATCCTTTTGTAATTCAACAAAGTATACCCGCGTCACATTAATTTCTTCTACTTTTTACGTTACATTTATAGGGACAATAACGAGCAATTTAAGGCAATTTTAATGAATATAAAACCCCTAATAATAATAAATTAGTACTCGTAACAAAAGCTATATCAGATTAGTGTACGCTCCGAGTGTACTGATTTTAATAACTATTAAATACGGTGTTTACGGCTACTATTATTTTAATTGATCGTAACTGAGTTACAAGAGAACGATTTTAAATATGAATACAACCTGTTTTAATAAACAAACAGAAATCGTACATAATTGTAAAATAGTTACGTACCTATCTACTATCTAACGTCCAAAATTAATTTGGATTTACTTTTTCTTACTATTAATGTTATATTTGCGAAAATGTAACATATTTTGAAACAACAAATTGATTCAAAATATTCTTGTTTAACATATTGATTTTCAAAATCGTATTTCGGATGTCATTCAAATGTTTTTACCGGTCGTGGCGCAGCGGCACGAGGTGTGACTGTAAAATCGACTGGTTGTGGGTTCGATCCCCACTCGACGAGATGGAATATTTACTTAAATTTATATTTCCATTTCTTCGCTCTGGTGTCGAGGTTAAGCGCGGCGTTGAGTTCTGCCACTCAACACGCAATGCCTCCAGAATTCGGCAGAAAGTGGGGGAACGGGAGTGTCTTAACACTTGGTTCCCTCTGCCTACCCTGCTGTGTGCGGGATACAGCGTGAAGCTGATTTTATTCAAATGTTGTATTTATTCCAGGTTAACCAACATCAACATGAAATGAGCTGCTATTCAGTACATGAGCGATATAAAAAGAGTCAACGAGTTTCTGTTTACATTGTGCGTGGTGTTGTCATAATGTACGGCCATTACATAGTCATGAGGAACCCCATTAGCACTAGCACCTGCTATTCGCCATTAACTAATAGCAAAAAGGAATAAAAGTCTAGGTAACTTATTTTTAACCCCCACGATAGAACAAGAACGTGTACGGTCTTTAGAGAGGTTTCATATATCTTTGCTCGCTTAGAAGCGCTTATTTTGTTTCTCGGCATCATTATGGGTTGTGGAGAACGTAATTGAGAACATCATTAGTTTTGGAGTGAAAATTTAATAAAGTAGTAGTTTAATAAAGTAGTAAAATATTTTTGTGTTTTTCTTATAAGATTTTGTTATGAGCATTTTTCTGTACATTTCCAATATTTTTCGTCGGTTTATATAGTAGCCTTACAGTGTCTTCGTTCTTTATTTTTTTTTAATTCAAAGTTTAAATATTTTCCAAAGTAGATTCACATAATGTACATATTTTTAAACTTTTTTTAAAGTTAATCTACACTTAGAAAAGAAAAATACTTATTTAGAAAACGTATAAAAAATTGAACGTAGCGGGACTCGAAACCGCGCCTCCTGGAAACCAACCAGGCGCTCTGACCACTAAGCCATACCTTCTCATCAAGTTACGTCGAAATTTTTATACGCTTGTTACAACTTATTTATGTCGTTAGTATCTCTGTAGGGAGATTTTTACAAATTTCCGCTGCCCAAAGGTAATTACTAAGAATTATCGGCTGGCAAGAGAGAATGCAACAACGAAAGTAATTTTTTTTTAGTTTACGTTGTATCCCACACATAATAAGATAGACGGAAGGAACCTGGACACTCCGTACCCATTAAGACACTTCCCTTCCCCACTTTCCGCTAAATTATTGTGGTGTAGTATTGAGTGGTGGAATTCAATACTGCGCTTTGCCTCGTTACTAGAGCAAGAGCAAGGAAATGAAAATATTAAACATTTCATTCCCCGAGTAGGAATCGAATTCGCAACCGTCGCACGCTTGCGGCCTTGCGCCATAACAGGTCTTTGCGAAGCACTAAACGAAAGTATTAAACTGTAGAAATACAAATCTTTACTACAGCTCGTTACGGCGTCAATTAAGAATATTTTATTTCAAAAATTTCAATTATTACTGTTCCGTATAAATTTAATATTTTCTTATTGAATTAGAAAAGGTTTTAGTAAAATTAGTCGTTAGGCTTTATTGTTAAACTTCGGTGCCTTCAAATTTATGTTTCCGTTTCATTGCAGGTTTAATAAAGTTTTGTTAACAATTCGCTTCCGCGCGTGTTTAGTGGTTTATAATATCAACAGAATATTTTTAAACATTTTTAAAGTGTTATTCCACACTTAGGAAAAAAAAATACTTATTTAGAAAACGTATAAAAAAAATTCTAAATAAGTATTTTTCTTTCCTAAGTGTGAGAATAACACTTTAAAAATCTTTAAAAAATAGTATTCTCTCTTGCCAAACGATAATTCTTAGCAATTATCTTTGGGTAGCGGAAATTTGTAAAATCTCCCTACAGAGATACTAGCAATATATATAAATAAGTTGTAATAAGCGTATAATAATTTCGACGTAGCTTGATGAGAACGTATGGCTTAGTGGTTAGAGCGCCTGGTTGGTTTCCAGGTGGCGCGGGTTCGAGTCCCGCTACGTTCAAATTTTTATACGTTTTCTAAATAAGTATTCAACAGAATAATTATAAATTGCAACTACAACATTTGCAAGTAAAAGTAAAACCAAATGTGTGTACATTTTCTTAAATATTATTCTATACTCCATTTTTTTAAGATCATACTGTATACCGCATAAAAAATAGTAGGCAGAAGGAACCTGGGATCCCAGTTTTAAGACACTTCCTCCATGCTTCCATTCCATTACCCCATTTTACACCTAGTTTTTAAGGTATTACGTGTTCAGGTGACGGAACTCAGCGCTTTGCCTCGTAACCAGAGCACGGAAATTAAAAATATTTAATATTTTTATTCCCCGAGTGGAAATCAAACTCACAACCGTCGCGTTTATATTGTCACTTTTGTCCCCCTATGCCACAATGATTTATTTTTTACACAAACACAATTTATTTTTTCTTATTTCAATGTTGAAACGTTAAAAATATAAAAAAGTCATTACGTCAACATAAATCAATAGAAATTTGATATATAGACAAAGAGACAAATCAGTGGCGTAGCTAGGGTATTTGTTGCCTGGTGCGGCTTAGGACTTGATGCCCTTTAAAATGGTCAAAATAATTTCAGATTTCAAAACACACTAGAGTAGACATATAATTTTTTATTGCTTCAAAACTATAATAACTATATATAAGTTATAATGGTGTGTCAAGTGGCGACGAATGCGGCGTTGGAGACCGCCACCTAACACGCCACGAGGTGGAGGACGGAGCTACAAATAGCTACGTGGAATGTAAGAGGAGGGATGAAAGAAAAGATGAATGAACTGTTAGATGTGATGGATGATAGAGATTTGGATGTCGTCTGCGTGACTAAGACCTAGCGGAAGGGCAATAACACTACCGATTTACCAGGCAGTCGAGTCGCTTTCTGGGCCGGCGTATCAGAAAACCAGCGGGGCTGTCAAGATGTAGGTGTGCTATTATCCTCTCGATTGGTTAGTGCAACGGTTGAATACAAGGCGATCCACCCGGGACTGCTTTGGATTCGCTTTAAGCTGGGGATAACAAGAATATTCTTGTTAGCGGCGTATGCGCCAGTATCCTCAGCTCCATTAGGTGAAATCGAGGAGTTGAGTTTTGGGAGAGTGTCAGGGTGCGTTAGAGGGACTGAAAAATTAATAATATGTGGCGATTTGAACGGATGAATCGGAACTGCGCGAAGCGGTTACGAGGGAGTGCTAGGTCGATATGGTGACAAGAAAATAAATGAAACTGGAAAGCTTATATTGGAAATTTGCAAGAAAAGGAATTTGTTTGTGGCAAACACGACGTTTGAACACAAATATATTCACATGTATACATGGGAGCGAGCGGAAGGGAAAAGTATGATTGATTTATTCCTAGTGGATCAGCGTATTCGAAGACAAGTTATAGACACGCGAGTGTTTAGTGGTTCTGAGCTGGGAACAGACCATTATCTAGTCGTTGCTAGAATAAGGGGTCTGTTTGCAGGTTGGCGCAATTACACAAGGTGTCCAAACTTGGAGTCAAATTATCGCATAAGAAACTAGAAGCTTCAAGATCCACCGATTAGAGAGGAATATCAAGAAAGAGTTTCCAAGAAGCTAGACAGCAGCGAATCTGAAAATGAAAGTATTGGAGTATGCTAGTAGAACCTTAGGGATTGCATGAAAGAAGCAGCAATAGAGGTATGTGGTAAAGGGAAAAGAAGGGAGATACTACCCCGGTACAATGTGAGCGGACCCTTGCTGCAGGCCGTAAAGTCTCTTTACAGAGATCACTCAGCCTGCGTGCGAGTAGGAGCTGGCGTGTCGCCCTGGTTTGACATCCGATCGGGTGTTAAAAAAGGTTGTGCAATGTCAGCTTGGTTCCGGAGGCAGGAGGTTTCCGGAGGCGGAGGCGGGCGGCACACGATCGCCACCTTCTGCCCTAATGAGCCAGAGGGCGGTCAGCTTGGGGAAGCTGGCCGCCTACAAATCTGGCCCCAGTAGTCGCGCGCAGGTTGCTCCCGCGCGCTACTCCAACCAGGCCGTCGAGGGTGACCACACACCCTTGACTCCGTGACGTGCCTTGCAAGCTCCCGCCGCCGCGCTTCGCGGAAGACTATTGTCCCTATTGTGTATAGTGGCTGTCGAGGAGGAGCACCGTGAGATTTTAGTGGGTATTCGGACGGCCTACATCTGCCAGTCCGCAAGTCCCACATAACCCGCTCGAGTCCCCACTCGGGCCGGTATCCGTAACAGGATTTCCTCACAAAAAAAAAATGTCAGCTTGGTTGTTCAATTTGTATTTGGGTAGCTGTCTCCATGGAGTGAAACAAAGTAATATGGGAGTGAAAGTTGGCCTGAAGTGAAAGGTGACCTGAATGTGAATTGCCTGCTGTACGCAGATGATGCAGTGCTTATTGCATCATCAGAATGCGAGTTGCAGGCATTGGTCACCACTCTGAAAGAAGGGTGTGAAAATAATGGTCTAAGCATCCATGCGAATAAGACAAAGGTTCTGAAATTCATCTGAAGGTCATTTTTGAAAGAAATGAAGAACGGACGCAAAATCTGTGTAAATGGTAAAATATTAGAATAAGTGAATGAAGTGGTATATTTGGGAAGATTGTTCAGTAGAGATGGAAAATACGAGATGGATGTGGAAAGCGTATTGCTGCCGGTAACAGGGTTAACGGAGCCTTAGCTGCATTGATGTGACGGCGAAACGTCAGCACAACTGCACGTTTGGCTGTACACAATGCAGTGTTGGTACCGACGCTGTTAAACGACAGCAAAACGTGGGTATTACAGAAGAAGAATGAAAGAAAGATGAATGCCGTGGAGATGCGATCTCTTCGTAGGATATGCGGAGTCAGCTTAGCTGATTGAATCCGTAATGAAGCGATACACAGAATGGCAGGTATTAGCGAGGATGTCACGGTGAGAATGAAGAAGAACACGCTCACTGAAGAAGAACACACGGTTTGGGCACGTCGAACGAATGAGTGATGAAATAATGGCAAAAAAGATTTATGATGGACAAGTGAGTGGTAAGAGAGATAGGGGGAGACCTCGGTTGACCTTCGAAAACACAGTATCAAAGATACTGGAGGAAAGTCATATAAAAAGCATCAGGACTCCCCGGAGGGCATGTATGAAGAGGTTGATAACAGTGGACAAGGCGAAAGAGGTATGTAGAGACCGTAGCGTTTGGCGCTCCGTTCTCTCTGACTACCTCGCTAGGGATAAAGCGTGAAGCTAAGTCAAGTTAAGTTATAAGTTATAACATTCGATTTTGGTAAAAAATATTGCAAAAATTTAAAACGGAGATTACGCGCTTTTTGACTAGCAAAGTCATTAATCACATTTTCAAAATCAATAGTATCGATTCGACAATCGACTAGTTCATGTTCAATTGCCATGATAGCGAGATTGTATTTTTCATTTTCATTCTCTTATTTTTCTGGTACATTCCTTGATTCTTGATTCTTGATTGATCGTAGACTTTGATGCCCCTTTCCATTTGTTGCCCGGTGCGACCGCACCGCTCGCACCCCTCCAGCTACGCCACTGAGACAAATACGTGTCAATCATCACTTCTCGTCATTAAAATTAAGTTCCTCTTTGTCTAATGAGATCAAGGAAACTGTACAGTAAATATAAATAAATACATATACAGGGTGGAAGTGTCAGCACCATTTTAAATGAAACCACAGTTTTAACTATTCTATAAAAGCCTAATACAATTAAAAAAACCCAAAAATGAAAAAGTTTTTTTTTCACATTAAAACCGAAGTCGCGGTCAGGCAGGTAGGATAGCCAAGTAATGAGAGAACCAGTTTCATTATTAAAGTCCGAACCATGTCATTATTAAAGTCCGAATAATACACTAGAGTCAGAACAAAATAAGTTAACCAATAAAAGAGCAAAATACAAACAACACAATATTCAATAACAAAACAAAAAGATTTAAAATCTTTCGACATCAACTACAAAGTTGTCAGTGTTGCAAGTGATCAACCGTCAGTGTGGCAATTGCAAAATCTTTTAAATAATTTACAACAAATATGTATTTTTATATTTTATTTGAATTTAATAGCCTAATAAATAAATTATAAAATTATTTTTATGTTTATAAAATTATTTGCGTATTTTACCACAAAAAATCCGAATACTAGTTTTCATTACAGATTTAAATTTTAATAATTACGTTTATAGTAATAATAAATACATGCAAAAATAATAAAATATTCACTTGTGATCTATTGACACTACTCATTACTTAACTCATAATTTATTTTTTTATTGTCTTTTTTCACATAATAGCTATAAATAGAAATTTAACAACTTTAATTATTTAATATCTCTGTTTATAATTTTATAAACAGAGATATTAAATAATTAAAGTTGTCAATAGAATCCAAATTTTTAAAATTTTAAAATACAACATGGCGGAAAGTGGCATATAGCTACGTCATTCGAAAGTTAGCCTTCTTATTTTTCGCGCCAGTGCTGCTATATCGTGCACGTATGGTTGTTTAGTATAACACTATAATTCAGAATAAATGTAGATTCTTACGCATGATTTTATATTAAAATAATGAATAAAATTATCAATACTATTTATAAATAATTTCTAAATAATAATTTATTTCGTATTGAGTTTTCGTAGGTTCCCGTGTAAGATTATAAGACTCGTTTCTATTTAATTTTTATACGATTTTGTATTAAAATAATTAAACAAATGTAAATAATAATAAAAATCTTAGTAAACAAATTAAAAGTATGTTCGAGAAGTATTTTTATTAATGGCAGTACCATGTACTATGAACTATTTCAATGATTTTTAATTTATCTGTTTTTAATTACCTGTGACTGAAATGTATTAAATATTTTAAATATTTACTGCTTCATATCAATCGTGTTTTTTCTACTATACGTGACACTGGCAGATTATTTTGCGCCTGTCATCGTAAAATCAGGCCTTTAAATATTAAAAAAAGTATTTTAAATTATTTGGAAAATACATTATTTTAAGACTAGAAACAAGCAAATGTGGAGTTTTATATTTATATTTAAATATTACTTATGATAAAAATATTAGCGGTAGTAAAAGGAAAATGCGACGACGATGTAAAACTAAATGTTAAATGTACTCGTATGTGTGTGTTAAAAATTTGGACTATAATTTTGTGGGTGATTTAATAAACATGCATTATTTCGAAATAATTTCATAATAAAGGAGATATAATAAATGGCCTTAAAGTAGGATTTTATTAAACAATTTTTATAAGAGCTTGAAACGTAGTTTCGAAATAGGTAATTGCGTGACAAGGAACGAGAAATATCGTTCTTTCTCTTTCGGTTATGAATGAAAAGTAGAAGATCGGCAACGCTTAATAGTATTTTTGTAGTAGTATTTGTATAAATGCTCGCATTTGAATAAAAAAGTGATGCGTGTGAATAAAAAAGTTGCTCTTACCTCACCCGTCGGTGGGCTGCACGAAGCTCAAACGCTTGCTGATTGTGTAGACGACGCATCATCATCATCATCTATCCACTATCGCAACGGGTTTGTCGGGTGCTTAAGTCTTCTTAGACGCACGTAGATTATGCCGCTACAGCTGATATGACCGAATATTGTATCAGCCTCCGTCGGTCGTGATACTCGATTTGCGCCCCTCTGTTATCAACAGACATCGACGCTCCGCGGGATTTCCATAAATAAAAAATAATATATGTACCAATGAAATCTTAATTGCACATTTTTTAATTATTTTAGTGTAGGGTAGATTACATTAAAAAATATCGCCATCATAAAATCGATTATCTATATTTTTAACCACTTTTCAAATATTATTCCATAATTAAGAAAGAACAATACTTATTAAGAAAACGTATAAAAATTTTAACGTAGCGGGATTTGAACCCGCGCCTCTTTGGTGACCATCCAAGCGCTCTGACTAACTAATTGACCAAAATGACTTAGCCGATATCTCTAAGCGTTCCTGAGATAAAGGGTCTTGACAGACAGACAGACAGACAGACAGACAGACAGATAGACAGACTGACAGACAGACAGACAGACGGACGGACCACAAAGTGATCTTATAAGGGTGCCTTTTTTCATTAAAAGGTACGGAACTCTAAATTGAATAATCAAAATCTGTTTACCCAGTCAATAGTTCTGAGGTAACAACGAAAAAATTACGGTCGAATTGATAACCTCCTTTTCTTACAAAAGTAGATTAAAAATATTTGAATTAAGGAATGCAAAAAATGTTACTGTATCGAAAAAAATATAATTTTCAATTCTCTCTCCTTCCTCCTTCATTGTATTATAGATCTTCCTCATTGTATTATATACCTAAAACAATAAAAAATCAATTCATAAAAGTTAGCAATTTTTCTTATGATATTATCATATAAAACTACAACCGGTAAACCGACTTTACAGACAATCAGTAATTTCTATTCCTCTTCTATGTACATCCAAATAAATAGAGCCATCTTCTGTTTACGACCCTCTCTAGTAAAGAGATCACGTTGAGTGGCTCCAGGCAAAGTAAATATTACAGATACGTGGAAAGTCACAGATGCACTGTCTAACTAGCTTCTACGTTAGCATAAGCAAAATTAGTATCGATACCGATATCATCGTGCTGATATTCAAATTTCATTTGGCGCAGTGCTTTTCTTAACGGTATTTTATAATTATATTTTAATTAAATAAAAATACTCATTCAGATCATTGTGCCGTAGTACAAGCGTGTGATTGTAGACGCGACCGTTGTGACTTCGATTCCCGCTCGGAAAATCATATATTCATATTTAAAGTTCTTCGCTCTGTTGGAAGGCAAAACACGGCGTTGAGTTCCGCCACTCAATACGCAACACTTCAAGATTTCGATGGAAAATTCAATTCAACATGCCATAACTTGAGCGGCAGGAAGTGGGGAACGGAATGTCTTGATACTAGATTCCCTCTTCCTACTATGCTATTTTCGGGATTCAGTATGAAGCTGAAAATAGTTAAAGTATTAATTAAGAATATTTTAATTTCTGTTTAAATTATTTACTTATAGATATTCCTCAACTTTGCTTAAACGTAAAAATGTATTATTTTGCTATTTAGCAGCACAATACACTCACTGAGTAAAAATTAATTGTTTCTTTTTTTTCTCCGATTACTTATTAAAAGGTGAGAGCTAGGCGTTATAATAAAAAGAATATATAAAATTACACCTGTGGCAAACATAAAATATTTTACAAAATATTTTCAAGTCATATTATGCAACATAAATTTCTGTGAATATTTTAATTTCTACGGGTTTAACAAATTCAACATTTATTTCACAGCGAAATCCGTCTAAAACGTCCCCTTCTCCCATTTATTCCGCTCCGTCGACACGCGACTAGCGAGCGCTAAACATCGCGCATCCAAATATTTCACAGTCGCTACGAAATAAATTACCACATTCGTATTTTGTAATCCTTCTTCAAACAGCTGTATAGCTTAAAGTTAAAAAAAAACATTATTCCTTCTCGGAATTTAATTAACGTTGAATTACAAATGCTACGAAGCCAGTTGTGGCGCAGCGGCATGAGGTGTGACTGTAAAACCGAGTGGTTGTGGGTTCGATCCCCACTAGCGGAGATGAAATATTTACTTAAATATATATTTTCATTTCTTCGCTCTGGTGTCGAGGTTATGCGTGGCGTTGAGTTCTGACACTCAACATGCAATGCCTCTAGAATTCGACAGAAAGTGGGGAACGGAGTGTCTTAATTAATACTAGGTTCCTTCTGTCTACTCTGATGAGTGCGGGATACAGCGTCAAGTTGATACTAATATCATAAGTACTGGAATTGTTCTGAATTTATCGTTGTAAGGGCAAACATACGGACGCGTTAAGCTTCGCAACTAGGCCATAAATATCGACAGCCCCAACTAATGGTCGAGGTGCTATACACATTTGTTTTGTTCATTAGGAACCTAATTTTATGATTGCACGTAAATCAATTTACCTCAGATTCTTTATAACACGTTTATATGTCTATGAGTGAGGCCGTCGTGATAGTACACGCGACGGTTACAAGTTCGATTTCCATTTGGGAAATAAATTATTTAATATTTTCATTTCTTCGTCTGATATCGAAGCAAAAGGCATTAAGTTCCGCCACTTAATATACAAGCACAACGGACAGTCTTATCACTAGGATCCTATCCTGCTGATATACAGCGTGTAACTAAAAAAAAGTGTATGTACTATCAAATAATACATACACTTTTTTAACTTGGAAACTTCCAGTTATATTTGGTTATTGATAGAATATACATCACACTGATGATATTTTCAAAAAAAAATTTTTTAACAAAAAAATTTACCGAAAAAAACGACTTTGATTTTGTTAAACAAAAATAATAAAAAAAAAATAATAATTTTGAAGTCATAAGTTAATTTCATATTGACACCGACTTCAAAATAGGTAATCTAGTGTTAAACTCCATTCCTCATTTTCTTCTCAATTTGTGAAAATCAAATCCACATTCCACTATTGTGTTGTGTAATGTTTGACACATTTGCAACTTGTCAAACATTTTGCCACTGCGCCACGACGGTCTCAACATTTTGCTAAAACATAAATATTACTTTTATCAGTTCATAACTTCGCTTTGTTCGTCATATTTAATCAGTTGCTATCATCTTGTGGTATTGTTGGTAATAAATTATCATTTCGCCTCATTAATCCGACAAGTGATAGCTTATTTCGGAAGAAATATTTATTTTGCTGTATTAATCTTAATGTATCTTTATGTAAGAAGTACATACGAATGTTCGCATATATCTTTTGTGTATTTACTAAAAAGATATAAAAATATTGTATTCAAAACCACCAATTTGAGATTTGCATCGCCGCTTAAAAGATAAGATCATGAAAATATTATTTTAGGGTTCCGTACCTGGAACTTTTCCAGGTACCCTTAGAGCAGGGGTTCCCAAACTTTTCTTGATCAAGGACCACTTTTATGTCATTCTTGGTAGCAGGGACCACTATGCATGTAGGTATAATAAAAAATAACTGTCATAATCAAACAGTCGTGTAGTGCCAGTCGTGGCGCAGCGGCACGAAATGTGACTGCAAAATCGACCGATTGTGGGTTCGATCTCCACTCGAGGAAATGAAATATTTACTTAAATTTATATTTCCATTTCTTCGCTCTGGTGTCGAGGCTAAGCGCGGCGTTGAGTTCTGCCACTCAACACGCAATGCCTCCAGAATTCGGCAGAAAGTGGGGAACGGAGTGTCTTAACACTAGGTTCCCTCTGCCTACCCTGCTGTGTGCGGGATACACCGTGAAGCTGATTTATTTTATTTTTTATAATCAAACAAAAACGTCGCCTCACCAATCCCAGTCATAAAATTTAAATCGTTCGCGGACCACATTTCAGCTTCTGCGGACCACTGGTGGTCCGCGGACCACTGGTTGGGAACCAGTGCCTTAGAGGATTATATGTTGTCTGCCGGTCAAGACCATCCGGAGATGATGTGAATGTATCAAGCTGAAATCAATACCAAATATTTAGTCTACAGTCACCCGAAGCATGGTAATAATCAAGTAAGCGATTTTTATTTTATTTTATTTTATTTTATTTAATAGGAAGCCAACGTTGTATACAATAATAATTCTTATGCTAAAAACAAAACAATCTTAAGAGACTACAACATGAATTGTATACCGCACTTATAGGCTAACTTGACATGCATGAATTAATAAAAAAAGAGAACAAACATAATACAAATCATTCTTTGATATTACTTACACTTTAAAAAAAAAAAAAACTTATACAATAAAAGAAACAGAAAACAAAAAATTTTGTCATAATTATAACCATTGAAAAACATAGTAAAAAAATAAATAATGATTTCTGATTTATCAAGAACTATTTAAGAGGAAGACAATTTTGGCGATATTTTTTTATTTGCAATTTAAAAGTGGATATAGACTGTTGAAATATATCTAAATCTGCTTTTTGAAATATACTATTATACAGTATTAGTATTCTATTTAATGGAGCTGCTTTGCCTAAGTTACTCTTAGAAAAACGCTCTTTAAAAGTGTACTTATTTTTATTGTGGCTTCTAGAATTGTGCCTTGGTACTGCTAAACCTATTCTGTTTAACAAATTTGGACTATCGATACCCCCATTTATAATTTTATGTAAGAAGCAAAGATCAAGTAAATCTCTACGATTAGATAAAGAAACGGCATTATAAAATCTTAAGTGATCGGAATAGCTTTTAGTTCGTTTCAGCAAGTTATCTTTGTAAGCCAATTGACGTAAAAATCTCTTCTGTACTCTTTCTAATCTGTTTTCGTGTAACTTATAATGAGGATTCCATGCAATACAACAATATTCAAGCTTACTACGTATTATAGAGTTAAATAATGTTATTTTGGTTGTGGATCTTTTAAATTCTTTTGAAGCTCGCAAAATGAAACCTAGCAGTTTGAATGCCTTTTTAATTATGTCGTCTAAATGTGGTATAAAACTTAACTTATTATCTAATATGATACCGAGATCGCTAATTTGGTTGACTCTTCCTAAAATATTTCCATTTATAGAATAGTTAAAGCGATATTTATGTACAACTTTTGCTGCATTTCATATAAAATTCACCGCGAAATCAATACCTATAGGATATTTTCCACAAGCTTATAATTATTAAGCTTCGCACGAAGTGACCAATTACAATACAAATAAAGCAAAAGTGAAAAATGATAGATTAATTATAGGAAAAGTATATTAAAAACATGGTCGTTTAAACTTAGAATTCTGAAATTGAAGCTAGCATTTATAGCTAGTACTAGTCCAGGAAAAATCTCCAAAATATACATTTGTGGTTAAATTTAAAAAAATAATAGCCTTAAATAATGAAAAATACGTATTTCGTCACTATAAATGGTATTAAAATTAATAGGTTACTTCCGGTTAACCTAGAATTATGAAATTTGTCAATTAGCATCTAGAAGTAGTACTAGTTTAGGAAAAAAAACTAAAAATATAAATGTGTGGTTAAATTCAAAAAAGTAATAGCCTTGAAGGAGGACAAAAATTGGTTATTAAGCTGCTAGTTTAAGTGAGGTATCAGATGAAAGGGTTATGGCTAAGCTAAGGCTGAATTTCAGAAACAGCTCAAGACCTGAAGGTCTTGAAGTGTTTAGTCAGATTTTTAGCAGCAAAGTGATTTCATAAGAATCATCAAAAATCAGCTTCACGCTGTATTCCGCACACAGTAGGGAAGGCAGAGAGAACATAGTGCTAAGACACTTCGTTCCTCACTTTCTGCCGAATTCATTGCCTTCAATGCCTCCAGCATTGCGTGTTGAGTGGCAGAACTCAACGCCGTGCTTAGCCTCGACACCAGAGCGAAAAAATGAAAATATAAATTTAAGTAAATATTTCATCTCGTTGAGTGGGGATCGAACCCACAACCAGTCGGTTTTACAGTCACACTTCGTGCCGCTGCGCAACGACTGACCTCAAACTGATTGACTAATTTCATAAGGATTCCTTTTTTCCTTTAAAAGGTACGGAATCCTAAAAATAAAGGTTTGTGATTACAAACTAAACTTGGTTTTCCAAGTGCATACACTTTATTTTCCCCACATACACTTAATATTAAATATAAAAAAGAAGCGTGCGAAGCCGCGAGAGAACCGCTAGTTAACAACATTGTTCTAAATAATGTAAATAATGTAAAGTTACAATTATTAAATTTTGCTTTAAAAGTATATGATGATATTATATATTTTCGATTTTTTTTAATTTTTTTTTTGTATTGTATTTTATTTTATTGTATGTCATCTTTGTTTGTATTTTATTTTACTAACATAATTCTTAAGTAATTCATTGTACTAACCAACTATGAGCCTATGGTGCTTGATAATAAAAGATTTTTATTTTTATTTTATTTATTACATAAATACAAATAAATATATACTTACCTGTAACACTATCGTTAGCATTACACCAACATATATATACAAAATGTATGCTAAAGTATTGTTATAGAAAACTTATAAATAGTCCTGGGTATTATTATCTCAGTATTCATATGTGCTCGGGCTATATGAAGTTTGCTGGTAAATTCAGACGTGGCGAAGTATTTCAATGCATAGCAGATACGACAGAGTTAAAAACTGGGAACAAGTTTTGAGCTCCAGGGACCAATTTACTAGTATACTTCGAGTTTTTGTTATAACGTAGCCGCCTACAACGTACACTATAAATAGTTTTGTTAAGTTGATGACTTAAAACATCTATTTTTGTAGGTATTGCCTTTTGTTTTTCTTGGATTATGAATTTTTAACCGTCTTCTGTAAAAGGAGGACGTTATCAATGCAATTATTTTTTTTATACTTGTTACCTCAGATCTTTTGTCAAATCTCACATGTCGTTTTGGTAAACAAATCTAATAGTTCTCTCTCTTTCTGTAATAGTTTTTAGAGTACACGAAATATAAAATATGAAGTGAAATGAGGTAACTGACTGTAATAATTAATTTTATTCGACTTGGATAAGTAACGAAAATGTTTCATTATGGTTCTCTTACTCAATCCGGGTGTGTAGTCTGAGGAAGTCGCCGATGAAGAGCGGTAAAGAGTAAAGATAAATATGCTGGAAAGGAGAAGCAAAAGAAAGCAACGAAAATATTCCTTTCTGTTTTTATAATCGTAGTTAAATATATATTTATAGCGAGTGATACATCGCTTTTAAATTATAGATATGAACTAATATTGAATATATTTGAAAACATCATTTTAAGCAACAGATTCTTTACAATTTTCTTATAAAAAATAATTATAAAATACAATTATTTTAAAATCGTTTGTGTTTAATTAACTGTATACACATTTAAAAAAACGCTTGTTTTGATGACACAAACAGACTCCCTATCATAAACCTATCTAAAACATTATAAACTTTAACCTATTGAAACTACATAGTTCAATAAAACATTAAATAAAAATAATATAATATTGGGTCCTAGAAGAACATACACTTACATAAGTGAATTAACCAACAAGTAAGTAAGAGTGGTTTTCTTGTTTATTTCAAAATGAAATTTGCTGTGACTTTGTTAATTTTAAATGAAAAAATTGATATGCGGCAGTGACAGTTAAGGCATACATTATGCTCCATATAGTTGAATAAGAAATATTCAATTTTATTCTTAAACTAGCGACCCGCTCGCGGCTTCGCTCGCTTTAACTACTGAATTGTTCATATAATGTACCTATGTTTGCAAAGCACTTAAGATTACTAATGTGAAAATTATTGAAACCTTAATGCAACCCACATTTTCGTAGCTCCAATAAGGATGTTCCAATTGTTTAAAAAAACACACACCTGAACAAATGACACAAACAACAGAAAACTTAAACGAAAGAAATTATAAACAACAGACTACCTACTATTCTCTTACCCAAAAATACTTAAACGAAAGATGTAACCAACAATGCTGCGACGAAATACATTATAATTATTGGATAACTCCAAGATACGTGCAATCGCTTCTAAATTTACTTTGCCATAGAGCCAGGCGCAGAATTGAAGCATTCTCTCGTCCATCTTCGTAGTAGCTCCGAACGACATTTGGGCGTTGGTTCCATGGCCGTGGTCTAAAGCGATAACCTGCTCTAGAGCAGACACAGAGAGAGGCGGTCAACTCAGTCAGGTGAGACCCTCGGTTTCCTGAGGGAGGCCCAGCTTAAACGACCTAGGATCAATGCAAGGCTCATGAGTCGCATTTGGAGGAGAATAGAAAGTCCCTCGGAAGTCATCTGACGTCTGACCTCGGGCGGCCGGATATGCCACGGAGTGCTGCTCCTTAGGTACAGGTGACCCGATACATTGGCGCAGCGGAATGCGTTGGACGCGAGACGACCAATGTGTACCTCCAAGCTTTCTATTTTTAGGTTGCGGTGATGCGAGGTGTTTCTCACGTAGTATGGCGCCTGCGTCACTCGACGGAGGATGAGGTTCTGGACCACCTGCAGGATTTCTCTTTGAGTGATACTCGCTGGGGCGATGTGATGTCATCAGTGTATAGTGCGTAGAGAGCAGGTGACAAAATGCTGCCCTGGGGAACAACGGCAACGATCGAGTCGCTGCTATACCTCGAACTCTTAACTCTCAAGAAAAAATGTCCTGTTACTGAGGCAGGGAGGCAAAGATATGCGCGACGTGCTGGGGGGTGCCGGCTCTGAGCACTTAATGAAGTAGGTCCGGGTGCCAGACGTGGTCGAATACGCGTACTACGTCGAAGAAGACTGCTATTGCTCTCTCCTTTCGGTTGATCGCTGTTACGGCGTAGTGTAACCAGAGTAGTATACCCGCTCGCCAAACTGCTCGCTTCATGGGTGGATGTGCGCCTGGAGAAGTGAGAGGAATAACTTCTCGGACAGCTTGGAGACCGCGCAAAGGAGGGTTATAGATCGGTACCCCTCAGGCTGCTATGGGCTCTTCCCAGCCTTGGGCAACATGATGAGCAGGCCCTCCTTCCATGCCCGGGGGAAGCTAGGCGGGTGCGGCGGGTCCATTTTTATAAGCAAAATGTCGAGGGCGCGGGGGAAGCGTGGAGGTCGGCGAGCCGTTACACAGCAAGAATTTTTTAGTATCGTAATTTCAAATCTGTGCTACTAATCAACATTTTGATCTACATTAAATGGCCAAGATAACTAATATACTTATTTATACACTGAGAGTAAGGGATAACATGAGTCGATATAGCTTTTCTCTAACACTATTTGTAATTTCGAAATATTGTAGAAAGCAAAATTTATAAGAAAATTAATAACTTATTTAAAAGGGTAAGAATTAATATCATTATTGACACACATCCCTCTCAATAAGTAAATATATTTAATTTATATATAATTTCCGTCTCATATACGCTTTCATTACTAAGATTTAAACGATTTTTATTTGCATTTCTTGTTCTACGACCTATATTTGAACGACTTTGTCGTGGTATAATTAAATTAAAAACATTTCCTATGTTTAAAAGGTAAAGAAAATAATAAAAGAACAGAAGAAGAGTAAACAAAATAAACAACAGGATACTTAAACGCAAGAAATGATAAACAAAAGCCTACCTACTGTTCTCTTAAACTAAAATACTTATACGGAAGAAATTATGAACAAAAGACTACCTACTATTCTATTAATCAAAAAAGACGAAACTTAATATATTAAACTCCAATTATCCAATACGTACAATCGCATCTACATCTACTTTCTACAGTACAGAGGCAGGCGGGCAGAGGGCGCGGCGGACGCGCTTCTATAAGCAAAACGTCGCGGGGCGCGGGGGGACGCATGGCGTGTGGCGAGCCGTTTCAAAGCAAGGATTTTTTGATATTGTAACAACTTCTAAAGTACTTATTAAAATGAAAAACAGTAAAAGACAGTTTTGATCTACATTAAATGGCCAACGTAACTAATATACTTATTTATATGCTGAGAGTAAGGTAATAAATGAAACTTGCGCCAAAACTGCGGTTTATAGACGGCGTGATGTGTCAACAATTAAATGCGTTTTTCTCTAAAACTATTCGTAATTTCAAATTAGTGTAAAGAGCAAATTTTATCTTCGTTTAACGTAGAAAATTAATAAAGTATTTAAAAGGATAAGGATTGATACCATTATGGACAAACATCCCTCAAAATAAAAAATATATTCAAATTACTATTTTTAGACAGAAATATGCTCACTGTATGTTATCCTTAGAAGATACGAATATGCTGTCGCTGACTTTTTTGTAGATCTTATTAAGAGGAATAATACTCTAGTACATTGTTTTCATGTAGGACTTACCATTAAAGCAGCGCATGCGTGAAAGTGTCTGAACGGGTAGGGCTTTATACACATTTATCATATTTATGTCAAATTACAATAAAATATACATATAATAAACCATATATAATCCTTCCCTGAGAAATACTCTACATAATGGTGAAAACCGCATCAAAATCCGTTGGGTGGTTTAGAAGAAGATAACGTAGAAAGGCCAGACAGAGAAAAAAATCGTTCTTATTTTATAAGATACTAGCGACCCGCTCGCGGCTTCGCCCGCTTAACTACTGAATTATTCATGTAATGTACCTATGTTTGCAAAACACTTAAGACTAATGTGAAAATTATTTAAACCTTAATGCAACCCGCACTTTCGTGGTTCCAATAAGGATGTTCCAAATGTTTAAGAAAACACACTTAAACAAATGACACAAACAATAGAAAACTTTAACGAAAGAAATTATAAACAACAGACTACCTACTATTCTCTTTCCCAAAAATACTTAAACGAAATATGTAACCAACTATGTCGCGTTGAAATACATTATAATTATTGGATAACTCCAAAATACGTGCAATCGCTTCTAAATTTACTTTGCTATAGAGCCAGGCGCAGAATTGAAGCATTCTCTCGTCCATCTCCGTAGTAGCTCCGAACGACATCTGGGCGTAGACACAGTATGAAATTGGAAGGATTATCAAATGCCATCTAGGCGGTCAACTCAGTCAGGGGAGACCCTCGGTTTTCTGAGGGAGGCCCATCTTAAACGACCAAGGTTCAATGCAAGGCTCATGAGTCGGATTTGGAGGAGAATAGAAAGTCCCTCGGAAGCAGTCTTACGTCTGACCTCGGGCGGCCGGGTATGCCACGGAGTGCTGCTCCTTAGTTGCAGGTGATACATTGGCGCAGCGGAATGCGTTGGATGCGAGACGACCAATGTGTACCTCCAGGCTTTCTATTTTTATGTTGCGATGATGCGTGGTGTTCCTCACTTAGTATAGCGCCTGAGTCACTCGACGGAGGATGAGGTTCTGGACCACCTGCAGGATGTCTCGTTGAGTGATACTCGCTAGGGCGTTGTGATATCATCAGTGTATAGTGCGTAGAGAGCAGGTGATAAACTGCTGCCCTGGGGAACAACGGCAGCCATCGAGTCGCTGCTAGACCTCGAACTCTCAAGTCTCAAGCAAAATATCCTGTCACTGAGGCAGGGAAGCAAAGACATGAGCGACGTGCTGGGGCGTGCCGGCTCTGAGCACTTAATGAAGTAGGCCCGAGTGCCAACGCGGTCGAATACGCGCGCTACGTCGAAGAAGACTACTATTGCACTCACTCTCCTTTCGGTTGATCGCTGTTGCGGCGTAGTATAACCAGAGTGGTATACCCGCTTGCCAAACTGCTCGCTTCGCGGCGCTTCGTGCGACTGGAGAAGTGAGAGGAATAACTTCTCGAACAGCTTGGCGACCGCGCTAAGGAGGGTTATAGATCGGTATCCCTCAGGCTGCGGGCTCTTCCCAGCCTTGGGCAACATCATGACCATTCCTTCCATGCCCGGGGGAAAGAAGCCAGGCGGGTGCGGCGGATCCATTTTTATAAGCAAAAGGTTGCGGGTCGCAGGGGGACGCGTGGTGGGCGGCGAGCCGTTACAATACAATAGTAAACAATATTTTAATCTATATTAAATGGCCAAAAGGTAACTATTATACTTATATATATACTGAAAGTAAGGGTTAAACATGAGTCGATATAGCTTTTCTCTAAAACTATTTGTAATTTCGAAATATTATAAAGAGCAAAGTTTATCTTTGTTAAACGTAGAAAATTAATAACTTATTTAAAAGGATAAGGATTAATATCATTATGGACACACATCCCTCACAATAAGAAAATATATTTAAATTACCGTCTAATTTCCGTCCCCTCTAGGCTTTCATTACTAAGACTTAAACGATTTTTATTTGCATTTCTTGTTCTACGACCTATGAACGACTTTTTCGTGGCATAATTAAATTAAAAAAAGAAATGTTTAAAAAGGTAAAAAATAATAATAAAAGAACAGAAGAAGAGTAAACAAAATAAACAACAGGATACTTAAACGGAAGAAATTATAAACAAAAAAAGACTACCTACTATTCTATTAATCAAAAAAGATGAAACTAAATATATCGCGCTGAAATAATACATTAAATTCTAATTATCCAATACGTACAATCGCATCTAAATCTACTTCGCTACAGAGGCAGGCGGGGAGAGGGGCGCGGGGGGACGCATAGCGCGTGGCGAGCCGTTTCGCAGCAAGGATTTTTTGATATTGTAACAACTTCTAAAGCACTTATTAAAATGAAAAACAGTAAAAGACAGTTTTGATCTCCATTAAATGGCCAACGTAACTAAAATACTTATTTATATGCTTTATGAGTAAGGGATAAACGAAACATGAGCCAAATCTGCGGTTTATAGCCGGCGTGATGTGTCAACAATTAAATGCGTTTTTCTCTAAAACTATTCGTAATTTCCAATTAGTGTAAAGGACAAATTTTATCTTCGTTTAACGTAGAAAATTAATAAAGTATTTAAAAGGATAAGGATTGATACCATTATGGACAAACATCCCTCACAATAAAAAATATATTCAAATTACTATTTTTAGACAGAAATATGCTCACTGTATGTTATCCTTAGAAGATACAAATATGCTGTCGCTGACTTTTTTGTAGATCTTATTAAGAGGAATAATACTCTAGTACATTATTTTCATGTAGGACTTACCATTAAAGCAGCGCATGCGTGAAAGTGTCTCAACGGGTAGGACTTTATGCACATTTATCATATTTATGTCAAATCAGAATAAAATATACATATAATAAACTATATATAAACCTTCCCTGAGAAATACTCTACCTAATGGTGAAAACCGCATCAAAATCCGTTGGGTGGTTTAGAAGAAGATCGCTTAGAAAGGCCAGACAGAGACGAAATGCGTTCTTATTTTATAAGATATAGAGATAGAGATAGAGAAGAGATATTTGGCGTACAAATATATATAAAAAGTTCGTAATGGTAATGACTAAAAGTATTTAGAAGCGCTAAAATAGTTGGACTGTTAAGTCGGTGAAAAAATTCTATGCCTTATATATCTTACTACTTTGCACGAAACTTCAAGTGGAAATGAAAAAACAATGAAAAGCTCAAGTGATGAAACGCTTTAAATGAGATGAGGTTGAGTTGAACTATTTATGTTTCCGTAAAGTTTATGTTTTCAATAAATATCTATTATATCCTACTAATGTTATAGAGGCATAAGAGTGTGACTGGAACGCGACGGTTGGGGGTTCAATCCTCACTCGGAGGAATTAATTATTATTTATTAATATTTTCATTTATTTGCTCTGGCACCATAGCAAAAACCTTCAACACGTATAAAAGAAATTGTTTTGCAGAATATTTTTATTTAACCTTTTAGCCGTGTCAGTTGAGGTATCCTAAAAACTTTATTTTTTTTTATCATTCGTATACAAATTCCAATAGTAACTGTAGCTTTTTTTCAAATCTTAACCTACATTGACAGTATTCAAAATATTTCTCGTTAGAAAGCTTAACGAGATAGCGCTATTGTTGTTGTATTGTTCAAATATACTTTTACTATTCACATTTTATTATAGAAATACTATTTTGATTTTATATCGAATGTATTTGATATCGCATAGCCCCTAAATAGAGGCAATTTCATGGATACTATTTCAAACTTTGTTAATACTTCATATTTTGACGACACAAAGTGTAACTGTACACGCGGCTGGTTGTTGTGTTTTGATCGAAACTCAGATTACAATAAATTGTGCGCGACTACTTAATTCCAGATTAAATTTTAGTGCAGTGCGTGAGTGTAGCACAGAACGAGCGAAATAATTGATTCGATTATACCCTCCATTCGGCCGGTGTAATACGTGATCTCTGTTTT
The DNA here is from genome assembly GCA_021202915.1 of Heliconius himera. NCBI lineage: Eukaryota > Metazoa > Arthropoda > Insecta > Lepidoptera > Nymphalidae > Heliconius > Heliconius himera. The sequence continues at coordinate 500,346 of JAJHJA010000464.1, read as the reverse complement.
CAGGGTTCCTTATCACAAAAGATAAAAACGGAACCCTAATAGGATTACATTGTTGTCCATCTTTCAAGACCAATTATCTCAAGACTACGTGGAGATTACAAACTTATATTTGTAGTTGTTTTCATATAAAATTAGTGCAAATGCGCGCTAACTTAAGTTTGTCAACTTTTATTGGCGTTGTCAAGTTGAAATTTCTGTTGACCTATATCTTGAATTTGGTACGAAAACTTCAGTGGGCGAGTCCGACTCGCACTTAACCGGTTTTTTTTTATTCGCGTTTTGATGATCACTCAAAAACAATAGTTTTATCCTCCTGGTTTGACTTAACAAAATATGATCAATGAGGTGAAATTATCAAATAGAATTTTAAATATTTCAACATAAATTTTAAGAACAATCTACGATTTTTCGAAACGACAAAATATAAACAAAACTTATAAAATATGGCTGACTATTTTTTTGAGTTACCTTGAGGTAATGGATTGTTTTGGTTACACGCAATTTTAAATATGTATGTATATATTTAATATTATATAAAATATTTTAAAGTACACTTAATATATAGAGGCCAGTCGTGACGCAGCGGCCCATAGTGTGCGACTGATTGTGGTTTCGATCTCCACGTGAGAAACTGAAATATTTATTTAAATTAATCTTTTCATTTCTTCACTCTGGTGGTGAGGCAAAGCGCAGTTCGCGCAGCGAGTTCCGCCACCAACGCGCAATATGTTCAGAATTAGACGAAAAGTGAAGAATAGAGTGTCTTAATAATATGTTCCGTCTGCCTACCCTGCTTTGTGGGTAATACAGCGAGAAGCTGATTTAATTTTTCTTTAACAAAGTATATTAAATATATACATTCATGTTTTACAAATAGTGTCATTTTAATAAAATTTATTGATTGGATTCCAGAAAACAAATTCTACATATGTTTTTCCAAAAAAATCGTATAGATAACTTATAGATTTTTTTTAAAGTGTTATTCTACACTTAAGAAAGAAAAATACTTATTTAGAAAACGTATAAAAATTTGAACGCAGCGGGACTCGAACCCGCGCCGCGTCTCCTGGAAACCGACCAGGTGGTCGGTTTCCAGGAGACGCGGGTTCGAGTCCCGCTGCGTTCAAATTTTTATACGTTTTCTTAATAAGTATTTAACTTATAGATTTTATTTTATATCGTTTCCATATTCCATGAGATAAAAAAAGTCAACAAATTCACATAATTTTCTCTTTTGTTTAGCATAAAATCTTATCAAAATCCTTTACGTGATCTCTAAAGATAAAACCGGACAAACTAAGAGTGATTAATGGTGACACATACATGCATACGTAGTTAAAGAGAAAATTGTTTACGTTACTAAAGTACACACTAACAGTTTTAAACTCCTCACAGTCCCTAAGGTATCATGGCACGTAAAACTTCTCCAATCTTCTATATTTAGTTTGATAATAAACTAGAAATTTCCCCCATTTACGTATGAATGCGACATAATTTTAAGTCGCCGCCTGCTTTAAAGGGAAGCAATAAATATTTTAGAGCTAAACATAAACCAAGCCGTAAATTGAGACATATTAACATCTTTTTTGTATGATATTATTAAAATATAACATTTGTATATTTATTAGATTAATTTTAAAATTGTAAAAGATAAATTGAGTTTTTCATATTAAGTATTAAAAGGCTTATTATCTGGATTTAGTTTAGATATTAACGGCCATTGAAGTCTTTATTTTCAGTAATTTACGTTTCATTTATTTTTATCTGTATAAAGCTAATTGAATTGCACAACGAGGCACAAGCGAGGTATCTTATGCGTTTGGATTAGTTACTGTGAGTTATATTAAAATAATACATACAATATTTATTAAAAACAGATTTTAAACAGAGAGTTTATCTTTCTTAATGCGTTATATAATTTAACAAGGTCATGTATGTAATGGAATAAAATACTGCCACTTTAAAATATCTTTTATTGATATATTAAAAAAACAAAAAAAGAATAATCAGCTTTACGCTGTATCTAGCACGCAGATTCAGAAGACTCTCCGTTCCTCTCCAAACAAACCAAATACGACGATAAATACTTATATAATAAACAAATAAACAAAATTTCAAAGTTTATGCTATATTGCACTCGAATATGTGAAATAAACTTAACTTAGACTACCACCGTAGGATAATATCAGTTCTGTAGACGCTAAGTTACGACGTAGAGTCATCGTAGCTACCGCTTCGAAATATACATATACTAGCGGCCCACTCTCGGCTTCGCCCGCATACCTTCTACATACTCTTTTATTTTGCTGATGCCATAAGATTGATTTTATAATTCATACATTCAATGATTTTTCATAGTTTTGAGGAAGTGCAAGCGCTGCGTTACTGCTTGCGAGGACCACGGGACTGGAGCCTAGGCTTGCGGCCGTAAACAGAGCGTTGAATTATTTTCATTTATTTTTAATTTTCTCGAAAATTGTAAGTCCAAATTAAGTACATGCTACAAAGCCAAAGCTTATCTCCATGATTTTTCTGATGATGGAATAAATTTAGCTCGTAAGTTTCGATATTTTTGACAAATAAAAAACATTAAAATGTCACCTTGGCATGTTCAATTATTTTTTGCCACAAAATCCCTTAATGTGACTTATTAATGAGAGATAGATAGGGTATCGCGGACATTATTTGGAAAGTAATAAAACTGAATCTTTTTGTATTACAATGTATATACATATATTTAGTCTTTTCTGCAGCGCACGCAGTTAAAGTAATTCGATCGCGTTCCTAATTATTCTTAATTCATAATTTAAGGCTAACTAAGAATTAAACCGTAATGTTATATAGTCTATAGCACTCCTGAGGTACGTAGCTTTCATACAAAACAAAACGCCCACCGAGAATGCTGTACAAAAATTTGGAGGACGAGCTTTTCCTGGAATTCAGGCTTAGCTTAGCCAGAGCCCTTTTAAATTATGCCTCACTTGAAAAAAAAATATGGCTGTTTATATTAAAATGCGTATTTCGATGCCATAAAGGGAATCAAAATCAATAAGGTACTTTCGGTTAACGTAGAATCTAATTTGGCACCTACAAGTATCTACAGGAAGTACTAGTTTAGGAAAAAATCAGAAAACTATATATTTGTGGTTAAATCCTAAAAAAAATAATATTCCTAAAAAGGACAAGGTTTGGCAATAAAATACTCTGGTTAAGCTAAGCTTGAATTTCAGAAAAAGCTCAAGACCTGCAATTTCTGTACCGAACCCTATTCATGCTTGTTTGTTTTTTTCAGCTTTTAGATATTTTATTTTTGAAGCTTCTGGAAGAAAATATGGATAATTTCTAATTTGTTAAAAATAATATATCTTATAATAACGATACAAATTGTACATATTTTTTTGCCAATGGTTTCCTAAGAAACTTTAAAATGATTTGACATAAAAAAAAGAAATACGTATATTCTTATTATTTCTACATTTTCTACAACATGTTTTACTAAATGTAATAAAGTTACAAAGTATACTACTGATATCTGTATAATGTATATTTAATTAGTCCTATTATTAATCAATGTCTCGTTCCAAAGGAAGTGATTAATGAAAGCTAAAGAAGTACACATTGATCAAATAATAAGTAGTATGAAAAAGGTTACAAAAAAATATTATAATAAAAAGTTTATATGTAATCGTTGTAAGCATTTTTAACAAGCTTTGTTATATCACTTGCAATTTGACTTTAAAATTCGATGTTATATTTATTTCATAAACAAAAACAAAAACTTTAACTTAAAATGCTCATTACATTTCTTAAAGTATCTGTAAAATAAAATTGGATTAATACTTATTTAGAAAACGTATAATAAATTTAACGAAGACAAGGTCAAGATGGGGAAGTATTTATTGTAGAACGAGATTTAAATCCAAAATTACAACTCTTAATATATTACAATAGCAGCAGATCAATAAACAGGATAACCGATATTTATCTTTTAATCCGATTATAAGTTGTACGGGTGCCGAACAGTAACACGCTTGTTAACAGTTCTATTGTCTCAACTAACTGGGATCAAAGAATTCTTCATTTTTAGAATTGCAAAAAAGAAAAAAAAATACTTCTAAATTAACTTGAAAGATTGTTTTTTTCTGTATTCCAATGGACAATACACTTGCAATTTCGATATTAATTTTAGCTATCTCGAGATAAATGATCTTGACAGACAAACATACGGAATATAAAATGATCCTAAAAGGGTTCCGTTTGTACCTTTTGCGGTACAGCACCCTAAATAAGGAAATGAAATAATTAACTTGTAAAACAGTTATTCATTATTCACTAACTTAGCTCTACAATTACAGTAGAAAGCAGAATCAAAACCTTTCATTCAAAACAAAACAAATTGTAAACTTTATGTTGTAAATGTTAGTGAGTAAACAATAAATAAATTATACAGTATACAGGCCCAAGTAGCGCCGGAGGCTGTTACTAGTGGAATATTTATGCGAAATTGTCGGAAATTTAGCAGTGCCTCGCAGATATTGGTATAAAATAACAAGATTACATCTAATAGTAGCAGTTCTACAGTTATTATTTGTATAGGAGCTTAAGCTATGGAGGTAAAGCCCTGTTTCCGTTTGAACATCCACGTGATTCATAAACCATTACATGAATGTATTAATTGGTTTGCTAAATCTCTGTACGCATATAACAATCTAACAAACAAAGCTTTTAACGTCAATTGAAATAATATGCTTTTGATTCTGACTCTACCTACAGGTGAATAGTAGCGAATAAAGGAAATTTAAATACAAAAATCGGTCAAGTGCGAAACGGACTCACCAATGGCTTACTATCAACTTTAGGATTGTAGGCAACGGAGAGTACAAATTATAAAGACAAATTTAATTTTGTGGGCATACGCACTCATTCTGTTAGAAATAAACTACAAATATAAGTATGTAATTTTTTTTTTGTTATTTTCACTTTTCGAATTGTTGCGCACTTTGGAAATTTCATGTCTGTAACAGGAAGTATCCTATTACAGATATGTGATGTTTCATTAAGCATCGCTGCTTTTTTTCATTAAAAAACCAGATATAATTTTTTTTTTTACTTTTTGTAGGGAGGTTTTTTGAGTAATTATCTTTGGGTAGCGGAAATTTGTAAAAATGTCCCTAAGAGATGCTATCAACATGAATAAATTGTAACAAGCGTATAAAAATTTCAACGTAGCTTGATGAGAACGTATGGCTTAGTGGTCAGAGCGCCTGGTCGGTTTCCAGGAGGAGCGGCTTCGAATCCCGCTACGTTCAAATTTTTATACGTTTTCTAAATAAATATTTCTCTTTCCTAAGTGTGGAATAACTTTAAAAATGTTAAAAATATCTACAGAACAATTTGTAAAAAAAATATTATTTATCTTACGCTTTGCATAAGTTTGGTTTCAGCATATTCTAAATATGATGATTCAAACTGGACGTGGAACACACCTGTTCCACTATCTACATACGTATATACGTTATTCAAAGACATAAATCAAATATAGGATCCTCTGTCGAGGACCGCTATCGTGTAATTGTATATATAGATATTAAGTATTCTGCTAATTCACCAATGTAGCATCTAATATTGGTGTTTTTTAAATTTATATTTAGGTGTTTTAGTTATGCAAAGGTTTACTGTCCCTAAAGGAATATAAATATATCACCAATATATAAGAGGCCAGACGTGGCGTTTGGCCATAAGCGTGTGACTGTAAACACGATAGGTGGTTGGTTCGATTTCCACTCGAAGAAATTAATTAATTAAATATTTAATATCTTCATTTCTTTCCTCGCCTAGGCAAATCGTGGCATTGAGTTCCGCCAATCATCACTTATATTAACGCTAGTCTACCCTGCTACGTGCAGGATACACCGCGAAGTTGTAGATAAATGTATTATAAAAAAATATTTTAAAATTATTGTAAAGCAAAATAATTATAGAGTTTCAGAAACATTTAAATAAAGTTACTTTACGTTAATAGGAAAACTCATAGATAATGTTCCTCGCTCGCTTCATTAGCTTCGCTCATTAGCCTGAGTTCGCATAATACTTTCTAGTCTTTAACTCAGCGAAATTAAAATATTTACAAATTTCTCCTGCTCCTGTAGGAAAAGAAAAAAAAAACATCCTTATAACTCACATTGAGTTTCTTAGTATATTAATATTTTTTATGAATATTTATTATTAGAGGCCTGTCATAGTGCAGTGGTTTTGGGTTCGATTCCCACTCGGGGAAATAAGATATGTAATATTTTCATTTCTTCGCTCTGGTGTCGAGGCAAAAACGCTATAAGTTTAAGTTACGCTTTAAATGGCGGAAATTGGGGAACAGAGTATCTTAACATTAGCTTCCCTTTCCTACCCTGCTGGGTGGGGAATACAATGTGAAGTTAAAAAAATATGAATTACGAATATAGAACCTACTATTTGTTCTGTAGACTGGCACTGTAATTTGAAATTAAGCCCTTGTTTCAAATGCTGATATCGTAAACACATCTCATATCGGCGTTGGCCATTCTTTGTAATTAATATTGATTGTTGGATTGGTTGACGGATGACATAACAGATGGCGAATGACGAAAAGATGATGACGGATTTATTATTAATCAATTCAGACACCGTGGTAGGATTACAAATATATACAAATAAATACCAATTTTTGGTTTTATAACAACATCAAACGACTAGTTGTGTTTATAGTTGTAAAGGGATCACGACAGTTGCCGCCTGCGGTATTACACGTGTGTGATTTTTATTGGACTTATGAACTAATAAGGTTACTTCGGAACTAGCTGACATTGTTGCTTGTGTCATATAAACGACACAAACAATGTCGTACAAATACACCAAGATAGACCTTCTTTAGAGGGTCCAAAACCAATTCCTCCGAATAGCATCCGGATGTCTATGGTAGACACGCAGCGTGGACCTACACAAAGATTTAGAATTAGAATCGTTATTCTGCAAACGCAGTAAGGAATTCTGCAAACGCCTAGCCAAGCGCTACTACGAGCGTGCAGACTCCCACGCCTACCCACTCATTGTGGAAGCGTGTAAGTACGCTCCTCATAAAACCCATTTCTTCGACTCCCTCGCAACGTCTTTCTAGATCCCGACGATCCAATTATTGCCGCAAACGCCTAGTACATAGGCAGAATTCATTACTTTGTCTCACGACACATTCCGCCGCCATAAGAGATGACGAGACCAGTCCTATTGAGATAGGTAGGTACGTTCGTGCCTCGGCGCGACGGGGCCTAACGGTCAAAATCCTCCCAGCGTACCCAGGGCATTCCTCTGCGATCACCATCTCCTTACGAGCGTCCATCAAAGCTCATACTTTTTCTTCAGGGGTGAGCTACTCTCGCCCCTCCCCGCCCGGTGACGCTGTCAAGACGATCATAGGTCGACAAGAAAAAGGAAACAAGTCGAAAATTGTCGTATGCCGCACGTAGCAGGGCAAGCAAAGGAAACTTACCTAAGACCTCCGCTCTCTAATGCTCTCGAGTGGGGATCGAACCCACACCCGTCACGTTACAGTCTCACACTTGTCTCCTGCGTCTCGAAGGCCTCAACGACCGGCCTAGTAATTTCTTAATCTTCTAATTTAATATAATATCTTATACATCAGTATTGTAAAGTGTCTTTCCGGTCAAATTTTTACTGGAAGTGCTCGCCAGCACAAATAAAATGAGTCCAAACCAAATGACTTGTCCTATTCTTAGTTCAAAAGTCCTTTCGGCCTCCTCCTGGCTCCATGTGCAGTCTCTAGAGATTAATGTCTATTGTATTTAACAAATTAAGCCCTTTCATGTACAAAATTTCTAATTCGCCATTAGTTTGTGGCATTTTGAATTAGCAACAATATTGATCGAGGCCACTGTGGAGCAAGGGCATAAGCGTGTGACTGGAAACACGTCAAGGTTTGAGTTCGACTACCACTTGAAGTGAAGTTTGTAATTTCCATTTCTTCGTACTAGTTTCGCGACATTGAGTTCCACCACTCAATACCTCCAGAATTTGGCGTAAATCCAGAATTTAGAGCTGCGATTGGGCTCAGATAAACATATATTAAGTTACTTGCATATGTTACGATACCTGTTTCAATTATTATGCTATATTTCAATAATGAAATAATTGAAAAGAACTTAATTAAAACCAATATCTTGATTTTGTCGTATTGTTTACTTTGTGACGAAAATATGTGCTTCATTATGCTGACACAACCACGACTCGACAGTTCCTAGAAAATGAGTAATACAAAAAGTACATTGTTTCATTTCAGAAATGATTTTTGTTGTTTCTTCAGTATACGTATATTTATATATTACTTGTCAACTGTATGCCAATGAGGCCGGTCGTGGCGCAGCGGCACGAGTTGTGACTGCAATACCGACTGGTTGTGGGTTCGATCCCCACTCGAGGAGATGAAATATTTACTTAAATTTATATTTCCATTTCTTCGCTCTGGTGTCGAGGTTAAGCGCGGCGTTGAGTTCTGCCACTCAACACGCAATGCCTCCAGAATTCGGCAGAAAGTGGAGAACAGAGTGTCTTAACACTAGGTTTCCTCTGCCTACCTGCTGTGTGCTTGATACAGCGTGAAGCTAATTTAATTTGTATGCCAAATAACAATGCACGATATAGTGAGTTACTAAAATTCATATTGCGAACAAATCATCATCATTGTTAAGCAATAATCAATTATGCCAACTCAATTAAAGCAAAAGCATTTTCATTTTATGAAAGTAGTAGTTAGTAATAGGAAATATTATATTTACATAGATTAATTAAATAATGTAAAATTATAAATATAAATAGAATATATTAAATTTTGCTTTATTTGTAGCTTTGTTAATGTAATGAGGGTGTTATTAGTAACCGCAATTAGCTATGGCTACTAATTAGTAAGCTTACAGCCCTACTCATAGACAACAATTATTATTTAACTATGTTTTGATCGGCAAAATACCGTATACGTGGCATATAGATTTAACCTGCTATGATCTTAGGATATTCCATAAATGAGTAGGTGATGTTAAATTATCTTGATTAAAATACTACATGGTAAAGAAATATTAAAATTTAAAAATATATATAATGACTAGTACTGTATATAATGGTAAAACCTACAAAGTTTGAGTACGTCATGGCTTAGCGGCAGCTCTCAAAAATTTGGAGGAAAGTCGATACACCTTTCTTTAATTTTTTACTTTTCTTTTTTTTTTACGCAGGACTTGTCATGACTTCACAATTTTTCCAAAGTGTGATTTGAACCTATATATAGGCAGTGGTTGTGGGTTCGATTCCCACTCGGGGAAATGAGATATGTAATATTTTCATTTCTTCGCTCTGGTGTCGAGGCAAAAACGCTATAAGTTCCGATACTAACACGAAATGCCTTCAAAATTTGGCGGAAATTAGGGAACAGAGTATCTTAACATTAGTTTCCCTTTTCCTACCCTGTTGAGTGGGAAATACAATGTGAAGTTAAAAAAATGTGTATTACGAATTTGTACCTACTATTTGTTTTGTAGACTGTCACCGTAATTTGAAATTAAGCCCTTGTTTCAAATGCTGATATCGTAAACCCATCTCATATCGGCGTTGGCCATTCTTTGTAATTAATATTGATTGTTGGATTGGTGGACAGATGACATAACAGGCAAATGACAAAAAGAGGATGACGGATTTATTATTAATCAATTCAGACACTGTAGTAGGATTACACATATATATAAATAAATATACAAATTTTTGGTTTTATAATAATATCAAACGAGTAGTTGTGTTTATAGTTGTAAAGGGATTAGGATAGTTGCTACCAGCGATATTACACGTGTGTGATATTTTATTGGACTTATGAACTCACAAGGCTACTTCGGAACTAGCTGACATTGTTGCTTGTGTCGTGTTCGCTTACACCAAGATAGACCTCCTTCAGAGGGTCCAAAACAAATTCTTCCGAATAGCATCCGGATTCCCATGATACTCACGCAGCGTGGACCTATACAGAGATTTAGAATTAGAATCGTTAAAGGAATTCTGCAAACGCCTAGCCAAGTGCTACTACGAGCGTGCAGACGCCCACTCCTGCCCATTCATTGTGGGAGCGTGTAAGTACGCTCCTCATCCAAATCTACTTCTTCGACTCCAGCGTCCTTCTAGATCCCGAGATAGCCAGGATTCATCACTAAGTCTCAAGACACACTCCGACGCCGTAGGAGACGACGAGGCCAGTCCTATGCACGGCACGGTCGCGTTACAGTCACACACTTGTCCCCTGCGCCGCGATGGCATCAACGACCGGCCTAGCAATTTCTTAATCTTTTAAACAACATCTTATACATCAGTATTGTAAAATGTATTTCCGGTCAAATTTTTACTTGAAGTACTCGCCAACACAAATGAAATGAGCCAAACAAAATGACATGTCTACCTTTCTTAGTTCAAAAGTTTTTACGGCCTCCTTCTAGTTCCATCTGCAGTCTCTAGAAGTTAAGGGCAACCTTTCATTTACAAAATTTCTAAAATCTAAATAATATAATCTATAAAATTTCTCTCTCGCCATTAGTTTGTGGCCATTTTGAATTAGCACCAATATTGATCGAGGCCGTTGTGGAGCAAGGGCATAAGCGTTTGACTGTAAACGCGTCAAGGTTTGAGTTCGACTACCACTTGAAGTGAAGTTTGTAATTTCCATTTCTTCGTACTAGTTTCGCGACATTGAGTTCCACCACTCAATACCTCCAGAATTTGGCGTAAATCCAGAATTTAGAGCTGCGATTGGGCTCAGATAAACATATATTAAGTTACTTGCATATGTTACGATACCTGTTTCAATTATTATGCTATATTTCAATAATGAAATAATTGAAAAGAACTTAATTAAAACCAATATCTTGATTTTGTCGTATTGTTTACTTTGTGACGAAAATATGTGCTTCATTATGCTGACACAACCACGACTCGACAGTTCCTAGAAAATGAGTAATACAAAAAGTACATTGTTTCATTTCAGAAATGATTTTTGTTGTTTCTTCAGTATACGTATATTTATATATTACTTGTCAACTGTATGCCAATGAGGCCGGTCGTGGCGCAGCGGCACGAGGTGTGACTGCAATACCGACTGGTTGTGGGTTCGATCCCCACTCGAGGAGATGAAATATTTACTTAAATTTATATTTCCATTTCTTCGCTCTGGTGTCGAGGTTAAGCGCGGCGTTGAGTTCTGCCACTCAACACGCAATGCCTCCAGAATTCGGCAGAAAGTGGAGAACGGAGTGTCTTAACAACAACTAACTAGGTTCCCTCTTCCTACTCTGCTGAGTGCGGGATACAGCGTGAAGCTAATTTAATTTGTATGCCAAATAACAATGCACGATATAGTGAGTTACTAAAATTCATATTGCAAACAAATCATCACCATTGTTAAGCAATAATCAATTATGCCAACTCAATTAAAGCAAAAGCATTTTCATTTTATGAAAATAGTATTTAGTAATAGGAAATGTTGATTTACATAGATTAATTAAATAGTGTAACATTATAAATATAAATAGTATATATTAAATTTGGCTTTATTTGTAGCTTTGTTAATGTAATGAGGGTGTTATTAGTAACCGCAATTAGCTATGGCTACTAATTAGTAAGCTCACAGCCCTACTCATAGACAACAATTATCATTTAACTAAAATTTAAAAATACATATTAGTACTGTATATAATGGTAAAAACTACAAAGTTTGAGTACGTCATGGCTTAGCGGCAGCTCTCAAAAATTTGGAGGAAAGTGGATACACCTTTCTTTAATTTTTTACGCAAGACTTGTCTTGACTTCACAGTTTTTCCAAAGTGTGATTTGAACCTATATACCTATAATCAAGGGTTTTCAGAGCAGAATCAAAGAGATAATAGAGATGCATCAGGCGACAACTAAGTCCTAGTTTTAAATGCACCTAATCAGTCTGATTAATGGGTGCACGAGCTCTTACAAGGCGACGAGCGATGTAATGTGAAAATTTGGCAATGTGCTGCATACAATGTGTTAAGTTACAAGTATAGTTTTAGGTATAGTATTTATTATTTTGCCATTATTTATTTTAAAAAATAAAGATTTTAATATTCTAAGAATTCTCCATGTGGATGTCAGGTCCATTGAACAGCAGAGAAAGAAGCTCGAAGCAAATCCTGAGACTATCCAAGTCAATGGTTTACGGGGCCTTTTGATAATCTGCATTCACAGGCACCTCCTGAAAATCTTTCTTTAAGTCCAGGATTCTGCATGTTCTAGCATGGATTTTATTGATGTCAGACTTTTTTTTGTATGTGTGTTCCTACGTGGTGTTATACAGCCCAAGACTTGGCCAATTTTGATGATTCTTATGTAAATCGATTCGTATGCCATATTGTTAAAATAAAATAAAATCGATGAACTACGTCAAGTATCGTTAAATGAGTATTCAAAAATTGATTGTTAGGTTCCTTGCATAATTTTTTGTTGTTTGTTATTTTAACAACTATTCTTGCTGATTTTCATACTTATTGTTATAAGTATACCTGTGGTTATACTTTTTCGTACATATCTTTAAATAATATTATAAACAAAAAATGTAAAATAGTCAACAACAGATAGAAAATCGTAAAGATGTATTTTCTTATGTCCAATATGGCGTTCTGTCGATGTCAGTGTTCGTGGTGATTTATGAATCCAGGTGAAATAAGATTATATCTGGAAACCGGAATGTAGGAAGGAAAACTGAAGTCATTTGTTTCTTTTTCCTACGAAAAGTCATTTGTTTTTTAATTATGGCCATGATTTTTTTAAATTAAATGAATTTTGTAAAATTAAATTCTGAAAAATATAAGTATAATTTGCATAAATATTGATATATTAGAATATTTTACAATATACTTTATATTTTTTATAGTCGTAGACAAGCGCATATACTGATAGCATTTTTAAGTTACTCGTTCTATATATATTTACGTGTTATAGTAATATAAAACGAAAATGTATAATTCATGAAAATTATTCCTATTGGTTGAGAGATCTAATTAGAGAGAAGCACTAGAGGGGCATATCATTCAATTATAAAATGTCAATTTAAAATTTAATTTCTAGTTCTCTATAATTATAATATTCCTATTGTACAGTAATAATTAATTACAACAGAGTTTCATTTCCTTCACTGTTTGCCTTCCGATGTTTTATGTGAAAACATGGTCTGAAATACATTTGTTACGCTGATATTTTTTTCAATTCTATTGTAATTACTAGCTAATTTTTGTACAGTAAAAACGCATTTTTGTCAAACAATCTATTTTTTTTTGCTTTACACTGTATCCAGCATAATACAGGGTAGGGAGAGGGAATATATACTAATAATACAATTGTAACGGATGCACCCATCCATCACAACTGTACATGGAAGATACACAAGGAAAAAATGTTATTGGGGACCTTTATTAACCTTAATTATGGCGAAAAGTGGGGAATGAAGTGTAACAGTTGGTTGGAAACTGGTTTGATTTGATTTGATTTAATATTTACATTTGTCAATGGACAAAGCATGGCTTTGTGTTCCGCCATTCAACAGGCAATGTCTCGAATTTGCGTGAAAAGGGGTAAAAGTGTATTTAAATTAGATTCCCTCTGTATCCTCTGTTATTTGCGAGATATTAGATATAGCGTGAAGCTGAAATAAATTATTTTTTGAACAAAAAAAACCGACTTCAGATAACTAAAAAGTTAAAAATATTTTTACATGAAGTAAAACGTACTTTGATTTTGTTAAAATAAAATGAAAAAAAAAGATTTTATAATTTTGAGGTCGGTGCCAAGTAAAACAGACTTAGTATTTCATCATTGTAGTAAGGTTGTTCTAGCATTGGCTTGATAAGTGTATAATAGATCAGATAATTTATCACATATCAGATAATCAGACGCCGTCTTGGTACAGGAGTCAAGCGTGCAACGCGATGATTGTGGATTCGATTCTTACTCAGGAGAAAGATCATTTAATATTTTCATTTCCTGGCTTTGGTAACGAGGCAAAGCATGGCGTTGAGTTCTACCATTTAACACGCAATGCCTCTGTCAGAAAAAAATCAGCGGAAAGTGGGAGACAAAAGGTCTTAGCACTTTTGCACACGCGAAAGGCCAAGCACAGATAGATGACGCTGATTTTTATTTTTGTTATTTTTTTACTTATTAAGATTGCAAGAAATGTAAGAAAAGATAAAACATATATATATATAGCGTTTTATATTTGTCAACAGGTGCTGTAAAAGAGAATTGTAACAAGGAAGAAGATCTTCTCCAACGATGCTCAATGTCATTACCAGTGCTCAGCTCATCAGATATCTCTTTTAATACATATGTTATTTATAGTTTATTTTTGTTTATATTATTCATATTATTTTGTATAGATGTACTACGAATCAAAAATTTTAAAGTTATTGATAACGCTCTATATTCCATGTTTTGTTGCCATGAAAAATTTTCCGATACCTTATTTATGAAGAAGGAAGTTTGCGTTGAAGTTTCCCCAAGACTACGTCAGCACCACGGAGGGGGAACTTTGATCGAAATGGCACGTAGTAGTTAGCCCATCTTAATTTAGTGTTCTTGTTTGTGGTAAACAGCAATTTGACGCGAGTTGTCCGACTGACTAACTTTACCCGCCGCTTGATTAGACCTTTGAATAGCCAATGAGGCTTTTAGTTGAAATTTCGGTCGACATAATTATTGTTTAAAATCATAAACGTCACATTTTGCAGTTAACTGAAATATCACGACTAAAGTTCATATTTGGTCAATTTAGTATGTCCACTATAATGATGGTTGTGTACAAATTATAATATGCTGTTATAATGTGAGGCCTGTCATGGAACTGTAAAAGCGGTAGGTTGTGGGTTCGATTCCCATTCGATGATGTGAAATATTTAATATTTTCTTCTCTCTTCTTCGCTCTCGTGTCGAGGCAATGCCTCTACAATTTGGAGGAAAGTGGGGAACGGATTGTTTTAACACTAGGTTCCCTCTGCCTACTCTGCTGCATGCGGGATAAGGCGTGAAGGTATAATATGTTCAATTATATTATTTTACATTAATGTACTCTCTGTAATTGCGGTACAAGATAATTTATAATTTACCAAACCATTAATCATAATTTATAAACAATTTCTCAACAAACTTGAGACGTTATAATAAATTTATTAATTTCACAGCGAACTGCGACTTGGCATAAAGTGTATCGATAACTAAACCGAAGTTTGTATGGACCGTGGGATTTACCTGAAGCTGATTATTATTATTATATTTTACATGTTATAACGCAAACGCATTCTTTTAGAATGAAAAGCTAGACAAACATAATTATGTATCTTGAATGTTAATTTTGTTCACAGTTTCGGAGACTGTATAAATATTAGTATCAAAATTATGACTAAAACAGAATTTATATTTATACTATTTAAAATTTTGAATTATTCATAGTACACTAGAGTTTAGCGGTCTGCGATTAAAATATCCATTGAAATTTGTACTACAGCTATAATTCATTAAAATTTTCATGCGAAAGGATACAGAATGTTAATTTATTTGATTTCTATGAATTATTCTGTCAAGACGAGCAACCTATCAACATCTGAAGAGTTTGAAGTTCTCGGAGCAACCAGTATTTAATTCTCATCATGAATATTAGATGGTGGAGTTCATTAAGATGTTCGATCAATTATAAGGGCTGCCTCATTAATTATTACTTATACAAACTCGTTTACTTATAGGCAATTTTGGTATAAGCGTTGAAAGATTTAATATAAATTGTTTGTTTATGATAGACCTAGTGAGATTGAAGTTGTTTGAATTTTGCGCAACACAAATATTGGCTATGGTTCGATGTTTCTGTGGCCGCTTCTGTTTGATGTTTAGTAATAAATTATAAATGCATAACAATTTATGATATCCACTTAGATATATAATATTTTATAATGTTCAATATTTTTTCTCATTTTAACCCTTAAAGGCTATGTGAGTGTAAAACACCCCGGTAGATTTAATTTTTAGTCGCTACACTCTTTAATTTTTGTCACAGCGTATTACAGTACACACTTTTGTGTATTCTCCTAAATTATTTGTAACCCTTGAACGTGCGAGAGAAGTAGTCGTCAGAACGTAGTATCTTCAAAAATTTTAAATCAAATTTGTACTAGCATTTGCCGACGAGCCGACTGATTTAGAGAACTTATAGGAAGAAGTTAATCTTCAAGATGATTTCTAAATTATTGACGATTAAGAAGAACTTCCGTCTCATCACTACGAGAACACTTTGCAAATGAAAACAGAAAAAGATATATTTGAAAATAACTAAAAGTTCCCTAACAATTTAAAGTTTTTTTTGTCATACTTTTGAGGAAAAAATTCTATATATTTTTTTAATATATAATTTATTAAAGTTAGCTAGTTTAAGGACAACATATTGTACTTGATAGAAATAAAAAAAATGGTTTGTATTTGGATTTCAACTTGTTATCTATATATATAAAAGGACTTGTGCTGACTGACTGAGGTAAGACGCACGCAGAGCCGTAACCGCTGATGGTAGAAACGTGAAATTTGGGCAGATGTTTATTTTCATATTCTGGACATCCACTAAGAAGGGAATTTGAAAAATTTTAACTCTAAAGGGATGAAATAGGGGTTGAAAGTTTGTATGGAATTTTTTTTTAATCTTTACCGATTTTTATAAAATTTGAAATTCAGACTCTTAAAAATATTTCATTGAACACGTGTTTCATGGTTTTTAAGAATTCACCTCCTAAGGGTTCAAATAAGGGGTTGAAAGTTTATATGGAAAAATCTTTAAATTGCCACCGATTTTTATAAAAATTTAAATTCAGACTGTTAAAAATATTTTATTGAACACGTGTTTCGTGGTTTTTTTTAAATTCACTCCTAATAAGCGGGCGAAGCCGCGCGCGCCCTCTAGTTATATATAAAACATTATGGTCCCTCTTGTATAGTCAGCTGTTTAAGTCATATTTTTAAATGTTTATTTTGACAAAAATATATACAAACAACTACATATATTTATTAACATAGATCTAAATTATCTGGCAAAAGTAAGTTGTTCACAGTTTCTTATAATTAATTAATTAGTGGGTTATGTAATTCATTATAGTTTTTAAGGGTTAATTCACAATAATTATTATTATGAGGCCGGTCGTGGCGCAGCGGCACGAGGTGTGACTCCAAAACCGACTGGTTGTGGGTTCGAATCCCACTCGAGGAGATAAAATATTTACTTAAATTTATATTTCCATTTCTTCGCTCTGGTGTCGAGGTTAAGCGCGGCGTTGAGTTCTGCCACTCAACACGCAATGCCTCCAGAATTCGGCAGAAAGTGGGGAACGGAGTGTCTTAACACTAGGTTCCCTCTGCCTACCCTGCTGTGTGCGGAATACAACGTGAAGCTAATTTAATTTTTTTTTATTTAATTATTATTATGTGACTAGATATATTTTTTACTATACTTAGGTACAGGTATATGTTTTATATGTTTTAAATTATTTAGTTCAACACAATCGAAGTGTATCGGTCTATATCGTATTCTTATTTTTTTGAGAGAATAGATTATGTTTAAAATGTTTTCAATGTCAAACTAGGAGTTTGATAAACGCCACTGAAAACAACCTGAAATTAATCGTTTAGATCTCAATGTCCTCTTTTCTTTTGTCTTTTCTTCTCATGAAATTCCTTATAATATAAAATTTTGTGTTTTCACTCCATATTAATTTAAACATTGCGTTTCTTATTGATATATAATATATCAATAAATTCTCTTTTATTCGTATAGTCTTTGAACGTCGTACATAATTGAGAAAGAAAGAATGTGAGAATTTTTAATTAATAATTTGATATGTGTTATCATAAGCTAGATAATGTTTTCAAAATTCATGCTGGCTCCCGCACAAAGCAAGATAGGTAAATGGCCCTGAGAATCTAGTATTTAGACACTCCGTTTAAAATATTAAATATTTCATGTCCTATAGTGGGATCCGAACCCAAAACCTGTCGCGTTTGCAGTTATTCTAGGCTCCAATAATGTAGATAATGTATTCAAAATATTTAAAATTATTCAACCGGCATCGCAGGACTTGCACATCGCTGACCACGCAGTTCGCTTTAAAAAGATAAACAAAAACAATACTATTTCCATTTTAAATAAAAAAAAATAAAAAAAATAAAAAAATCAGTTCACCCCGTCAAAAGTACTGAGGTAACAAACAAAAAAAACAGTCGAATTGATAACCTCCTTTTCTTACAGAAGTAGGTCAAAAAGTGAGAAGTTGTTTATTTCTGCAAATAATCCTACGAGTAATTAATAAACAATTAAAGAAATTAAAATTAAATCAGCTTTACGCACACAGCAGGTTAGGCAGAGGGAACCTAGTGTTAAGACACTCCGTTCCCCACTTTCTGCCGAATTCTGTAGGCATTGTATGTTGAGTGGCAGAACTCAACCTTGACACCAGAGCGACGAAATGGAAATAAGTAGTAGGGATTGGTGCGTTCTGGCTCATTAAATTGATCGCCTTATCAATCAAAATTTTCCGCGGATTTTCTCGCGGGTCGCGGTTTTGATTAATTAATTGGCCGCGGATTAAGTTGATTACCCCAGATCCGCGGCTTATTTCGCGGTTAGTACCCGCCATAGTTTCGAGTCTTTTCATAGAGTAGTAGGGATTGGTGCGTTCTGGCTCATTAAATTGATCGCCTTATCAATCAAAATTTACCGCGGATTTTCTCGCGGGTCGCGGTTTTGATAAATTAATTGACCGCGGATTAAGTTGATTACCCCAGATCCGCGGCTTTTTTCGCGGTTAGTACCCGCCATTATTTTTTGGGTGCGTTCTGGCTCATCAAAAATTTCGCCTCGATCGCCTTATCAAACATATTTGTGTTTTTTATTTCTTTAACATAAGAATACCTAACCTAACCTAACCTACTCGTCATAGAACCGTTTCATATTTGTGTTGGTGGCGCACCATTTTTATTAATTAATTAATTAACCGCGGATTTCGTTTTACTTTTTTTTGCATAACAATACTAACCTAACCTAGTTCGCAGTAAAATTGTTTTCGTATAATACCTACTCATCATAGAGCCGTTTCATATTTGTATCGGTTGGTTATCACCTAGTTATTTTGTTGTAATCATCTCTGACTCAGGGTTAAATATTTAATACAATCAGCGCTGATTTGAAAGGCTACGTAAGCTGATGTACAAAACTTGTTGATACATGTCTCACCGGAAGACGAATTGTACCTGCCTTTGAAAGAGGAAAGATTTATATCCCTTAAGTATTTCTTTTGCAATTATCTCTGAGTCAGTGTCCGTTTCAATATTACATTCATGTCCCTATAAGTTTCATAGGGTGGAGGGGTGCTTTCATACCGTATATAAGCTGCACTGGAAGCTGTTCTGATATGAAATAATTGTTGTTCGTGATACGTGAAAGTGCTCTTCCGATACGAAACAATGGCGGTGAGTATTATTTTTAGGTCATTTACTAATTTATTTATGTTGTTGCCCAGTAAATATATTGTGTACTTTTTCATTATTGCAGCTGTCAAGTAACAACTCGTTTGATTGTACATTTAAAAACTATTACTATTCTAATCTAAGCGGAGATGAGGCTGAAGAGGACGCCCCTATGAAAATACAGAAACCCAAACAAAAGAGAGCCTGCAATGATATTAGTGGTTTCTTTGAGAAGTCAAAGAAGCAAAAGAAAATAATATTATCATCATGTGTTGCTCAATCGAATCCTGAGGGAACATCGTATATTTCTACAAACTCGGACGATGGTTCGCAGGCAAGCCATTTCATAAAAATCGAACTATATGACACAAAGAAACTAAACGGATTGCCTGCCACTGAGTACTGGAAGAATGCAGAAGTACGCCTTAAATACTATGTGCAATCTGAGCGTAATGAACTTTATGAAAGCTTGCGTGATATTATATACAACATTACCGAAGAAATCGCAGGAAGTAGCCAGTGTAAAAAGTCTTACTTTGCAGCTACGAAGCGATAATCTTATTACCATCAATCTATCATCCATCATGTTATGAGCCATCGTTATAAAATATTATCCTAATAAATTAAATATGTCATGAATTCGTTTGTTTTATTTTGTATTTAATAGTTTATTCACTATTACTCAAATCAAACACATTTGTACAATAAAAAAATATTTTATTTAGAAAATAGTTTTAAACATTTAATCCACAATTAAATCATTGTACAAAGTATTATTAGAAAAAACTTTCTTCACTCATATTTTTTAAAGCTTGCCGCTTTTATCCAACTATTAAATTTATCTGGATATCCTCTCCACTTTACTAACAACTCTTTTCTATGACCCGAATACCGTGAACGTATTATTTTATCAATTTTATATTCTAGGGTGGGGGTATATTCTACTTTCTGTAACTCTCTTTCATAGAAAGTCCCAACGATTGGTTCATTTTGCAAGTCTTTAATGCTATATACAACGAAAGGGGATCTGTAAATTATCGATGAAAATACAAAAATTTCATCACTCCAGTTGGTTTCGTAACCTTTTTGAAATATATGTTTATACTTGGTTATTCTTACATAATCTCCAATGCGAAATCTTGCTCTTATTTCAGTTGTATACTTCGAATTGGTTTGTTTATCATACAAATTGCACCAAACAGTCATAATATTGCTAGAGTTTACATCACATGGACACATTTTTATGCTTCTATGATAGCTGTGATTATAGGAATATAATAAATCTTGTAATATATCAATAAATTTATACGTGTTGTTATGGGTGAAGTAACGCCACATTTTCATTTTTAAAGTCCTTTGAAACCTTTCCACTATACTTGCTTTTATATCAGGATTATTAGTAGTATAATAATTAATGTCTCTACTTTTGAAATACGTTCTAACATCTTTGGAAACAAATTCAGTTCCTTTGTCTGATTGTATATCTCTAGGAGTACTGTTAGCTTCACTAAAAATACTTTCAAAACATGTTTTCACAGTTTGAGAATCTTTCTTTTTCATGGCTCTCGCAAACGCATATTTACTAAATACATCTATAACACAAAGTATATAATTAAAACCATCATTATAGTTACTATACGTCCTCATATCACTCAAATCAGCCTGCCAAAGCTCGTTAAAGTTTGATAATATGTATTTATTCCGAGGGAATCGTCTCTGTACGGGTTTATGCAGTGTGTAAGTTTCTTGAGATTGTAACCATTAAAAACTTTAACATTAATAAAAATTAATTTTATCTTGCACGCTGATTTGGTCCAGGAAAGTAAAAGCTTAGAAAATTCATTCGATTTTCAAACCGTCAATAATTCTATATGTATCGGTGATGATTATGAAGCAACTTACCAAATAATAATGAATGACATTTGTAATAAAATAAGTGAGTTTGAGAAAAAAGATAGTGGATGGAGTCTTAAAAAAATAAGAAATATTGATTTGAATGTTAATAAATTTAATCCTTTGAGGGGGTCTTCGTATATTGACTTACCAATTGACATAAAACATAAAAAGGCAATTATAAACGTCAAAAATAATGATGTGCAGTGTTTCAAATGGGCGGTACTCTCTGCTTTATATCCAGTTACCAAAAATTCAGATAGAGTGAGTTCATATATTCATAATCAAAATAAACTTAAATTTGAAAAAATATCCTAACCTAACCTAACCTATAAATAAGGTCTGTGCGGACTTGCAAAATTTTGTCGGAAACGAAAGTTTCCTAAACCACTAAAACTCAAGTTATTTCATTGATATTTGGCTTACGTGTCTTAAATTGTTTCTTGATTAGTTTGTAATCATCATTTTATACATAATTTATATATTTTCTAAAAAAAAATCACTTGTAAAAATTTCATACTAAAATTTCATATAACAATTATTTCTAAGTATTTTTTAATTAAGTTCTAGCGGATAGATTTTGTTTATTTTTGTTTTGTTCCGTAGGGTCGTGCTCATTTGCGCGAATCCGTTGCGTATATTTTGAAAAATTAAAAAAAATTACCTAACCTAACCTAACCTATAAATAAGGTCTGTGCGGACTTGCAAAATTTTGTCGGAAACGAAAGTTTCCTAAACCACTAAAACTCAAGTTATTTCATTGATATTTGGCATACGTGTCTTAAATTGTTTCTTGATTAGTTTGTAATCATCATTTTATACATAATTTATATATTTTCTAAAAAAAATCACTTGTAAAAATTTCATACTAAAATTTCATATAACAATTATTTCTAAGTATTTTTTAATTAAGTTCTAGCGGATAGATTTTGTTTATTTTTGTTTTGTTCCGTAGGGTCGTGCTCATTTGCGCGAATCCGTTGCGTATATTTTGAAAAATAAAAAAAAAATACCTAACCTAACCTAACCTATAAATAAGGTCTGTGCGGACTTGCAAAATTTTGTCGGAAACGAAAGTTTCCTAAACCACTAAAACTCAAGTTATTTCATTGATATTTGGCATACGTGTCTTAAATTGTTTCTTGATTAGTTTGTAATCATCATTTTATACATAATTTATATATTTTCAAAAAAAAAAAATCACTTGTAAAAATTTCATACTAAAATTTCATATAACAATTATTTCTAAGTATTTTTTAATTAAGTTCTAGCGGATAGATTTTGTTTATTTTTGTTTTGTTCCGTAGGGTCGTGCTCATTTGCGCGAATCCGTTGCGTATATTTTGAAAAATTAAAAAAAAATACCTAACCTAACCTAACCTATAAATAAGGTCTGTGCGGACTTGCAATTACAAACTAATCAAGAAACAATTTAAGACACGTATGCCAAATATCAATGAAATAACTTGAGTTTTAGTGGTTTAGGAAACTTTCGTTTCCGACAAAATTTTGCAAGTCCGCACAGACCTTATTTATAGGTTAGGTTAGGTTAGGTATTTTTTTTTTAATTTTTCAAAATATACGCAACGGATTCGCGCAAATGAGCACGACCCTACGGAACAAAACAAAAATAAACAAAATCTATCCGCTAGAACTTAATTAAAAAATACCTAACCTAACCTAACCTATAAATAAGGTCTGTGCGGACTTGCAAAATTTTGTCGGAAACGAAAGTTTCCTAAACCACTAAAACTCAAGTTATTTCATTGATATTTGGCATACGTGTCTTAAATTGTTTCTTGATTAGTTTGTAATCATCATTTTATACATAATTTATATATTTTCTGAAAAAAATCACTTGTAAAAATTTCATACTAAAATTTCATATAACAATTATTTCTAAGTATTTTTTAATTAAGTTCTAGCGGATAGATTTTGTTTCAATCAAGAAACAATTTAAGACACGTATGCCAAATATCAATGAAATAACTTGAGTTTTAGTGGTTTAGGAAACTTTCGTTTCCGACAAAATTTTGCAAGTCCGCACAGACCTTATTTATAGGTTAGGTTAGGTTAGGTTAGGTACCCAAGGGAGTTGCTGGACTCCTACTGGGCGCGTCCCCCGGGTGGCGGATAGGGGAAACCACTCGCACTTGCGGGCGAGTGGACCGGGAATTTATTCCCGGCGCGGACCAAAACCAGCAGGCATGGGCGTGCCTTCAGTCCATTGTTATGGACACGGCCTAGGGGAGCACACCCCGACAGAAAAGCCCAGCTGTGGAACAGCAACCAAACAACATGCCGGTATATGAGAATTTTACATTACCCCAGGAGGGTACCAGCTCAGCTGGACAATCCCTCCGTGCTACGGCACGCAAGCCCACCGAATCTGGGGGGGGCCAATTATACCAGTGTGTTGCGGGGGAGGGGCCCGAGAAGGGCGGAGGTAGTGGGGAGTTGGAGAGGTGCGGAGTGAGTGGGCCTGAGACGGGCGGAGTTGACGTTGATGTGGAGGCGGAGAAGGGAGCAGTCGTTGTGTCGCCTGAAGGGGGCGGTGAAAGTGTGTTGCCCGAGAAGGGTGTCGAAGATGTTGTGCCTGAAATAGGCGGTGAGCGGGCATCTGTGCCTTGCAGTGAAGGAGGATTGCAGCTAAAAAGCGCAAAAGTGGTAGTAGATCGGTTGGACCTGGCGGAAGTCGCCTCCATTATCAGCAGGGGGTCCAGGTCCGTGTCTACATCATCACGGGGTCGTTTCTGGGCGGCCTCGGAATCCGAGGTGGACAGTTGCGTGTCGATGGAGTCGCAGAGTGCTGCGGCTCGGCCAGAGACTCGCAAATATCGGAAGAGGCCGAGGTGTAAGAAGACCAACTCCGGCTCTTCCGATAACGACGACGAGAGGGAGAAGCCGACAAAACTCACCACGGCCCGGCGGGAGGAGCTTCGGCTCCAGGCAGAGGAGGAGGTCGTTGGTATCGCCCAGACGGTACAATCCAGAGCAAGCTCCAGGCTCTCGGATGTAGCGGACTTGGCGATACCTAGGGTGGATGGTCCCTTGGTGCAAGATCTGCAGCACCAGGTCACCGATAGCTTGGCTATCATAAATAAAGTCGCCTGCAGATCCGGCAACCTTAAGGGCACCTTTACAAAAGCCCTTAAGGAGGCCGCCGGCGCCATTAATTCGGCCGTGACGATCCTGGCTAACAAGACCGCCAGCGAGGAGATAACGCAGCTCCGTGCGGCAAACAGCCGCTTGACACAGGAGTTGTCGGAGCTGCGTAAGGAGATGGCGCTTATGAGGACGGAACTCGAGCGTTCCAGGGTCTCGCGACAGTCTCCTGAGGAGAAAAAGAAGGAGGACGCAATGGCGCGTACAGTGATGGTGCAAGTCGGCACATTGCTGAATACGCGCCTGGCAGCGCTGGAGGACAGGCTCCTTCCGGCAAAGCCAGTGCGTCCTCCTTTGGCGGCGGACCAAAGGCGCCAAGCGGCCGTCTCACGGGTAGTGGCAGAGCCTACCGTGACGACGTTGGTTGCGCCTGCAAACCCTGGCCCGAAGCCACGGCAGGGCTCTAAGAAGAAGGGGAAGAGCAAAAAGGCTCCAAAACAAGCCCCGCAAGCCGCAGCAGCCGAGCCTCGACCGCTGCCTCCCGCCCCGGCAGACGTGAGCCAGGGATGGAACGTGGTGGTGCGCAAAGGCGCTAAGAAGAAGGTAGCAGCAGCCCAGACACAGCAGGCGACGCAGAAGGCGAAGTCTAAGTCTGCCAAGCAGCCTAAGCTGCGTCCTCCACGGTCGGCGGCAGTAACGTTAACTTTGCAGCCGGCCGCAGCCAGTAGAGAGCTGACTTACCGCGATGTGCTGACGCAGATCAAGGAGGCGGTAAAGTTGGAGGACCTGGGTATAGCGGATCTGCGGCTCAGGGTCGCCTCAACTGGTGCCAGGGTGCTGGAGCTACCTGGCGCCAATAGCGGCGAAAAGGCGGATGCCCTAGCTCAGCGGTTGAGAGGAGTGCTCGACGCTAGCGAGGTGCTGGTCGCCAGGCCGGTGAAGTGCGCAGAGTTGAGGGTCAGTGGCCTAGATGACTCTGCGACTTCAGAGGAGGTGGCGCAGGCCGTGAGCCGAGTCGGCGGCTGCGATGTCGGGTCTGTGAAGGTGGGAGAGATCCGGCAGGACCGCAGCGGGCTTGGTACGGCGTGGGTTCGATGCCCAATAATGGCGGCGAAAAGGGTGAGCGGGTCGCGGCTCCTGGTGGGCTTCGTCTCTGCACGAGTGCAGCTGCTGCAGCAACGGAACCTACGTTGCTTCCGCTGCCACGACATTGGCCACGTGGCAGCCAAGTGCAGCAGTGCACAAGACAGGAGCCAGCAGTGCTTCAGGTGCGGCCAAGCCGGGCACAAACAAAGCCAGTGCTCGGCGGCACCTCACTGTCCGGTCTGCGAGGCGGCAGAACAGCCCGCAGACCACACAGTTGGAAGCGCTGCATGCGCCAGGGCCAGCTCC
This sequence comes from Heliconius himera, assembly GCA_021202915.1. Lineage (NCBI taxonomy): Eukaryota > Metazoa > Arthropoda > Insecta > Lepidoptera > Nymphalidae > Heliconius > Heliconius himera. The sequence continues at coordinate 474,366 of JAJHJA010000464.1, read as the reverse complement.
TCGAGGAAGAGGAGGGGGGGCAGAAAGAGTGGGAAGAGGCCGTCAGAGGACGGGCCAAATGCCGCAGAAGGGCGTGAGAAGGTGCAACACATGGAGGTTAAATAATGGCCCTCCGTGTGTTGCAGGCGAACATAAACCACTGCGCCAGGGCCCAGGACTTATTGGTCCAAAGCCTGGCGCAGTGGTCTATTCAGGTGGCGGTTGTTGCGGAGCCTTACAGCGTTCCCGACAGAGACAATTGGGTCGCCGACAACACCGGGGTGGTAGCTCTAATCACCCAGGTCGCTGCGGGCTCTCCGCCTTTCTCGCGTATTGAGAAAGGTGCGGGATGCGTTGCGGCACTTGTCGGCGACGTAGTTGTCGTCGGGGTCTACTTTTCCCCCAATCGAATTCTCGCGGAGTTCGAGGAATTCCTCATTCGATTGGGGGAAATGGTAGAACGATTTCGTCCGGCGGAGGTGTTGGTCGCGGGCGATCTCAACGCTAAGTCCAGCGTGTGGGGCTCTGCAACGACAGATGTTCGTGGTGTGACACTGTCTGAGTGGGTAGTTGCCACCGGTTTGTCTGTCCTCAACCGGGGGACGAAGAACACGTGTGTGCGAAGGCTGGGCGGATCCGTCGTGGACGTTTCGTTCGCGAGCCCGGCCCTAGCGCAGCGTGTTCGGGGTTGGCGAGTGCTGGATGATGTGGAGACTCTCTCGGATCACCTCTACATCTTATACGAGATCTCCACACACCCAGCGGCGCAACCAACCCCCAGTCCAACCTCGCGAGAGTACGGACCGCGGTGGCAATTGGGTCGCCTCGACAGGCAATTGTTGGAGGAGGCCGCGATAGTGGAATCCTGGCTGCCCCAGAGCTTGGCGTCTGCAGAAGACGCCGCATCCTGGGCGCAGGGGGCATTGACGCGTATTTGTGACGCGTCAATGCCCCGTTCCAGGCGCCGCCCTCAGCGGCGGCAAGTGTACTGGTGGTCGTGGGAGGTCGCGCAACTGCGTACCATCTGCGTTGACGCGAGACGCCAGTACAGCCACTATCGCAGACGGGTACAGAAGGTCCAGGAGGAGGAGGACCGTCTGTACCAGGTCTATGTCGAGGCGAGAACGCAGCTGCAGGAGGAAATTGGTCGTGTGAAAGGCGAGTCGCACGACCAGTTGATTGCGGGGATAGACCAAGACCCGTTTGGCACGCCGTACCGTATGGTTCTTGGCAAGCTACGGGCTTGGGCACCACCTCTGACGCAGACACTCCAACCGGATGTCCTCCGAGGGGTTCTGTCGTCGCTATTCCCGCAGCGGGCCTGGCCCTTTACACCACCCAGTATGGCCCGCCCTGCAGCGCGTGAGGAGGAGGAAGACAGTGTCGCACCACCTGTGGAGGAGGAGGAGCTCGAAGAGGCTGCACGCCGATCTCGGCTCAAGAGCACCGCCCCGGGCCTGGATGGCATCCCCGGCCGGGCGCTAACTCTGGCCCTGAACACCCTGGGGCCCAGAGTGCGAGGACTATTCACTGCCTGTCTGGCTCAAGCCATAATTCCACAGCGGTGGAAGACAGGCAGGTTAGTCCTCATTAAGAAGGAGGGTCGCCCGGCGGATTCTGCCTCCGCCTACAGGCCCATCGTGCTCTTGAGCGAGATCGCCAAGCTCTTCGAGCGTGTTGTAGCGAGGAGGCTACAACACCATCTGGAGGGGACAGGTCCGGACCTCTCGGACCAACAGTATGGCTTCCGCAGTGGCCGTTCGACGGTGGATGCCATACTGGAGGTAAAGTCCTATGCGCAGGATGCGGTTGCCCGGGGCGATGGAGTCTTGGCGGTGTCTTTAGACATCGCCAACGCTTTTAACTCCCTGCCCTGGCCGTGCATTAAGGAGGCACTTATTTACCATCGTGTGCCTCCATACCTGCGCCGCGTCATCGGGGCTTACCTGTCCGGGAGGTCTGTGACCTTTCCCGCTCCTGGAGGAGGATGGGAGGAGTTCGGCGTGTCAGCCGGTGTTCCACAAGGATCGGTGCTGGGTCCGATCCTCTGGAACATCGGCTACGACTGGGTGCTGCGAGGCGGCACCCTGAGGGGGATTAAGGTCCTCTGTTACGCCGATGATACGCTGGTCTTGGCGCAGCAGAGGACCTATCGGGAGGCGGCCATCTTGGCTACGGCCGGGGTGGCTGAAGTCGTTGTCTGAAGTCGGGCCGTATCAGGCGGCTCGGGTTGGAAGTCGCCCTAAACAAGTCCGAGGCATTATATTTTCATGCTCCTCGAAAGGGCCCACCATCTGGGGCCCACATTACCATCGGTGGCGTCGAAATCGGCGTCACGAGGAGTATGAAATACCTCGGACTTGTTTTGGACGGACGGTGGAGTTTCCGGGGCCACTTTACATCTTTGGCCCCGAAACTGTTGAAGACGGCGGCGGCATTGGCGCGCCTTTTGCCCAATGTCGCCGGGCCGAGCGCCTCGAGCCGTCGGCTGTACACCGGAGTGGTCCGATCGATGGCCCTCTACGGCGCTCCCGTATGGGCGGAGGCCCTGGATCGGCAAAACATCACCCTGCTGCGACGTGCGCAGAGGGTGATGGCCATCCGGGCGATACGGGGGTATCGGACCATCTCCGGTGAGGCAGCGTGCGTGCTGGCCGGAGTCGTGCCGTGGGACTTGGACGCGATGTCTCTGGCGTCGGTCTATTGCCGACGTCGGGGCCTCGCGTCCGGGGCCGCGGCAAGCCCAGCGCGCACCGAGGAGGAGCGGGAGGCCGCTGTTAATGTGTGGGAATCCCGGCTGGCGACTCCATCTGCCGGCCGGTTGACGATCGAGGCTGTTCGTCCAGTGCTCCGCCAGTGGTTAGCGCGGCGTCATGGCGTCCTAACCTTCCGCACGACACAGGTACTCACGGGGCATGGCTGCTTCGGGGGTTACTTGTGTCGGATCGCCGGGAGGGAGCCCGACGCTCGCTGCCACCACTGCGACGACTGCCTCGATGAGACGGCCCAGCACACGTTGGAGGTGTGCACAGCCTGGGCGTCTCAACGTCGCGCTCTGCGCGACGTCATAGGGGACGACCTCTCCCTGCCGGCCGTGGTCAAGGCCATGGCCGGCAGCGAGACGTCGTGGGATGCGGTCTCCTCCTTCTGCGAGGCAGTGGTGCTCGAGAAGGAGTCTGCGGAACGGGCGAGGGAGGCTTCTGCCGAACTCGCCATCCGCCGTAAGAGACCGGGTCGCCGGAGGGCGGCACACGATCGCCGCCTTCCGCCCTAATGTGCCAGAGGGCGGTCAGCTTGGGGAAGCTGGCCGCCTACTAACCTGGCCCGAGTAGTCGCGCGCAGGATGCTCCCGCGCGCTACTCCGAGCAGGCCGTCGAGGGTGACCACACACCCTTGACTCCGCGACGTGCCTTGCAGGCTCCCGCCGCCGCGTTTCGCGGACGACTATTGTCCCCGCGTCTCGCGGCCAGTGGCGGTCGAGGAGGAGCACCGTGAGGTTTTAGTGGGTATTCGGACGGCCTAACATCTGCCAGTCCGCGAGCCCCACATAACCGAGCTCGAGTCCCCACTCGGGCCGGTATCCGTAAAAGGATTTCCTCACGTTAAAAAAAAAAAAAAAAAAAAAAAAAAAAAGGTTAGGTTAGGTATTTTTTTTTAATTTTTCAAAATATACGCAACGGATTCGCGCAAATGAGCACGACCCTACGGAACAAAACAAAAATAAACAAAATCTATCCGCTAGAACTTAATTAAAAAATACTTAGAAATAATTGTTATATGAAATTTTAGTATGAAATTTTTACAAGTGATTTTTTTTAGAAAATATATAAATTATGTATAAAATGATGATTACAAACTAATCAAGAAACAATTTAAGACACGTATGCCAAATATCAATGAAATAACTTGAGTTTTAGTGGTTTAGGAAACTTTCGTTTCCGACAAAATTTTGCAAGTCCGCACAGACCTTATTTATAGGTTAGGTTAGGTTAGGTATTTTTTTTTTAATTTTTCAAAATATACGCAACGGATTCGCGCAAATGAGCACGACCCTACGGAACAAAACAAAAATAAACAAAATCTATCCGCTAGAACTTAATTAAAAAATACTTAGAAATAATTGTTATATGAAATTTTAGTATGAAATTTTTACAAGTGATTTTTTTTAGAAAATATATAAATTATGTATAAAATGATGATTACAAACTAATCAAGAAACAATTTAAGACACGTATGCCAAATATCAATGAAATAACTTGAGTTTTAGTGGTTTAGGAAACTTTCGTTTCCGACAAAATTTTGCAAGTCCGCACAGACCTTATTTATAGGTTAGGTTAGGTTAGGTATTTTTTTTTAATTTTTCAAAATATACGCAACGGATTCGCGCAAATGAGCACGACCCTACGGAACAAAACAAAAATAAACAAAATCTATCCGCTAGAACTTAATTAAAAAATACTTAGAAATAATTGTTATATGAAATTTTAGTATGAAATTTTTACAAGTGATTTTTTTTAGAAAATATATAAATTATGTATAAAATGATGATTACAAACTAATCAAGAAACAATTTAAGACACGTAAGCCAAATATCAATGAAATAACTTGAGTTTTAGTGGTTTAGGAAACTTTCGTTTCCGACAAAATTTTGCAAGTCCGCACAGACCTTATTTATAGGTTAGGAATCCCTCAAAATAAAGAAAAATATATTTCTTTTTCAAAATATTTAAAAATTAAGAATAATAATATCTCGTTAAGATTTTTAGACTCATTTAAATTTATGTCAAGCAGTCTTGATAGATTAGCACATAATATAAAAACACATCAATTTGTTGAGCTCAAAAAAAATTACCCGCGAGATGAAGACTTTAAAAGATTAATTAGGAAGGGTGTATATCCATACGAAATAATGACTTCGTTCGAAAGTTTGAAAATATCATCATTGCCAACACAAAATCAATTTTTTAATTCGTTGGTAAATACAAATGTATCAAATGATGATTATAGACATGCCCAAGATGTTTGGAATCATTTCAAATGTGGAACCATGGATGATTACACTAGTTTATATTTGATTATGTTTATATACAATAGATTAATATGAGTAAGTTTTCGACGTTTTGTAAAGTATAGCGGACCTATAAGTCTATTACATCGAGATTCAGCATTATATTTGAGACCAAAGACATTTATGCTTAAGTTATTGAATTCTTCAAACTTGTGAATATCTTTGAGTTTTACAGGAAAAGATATTTTTTCAAATTTAAGTTTATTTTGATTATGAATATATGAACTCACTCTATCTGAATTTTTTGTAACTGGATATAAAGCAGAGAGTACCGCCCATTTGAAACACTGCACATCATTATTTTTGACGTTTATAATTGCCTTTTTATGTTTTATGTCAATTGGTAAGTCAATATACGAAGACCCCCTCAAAGGATTAAATTTATTAACATTCAAATCAATATTTCTTATTTTTTTAAGACTCCATCCACTATCTTTTTTCTCAAACTCACTTATTTTATTACAAATGTCATTCATTATTATTTGGTAAGTTGCTTCATAATCATCACCGATACATATAGAATTATTGACGGTTTGAAAATCGAATGAATTTTCTAAGCTTTTACTTTCCTGGACCAAATCAGCGTGCAAGATAAAATTAATTTTTATTAATGTTAAAGTTTTTAATGGTTACAATCTCAAGAAACTTACACACTGCATAAACCCGTACAGAGACGATTCCCTCGGAATAAATACATATTATCAAACTTTAACGAGCTTTGGCAGGCTGATTTGAGTGATATGAGGACGTATAGTAACTATAATGATGGTTTTAATTATATACTTTGTGTTATAGATGTATTTAGTAAATATGCGTTTGCGAGAGCCATGAAAAAGAAAGATTCTCAAACTGTGAAAACATGTTTTGAAAGTATTTTTAGTGAAGCTAACAGTACTCCTAGAGATATACAATCAGACAAAGGAACTGAATTTGTTTCCAAAGATGTTAGAACGTATTTCAAAAGTAGAGACATTAATTATTATACTACTAATAATCCTGATATAAAAGCAAGTATAGTGGAAAGGTTTCAAAGGACTTTAAAAATGAAAATGTGGCGTTACTTCACCCATAACAACACGTATAAATTTATTGATATATTACAAGATTTATTATATTCCTATAATCACAGCTATCATAGAAGCATAAAAATGTGTCCATGTGATGTAAACTCTAGCAATATTATGACTGTTTGGTGCAATTTGTATGATAAACAAACCAATTCGAAGTATACAACTGAAATAAGAGCAAGATTTCGCATTGGAGATTATGTAAGAATAACCAAGTATAAACATATATTTCAAAAAGGTTACGAAACCAACTGGAGTGATGAAATTTTTGTATTTTCATCGATAATTTACAGATCCCCTTTCGTTGTATATAGCATTAAAGACTTGCAAAATGAACCAATCGTTGGGACTTTCTATGAAAGAGAGTTACAGAAAGTAGAATATACCCCCACCCTAGAATATAAAATTGATAAAATAATACGTTCACGGTATTCGGGTCATAGAAAAGAGTTGTTAGTAAAGTGGAGAGGATATCCAGATAAATTTAATAGTTGGATAAAAGCGGCAAGCTTAAAAAAATATGAGTGAAGAAAGTTTTTTCTAATAATACTTTGTACAATGATTTAATTGTGGATGAAATGTTTAAAACTATTTTCTAAATAAAATATTTTTTTATTGTACAAATGTGTTTGATTTGAGTAATAGTGAATAAACTATTAAATACAAAATAAAACAAACGAATTCATGACATATTTAATTTATTAGGATAATATTTTATAACGATGGCTCATAACATGATGGATGATAGATTGATGGTAATAAGATTATCGCTTCGTAGCTGCAAAGTAAGACTTTTTACACTGGCTACTTCCTGCGATTTCTTTGGTAATGTTGTATATAATATCACGCAAGCTTTCATAAAGTTCATTACGCTCAGATTGCACATAGTATTTAAGGCGTACTTCTGCATTCTTCCAGTACTCGGTGGCAGGCAATCCGTTTAGTTTCTTTGTGTCATATAGTTCGATTTTTATGAAATGGCTTGCCTGCGAACCATCGTCCGAGTTTGTAGAAATATACGATGTTCCCTCAGGATTCGAATGAGCAACACATGATGATAATATTATTTTCTTTTGCTTCTTTGGCTTCTCAAAGAAACCACTAATATCATTGCAGGCTCTCTTTTGTTTGGGTTTCTGTATTTTCATAGGGGCGACCTCTTCAGCCTCATCTCCGCTTAGATTAGAATAGTAATAGTTTTTAAATGTACAATCAAACGAGTTGTTACTTGACAGCTGCAATAATGAAAAAGTACACAATATATTTACTGGGCAACAACATAAATAAATTAGTAAATGACTTAAAAATTATACTCACCGCCATTGTTTCGTATCGGAAGAGCACTTTCACGTATCACGAACAACAATTATTTCATATCAGAACAGCTTCCAATGCTTCCATGTATCAACAAGTTTTGTACATCAGCTTACGTAGCCTTTCAAATCAGCGTTGATTGTATTAAATATTTAACCCTGAGTCAGAGATGATTACAACAAAATAACTAGGTGATAACCAACCGATACAAATATGAAACGGCTCTATGATGAGTAGGTATTATACGAAAACAATTTTACTGCGAACTAGGTTAGGTTAGGTTAGTATTGTTATGCAAAAAAAAGTAAAACGAAATCCGCGGTTAATTAATTAATTAATAAAAATGGTGCGCCACCAACACAAATATGAAACGGTTCTATGACGAGTAGGTTAGGTTAGGTATTCTTATGTTAAAGAAATAAAAAACACTAATATGTTTGATAAGGCGATCGAGGCGAAATTTAATTTTTGATGAGCCAGAACGCACCCAAAAAATAATGGCGGGTACTAACCGCGAAAAAAGCCGCGGGTCTGGGGTAATCAACTTAATCCGCGGTCAATTAATTAATCAAAACCGCGACCCGCGAGAAAATCCGCGGAAAATTTTGATTGATAAGGCGATCAATTTAATGAGCCAGAACGCACCAATCCCTACTACTGAAATATAAATTTAAGTAAATATTTCATCTCCCTTGAGTGGGGATCGAACCCACAACCAGTCGGTTTTACAGTCACACCTCGTGCCGCTGCGCCACGACTGCCTGCTCCGCTTTATCTTTTTCTGTTTGCTTATTTTGTGTATATATATTTTATATGTTCCTACTTAAGATATTAAAGAATAGTTAGTATCTATTTATTTAAAGTAACATGTTTTTAGAATAGAATAAATACATTTTATACAATTACACGATATTCAAAACAAAGCCATGTGCTCTTTTTAGTACACAAACAGAATTTTCTATATATTTTTGGAAGTCACCGAAATATTCACATTTTTTATATACCTAGTAACTATTTACAATAGTACGTCATTAGAATTCCGTGGCGCTACACAACACAACTGGATTATTGCAACATTGCCTTTATAGTAAAAGTTCGTCTTGTCTAGATAGTTAATTCGCCAAATTTTGGAGGCAATGCGTGCCAAAGGCGTAACTCAACGCCACGCTTCTATCTTAATACCAAAACGACGAAATGAAAATATTACTAAGCAGTAATTAATTCTCCACCGCGGATCGGACCCACAACCATCGTCGTTACAGTTACACGCTTGAGCCCCTGCGCCACGACAACCTCAATATTTGATATGTAAAATACTATTGCTTACGTACTTACGTAAGCAATAGTATTTTATATACGTAGTATATACTACGTAATACGTATCTACACTTATCTACGTATATTTAAAGTATTTCAACATTTAATTTAAATTATCATGTAAAGGATAATAACAGATATATGGTGTCGCGGACTTTGTTTTAGATCTAATAAGATTGAATATTTTTATCATACAACGTACTGACGTATAAATAACTGTGTGTGCAGCGCACGCGCTTAAAGCAGTTTGAAAGCAATTTGATGGCGTTCCTTATTGTTATTTTGTTATTTAAGACTAACTAAGACTTATAACGTAATGTATATAGCCTATGGCACTTCTGAAGAATGCAGCTTTCATACAAAACAAAAAATAAATAAATCGGACTATCGATATATATGGATAATCGGATCGGGAGAAAAATAAATAAAGCAAGCAAACAACTCTTCCGCTTTATTATATTAGTATAGATAATATAGATGATGTCATAATTATTTTTTCTATTTTGTAATAGCTACGTAAAGTTTATATTAACTCTTTAATTTATTGAAATATATTTTATCAATGAAGAAAATTTATAAACTTTTCAATTTTAATCTGTGTAACGTGGAATAATAATTTCAAACAGGCATATTGCCATGATAATCAAACTAAAATAATTAATCTATTTTAGGGTTCTGTTCTCAAAAAGAAAAAAAGGAATCCTTGTAGTACTACTTTGTAGTCCATCTGTCCGTCTGTCAAGACCATCTTACTTGAGATCGCGTTGAGGTATCAAGCTGAAATATATATTAGATATTCAGATTTACAGTCCCTTGGAGCACAGAAATTTTGCTTCTATTATAATACAACTCTGTCAAAAGATATGAGCATTTATGTATCGTTTTTGCTTCATTTTGCTAAGTTCGCGGCGTAATTAAAACCTATAGTGCCCCGTAGACTTATAGTTATGAAATTTAGGACTAAGTATATTCTTAGTATACAAATTTAAAAAATAAATAAATCAGCTTCACGCTGTATCCAGCACACGGCAGGGTAGGCAGAGGGAACCTCGTATTAATTATACAAAGTATTTCCCAACAACAATCCTGAAATTGATAGGAAACTTCCACGTTTTTTTTAATTCGTTTTTTTAAATGCATATATTTAAATAAACATTCGTATATTTTAAGCGAGCGTAGCCGCACGGTTGCCGCTAGTTATAAAATAAATACCTAAATAAAGTCCGTTGTAACATTAAAAACCATTATTTAAAGAAATGATAAATATTTTTTTCCTTTTAATAATTCTGAAAAGGAATACACGATACTAATTAAAAATAAACTCGTTACGCTAGCAAAAATATATAAGTAGCGAAAGAAAACCAGCTTCACACTGTATACACAAAGCAGGGTAGGCAAAAGGAACTTAATGTTAAGAGGTATTGCATGTTGAGTGGCGGAACTCAACGCTGGGCTTTTGCCTTGGTGCCAGAGCGAAGAAACGGAAATATATTTATATAAATAACTAGTGGGCGCGCGCGGCTTCGCCCGCTTATTAGGAATGAATTCTAAAAAAACCACGAAATACGTCAATAAAATATTTTTAACAGTCTGAATTTAATTTTTTATAAAAATCGGTGGCAATTTAAAGATTTTTCCATATAAACTTTCAACTCCTTATTTGAACCCTTAGGGGGTGAATTCTTAAAAACCATGAAACACGTGTTCAATTAAATATTTTTAAGAGTTGAATTTCAAATTTTATAAAAATCGGTAAAGATTTTTTTTTTTCCATACAAACTTTCAACCCCTTTTTCACCCCTTTGGGGTAAAATTTTTCAAATTCCCTTCTTAGTGGATGTCCAGAATATGAAAATAAACATCTGCCCAAATTTCACGTTTCTACCATCAGCGGTTACGGCTCTGCGTGCGTCTTACCTCAGTCAGTCAGCACAAGTCCTTTTATATATATAGATAATTCATTTTCCTTGAGTGTTGTTCGAACTCACAACCGTCACGGTACAGTCATACCCTGCCTATGGGCCACGACGCCTCTAATTAAATTAGTAGTAGCGAAGTTCATTGAAATAAGTAAACGTATAGGTGAAAGGATTGGAAATAGAACTCCATTATATCAATTCCTAGTATTTTATACCAACTTTGGTCTAAATATAAACGAGCTTTTACAATGCTTTGAATATCTAACGTAGAAAATACGTTCCAAGTTTTAAAAATGCAAGACATGGAACAATTCATGTGATGTAAAAGCCTTTTATAAGAAATATCTAACGGTTGGGAGAAATAGGACAGTCGGCCAGTAGGTAGCAGCGTCAAGTTTACATATACGTATAAAAAATGTAAAGCGACATAAGAAACAGCGCAATTTGCTAACTTTAAAACAAAACTCTATAAAACTTTTGGCTCTTGACTTCCTTTTTGGGCATTGTACGAACAATGTCCAAAAAATCTTAGACCAAGTAAAATAAATTAGTAATAGTAATTTCATATTGTAGTTAGTAATGTTGTTATACGTAGCATTGGCTTAATACTGACTTCAAAATTATAAAATCTTCCTTTATTTAACAAAATCAAAGTTTTATACTTTTATTTTATACTTTTTAGTTTGTTTGAAGTCGGTTTGTTTTTTTCTTAAAAAATAATTTATTTTACGATTTTAACTGATGGGTAGATCTGCAAAGGATCCTTTTCGACCGATTACGTGGTGGTTGTACAATTACAGCTATATATATTAGTATCTTCGATCTTAAATGGGCATATTGACAAGAACGCACATTAAAAATATATCGACATAAAGCCTGATGAAAACGAGAAAATCTCCTTTTTTTGAAGTTGGTTAAGAATAATGCAACGATTGAGGAATCTCTTTTCTGGCGAAAAATTTTAATAACGTTTTTCCTTGTACAGTAAAACTAGTGCAACTACTTAGACTATCTATGGTCTTTATCATCAGTTACATGTCACCAACTTGTGATTTCCAAAAGCAAACACACGAGAGACGACACAAAAAATACTCAAATGTTTAGTAAGTGTGCCTATAAAATTTAAAGATTTCGATTTCTATCCTGAGATCTTGACATGCTCACCATAGGACCATCGGTGATGTATTTCCCTTTCAAGCAAAGAAATAATTATCCAAATCTGTTCAGGTATATTCGAATAATCGCTGAACAACATAAAAAAAAGGATTCCGACGAATTGATAACCTCCTTGTTTTTGAAAGTTGGTTACTAAAAGACAAGATCAAATTGACACTATAATAGTAATAACTATAATAAAAAAATCAAATCGAAATAAACCAGCTTCACGCTGTATTCTGCATACATCAGGGTAGGGAACCACTTTCCGCCATAATTTAGAGTCACTGCGTGTGGAGTGGCGGAACTGAACGCTGGGCTTTTGCCTTGGAGTCAGAACAAAAAAATCAATAATCATTCAATACCTCGAGTACTCGTCCCACAACCAACGCGTTACAGTCACGCCCTTGTGCCACTGGGCCACGACGGCCTCTAATCTTAATTAGGTTGCTATAAGTACGTTTGAGTTCTATTAACAAAAACTATCAGTCATTCACTCAAAGTTCCAAATAGAAAACACATCATTCAACGATCACAAACTTTGTTGAATAATAACAAAAGAAATCCATCCGGCTTCTCTTCTTTTAATCTGAACCGTGAAACTTTCAAAATCTTGAGCTTTTACGGAAAAGTTACCTTATAGAGAAGCAAGACTAAACTTAGCTTTTAACACTATTTTCTTTCGTTTAATTGTTAATTATTGTGTAAAAGACGTATAAGAGAAAAACTTTGTTAAGTTTTTGTGGTTTCTATTCACTCGCTAAGTTTTCTATTCAGACGCTTTAAAGGAAATAATGTATTATTATTTTATTGTAGTTCGAGGCCAGTTGCCGCGCAGAGAAACAAGCGTGTGACTGTAAGCGCGACAGGTGGTAGGTTCGGTTCCCAATGGAGGAAATGAAATGTTGAATATCTTCATTTCTTTGCTCTTGTGTTCAGGCAAAACGCGGCGTTGAGTTCCGCCACTCAACTCGCAATGCCTCCAGAATTCGGCGTACCTCTGGTCTACCTTGAGTTGAGTTGACAAAATATTAGTGTTGTTAACCATATATGGAAGTGTAAGTTAACCGAATCTAGATAGAACTAGACAGCTATTATTAAAAATCTAATTTAATATTAAATTATGTATTATTATTGCTTAATAAACGAAAATTAAAATAAAAAAAATCCTATATATATATATTTATATCATATATTTTCAATAATCATTTCAACCAAATATAATATAGTTATATTTTGGTATTGCTTTAATAACCTCAGTGGCATTATTATCGATATTGCTATTTCCGCACGATAGTGATTTTGCTTGTACCTGCCACTTAGGCGTAGCGAGACTGAATTTTACCCGCCTCAGATATCATTTATTGATTTCTTTATATATAGACTGAGATCCCAGGGCCATCAGACCTACGTAATTTTTTTTAGCAAATATGAAATTTGGAAAACTACTAGTCTAATATATAGTTAAGACGGTATGCGTACTTACTAATTTGAAAGTTGGGCCCTCTCAGAGATAGCGTCAACTATAGGTACATAAAATCCACGCTCACCTTAAAGTTGAAGCGTTCGTATTTGAACATGTTTTTAAGAATAATATAAAAACCCTACCCTTTACGAGGGCCTTTACTTACGCTTTACTCAGTGGCCGCGCTATGCCACGACACCAGAGCGTAAACAATAGAAATATTAAATATTTAATTTCCCCGAACGGAATCGAACCCACAACTTATCACACTTACAGTCACACTTTGTGTCCCAGAAAGAAGTAGAAGTCATGTAGTTTAGTAAGTTTAGTAATACTTATTAAGAAAACGTATAAAACAATTTAACGCCTTTTGGGGATTTTTATTAGGGATCTCAATTTTTTTTTAATGTAATATAGACAATGTCACTCAGTGAAAATGGAGTTTTCTAATGGTAAAAGAATTTATGAAATCGGTCTGATAGTTATTGTATGAAAACAATACAAACATACAAACCAAAATGCAAATATTTCCGCTTTATAATATTAGTATAAATAATAATTCACACTCTCGTGATCGAAGTGGTGATCGAACCCACAATCGCCGCGTTACAATACACTCTTGTGCCGGCCTCAAGATTTCAAGTTACAAACAAATAATATTTTTTTTGCCCGTAAAAGATATGTATCTACTGGATTCTAACATTCGAAAATATATATTCATATATACAGCAAAAATAAATAATATATGGGTATAAATTAAAAAAATATAAAATAAATGGGTAATTTTTCGATTCAAATCATGCTATATTGTTTTACAGCCCTAGAATCAAACTATTTTTAACCAAAGTTGAAAATGGTATTGATTGAATTTATTAATTGTTTATTTAATTTAAATGCTGTACGCGTACAGTATCACTACCAAATGCACTGAAATATTTGATTATGTATTGAAAATAATTGTTTTATGCTATTCTGTTAATTGTGAATCAAAAAAGCAGCTTGATTCTTGATTGAATATGCGAGATAAAATTTTATTTTAATTGCACTAAAGATTATCTTATTCTATTTTTTTTTTATTGAACTAAAGTATTGTGGGCCATCTGAGTGCAGATGGCCCACAATACTTTCTTCTACAGTTTTCTTTGAAATTGGAGAATTTTAACCACAAAAGAGCGTTACTTTTGTGGTTTTCGATCTCTTTACTACAGCCGACCTATTTGGGGGCATAAATATTGTTTATACTAAGTTTTATAATGTTAATTAATTAATGGATCAATGAGAATTGGCAAATTGTGGAAAGCTATGAAATTTTCTTCGCAGTTTTTTTCCCGCCGAATTATGGAGGCATTGCGTGTTGAGTGGCGGAACTCAACTGCTTCGATCCCAGAGCGACAAAAATTAAATATAAATTAAAATAAATAAATATTAAATATTTTATGTCCTCAAGTGGGAATCGAACCCACAACCCGTCACGATTACAGTCATACTTTGTGCCCCTGTGCCACTGACCTCTTTTTCGCTGCTATTACCTATATACTAATATTGTTAGGCGACCAACAAATCAGACACAAAATCCAACTTTTACAATAAATTTATTTACACTTGCTATATACACATATACTCTCGTAGTCACAATATTGAAATATAAATTGTAATGACAAGTTGTCTTGACAATATCTTAGAACGTAATGAACACGAGTGCCGTGTCGTTTGCGCTTATATTGGAAATCCACCGGAAAAGACGCAGCACACTACCGCCACTTAATACAATCGACAATGGAAACAATATCAAATGACGTACTTGTAATTACAGTGACACCTATTACTACATTATAAGTAACTTATGCTAACAGCTCGGCCATCCTGCTAATCGCGAGTCCCTTCGCGATTTAAGAATAGTTCACAATTTTTAAATGTCCTAATTTAAATAGCTTTAGTTTTGTGCCAACAGTTACATAACAATTATATTTTTAGCACAACTGAGGATATTTACAAAAACTATTAAATTAGATATATTTACATGTCATAATATGTAAATTATACAATTTGAAATACATTTTCTTAATTCGTAATTTTCTTTAAATCAAAATAATTATTACATACAACTAGACTCATGTGATGTTTGTAAAAGAATCCTGTTATTCCTTAACTAAAATTAAATAAAGTAAATGTTAACTACACTGAATTCGTTACGCAATTAAATTGATTATACAAAATATTTATAAATTATATTTTACATTGCAAACATTTTTTTTTTATTTATACATTTTTAGTTTTTTTGATTGATTTTAGATTTATACAACAATTATATAATTATGTATATTAGATAATATATAATTATGTAGATTTATACAATTCAATAATTCTCGTTAACACAATGAGCCATCAGTATACATTCATAGCCATATACATTCATGTTATAATTTAATTATTACATATTATTTTTTCACAAGAATTTGGCTAAACAACACTAACAACGCTACATGAAAGATTCCTATTTAATATAGAACACTTATTTTAGTACATTAAAAGAGCATGTTATTATTAATGACATTTCAATTCGTAAACTAAGCAGATTCATTAACTTAAAATAAATAAATCGGTTTCACGCTGTATCCCACACACTGCAGGGTAGGCAGAGAGAATCTAGTGTTCAAGACACTCCGTTCCCCAGGTTCTGCCGAATTCTAGAGGCATTGCGTGTCGAGTGGCAGAACTCAATGCCGCGCTTAGCTTCGACCAATATCAGAGCGAAGAAATACAAATATAAATTTAAGTAAATATTTCATCTCCTCGAGTGGGGATCGAACCCACAACTAGTCGGCTTTACAGTCACACTTTGTGTCATTCATTAACTTTAATATACTCTATAAGCTTAACATATAAAAAGTACTGCTAAATAGCACCAGCAAGACTGTATAAAATTATTCTATTTCTATTAAAGACCCATATATATTATCAAAGCTATTTTCAATTCAACCACAGCTAATAATTTTACTTTAACAACACATTTACTTTATACATTGTACAAATGTTACATATAAAAGCAGCTTATTTGAAAAAAATATTCAACACACAATTTGTGTAGCCATGATCAGTTAAATACAATAAACAGAACGTGACACCGCTCGCCACATTACTCCCATATTCAAACCACATTATCACAACCATAATGACTGCCATCTTCACCACCATAATCTCCATCCTCACCAAGATCTTCATCATCACAATGATCCTCAACATCACAATGATCCTCATCATCACAATGATCCTCATCATCACAATGATCCTCATTATGACCATGATCCTCATTATGACCATGATCCTCATTATGACCATGATCATCATCATCACCACGATCCATATCATCACCATAGTCCTCATAACCATGATCCTCATCACCACCATGATTATTAGCCTGTCCTCGTCCATTACTGGACAAAGGTCTCTTCCATGATATGCCGCGAAGATTAACCATCAACTCTTACGTACAGCCGTTGCCAGTCACATGTAAAAAATAATAAGTGCTTAATATCTGCAATCGCTTATGCATTAAGTCCTGTCCTTACGTACGTCTGTCTGTATGTCTCTCAGGACTAATTATCTAAAAAAAACATGGAAATATCAAGCTAAAATTAATATGAAACATCCCGATCAAAAATACACTAAATCTGCGGAAAATTCGTCTTCTGAATCAACAAAAGGAGGTTGGTTGGTGGGCAAAATCGTGTCAAATTCAATTGGTTTTTTTTTGGTTATTTTTTTTTTTAATTCAGATTATTTTAAGATTTACTTCTACTTTCCTTAACAAATGTCAGCTGTACGCGTAATCTAATAATTTGAAAGTCTACTTGTAATAAACAAGAAATTAATAATATACAAAAACAAATAACAACAAGTTGATAAATAAAGTAATATGCTTTTAATTTTCCTTTAGGCATAAGTTATACTAAATTTGCATGATTTTCCATGTTCGTATGCATTATAAAATTCCACAGCCAATTTTCAATTACTAGGCAAAGCTTGTATCCTATATTACTATAACGATATTAATATATGGACTTAAAGAATGTCGATGTTAAAACTGGAAAGTAACGATTGTTGTACTTTTAGTGTAAATTTTATCTTCAAATACCGTTTTCTTGAGTATTTTGTCGGCTCTCCTCAGCCAAAATAAATATAAATATATTTCTGAGCCAATGGTAAGACTTACATCATAGATTCACTAGACATTTTTTTTTGTAATTTTGCTACTAAAATAAAAATAAAAAGAATAATTTGAATTCGATTCACTTCATTCAGCTGTACATTGCATTTTTGTAGTTACCATTATCATTATTTTCCCCTTTATATATATGTTTTTTTTTTCCAGATCAAAAATATTTCAAATATTTTTTTAGGATTCATAACTTAAGCTACTGTACCTACCTACCTTCCATACGTATGTCTCTATTTGTATCTATTGCTACATCGTAATCATTTCCACCATTTACCAACCAATAGCCATTATTTCACACCGATTTAAAAGTTTTATTTTATAAGAATTTTGCTTCGTGTATCATCGTAAACACATTTATACTAACATATTTGTTAAAATGAATATACTTAATTCTCGTCGTTTGGAAACAACTCGCTATGAATTTATTCCATTCCGGTCAATTACAACAAGTTAAAAGAAATACTTTAATATCATTTCAAATTTCGAAAAATCAATCAATTCTTATTCATTTTCTTTAATGAGCTCAAAAATGACTTCACTAACCTGATTCTTAAGCTCCCTTTATCCTTAAACTCGAGTATTTTGCATCCATTACCCTTAACCTCTGGTATTATCCGTCCATTACCATTAACCACGGGTAACATCCATCCATTATCCTTAACTTGAAATATCATCCATCCATGATCCTTAACCACGGGTAACATCCATCCATTATCCTTAACCTGAAATGTTATCTATCCATTGCCCTTAACCTCGGGTATCATCCATCCATTATCCTTAACCTGAAATATAATCCATCCATCACCCTTAACCTCGGGTATAATCCATCCATTATCCTTAACCTGAAATATAATCCATCCATCACCCTTAACCTCGGGTATAATCCATCCATTATCCTTAACCTGAAATATAATCCATCCATCACCCTTAACCTCGGGTATAATCCATCCATTACCCTTAACCTCGGGTATAATCCATCCATCACCCTTAACCTCGGGTGTAATCCATCCATTACCCTTAACCTCGGGTAAGATTAAAATGATTAAAGACGAATGATATGGGACGAATGATGAGGGACGAATGATGAGGGACGAATGATGAGGGATGAATGACGAGGGACGAATGATGAAGGATGAATGCTTAACTCCTTAACCTCGGGTGGCATCCATCCTCAAACCCTTTCCTCGGGCATCATCATCCCTAAACCCTATCCTCGGGCATCACTCAATCCCAAACCCTATCCTCGGGCACCATCCGCCCCATAAACCCTATCCTCGGGCATCATCATCCCAAACCCTATCCTCGGGCATCATTCATTCTCAAGCCCTATCCTCGGACATCATTCAATCTCAAGCCCTATCCTCGGGAATCATTCAATCTCAAGCCCTATCCTCGGGCAATATTATTTTCCATGTTCCTGAAACTCAAACAATATAAGCTTAGACTTGCACACATCATAATAACTTTTTTATCAACCTAATTACATTAACATAAAATTCCTTCAAAGGAGACTGAAACTATTCCATACATTTTTGGGCCCAGAATGTAAAGATATGAAAATGGTATGATTTAATAGATTTAGGTACATCATTCCCTCCTTGAAAACTATATAAATTTTGGCAATCTGAGAGCTGAGTTATTAGAGATTTGATAAAAGTGAGGTTAAGTTCGCAGACCAATTTCTTGAATATCAACTTCTATAAAATATGTGATCACTGAGTTGTTTAAGCATTAATGTTTATTATTTATAAATAAAACACATTTTAATGAAAATTTTATTCTTCTTAATAATCATTACGCGCGGTCGCGCGTGGCCAAGTTCAGTAAAACAGAACTGGCGAGCGGCACCGAGGGTAATTTTACACGAACCATTTGAAGCCACTTTTTACCCCTTCATAACTCAAAAAGTATTCCACCTAAACCTGTCAAAATTGGCTTAAAAATTTAGACCCGCGACTTGTATACGTGCATCAAATTTCATAAACACAGCTCAAACGGTTATTTAGATAATGAAGTCCAAAAATCGTTAATTTTAACAGGGGGTCGACTGACCTATAGACCTTAATTCTAACCCAGTTCTAGATGACCTAGAACGGTGAAATTTGGCATCCAGTTAAGTGATTGGGTGTACATAAAGGAAAAACTCCGAAACTAGTAATTTTTTATCATTTTACTTATAAATTTTCAATAAATAGATTCTATTAGGAACATTCACTTATAGTGCCTGTAATGTAAGAATAGCAATCAAAGTTGATGACAGCCAGTATTTATACTCAATACCTATTAAATGTTATATATTATTGCTCTTATTTAAATGTCAGGCGTTAGTAGATATTTTCTTTGTTTGTAGACTAGCTTCAATAGTGTTACGTCTCCGTCTCCGTCTAAAAGAAGATATTATCTTCAAGAATCTGTACTGTAGTCCTGAGACTTTTAACTTAAACATATCAGTTTTAGTACTTATAATTAAGAGTACTTGTATAGTCGATTATCGTATTTATTAATCTAATCAATCTAGCTTTATCGCTTTATCCATTGCGGGGTAGTTAGAGAAAACGAGGTTCCAAACGCTACGGCCTCTGCATAGCTCTTTTGCCTCGTCAACAACTTTTGTTTACATAACTTCCGGGGAGTCCTCATGCTTTTTCATAACCTTCCTCCAATATCTTTGATACAGTGTTTTCGGAGGAATCATATATATTACGGTAAGGTCGTGGCGCAACAGCACGAAGTGTGACTGTAAAATCGACTGGTTCTGGGTTCGATCCCCACTCGAGGAGGTGATATATATACTTAAATTTATATATTCATTTCTTCGCTCTGGTGTCCAGGCTAAGCGCGGCGTTGAGTTCTGCCACTCAACACGCAATGCCTTCAGAATTTGGCAGAAAGTGGGGAACGGAGTGTCTTAACACTAGGTTCTCACTGCCTACCCTGCTGTATGCGCGATACAGCGTGAAGCTGATTTTTTTAATTATTAAATTATAATTTTTGGTTGAGGTCAGTTGTGGCACATAGGACTACACTTCAAGTGACTGTAAAAGCGACTGGTTGTGGATTCGATCCCTACTCGAGTAAAGGAAATATTTATTTAAATTTATGTTTTAATTTATTAGCAAAAAACGGGGAACGAAGTGTCGTAACACTAGGTTCCCTCTGTCTACCCTGTAGTGCTTACTTATTTAAGTTAATATTTAGGTAAATGAGCTTCGCTCGTATGAAGCAGAGGGAATGTAAAAGACACCAGGTAAGGAATATGTGACAATAGGTAGATCACCATACCATCCACCTTTAGCAATTCAGTCATTGCCAATAAGACTAAACCCAGGTACGGAGTAGAACGTGTTTAGATAAACAACGCTTTAACCAAGCTACAGATAACAGAATGGCATGGTTGTTAGTTCTATTGAAGCAAGCGTATCAGGATAACGAACTGGTGATCTAAAGAACATTAAAGTTTTGTTTAAAACAAATGATATGAAAAACAAGAATCAATGACGACTCTTTGGGAAGCACTTGATATACTGTGTAAAGTACAGATGTACTTGATGAGTCCAATGACGTCGTAGATAAACCTGCAGACTCCAGCACTATAGCAGACCATACACAAACATCCCTTTTAACCACCAAAAGTGGCTCAGAACGCCGTGTAAAATTAGAAAAAAATACTCGGCTGCAAGGTTCACTTGCAATGGCTTTTGTGCAATTTTGAGGAGTATATGTGGCAGGAGGAAACTTCTGGAAGAGGATAGGTGGGACTGGAGGAGTTCGAACGATAGAATCCCAGTCAAAATTTATAAAGACGGTAATGTACCTTGTACAACTACTAGACTTCTTACCAATTCGAGAAAATAAGGACCACTATAAGAATGCCTGTTTGAATTTTTTGCAGTCTAGAAAGCCACCAAACAAAACAAGATCAGGACGAGCAAGAAAATTATATTTGCCTTCCCAGGTGGATTCTTAACTTTGAGAGTAAAAATTTAATGAGAAAAACATTCTTATAAGACATATTAATTGTATATAGACAGAAATGTAATTAATAAATGTGATAGGGCAATTAGATATAATAATAAGATTTAAAAAAGTTACGGACCAAGTGTCTGCAATGGTATTAAATTAATAAATATCATTTGATAAAAAATGTATAATTAGAAGTATCAAATTTCAAAACGCAGCGTAATTACTTTCTTTCTTATCTGTCAACTGACAGCTGCCATTTGATAAAGCAACAAAATGTAAACTACACTCAAGATTCATACACAAATATAAACTACTCAGATATAACTAATTATAATCTTAAGGATAATAAACCTGAATTATATTTTAATAAATAAAGAAAATCTTTCTTCGGGTCACTACGATGGTTGTGTTCCAGTAAACCAGAATATAAATAATGCGTCTATTTCTCCCGATAGACTTAAAGAGAAGAAGTCTTTGAAGGAAAATAAAAAGTAGTCGTAAAGGAGCTGTCCACAAAACGTAAACCAAGTCGATCTAACATATAGGCGCCTAACTAAAGGCGTAATATTAATAAAGGAGCGCTTCCTGAAGTCAAAACACTATGCAGAAAAACACCCCATAGTGCATCGAGTAGCCATGAAACGTTAAAATCCAAAAAGTTTTTAAGAACCCAAAGGGTTTTTAACCGATATAAAACCTTAAAGTAAAAAAAATCCAGTTGTAGATAAAAATTCCTCGAAGTTGTACTATGCAAAGAAAAAAAATATTGTATACTAATGATAAAATATCGTATGCTAAAGAAAATGACATTATTAACAAATTAACAGATGACATTGGAAAGTATTAGAAGATGAAAAAAAATAAAAATTGGTTCTTGGGTGTCGTAAAACTATACTAGATAATTACTGTAAATTTTACATCGCGTTCGAAATAAAATTACAATATGTATGGAAAAAACATTTCGTGTAACCAAGACATAACAGAAATTTGTAATACCTTTCTATTAAGTTCTTGCAGTAGAATTTTAACACGTGAATGTAATAAAGAACCATACAGTTATGAAAGTACATATAAAATGTTGTGTTCGGATGAAACTGTACTAGTGAACGATGAGGGTCAAGCTAATGAACATATAGCTAAGCTATTGAACATAATAATGTATTTTAGTAGGTCTTGTAGTCTCAAACAATGTTTATTAGGTGAATCAATCCAAGAAAGTTTAATAGATGTTTTAAATATATAAATTAAATATAATTGAGGCCAGTCGTCGCGCAGGGGCACAGAACGTGACTGTAAAATCGACTGGTTGTGGATGCGAACACCTCTCGAGGAAATAAAATATTAATTTTCATTTATATTTTCGTTTCTTCGCTCTTGTGTCGAGGAAAAGCGCAGAGCTAAGTTCCGCCACTCAATACGCAATGCCTCCAGAACTCGGCAGAAAGTGGGGAATGGAGTGTCTTAACAATAGGTTTCGTCTGCCTATCCTGATGTGTGAGGTATACAGCGTGAGGCTGATCCAATTTTTTAAATTTAAAATATATAAATTTAAAGTCAACCATATACTCGTATGTATTCAAATTAAGATCTAATCAGAGTCAAGAATTTTTAGACAAAATTAAAATACTTTATAACATTTGAGACCAGTCGTGGCGCAGGGGCACAAGGTGTGACTGTAAACGTGACTGGTAGTGGGTTCAATCCCCAATCAAGGAATTGAAATATATAATTAACTTTATATTTCCATTTCTTTACTCTGGTGTTCAAGACAAAGCGCGGCGTTGAGTTCTGCCACCCAACATATTTCCCTTCGCCTACCCTGCTGTTTGCGGGTAACACCGTAAAGCTGATTTAATTTATCTTATAAATTAGGTAATATCATGTCAAAGCACACTTGGCTAGTTTTCAAATGAATTTACGAAAGCATCGATATAATTAAGTATATTAGAAGACCACCTAAAAATAAAAAAAAAACAAATGTTATATTCATTCTAGGTAGGCATACAAGCCTACTACAAATTCACACGAAAACTAGCCAAGTCAGATCTTACTCATAAATATAGACTCATAAGTTTTAAGAAGATAGGACATTTAAGGTGTTATAAAATATTTTATATTGTTAAAAATAAATTTCAGGACTGATCATTGAACTTGGCACACATTTACATCTCACTTCTTTTATCGCTGAAGTCAACAACCATATATCATATTACTATCATACTACTGAACTTGGCTTTCTTTTTACATTTATGTTTTTGATGGGATACTCATAACATGAGCACAGCAGCCTACCATTCGTCTTCCTACAATACAATTGCAGTATTTCATAGCAATAGCTTCCCTTTCTCTACGAAAGCTGTCAACTAAAATGTAACAGAAATATATTTTCCTGCTTATATGTCGGGATTATATCACACCTCTAAGTAACCAGGTTGTGGTGGTTTTCATCGTCTAAAGGTCGTCGGACTAGGGTATTGCAGTGTCCATTGGCTATCCCACAATTCACACAGCGATTCATATCCATAGCGTGGCGGTCGTAAGATCCAAAAGATTTCAGAGTCCAGTGAGGAAGCGAGGGTCGTACAAAGTAGTCAGAGTCAAAATCCGGGAAAAACAAAACAGTAGTCGTAGAAAATATCAAACAAACGGGAAAACATTCAAAATGTCGATGCGTTATGACACGAACGTAATGACAGAAGCAAATGTTTTTTTTTTAATGTTTTTTATTTAATGGCCTGATTTTGCGATGACAAACAGATGCAAAAATGCAAAAAATCATTAGACAAGGTGTGATTGTCAATCAGCTGTCACATCTCTGACTTAATATATGATTGATTTTAATCGATTAAGGATCTAAATCTTATTTTTTTCATTTTTCTCCACTTCCAGATTGTCAATTAATTTATTATTTGCTATTCAAAAATAAAAAAAAAATTGTAATTTTTTAGATCACATCTCAATTCTTTACGTGACGGCCCAAAAGTTTCATTCTCCTTTATGAATTTGAAAATCTATTCAAATAACTTTGACATTCGAAATTCATAAAAATTAATAAGTTAACCGACACTGTATATCTGGCTATAAATGCACATAAATGATATTTTATCTTTACAATTACACGACTTTTAATCGTTATAAAGTAATAATAACCAAGAATATTAACGCTCCAGAGAAAATTACAAATCAAAACACTCAATCGACAATAATGGACCAATAAACAAATAAAATCTAAATTTATCTACAATTACGTGAAACAGGGCCAATATTTTGACATCATGTTAACAACAAACAAATAGCAAACGGAAAAGAAAGTCAATTGAACAAATAATGAATGCCACCAAAGTTCCCTAAGCTGGCTGGTCCTCACGGGATAAAGAGAATTACACTGTAATATTCTACATTAACAACAATTATCCAAAACCAGGAATAATTATCAAATCACAATATATTTATCCCGTAAAAGAAAGGAATTTGTACCATATGTCATAACACAAATAAAATGAGATTAATAAATTGAGATAAGAACATATGTACTTTAATTTCATTGGAATATTAGATCCCATAGCTATTACGAATATATCTTCTATGTTTGTGTCTATGTGTTAATAAATTCGTATACCATAGAACAATCTAATTCAAAAATAATACATTCAAAAAGAGACTATTACATTACGAGAATAGCTTTGTAACTCTTACAGAAATAGGAAACGACAAGACGACAGTTCTCAATAAAGTGACAAAGCCGGAAGTAAAAACCAATGAAAATATTTACAAATTTCAATTCAAATAATTCATCAATTCTAAACATACTACACATAAAGAATATATGTAGAACAATTCCGCATGATGATAAAACAAAATCATATTGACGTTGTTAAGACAACAAAATAGTTACTTCACTAATATTATTGTCATCACCTAAACAATTCTAATATCATTTATAGTTAACCAATAGGTAGCGAAATACAATATCCTCTATACGATGTAAAAACTTTCCAAAGAATGACAAAAACAACGAAAGAAATATTCCAGATATGTAATAAATAAATTTGAATATACCCATTATAAATATTTCAAAATAAGTATTCCAGAAAGTCTTGATAACTGAAATTATTCATGACCAATGAATGTCATATATCTTTAAATTATCACCCGTATAAGTAAATATTCTATTGGAAGAACTAATATCGTATCGATCACGTCTACCAACGTAGATGCTATAAGCAATTGTATACTTCTTTTAAAGTATATCTTAAACAATCTCAAATTCTAAATTTATCAACTACCCTCAAAACTGAAACGTTACGTAAGTACTATAAAATGGAAAATGTTTAGGTATGCACATCATCCAGTGTATTCTCAAATTATCCAACCTTCCAAATTTATCCAATAATTTCCTTCATAAAAAAAACACTCTGGCTGTTATAAAGGTTATCAATCACCACACAACGAAAAGTTCGAAGTACAAGATTTCTATGTATCGTCATCAGTAAACTTTAACTGTTAAAAAAAATTTAATAAATTTAAATTTCCATTGAAGATATTTCATTTATCCGTTTGTTGTTTGTTTGATATAAAAGAAATAAAAGTAAGCAAAAACTATAATTAGAATAGCAACACTCTGCTTATATTCAGAATAGAAAAAATGAAAATTATAGAGAACTCAATTTACATACAAATTATTCAGCTAATCTTTAAGGAGTAAGAAAAATGAGAGAAAAGAGAAAAAAAAACAATATATATATGGTCTACTTACACTTTATTGGCGTGGCAGGAAATTTTGTATATCCTTTCGTAATCCCGCTTCTGAACTGTTAGGCGACCAACAAATCAGACAAAAAACCCAACTTTTACAATAAATTTATTTACACTTGCTATATACACATATACTCTCGTAGTCACAATATTGAAATATAAATTGCAATGACAAGTTGTCTTGACAATATCTTAGAACGTAATGAACACGAGTGCCGTGTCGTTTGCGCTTATATTGGAAATCCACCGGAAAAGACGCAGCACACTACCGCCACTTAATACAATCGATAATGGAAACAATATCAAATGACGTACTCGTAATTACAGTGACACCTATTACTACATTATAAGTAACTTATGCTAACAATATACATATCTTAAAGTTATGTAGCATAAACTAATTCAGCATATAAATTAATGTGAGGGAAAGCCTCGCTGTCTCGCGAGTTCGCGTTTCGCGGATGGAGTGACAAGTGCTACAACCAACGTGTTCCTTACGTAGCATTCTGTTTCTCATACTTAGTCAGCCTTTGTACTACTCTATAATAGTAACAGGTAAGTATAAATGTGAAATGTTAAAGGTAGTATTGTTAGGCGAACCAACAAATCAGACACAAAATCCAGCTTTTACAATATATTTACACTTGTTATATACACATATACTCTCCTAGTCACAATATTGAAATATAAATTGTAATGACAAGTTGTCTTGACAATATCTTACAACGTAATGAACACGAGTGCCGTGTCGTTTGTGCTTATATTGGAAATACACCGGAAAAGACGCAGCACACTACCGCCACTTAATACAATCGACAATGGAAACAATATCAAATGACGTACTTGTAATTACAGTGACACCTATTACTACATTATAAGTAACTTATGCTAACAGCTCGGCCATCCTGCTAATCGCGAGTCCCTTCGCGATTTAAGAATAGTTCACAATTTTTAAATGTCTAACTTAAATAGCTTTAGTTTTGTGCCAACAGTTACATAACAATTATATTTTTAGCACAAGTGAGGATATTTACAAAAACTATTAAGTTAGATATATTCACATGTCATAATATGTAAATTATACAATTTGAAATACATTTTCTTAATTCGTAATTTTCTTTAAATCAAAATAATTATTACATAAAACTAGACTAAAATTAAATAAAGTAAATGTTAACTACACTGAATTCGTTACGCAATTAAATTGATTATACAAAATATTTATAAATTATATTTTACATTGCAAACATTTTTTTTTTTGTATTTATACATTTTAAGGTTTTTTGATTTTAGATTTATACAACAATTATATAATTATGTATATTAGATAATATATAATTATGTAGATTTATACAATTCAATAATTCTCATTAACACAATGAGCATACATTCATAGCCATATACATTCATGTTATAATTTAATTATTACATATTATTTTTTTTACAAGAATTTGGCTAAACAATACTAACAAAGCTACATGGAAGATTCCTATCTAATATCGAACACTAACTTCAGTACATTAAAAGAGCATGCTATTATTAATGACATTTCAATTCGTAAACTAAGCAGATTCATTAACTTAAAATAAATAAATCGGTTTCACGCTGTATCCCACACACTGCAGGGTAGGCAGAGAGAACCCAGTGTTCAAGACACTCCGTTCCCCAGTTTCTGCCGAATTCTAGAGGCATTGCGTGTCGAGTGGTCTGCCACTCAACGCCGCGCTTAGCTTCGACCAACACCAGAGCGAAGAAATGGAAATATAAATTTAAGTAAATATTTCATCTCCTCAAGTGGGGATCGAACCCACGACCAGTCGGTTTTGCAGTCACACTTTGTGCCCCTGCGCCACGACTGACCTCATTCATTAACTTTCATATACTTCACAAGCTTAACATATAAAAAGCACTGCTAAATAGCACCAACATGACTGTATAGAGTTACTCTACTTCCCATTAAAGGTCATTCTCAACTCAACCACAGCCAATAATCAATGACACACGTTTACTTTATACATTGTACAAATCTTACATATAAAAGCAGCTCATTTGAAAAAAATATTCAACACACAATTTGTGTAGCCTGATCAGTCAAATACAATAAACAGAACGTGACACCGCTCGCCACGTTGCTCCCATATTCAAATCACATTATCACACCCATAATGACTGCCATCTTCACCACCATAATCTCCATCCTCACCATGATCCTCATCATTACAATGATCCTCAACATCACAATGATCCTCATCATCGCAATGATCCTTATCATCGCAATGATCCTCATCATCGCAATGATCCTCATCATCGCAATGATCCTCATCATCACAATGATCCTCATTATGACCATAATCCTCATTATGACCATGATCCTCATCATCACCACGATCCATATCATCACCATGATCCTCATAACCATGATCCTTATCACCACCATGATTATTAGCCTGTCCTCGTCCATTACTGGACAAAGGTCTCTTCAATGATATGCCGCGAAGATTGACCATCAGCTCTTAGATACAGCCGTTGCCAGTCACATGTAAAAAATAATAAGTGCTTAATATCTGCAAACGTTTATGCATTAAGTCCCGTCCTTACGTACGTCTGTCTGTCCGTCTCTCAGGACTAATTGTCTAAAGGAGACATGGAAATATCAAGCTAAAATTAATACGAAATATCCCGATCAACAATTCACTAAATCTGCGGAAAATTCGTCTTTTGAATCAACATAAGGAGGTTGGTGGGCAAAATCGTGTCGAATTCGATTGGTTTTATTTTGGTTGTTATTTTTTTTTAATTCAGATTATTTTAAGGTTTACTTCTACTTTCCTCAACAAATGTCAGCTGTACGCGTAATCTAATAATTTGAAAGTCTACTTGTAATAAACAAGAAATTGATAATATACAAAAACAAACAAATAACAACAAGTTGACAGATAGAGTAATATGCTCTTAATTTTCCTTTAGGCATAAGTTATATTAAATTTGCATCGTTTTCCATCTTCGTATGCATTATAAAATTCCACAGCCAATTTTCAATTACTAGGCAAAGCTTGTATCCTATATTACTATAACGATATTAATATATGGACTTAAAGGATGTCGATGTTATAACTGGAAAGTAACGATTGTTGTACTTTTATTGTAAATTTTATCTTCAAATACTGTTTTCTTGAGTATTTTGTCGGCTCTTCTTAGCCAAAATAAATCATTTAATTTCTGAGCCAATGGTAAGACTTACATCATAGATTCACTAGACATTTTTTTTTGTAATTTTGCTACTAAAATAAAAATAAAAAGAATAATTTAAATTCGATTCACTTCATTCAGCTATACATTGCATTTTTTTGTAGTTACCATTATCATTATTTTCCCCTTTATATATGTTTTTTTTTCAGATCAAAATTATTTCAAACATTTTTTTAGGATTCATAACTTAAGCTACTGTACCGCTACTGTACCTACCTACCTACCTACGTATGTCTCTATTTGTATCTATTGCTACACCGTGATCATTTCCACCATTTACCAACCAATAGCCATTATTTCACACCGATTTAAAAGTTTTATTTTATAAGAATTTTGCGTCGTGTCTCATCGTAAACACATTTATACTAACATATTTGTTAAAATGAATATACTTAATTCTCGTCGTTTGGGAACGACTCGCTATGAATTTATTCCATTCCGGTCAATTACAACAATTTAAAAGAAATACTTTAATATCAATTCAAATTTCGAAAAATCAATCAATTTTTATTCATTTTCTTTAATGAGCTCAAAAATGACTTCACTAACCTGATTCTTAAGCTCCCTTTATTCTTAAACTCGAGTATTTTGCATCCATTACCCTTAACCTCTGGTATTATCCGTCCATTACCATTAACCACGGGTAACATCCATCCATTATCCTTAACCTAAAATATCATCCATCCATTACCCTTAACCTCGGGTATAATCCATCCATTATCCTTAACCTGAAATATAATCCATCCATCACCCTTAACCTCGGGTATAATCCATCCATTACCCTTAACCTCGGGTATAATCCATCCATCACCCTTAACCTCGGGTATAATCCCTCCATTACCCTTAACCTCGGGTAAGATTAAAATGATTAAAGACGAATGATATGGGACGAATGATGAGGGACGAATGATGAGGGATGAATGACGAGGGACGAATGATGAAGGATGAATGCTTAACTCCTTAACCTTGGGTGGCATCCATCCTCAAACCCTTTCCTCGGGCATCATCATCCCTAAACCCTATCCTCGGGCATCACTCAACCCCAAACCCTATCCTCGGGCACCATCCGCCCCATAAACCCTATCCTCGGGCACCATCACCCCAAACCCTATCCTCGGGCATCATTCATTCTCAAGCCCTATCCTCGGGCATCATGCAATCTCAAGCCCTATCCTCGGGCAATATTATTTTCCATGTTCCTGAAACTCAAACAATATAAGCTTAGACTTGCACACATCATAATAACTTTTTTATCAACCTCATTACATTAACATAAAATTCCTTCAAATTTATGAATTTGAAAATGTATTCAAATAACTTTGACATTCGAAATTCATAAAAATTAATAAGTTAACCGACACTGTATAATCTGGCCATAAATGCACATAAATGATATTTTATCTTTACAATTACACGACTTTTAATCGTTATAAAGTAATAATAACCAAGAATATTAACGCTCCAGAGAAAATTACAAATCAAAACACTCAATCGACAATAATGGACCAATAAACAAATAAAATCTAGATTTGTCTACAATTACGTGAAACATGGCCAATACTTTGACATCATGTTAACAACAAACAAATAGCAAACGGAAAAGAAAGTCAATTGAACAAATAATGAATGCCACCAAAGTTCCCTAAGCTGGCTGGTCCTCACGGGATAAAGAGAACTACACTGTAATATCTACATTAACAACAATTATCCAAAACCAGGAATAGTTATGAAATCACAATATATTTATCCCGTAAAAAAAAAGGAATTTTTACCATATGTCATAACACAAATAAAATGAGATACTAATAAATTGAGATAAGAACACATGTACTTTAATTTCATTGGAATATTAGATCCCATAGCTATTACGAATATATTTTCTATGTTTGTGTCTATTATACGTGTTAATAAATTCGTATACCATAAAACAATCTAATTCAAAAATAATACATTCAAAAAGAGACTATTACATTACGAGAATAGCTTTATAACTCTTAAACTCTCTTACTTAACTCTCAAGACGACAGTTCTCAATAAAGTGACAAAGCCGGAAGTAAAAGTCAATGAAAATATTTACAAATTTCAATTCAGATAATTCATCAATTCTAAACATACTACACAAAGAATATATGTAGAACAATTCCGCATTATGATAAAACAAAATCATATTGACATTTTTAAGACAACAAAATAGTTACTTCACTAATATTATTGTCATCACAAAAACAATTCTAATATCATTTATAGTTAACCAATAGATAGCGAAATACAATATCCTCTATACGATGTAAAAGCTTTCCAAAGAATGACAAACAACGAAAGAAATATTCCAGATATGTAATAAATAAATTTGAATATACCCATTATAAATATTCCAAAATAAGTATTCCAGAAAGTCTTGATAACTGAAATTATTCATGACCAATGAATGTCATATATCTTTAAACGTGTGAAATATCATGGTGTCAAATATCTTTAAATTATCACCCGTATAAGTAAATACTCTATTGGAAGAACTAATATCCTATCGATCACGTCTACCAACTTAGATGCTATAAGCAATTGTATACTTCTTTTAAAGTATATCTTAAACAATCTCAAATTCTAAATTTATCAACTACCCTCAAAACTGAAACGTTACGTAAGTACTATAAAATGGAAAATGTTTAGGTATGCACATCATCCAGTGTATTCTCAAATTATCCAACCTTCCAAATTTATCCAATAATTCCCTTCATAAAAAAAACCACTCTGGCTGTTATAAAGGTTATCAATCACCACACAACGAAAAGTTCGAAGTACAAGATTTCTACACATCATCATCAGTAAACTTTAACTGTTAAAACTATTTATTAAATTTCCATTGAAGATCTTTCATTTATCCGTTTGTTGTTTGTTTGATGTAAAAGAAATAAGAGTAACTAAAAACTATAATTAGAATAGCAACACTCTGCTTATATTCAGAATAGAAAAATTAAAAATTATAGAGAACTCAATTTACATACAAATTATTCAGCTAATCTTTAAGGAGTAAGAAAAATGAGAGAAAAGAAAAAAAGAAAAGAATATATATATGGTCTACTTACACTTTATGAGCGTGGCAGGAAATTTTG
Source organism: Heliconius himera (assembly GCA_021202915.1). NCBI lineage: Eukaryota > Metazoa > Arthropoda > Insecta > Lepidoptera > Nymphalidae > Heliconius > Heliconius himera. The sequence continues at coordinate 441,783 of JAJHJA010000464.1, read as the reverse complement.
TATATCCCTTCGTAATCCCACTTCTGAACTGTTAGGCGAACCAACAAATCAGACACAAAATCCAGCTTTTACAATATATTTACACTTGTTATATACACATATACTCTCCTAGTCACAATATTGAAATATAAATTGTAATGACAAGTTGTCTTGACAATATCTTACAACGTAATGAACACGAGTGCCGTGTCGTTTGTGCTTATATTGGAAATACACCGGAAAAGACGCAGCACACTACCGCCACTTAATACAATCGACAATGGAAACAATATCAAATGACGTACTTGTAATTACAGTGACACCTATTACTACATTATAAGTAACTTATGCTAACAGCTTTGTAAAAAAATCAAACACCTCGAGGCTTTTACAGAACTTATATTTCTTCCAGAGTAAAATACTGTTAAGCTTGTACAATGTCTATCTTAAATTCTAATACAATATGTTAGTCTAGAGGACCTCATTCTTCTTCCGCTCCAAGTCTAAAAGTATATCTCGAATTTTCCAGCCACAAAAAGCGTCATTTTAGTAGTGTCCTCTGGTGGTAGCTGTATAAACTTATTTTCAAAAACATATTTTTATTAAACAAAGAGGGTCATTTACATTTTTATAATAAATTATTGCGAATATTAAAACTATAAATATAAAGTCATTACAGTATTAATAAAAAAAATACTAAATATGATTACCACGCGACGATTGTAGTTGTGTCCCACTTGGGGGAATGAAATATATTATATTTTAATTCCCTCGCTCTGGTAACGTAAAGTGCGGCGTTGAGTTCCGAATCAGAAGTGTTTTAATGGAAACGAAGTATCGTAACACTAGATTCCCATGTTCTCTTTTCCTGCAAGAAGATAAAAAAAACTTAAATAATGATTTCATATTATTAAAAGAAAACTATGATATTCATCACAATTGTAAAAAATTGTATAGAATAAAATTCTTAAGGACAATAAAAAAAGAAACGAATTTGTGCTATCTATTCCTTTTCAGCGGACTAAATTTATATCCTAAGATTTTTTTGCTCTTGACTATTTCTGAGAGATCTGTAGCAATCGGATCGAGAATAATCGCCTTTCATTAAGGCTCGTCGATTGCTTCAGTTTGATTCCGTCTTATTTGAAAAAAAATAGTACTTTCTTTTAATATTAATCTAAAGACATACTATTGTATATCTAAAGACATACGTCAGAAAATTAAAGAATCTTCTTTTTTTACCGACTTCTATAAAAGGAGGATGTTCTTAATTCAATATTTTTTTTATATTTGTTACTTCAAAACTTTGGTCTAGTTCTCCATTATCTAGCTCTTCATGAATGAGCAAAGTCTTAAATTTGAATAGTTGTTTAAAGTAGATTTTTTTAGTTAAAAATATTAAGCAATCGATAACTGTTTCCTATAAAGTTAAGATTATATTGATCTTGATTATATTTATATGAGTTAGCAACGAATGAGTGGTAAAACCTAAGAAATACTTATACTAAAGAATGAAAATAATTGTTTCTATTAAAATACATTTTTGTAAATGACTCGTAGTAAGTGTATATACTATAGAATAAATAGCTTTAATGTTGTTTAATTACAACAAAAAAAAATGCCAAAAGTTAGTTTAAAAAATTACCAAACCAAAAGTAATTTAACTGAATTGTCAAATACATTGAAACAGTTGGATCGCTTCCACGAAACATTTTCGCTTTCCTTTCGTGTAATCAATTTTGTTTACCAAGCTGATTGCGAACCGTTCGGGATCGTTCCCTAAATTAAGGTACTTGCGTACGTCTCTACGTGTGGACTAGTTTTTTTTTATTTATTTATGTGATGTGATGGATGCTCACGATCTTAATACATATGTAAAAACCAAAATTAATTATTAATTAAACAAAACTTACCTAAAAAGCTTTTTATTTTTTTTTCATTTCTGTATTGTATTTTATAAATCAAGTCCTTTCATTTGATATCCATAATAAGTAGGCTGTGCAAAGATGTACATATAATGTCATTTTGATGCGGTGACCATTAATAAAAATGTCGATTACTAACGACCCGCTCGCGGAGTCGCCCGTTTGAAATATATAATTATTAATTTACTAATCTGCATTACTTTTGTTTAATAACAATAAATTTATTTTGACCGTTTTAATTCATATTTTTGGCCAGTATATTTGATGCCAGCGCAGCGGCACAAAGTGTGACTGTAAAACCGACTGGTTCTGTGTTCGATCCCCACTCGAAGAGATGAAATATTTACTTAAATTTATATTTCCATTTCTTCGCTCTGGTGTCGAGGATGTGTGCAGTGCTTTTAAGGAAAAAAAGGAACCCTTATAAGATCACTTTGTTGTCTGTTCGTCTGTCTGTTTGTCCGTCAAGAGCCTTTATCTCAAGATAGCTTAGAGATATCAAGTTGAAATTCAATCCATATACTCAGATCAACGGACATATACATTTACTTAAAAAAGCCGTTTATATAGGGTACTTCCGGTGGGCTTAGAGTTATGAAATTTGGCAGCATCTTCAGGTAGTAGTAGTTTAGGATAAAATCAGGAAACTATATATTTGTGGTTAAATCATGGTAATTAATGGTATTAAAAATAAAAGCCTTAAAGGGGGGGCAAAATTTTGTATTAAAGCCTCTAGTTCAAGTCAAAGGAAAGTATCAGAGGAAAATGCTCTGACTAAGCTAATCTTGAATTTCAGAAAAAGCTCGAGACCTTAAATTTTTTCGGAACCTTCGGTAGGCGAGCACGACTTGCGCTTGTCCGGTTTTTTTAAGCTTTTATTTAGCTTGACTTCGTCGTGGGTCAAATCTCGTAATTAAATTTTTACTCCTTTCTGCAGACCATATGAAATTTAGTATAATTTAGTACCTACGTTTAGTTCGCGTGACAATAAAATAATCAGAAGAAACTTCAGTGAGTGACCCCGACTCGCACTTGTCCGATTTTTTTTAAATCCTCCTCTTTATCTGTAAGTTTGCGAATAAACATTTACCTATCAGACGATTAATCCTATATTGATCTACAGGGAATTGAAATACACAAATCTTTTCAGGAGTTTAGTTCGTTCGTTGCGAGAGTTCTGTGATAGATTACTAAAAACAAATAGAGCGAGAACGCTATTTTTCTGTGAATGAAGGCAACGTGAATGAAATGATGTATAAAAAATATGTTGGTACTCCCTTATTTAAGTGAATGTTTCCCACACATTCCCTTTAGTTAGTTTTAGCTTAAAAATGTCTATATAATTAGTTTTACTTCATCTGCTTGTAAATTTCCGAGAAAAAACGCTTGATTCCAGGACAATTTGTGATATGCTATCAATCCAAATTGTTCAAATAATTTATTAATAGGTACATAAGAAAGTGGAGAATGGAGAGTCTTATTATCTATCCTGTTATGTACGGGACAGCTAAAAGCTAAAAAAAAACTTAATAGAAGTATTACATTCTTTTTATATACATATACTTTTATATTTAAATGTACCAAAAGTTATTTCAACGTACGTTATATTATAATGTTATTTATAATATTTAATTTGACAACATGTAACCTTTCTATAAGCGATTATAACACATTAACAGTCACAAAATGACATTGAATTACAAACATAATTATGTATTATTAGTACACATACAAATCAATAATACTATTACATACATACATACATACAATATCAATTGTGTGTGCTCAATAGATTGTATGAGTATGTATGTGACAACCGTCGCCTATAACGTAGAACAATTGTCATCAGTGAAACTAATTACGCGTACACAAGCTTGGAAATCTTATGAATAGCCACAGTTCCGATATAATATTCTATGGAGTATTTATTATATTATAAATATTCTATAGATTTATTATATTTTATATATTATGATAATTATAAATGTTTTACGTGGTGTAATTTTTTATTTTATGTTAAACATTAGAAATGTTTACATTTTTTCTTAACGTTTCTTAGATCAAGTATAAGATCTGAATTTTTTTCAAAGTAATTGTATACCCGTATAGGAGCCATTAATGTTAAAATATTAACAAAGTTATGCGTTACTTTATATAGCCAGGGATATTTGAGATTTGAACACACAACTGTCATTAACCTAAAAATACTAAAATTTGAGATTTTTACTATCAATGAAAAGAACATTTTATCTATTTGTGCCAGTGTAAGTACCTCAAGATACTTACTGTATGTAAGTCAAATAGTAAACTGAAAAGTTGAGAAACAATCTTATTTCTCCTTCCTCGCTAGCTCCATAATGGATATACTTTTAAGAAGCTTATTCAACTATCCTAGAAATTACGAAAGATAAAAAAGGTCGTATACTACATTAAACATGTATATTGCTGCTCATGGATGAGGGCGATATTTCATTGTACATAGAATATATTTAAAAATAATGAGATTTCGGTTGCAATTGAATTTGTAGGACTTATTTCTGCTACTTTTTTATTTTTTACTTACTTATCTCTACATTTTTTATGCAATACGTTAAAATTACAAAATTGTTATTTTAGTAGCGTTCCTTTTTCGAAGGTGGTTTTATTTTTTTTGCGTCCTCAAATTGCTAGTCAGTTCTTCCAATTAAAGAACTTTAAAGTGAATAACCAAGTTCTTCAGTACCTACTAGGAATACATTAAATTAAATCGAGTTTATTGTTATCAAATGTGGCCAATTTATATCGAAAAATTGTGATATTTCATATCTAAATTAAATGTACCAATATTATATTTTTAATTACACGTCAAGAACTTCGAGGCCAGTTGTGGCACAGAGGCACAAGCTTGTGTCTTTATTTCGATGGATTGTTGCAATTTTTGAGATGAAATCCTTTGCTAGATAGAACTCGTTACAGAGATTAAGTTTATGTAAAAGTTTATTGTAGTCAAACATTTTGCATTTGTACTATAAATAAATTTCATGCTTCGTCAAAGTCTTATTATAAAAAAAATCGACATTATTTAATTTATTTTACAATGACTTCTATTATTATTTGATTTACAGTGTTGGTTTTATTATTCATATATAACAAAACTGGGTAACAAAGAAGAACTTCTAAGACACGCCTTAATTAGAGCTTCCTGATGATAGCATAAATAATATTTAATCAGAAATCCACGTGGAAGCTTATATAAGTATCCTGCTTATAGTATAAATGTATACTTCTTGCTAGAGAACACTTACGTCAGCACAATTTTATACACGAAATTGATAAAATGTTTCAATTAAATAAAAATTGCATTTAGAAATTCGTGAGTAATTTTAAGAATTGAACCTATTATCATTGCTATAATATCCAACATTGATTAAGTTACAATACGTGCTGATAGCCAAAAGTAAAATTCCCGTAGCAAGTTTATTCACATCAGGTAAAATTATTGACTATTGTCAGGTAAACTTTTCGTTAACTTTTTTATACTCTTTGTAAGATTTGGTGAGGGTACAACTGAATTTTATAAACAATTGACCTCTCAAATAGTTATGTGAATTTGTGGCTTTATTGTATTCTATACTAGAGGGCGCGCGCGGCTTCGCCCGCTTATTAGGAGTGAATTCTAAAAAAACCACGAAACACGTGTTTAATAAAATATTTTTAACAGTCTGAATTTAAATTTTTATAAAAATCGGTGGCAATTTAAAGATTTTTCCACATATACCCCTTATTTGAACCCTTAGGGGGTGAATTCTTAAAAACCATGAAACACGTGTTCAATTAAATATTTTTAAGAGTCTGAATTTCAAGTTTTATAAAAATCGGTACAGATTAATTTTTTTTTCCATACAAACTTTCAACCCCTATTTCATCCCTTTAGGGTTAACATTTTTCTAATTTCCTTCTTAGTGGATGTCCAGAATATGAAAATAAACATCTGCCCAAATTTCACGTTTCTACGCACAGCGGTTACGGCTCTGCGTGCGTCTTACCTCAGTCAGTCAGCACAAGTCCTTTTATATATATAGATTATAGAATATATCTATTAGTATTTTATAATTATTGATGTTACGTGAAGCGTGTGACTGCAAACTCGACAGATTATGGGATCAATTCCCATTTAAGGAAATTAAATGCTGAATATTTTCATTTCTTCTCTCTGGTGTCGAGGCAAAGTGCGGCGTTAAGTTCCGCCACTCAACACGCAATGCCTTCGGAATTCGATGCGTCAGAAAGGAAATTGTCTTAATGGTGTGTGAGTGTGTGTCGAAGTTTTGGAATGTGTTTAACATTGGTTTCCAGGTTCCCTCTGCCTACAATGTTATGTGTAGGATACAGGTTAAAATAAAAAAAAATTATGGTCCATACTCTATAAAAAAATTATCTATGACAGAACTCTCTCGTAAAGATCTATTATATTATATATAAAATTCTCTCTCATAAATATTAAATCTTCTCATATAAAATATAAAAAATCCATAGTAGCTTTATACGAGAACTGAAACTATTTATTCTGCGTCACATTTAAAAGCGTCTCGCGTGCCTTCTTTCAGGCTTAAGAATTTGTGTTTCCGACATTTTTATAGCATTTGAAGGCGATAAACACTTTTGCGTGTCGATGGATATTCAAAAAAAATTATGTTGATGTATATATGTTTTAGTGATGTTAGAAAGTTTACAGAAAAAAAACATTGCATAAATATTGTGTATTTAAATTAAGTTATAATTTAGGGTTCCGTACCTTTGTAAGAAAAACGGAAACCCTTATAAGACCACTTTCTTATCCATCCGTCTGTCTGTCTGTCTGTCAAGACTCTTTATCTCAGTAACGCTTGGAGATAACGGTTTTAAAATCAAACCATGTACTTACTCAGATCCACGGCCCCATAATTTCTTAATAAAAAACATATTTCTATATTCCTTATAAAAAGGCGTATTTCGACACTATCCAGGGAATCAAATTTAATAGAGTAAAACTATATATTTGTGGTTAAGTCCTAAAAAATAATAGCCTTATTAAAGAGCAAAATTTGGTATTAAAGCCACTTCTTCAAGTGAGGTATCAAACGAAAATGCACTCTAGCTAAGCTAAGCCCGAATTTCAGAAAAACCTCAAGATCTCCAATTTTTTACGGAACCCTCGATGGAGGAAAGTGTTAAGACACTCCGTCTTTTCGAGATATGTAAGCATTGCGTGTTGAGTCGCGCACTTAACGCCGCGCTTTGCCTCCAAACCAGAGCGAAGAAAATGAAAATTACATATTTCATTTCCTCAAGTGGGAATAGAACTCACAACTGTTGCGCTTTTACAGCTACACTTTGTGCCCCTACGCCACGGCTGGCCTCAAATTACAAGCTATGTATTAGGTTCATAATTTAAAGCTTAGTCTGACATTTAATATTAAAGTAACAAGAAGTCAAAAACGAACAAAGCTCTTATCACATTCTTTAATCAGATTGAAACTAATAAGATACAGCTGAACAAAGATACCAAGTCCAAGTAAAATATTCTGTTTATTTCAAAACAGAAAATAAATAAAAGTGAAAAGTAAAAACAACATTTGTCATATAATTAATTCAAGTTAAGTTTTAACTTAACTTTAAAATTCTCTTAATTATAATACAATATAGTATAGCGGAGATCGTATATTTATCTGAATTTCACATTCATTACGACGACGGTCGTTGAAGCTCGCCCGAATTTGCTTAGTCCCTAGGTACGAAAATGTACACGTGAGTAGGTCTTTTTATATTTTAACAAAATATTACTTTTCAATTAGGTATTTGTAAGCTTTATTTGAATAAAATATAAAATCAGCTTTACGCTGTATCCCGCATACCGTAGGCAGAGGGAACCTAGTGTTAAGACACTCCGTTCCACACTTTCTGTCGAATTCTGGAGGCATTTCGTGTTGAGCGACGCAACCCAATCCCGCGCTTTGCCTTGACACCAGAGCGACGAAATGGAAATATATTTTCAATAAATATTTAATTTCCTCGCCAGTGGGGATCAAACCCACAACTATGCGCGTTTACAGTCACCTCGACGCCTCAATGATAAATTATTATTTTTCTTTATTTTTACATTTATTGCATTGTATTAAAACCATAAATTCGAATAAATCAAAGATATTCTATTCACAGAAATTAAAGAACTATAGATGTCGTATAATATTTATAAATGTACGTCTTAGACGCATCCAATTCACCTAAGTTAGTCAGGTTAAAATATTATTTAAACTACTTGTATTATTTTATAATATATTGTGAATATATTGTGCTATATGATGGTAAAAATGTTTAATTTTTCGACAAAATCCATAAAGCAAATTTAAAAAAACTCTAAATTGACCTCCATAATTGTGGCTTACTGGCACAAAATGTTATTCTACGTATTCTTTTTCTGCAACCCCCAAGTGTTTTCTTTTTACTTTCAGAAATAACGCCTAGATTTTTCTGCCGCGAGTATTGCCAAACTTCGCAAATTATACACTTCACTACTAACTTTCAAATGAAATCTCCAACTTTATATCTAGCATTTCGCCTTTAAATTTCTTATTTAAGTTGTTTATTTCTATTCTGATTTTATATAGCTAACAGAGCACCTTAAGTTCAGATACGCCGTTCTCGCCTTCACTGCTATTCAAAAATTCAAATCACACAAATTTTAAAATGAATAATAATCAGCTTCACGCTGTACCCCGCACACAGCAGGGTAGACAGAGGGAACCTAGTGTTAAGACACTCCGTTCCCACTTTCTGCCGAATTCTAGAGGCATTGCGTGTTGAGTGGCAGAACTCAACGCCGCGCTTAACCTCGACACCAGAGCGAAGAAATGGAAATATATATTTAAGTAAATATTTCATCTCCTCGAGTAGGGATCGAACCCACAGCCAGTCGATTTACAGTCACATTTTGTGCCCCTGCGCCACTACGTCCTCAAATATATACGAGAGAAAAATAATATATGTATTAAGTGACCCATGGCTTTAAAAATATATATATATAAATAAAACATATGAATAAAACTAAAAACACGTATGAGCTGCATTAATAAAACACAAAAAATTATGTAATATAATATTGCTGAACAGCGAAACAAATGGTAAAATGCTTACTGAACTTATACTGAAGTTAGTATTTGCATGTTATTAAGCGAAAATTTTAGCCGATAATTGAACAAAATTTAATTACGTTTCACTCCAATACTTAGTCAACACACAATCTACTGTTTGCAGTGTATGAGTTATAATAACGAAATATGAATTTATTTTATGTTATACTAGTGGGCGCGCGCAGCTTCACCCGCTTATTTGGACCCTTAGGAGTGAGTTCTAAAAAAACCACGAAACACTATAAGCAAATCCCAGGGGAGTCATTAAGTGTTTGTGTATTAATCTAGAAAACCCCTGTCATACATGGTTATATATTGCCTGTTCCCGGGTAGGAAAACCATCTGCTCCGTTTGATTACGGCAGGCAATCAAACAAGAGATATCGTTTTTTTTTAAACATTTTTAAAGTGTTATTCTACACTTAGGAAAGAAAAATACTTATTTAGAAAACGTATAAAAAATTGAACGTAGCGGGACTCGAACCCGCACCTCCTGGTTTTCTAAATAAGTATTTTTCTTTCCTAAAAGATATCGTGTACCATAAAGTACTACAATAAAATGAAACTTAATTTAGAATAAGTAAAAATAAAATGAACTACAATAAATAGGTATCATAATAAGAAAAATGAAATTGTAATTTTTACTGTGATTTTTAGCGACTATTAAAAGAATTTTGAGTGTGTTATAATTTTTATTTTTTTACATAATGTAATTGTTGACTTATTAACTTTCTTTTTTCCTTTTTTATCTTACTAGTTGACCCCGGTGCCCCGAATAGCAGAATAAGTATTAAAAAATATTTAAGAATCGACTGTTAGGCGGTAATTGAAGCTTTACATTAACTTAGAGAGAGGCCGGTCGTGGCGCAGCGGCACGAGGTGTGACTGTAAAACCGACTGGTTGTGGGTTCGATCCCCACTCGAGGAGATGAAATATTTACTTAAATGTATATTTCCATTTCTTCACTCTGGTTTCGAGATTAAGCGCGGTGTTGAGTTCTGCCACTCAACATGCAATGCCTCCTGAAATCGGCAGAAAGTGGGGAATGGGAGTGTCTTAACACTGCCCTCCCTCTGCCTACCATGCTGTGTGCGGGATACAGCGTGAAGCTGATCTAATTTTTTTTTATTTTTTACATTAACTTAAAAAACCGTTATATTTAGATATCAATATTCTTTTAGGTCTACGTTTTTTATTTAGCAGAGTAGGCGGGGGCAACTTAGTTTACAAAATACTCCATTTATTGTCCACCTTCCACCTAAATATAAGACTGTTTCTCGAGTTGTGGCACTCAACACCGCGCTTCGCCTTACAAACGGATAAATGAAAATAATAGTTCTTTCGACTGAGTCGCGTTTCCAATCAGATTAAATTGTTCCACTGAATTAGGGGAGATAGAAGATAGTATAGTTATCAATTTATTTATAAATTTTAACATATACAATAAATATTGATATTGTTAATTTTCAGGCCAATCGTGGTGCAGGGGCACAAGCGTGCAGCTGTAAACGCGATATGTTGTGGGTTCTATTCCCAGAGAGAGATATATAACGAGAGAACGCGGCGTTGACTTCCCAAAAGTGGGGAATAGAAGTTTCTCAATGGGAATAGAGTATCTTAACACTAGGTTCCCAGATTCCCTCTACCTACCCTGTATGTGAGACGGAAAAAAAGAAAATTGTTTCTTTTGAATTTGAATACATTTGTTTTGGGATGTGATTCCCTTATATGACAAAGGATTAAGGGATTACTCATCGCTAAAGGGCATTATTTGTTCTATAGTATTGAATTTGCCTTTAATCAAAGCTGTAACATTTCGATGTCGCGTGTTGGACGCTTGCCGGATGCGAGAGTACAATTGTGCTGATTATGATTGCCTACATTTGAATATATCATAGAATATGAAATACCTACTTATAGTGAAAAAGATTTTCTTATATTTTATTTCTTTCTAAAAAGATATGACGTCAAGTCTAATTTATTTTTTGACGTGATAATCTCTATATATAATAAGACAGTAAAAATATTTTGTCTGTACATTTAGTAATTTTGACTGAAATGGATAGAGGGATACTTAAAAAGACTAATAGAAAGCAAAAAGATTTTTTTTGAATTTCTTGTCTGTCTGTCTGTCTGTCTGTCTGTCTGTCTGTCTGTCTGTCGACATATTGTTGTCCGCATTTTTCTCTGAAACTACTGAACCGATTTACTTGAAAATTTCACCAATTCCTTTGTTTTAACTCAATTTAGGTTCTAAAGTTTGGTTCATCAAAATCGGTTCATTACAAAAAAAGTTATCGTCATTTGAATGAACTCAAGGCATTAGCTTGCCAGCGAATGTTATATAGAAATCGCGCTGGTATGACCCTGGCTAAAGAATGACATTCGAAACGTCTTGATTATATGACTGTTGATAAAAATATATATTTTATACAATAAAGTAAACAAGGCCAGTCGTGGCGCAGCGGCAAGAAGTGTGACTGTAAAACCAGCTGGTTGTGGGTTCGATCCCCACTCGAGGAGATGAAATATTAACTTAAATTTATATTTCCATTTCTTCGTTCTGGTGGCGAGGTTAAGCGCGGCGTTGAGTTCTGCCACTCAACAAGCAATGCCTCCAGAATTCGGCAGAAAGTGGGGAACGGAGTGTCTTAACACTAGGTTCCCTCTGCCTACCCTGCTATGTGCGGGATACAGCGTGAAGCTGATTTATTTATTTTAAGTAAACAAAATTGAATTGTTAGTAGAGATTACCTTCATAAATCGTAACAGTAAAGTTTAAATCGTAATTAATTCAACACAGAGATAAAGAACGATTTGATCTTCAAAGAAATATCAAGTAAATACATAGATTTTTTGGTTCGTTCGTTCGTTTGAAATAAATCTATATAAAAATGCCTAAAAACATCCTTTCTACGTGTACTCTGTAATAACTACATATTTACCAATTTTTCATTTATCTAATAATATGCAAACAGGAGTTAATATGCAAACATTACAGTTATTTTACAAAGAATATTATGAATCCTTAACCAAATTAATAATTTTACATTTAAGACTGTTTCTGAAGCAGTACAATTATTAAGTGACATCAGCACATTTAACAGAGCTTTAAAAAACATAACATAGTTAAAAAGAACGTAATGTTACAAATATATATATATATATATATATATATATATATATATATATATATATATATATATATATGTATATATATAATAAATAATTAGCTTTATGTCTATATTATAAATATCAAATATCGACATTGGTCATATTTTTTAGTTCGAAACAATCAAAAATTCTTACAGAAGTTACGATAATGTCGTAAAAAAATCATAATAGAATATTACAGATTAAAGTAACAAAAAATCATATTAGAAGTCATTATAGTTGTCTTTATATTATATATGTTGTTGTATGTTGTCTTCATATTTGTTTGTCATTCTATTATAGGGTGTGAGGCCAGTCGTGGCGCAGCGGCACGAGGTGTGACTGCAAAACCGACTGGTTGTGGGTTCGATCCCCACTCGAGGAGATGAAATATTTACTTACATTTATATTTCCATTTCTTCGCTCTGATGTCGAGGTTAAGCGCGGCGTTGAGTTCTGCCACTCAACACGCAATGCCTCCAGAATTCGGCAGAAAGTGGGGAACGGAGTGTCTTAACACTAGGTTCCCTCTGCCTACCCTGCTGTGTGCGGGATACAGCGTGAAGCTGATTTATTTATTTATTTTATTTTATTATAGTTGTCAATCAATTCTGCTTAAATCAATAATCATGTATTTTAAGCGGGCGAAGCCGTGGGCGGGCCGCTAGTGTCTTATAAATCGATGAACATCGGCTGCACACACGATACAGCATGACTCATTGTCACGTTCCGCATAAGCCGAGCGTGCAAGCTAGAGCGCGGAACAAGCGATAGAGAGGCACGATCGGCCTAAGCGTTCTTCTTGTGACTTGTCTATCCATTCTTTGTCACGTGTTTAATAACAATTTATTACTTGTATTTAATATGTATAATTTATTTAAAAATATATTTAAATTAACGAGTGCAAATAAATTACATTAAAAAAATACATGTTTCTTCTGTCTAATGATGGAGCCCGCAGGTGAAAGATAAAACGCGGGTGTAGCTATTTTTAAACCCATGCCATGCTTAGGTTCTTTTTTCTCCCGATGCTTAAATTTAATGGAAAATAGAATAATGCTTATAGTTTTTTTTTACATAATTTATTTGTTTACTCATATATTTTTAATGTATTACAAACCGCGTAGGCAAGTTATTACTAATAAGAAATTGCCTAGGCGGTTATTAAAAATAATAATTGATATATAAATAAAGCGATTTTTTTTTGAGATTAAAACCAACAACTTCTGTTAACAAAGATAACGTCAATATTTTACTATTATGCGTAGTGTAAAAATAATAAGGAAATATATAGCAAAGTGAACAAAATTAAGCTGGCTTAGAACAAAATCCTCTACATTTAAGTTTTGGAACGCAGAGCTGTGGCGTGGTGGAATCAAGTACATACATCGTAAGTGTATTTAAATTTTGTATTTCTTACCACATTTTGCATTTTTTATATAATTTATAGTTTTAGAGTACTTCTATATTATACATTATATGTGTTATACAGGGTGGAAGTGTCAGCACCACATTAAATGAAACCATAGTTTTAACTACTTTATAAAACCCTAGTACAATAAAAGAAATCCTAAATATGAAAAAGTGATTTTTTGCTAACAAAATAAATAATAAAATTATAAAATAAATAAATCACCTTCACGCTGTATCCCGCACACTGCAGGGTAACCAGAGGGATCCTAGTGTGGTCCCATTTTTTTTGGATATGGCCGTTTATATCGCAGAAAACGCGTCCTTTGACGTCTTTCGTAGTAAGGTGTTACTGTATTAGCTTGACACCGACTTCAAAATTATAAAATATGATTTAATTTTTTTGTTAAAAAAAATCAAGGAACATTTTACTTTATGTAAAATGATTTTTTACTTTTTAATTCATTTGTTTGAAGTAGACAAAAAGACTAAAAACTACTATATATCCGATTATCAAGATTTCAAAAAATTATATACATAGGCCATTAGGCCGTATTGAGGCCGGTCGTGGCGCAGCGGCACAAGGTGTGACTGCAAAACCGACTGGTTGTGGGTTCGATCCCCACTCGAGGAGATGAAATATTTACTTAAATTTATATTTCCATTTCTTCGCTCTGGCGTCGAGGTTAAGCGCGGCGTTGAGTTCTGCCACTCAACACGCAATGCCTCCAGAATCCGGCAGAAAGTGGGGAACGGAGTGTCCTAAAGTGTTAAGACACTCCGTTCCCTACTTTCAGCACGGTAGGCAGAGGGAACCTAATTCCCTCTGCCTACCCTGCTGTGTGCGGGATACAGCGTGAAGCTAATAATAATAATAATAATAATATACATAGGACCATTCCATTATTTCTCCATGTAGCCTGTTAGTATCATTAAAGTTAGTGTAAGCTATTAGTTAACTGTTGTAGTTATAACTGTTTTTTTAAACAGTTAAAAAAATATTATATATTAATAGTTTGTACAAAATATAACTAAGCCCACCCCCATTATCGTGTAACATTGTCTGTATACAATGCTCCATTTCCAACGCCTAATCTCTTAAAAATGCAAACTAAAAATCCTCTTAAATTTATATCCAGTTAGTGAGGCCGCGCGAACTCATTACTAGTGCATTTTAAAGCTTATCTTTAGGCTATTACCAGGCTGATGGGCTGTCGCGGAAAAGCTAATCGAAATTGTAATAGCAAATAGTTATTCTATTTTATGATGACATTGTCTTTTCAATGTGATTGGCCATACAGAATCATTGCCAACAGCGTTTCGCGTAATGGTACACTTCATTAGATTGTAAAGAAATCAAACACCTCGAGGCTTTTACAGAACTTATATTTCTTCCAGAGTTAAATACTGTTAAGTTGTACAATGTCTATCTTAAATTCTATTACAAATATCATTCCAGAGATTCTCTTTATTCTTCCGCTCCAAGTCTAAAAGTATATCTAATTATTATAAAATATTATTATATAGTTATTATAATTTTCCGACTACATAAAGCGTCATTTTTATTAATGTTCTCTCGTGACAGTCCTATTTTATATTATTTAAAAACATCTTTTTATTCAACAAAGAGGTTGACTTACATTTTTATAATAAATTATTGCGAATATTAAAACTAATTAATATAAAATCATTACATTCGGCCATCCTACTTCGTGCAATCTCCTGATGCACGACTACTCACAAAAACAGTAAAAATCAACATTTTTTTATAAATTCATTACATTCGGTCGATTACAAATAAAACTTATTTTTATATTGCAGCTGCCAAATTGATTTTCAACAAATTTACTTATTAAACTATTGCGTCTTATGGAGCTACTACAATCATGTTATTAAACGACATGTGCATTAAATACAAGATTTATCATGTTACTTTACAAAAAAACTTTATTTTTGTGACCAGAAGACTTTTGAATTCTCTCAGTGGTTTACCTATACATACATATAACGAAATTGTAACTTATCGGTACGTGGAAGAAATACGGGATAATCTATTATTGGGGCACTATCAATAAACCAAAACGATTTATTAAAATGTCGGTTTTGTCGGTTTATGTGTCCTTGCGTTTGTCTGTGCGTTTGTACTATAAAGGTTTTAGTTATAAAAGTTGAGCAAACAAAGAAATATGTAGTGTAAATTTCAGTTTTGCATAAAATAATATTAAATCATACACACATAAATATAAATATGTTCTGATGTCAACTAGCTACATGCTTGTTTTTCTATATGTATATTGACTATATACAATTTAAAGTTTATAAGTTCTTGCTATCACCTATCAGTTTTGCTTTTGTAACTTTTCTTTTCGTATTATTGTTAACTTTTTTCCTTCCTTCAGTGTATAAAATTTTGCTCTTTTTTGTTTCGTGTGTTAAGTTTTCCGTTAATGATCAATTTTAATTTCACTCTAAATTATATAAAAATAAATATATGATATGATAAGAATAGCGTATTAATATTTGAAACTCCTATAATGGTAGTCGCTATAATTACAAATATCCTACATAATAATAATAATACTTTCCTGTACAAAACAAAATATAGAAAAAGTAAAAAAAAAATACATCACATAAGAAAATGTACAGCAGGCTGCCTTATCGTCATAAGCGATCTCTGCCAGGCAACCTTAGGGTGTAGGAGAATGTAAAATCGGTAGGCGTGTATGTGCTTTATATATTTATACATACTTAAATATATACATTCATACATTTATACATATATACACACATATATACCTACTAATATTGTATAGTATGAAATAATTTATTATGTTAAAATATAAATTCTAATATCTAGACTTATTATTATTGAGCATATATATACATATTAAAACAATATTTATAAGATGATAAGGAGTTTTTACAACAATTATAAGGCAAAACATAGTACATTTTTTTCATCTTATGTAAAACATTAACATCTTAAATGTCTCATAAAAAAACGCAATAACGATCATACAAGGATTTCTAAATTTTAAATTTCTGCAATATGGGCGTGCTGATTTTGATTTAGTAATACAATGTGTTCCCTTAACTTAACACAGATATCTCTAACCATAGTTGAAATATTCGAAACGATCATCTTTGAACTATATATATTAAGTGACTTAAAACACCAAGTATTCTTGGGATTATAAAGTTTACTCGGCAAAGAACCGATTCCGAGTAACCGAATTTAATCGCAGTAGGTTTTACCTAAATTTTTACAAGTGAAAACATACTGAATTTAGATACAAATATCAAATTTTAAAGAGTAAAACTAATTTTTAAAAATTATCATTTATAACAAAAAATAATAAAGCATTTTTCATATAATTTTTACGTAAACAATGCTACAAAAACCTTAAGGTATCTTCCCCCATATGCGATCACCGCACTTCACCACCCTTCTGAAGAATTTCCTTGATTACTTTTGAGATACTAACTTTACTTTCATAAATAAATTTATAAATCTTTATTGTCCGTTTACGCTTAATGAACAGAATTGGTTTATGAATAAAAAGTTTATGTCAATATTAAACATGTTTGTACGACAAAACTATAGCAAAATAACTTTTATTGAATTGGCTAAAAAAATAATTTTCAATTATTATTATCATTTTTCATTGTAGTCTTTAAATCTACGTTAACAATGCGGTCCCAGTTCGGTGATCGGTATTCCGTTGTGAACAAAAATACACTAAATAATGACTACCATCTTGTTTTATGGGATACAGAATCGCGTTAAGGTAAAATAACTACACACGTAGCAATGTATTACTATTATAAACTGTAACAACCAGTAAACAAATTGAATTGCAATCTTTTACGAGCTAACGATTGCTAAAATTTCGAGTTCGTAAGAGAGTAAACATCTATACCCTGGACAAATCTGGCTAGACTAAGACTAAGGTAAGCAACAGGTTTAAAACACGGAAAGCCATATTTTAAAGCATTAAAATCTCCTCTACACCTAGAACACTAGCAAGTGACGTCTCTTATTTGGTTATCTGATGAATTTTCAAAAGGTAAATGATCGTGAACCAACCCCTGGACAGAGGTCCAGAAGAGGTGAAGCTAAGAAGTTTACTAGTATTAGCTTACAAAGTGATTAAATTAATTTGCTTAAGTATGCATAATGCAGATATTGACATTAAAGCACTCGCTCTATGCACATTTCAATTCGCTATCATCAAAGAAAATGTCAGAATATACGTATAGATACATATGGTACTAAATTGCAGTAAAAATCGTATATGGATTTAGTTTCCTTGTGCTGTGCTTTTTTTTTTTTTGTCGTTTAATATATTTGTTGCTACAATAATTAAATTACATAAATATAAGAATAAAAATAAGAATAAAGAAAAGATTCGGCGTTTTGGACTAGCAGACCAAACCAACACTATTATGACCACACCTGATGCTGATCCTAATCCTGACCTGATCCTGATCCTGACTCGATTGAGACTACGTTCTACTTTCAATGCATGATATAGGAGCTAAGATAAATCAATAAATCTTCTGGTTTTTACTATTTCTTAAAGGCTTATCGAATATCCTAATAGAAACAATCAATAGCATAGCATAACAGAAATATTCGCGTATTTTTTAATATTGCATAGTATTAGCTTCATTTATTTAAGAAGCCGACCATAATTTTACTCAGATTTTTTTTCTTAATTTTAGTTGCCGATTCGAAATATTTTCACTCAAAACTCATTAAAATTAAAAGAGCAAAATTTATAGTCTGTTTCTAGTTCCAATTATATATTTCAGCACATTTATTTACTTATCTAAGTCAATTTTCTACAATTAACAATTTAGGTGTTGATCGTGTCAAACTGCAGAATTACATTTAAACATAATCTAATATTTTTTTATATTATTATTAACTAAAATATGACTAATCTCTATCTTTTATACACAAATTTATAAATCTGAACATTGCCTTTGTATACCAGTAAGAAGTTCTTTATTCAACAACTCTTTATTTCATCGACGCGCTTTATCACATCAGACGAACTACTCATCAGAAGATGTAGACGACTCCTACGGCCGCGAAGATCTCTTCTAATGTTTTGTATTTTCAATAAATTGCCCTTTTCGTTTCTCATTGCCCTCATTCTACTGGGTGGTTCCTCTGAGGTGTCAGCAGTCTCAGCATCCGACTCCATATCCCTCAAATTAATGCAATAAATTTCATTAAAAACTAATAATCTTAGTAAATTGATTGATATATTTGAATTGTCAATTCAAAAGCATTCTCTTTTAAATATCATTCTAAAATCATTCAAAATGGATCATCAACATGTCAATAAATAAATCAAAAGTAAAACAGGAAAAAAAAATACTAAAATAACCAATATAAATAACCAAAAATATTAATTTAATTTCAAACCACCTCTACTATACTAGTGTACAGTGACCTGACGTAACCCGCGGTCACCACCGACCAGCGAGCAAGCAGACTCACTAACTCAAAATACATATCACTACTTTTTTATTTCATCTATGGTACGCTAACCACTTCATGTGACGGCCCGCTCACCGCATCATCCATGGTATCACTACTCTAACCACTTCATGTGACGGCCCGCTCACCGCATCATCCATGGTATCACTACTCTAACCACTTCATGTGACGGCCCGCTCACCGCATCATCCATGGTATCACTACTCTAACCACTTCATGTGACGGCCCGCTCACCGCATCATCCATGGTATCACTACTCTAACCACTTCATGTGACGGCCCGCTCACCGCATCATCCATGGTATCACTACTCTAACCACTTCATGTGACGGCCCGCTCACCGCATCATCCATGGTATCACTACTCTAACCACTTCATGTGACGGCCCGCTCACCGCATCATCCATGGTATCACTACTCTAACCACTTCATGTGACGGCCCGCTCACCGTATCATCCATGGTATCACTACTCTAACCACTTCATGTGACGGCCCGCTCACCGCATCATCCATGGTATCACTACTCTAACCACTTCATGTGACGGCCCGCTCACCGCATCATCCATGGTATCACTACTCTAACCACTTCATGTGACGGCCCGCTCACCGCATCATCCATGGTATCATCTACTCTAACCACTTCATGTGACGGCCCGCTCACCGCATCATCCATGGTATCTACTCTAACCACTTCATGTGACGGCCCGCTCACCGCATCATCCATGGTATCATCTACTCTAACCACTTCATGTGACGGCCCGCTCACCGCATCATCCATGGTATCATCTACTCTAACCACTTCATGTACGGCCCGCTCACCGTATCATCCATGGTATCATCTATGGTACGCTAACCACTTATCAATCTTCATACTATTCTAATAAGATATACAATGAAAATTCTAAAGTGACTAAATTTACAATCAAAAGCTATACATACTAAAGCTAGCAGTGTAAAGTTTGGGTTGCATGTTTTTTTTTTTTTTTTACGTACCTGACTATAGGGCGCATCCCGCTTCTGAGATGTAAAGAAATCAAACACCTCGAGGCTTTTACAGAACTTATATTTCTTCCAGAGTTAAATACTGTTAAGTTGTACAATGTCTATCTTAAATTCTATTACAAATATCATTCCAGAGATTCTCTTTATTCTTCCGCTCCAAGTCTAAAAGTATATCTAATTATTATAAAATATTATTATATAGTTATTATAATTTTCCGACTACATAAAGCGTCATTTTTATTAATGTTCTCTCGTGACAGTCCTATTTTATATTATTTAAAAACATCTTTTTATTCAACAAAGAGGTTGACTTACATTTTTATAATAAATTATTGCGAATATTAAAACTAATTAATATAAAATCATTACAAGATAGCAATATTAAAAATATATTCAATGATCGGTTAAAATGTTACGATCGATAAGATAAACGATTAATTGACCACTTTTCCATTTTTATTCATTGAAACTTTAATATATAAAAATGAATCACAGAATGTGTCGCTAAGCTCAGTAGCTCAAAAATAAAAAAACTATAAAAAAATTTTTATTTTTGATAGCAGTTTAAAATATCCAAAATGACCTTTGTATATTAAAGCGTTCTAAAGATCAATTAAATGATATTTAAGCGTTCATTTCTTCACAAATTTCTGTAGTAACTATATTATACATTTTTATAAAGCCCGTTATCTTTTCTTTAAGAAAATATAATTAATTTTGAATTTAAAAAAAGCCAAGAGGTGGTGAAATCCCATTTTTGTATATTTCGGCAGCGAGGACCTGCACAGCTTCGCCAATTCCCGACAATTATATACCTACCTACCTACACTGTCGCAAATATTCTATTTTTTTTCAAAATTAGCTCTTTTCTACTAATCAAGCCCTTTCATTAGACACCTATACTGAGGTAGTTGTGTAAAATATGTAATCCGCCATTTTGTCGCGGTGGCCATCTTGAATTTTATTTTTTATAATGAGCTCTAATCTACCAATGAAGCCCTTTTATTTGCTACCCATTAAGAGGTTGTTGTGAAGTAATATGTAAGCCGCCTTTTTGTATCGGCGGCCATTTTGGATTTACAGGCATATACAGGGTGGAACTGTAAGTACCACTTTAAATGAAACCACAGTTTTAACTACTCTATAAAAGCCTAATATAAATCAGAAAAAGATAAATTCCCAAAAATGAAAAAGTTATTTTTTCAAATAAAATAAATAATAAAATTGACGTTTTAAAATAACGTCATTAATAACGCCATTTGTAAGGACGCACGCACACATAAACCTATCAAAGGAACACTACCGCACACGCCTCATTCGAAATCGAGTCGTATGTATTCGCGATAAAGTTCAAAGTTGTTTAGCCTTTAGTAGAATTTTTGTAGTAGTAAGTATTTACGTTATTCGGATCTATACGTAATCGCGTAACACGAAATACAGGTGTGGATAAAAATCGTGAAATGAAAAAAAAAATCCTACGTCCAAACTGTTGAGGCATCTTGATTAACTTCTTTAGGTATGGGTTTGAAATATTTTACACTATATGCTGTTTCAGTAAAAGGAGCGCTGCCTCTTCCACCCTGTATATATTTTTTATTATATTGACATCAATATTAAGAGTGGGTACCAAATATCAGATCGATTTGGTGTCAGGAAGGGGGTAAAATTCCAATTACTAAATTTGACCCAAGCAAACAGGCCAAGCTAAATAAAACCGTTTAATATCAACAATGGTCGTATGGTCGTTTTTAATTCAAAACAATCAAACATTTTTATAGAAATTGCGATAATGTAGTAAAAAAATTAAATATAGGGGAGAGGGGGGTAGCTTTGAACAGGGGCACCTTTGAAAAAATGTGTTAACAGAGCTATTTTAAAAAGAAATTTTGTTAGATTTTTTTTGAGTAGTGGCAGCACTAACCTGCACACGTGTCACTTGTCACCGCTGATATATGAGAGCCCGTGGTTGAGTTACGAGGAGTGTTTGATTTTGAGTAAAATTTTATACATTTTTAAATAAACGCGTAAGGATCGCAGGGATCCAATTCATGGTATATGGTTTTATTTTTTCCTCTTTTAGTTAGAATTTTTCATATATCATGCAATAAACTAGAAATTAATACAATTTTTAAACTTTTACTTGAAAAAAAAACCTTTTTAATTTTTCAAATACCACTGAGGCAGCTTTGAACAAAATAAGGGGGGCAGTTTTGAATATTATTATATATAACAAAATACCGCGAAAGAAAAACAAAACTAACCTGAACTTTTCTTTACAAGAAACTGACGTATGAAGACTACGTAATGGAATTAGACTACCACTTAATAAATATTGGTGACTCCATTTTAGCGAATGTTTCATCATCTATGAATAGTAAAAAAGTAGCTTGTACAATTTTTTTCCTTACGTCACTATACTATATCCATGTTCCTTTAAATTTAATTTCTCTAAATTCAAATTAGGGTAATAAGCTGTTTATTAAAAAATATTTTGTTTTATTTTCATAATATTAGGTTTATTCTATGATTGATCCTGACTGGTTGTGGGTTCGATCCCCGCTCGAGGAGATGAAATATTTACTTAAATGTATATTTCCATTTCTTCGCTTTGGTGTCGAGGTTAAGCGCGGCGTTGAGTTCTGCCACTCAACACGCAATGCCTCCAGAATTCGGCAGAAAGTGGGGAACGGAGTGTCTTAACACTAGGTTCCCTCTGCCTGCCGTGCTGTGTGCGGGATAAAACGTAAAGCTAATTTTTATTTCTTACGTAGACTACTTCCCCCAATTTCAGTTGCTGGTTACGTCACGTACTACATTCATGTTTTCCTTTAAATTTAATTTTTCTAAGTTCAAATTAAGGTAGTAAGCTGTTTATTTAAAAAATATTATGTTTTATTTTTATAACATTAGATTTATTCTATGATTGATCCCATAATGTTAATTACTTCTACGAAGCCAAAGCTACTTTTTTGTTTTTTTAAAGTCTATTAATAATATTAAAGTTATTTAACGTTAGTACTAGTACAATCGCAATATTAAACTAGGTATATTATTTTTTTCAGTTAACATGGTACTGATATTTGATCTCCATCGTTTCTAATGTTAAGTTTATTGATAAAATTACTTAAAAGCTTTTTAATTTCATTGAATTCGATGATAGTTCAAAACTGCCCCATATATGTTCAAAGCTACCCCGCAAGGGGGGCAGCTTTGAACATTGGACTACTGCTACTAAAGTTGATATTGCACCTTTACCTTATATATTTTTCTACATACGATGCTACGATTGTGTGGCACAATAGTTGGACTAAGCCTTGTGAAATAGTAAAGAAGTTAAAAACTGTAGAATTTTTAGATATGACACAAAGTTTAAAAATCGTTCGAATGTGCCCCCCTCTCCCCTATATGTATTTTTTTTATGGAAAAGACAAGGTGAACGAGCGTTCGGGTCACCTGATGGTAAGTGATTACCACCGCCCACGACCCCGTGCAACACTAGAGGAGCTGCAGGTGCGTTGCCTGCCTGTAAGGTGGGTTGGGCGCCGGAGAATTACAATATTACAGACTAAAGTAATAAAAAATCATATTAGAAGTCATTATAATTGTCAATCAATTCTGTTTATTAAATAAATAATCCTTTAGTTAAACCGGGCGAAGCCACAGGCGGGCCGCTAGTTACGTAATAATTGAATTTAAAAATATTTGGTAAATATCCCTTAGTGCCTAAAGGTTTCAAAAGGATGCTAATCCACATTGAAGCGAGTAAGTAATTAAATATTTCTCGAACAAAACCCGCGGCCTGCGAGGCATCAGTTGAATAAGTAAGGAAATCGTCGCAATTCGCTCGTCTAGAGAGATTTTCGACATTTAATGAGTGGTATTTTATGCACAATACTTTATTTATTGATTTGTCCCTAAATAAAAATAAAAGAATAAGATAAACCAAAATAAATGAAAAAAATAATGAAACATTTATATTTTTTAATTAAAAGATGTAGCTAATTTGTATGTATCTCTTTACTTCTATATTAATAGATTTATGTTATCTAGACTATTATATAAAGAGAAAAGATTTGTGCGTGTTTGTTTGTAGAGGACAAACGTGAAAACTATTTATATTTATTTCTAGAAAACATTAGGGATCCCTACTAAATTTCGAAAATGTCATTTGAAATGTTGAAGCCGCTATTGGGGAGCAAGTGATATTAAAAATAAATAGTCTATTGTTTTTAGTTGTAAATATTCAATTTTGGCAGATAGTTTCAGCTTTGCAGTTCTTATCTTGCCATTGTTGGAAATAACAAATACAGCTTTATTCTAGTTCAAAGGTTATTGTTAATTGCAAAATTGTAGTAAATTTACAGTAGTATATTTTATCGACGAAATCGATTTAGATGAAGTTATATGTCACAAGTTAATGGAAACCTACCTGAGTAGAGTTTGAATATACAAACGCCAAATCTATTTTCACAGATCACAATTTCGCCAATTAATGCATCCTTTAATATTTTAAGAGTCCGGACAAGAGCGTGTCGCGCTCGTCCACCGAGGGTCCCGAAGAAAATTGAAGGTCTTGAACTTTTTCTGAAATTCAGGTTTAGCTTAGCCGGTTTTATTATAAAATTTTGCCCCTTTGACACAAATGCATAATTTTCAGTTTTTTCCTAAGCTACTACTACCTGTAGATGCTAGCTGCCAAATTTCATATTTCTAGGTCAACTGAAAGTACCCTATGAATTGTGATTCATTTGATAGTGTCGACATATGCGACAGACAGACAGACGAACAACAAAGCGATGTTATAAAGGTTCCTTTTTCCTTAAAAGGTAGGGAACTCTAAAAATGAGCAAAACACTAGTAAGTACTTATTTTATTCACACTATACTCTGCATGGTAGGAAGAGGGAATCTAGAATCTAGTGCTAAGACACTCCCATTAAGACACTTTCACTCCCCACTTTCGTTCGAATTCTGGACGCATCGCGTGTTGAATGGTCGGAAACCAAACGCCGCGCTTTGTCTTGTTACCAGAACGAGGAGATAGTACACACTCGAGACCACCATATATGGTATAAATCTCATATAATAAAATACATATTACATTTTAAATTTAATTCCATACGAGCTGTAAGGATAAACAAACAAAAAAATATTATGTTATTCTCTTTTCGCTAGCATACACGTAATTAATATATTGCATACTGTACCAACATAAAATATTTTTAGGTGGATGAAAAAAAATATTTGAATTTTCAATGCAAATATTTTGATTTTTAAAAGTCCACACAGTGCAGCTGCCTATTGATGGAGATAAACATACTGTTAGAAATCGGAAGCGGTAATAGTTTTAAAAAAAAACTCGATAAAATCACACATCGTCTATGTTTCTAAAATATTTGGAACGTGATACTATGTACATAATTGCAATAAGTGGTATGTATCACCTACTAACAATACTTCACACTAGTTTCCTTCCAATAAAGGCTGTTGCAGACAAGCAACTGCCCTCGATTAACACATTTCCACTGCTTTTATAGTTATTTTCACCTAAATCTACCCTCTTTTACACGAGTTCGCTAACAATACATTATTTTTAAATATTTTTCATTTCTTATATTTATTCGGCTGGACTCAATGCCGCACTTTGCCTCATTAGCAGAGCTAAAATATTAAATATTTTATCTCCATATGAAAATCGAATCGAAATTCGCACGACTGCGCCACAACGGCCTTGAGATTTTAATTACTGATGTGATATTTTCTTAAAATAAAATGTAACAGTTAAAAATGTGCCTATTATTTTATTCTCTGTTTCATTATAGTGTAGAAATATTGTCATCTGTAGAAAATTATCAAGTTTTATGACTTCCACAACAAAACTCCTGTAAATATCAAATCCTCCAGGCAGCATTTTGTCTCAACTTATAATAGAACAGACGCTTAAGTGAAAAGTTAGTGGGTTCGCCACCATGTACGGAGAACACCTGAGCACTGAAATGTGAGATACATTAAATGTTTTGACGAGAACGTTATTATTCATTTTGTTTTATCGGCTCTGTAAATATTTTTAACAGACTTCTGTAAGAGGTTATCAATTCGACTGTTTTTTTTTTTGTTTGTTACCTCAGAACTTTTGACTGGGTGAACCGATTTTGATTATCTTTTTTTTATTTAAAAGCTAGAGCCAGAAGCCAGTCGTGGCGCAGGGGCACAAAGTGTTTACTTAAATTTATGTTTCCATTTCTTCGCTCTGGTGTCGAGGACAAGCGCGGCGTTGAGTTCTGCCACTCAACACGCAATGCCTCCAGAATTCGGCAGAAAGTGGGGAACAGTGTGTCTTAACACTAAGTTCCCTCTGCCTGCTTGCTCTGCTTCCCGTATGCTGCCATTTTTTTTGGTCCTTTTCCGACAATGGTATCTATGAGAAAATCACATAAGTCTTAAATTTGCATTAGGTTTATGCGCGACAAACGGATGAATAACTCAATATCTCTCCAACCGATTCTGATGATTCTTTTCTTATTTGAAAGGATACACTTTATTTGAAAGATTATTTGAAAGAATATAAAGGATAAATATCTGGCTGAATATCTACTATCAGCCTTGAAGTACAAAAATTAATTTCTATACTCCAAGGCTGAATATCTGATATTATTTTCAGATTGATACCTCAACGCAATCTCAAGTAAAGTGGTCTTGACAGACGACAACAAAATTATCGTATGAGGGTTCCGTTTTGTTCCTGTTTAGGTACAGAACCCTAAAAATGGGTTTTATATTGGTTATGCATTAAATAAATGTAAGTTCTTGTCAATATCTATTTTTTTTTGGAAAGGACATGGCAAACGAGTGGCATAAAGCCACTACTTTACGCCGGTTTTAAATGCCGGGGGTGGTAATGATCCAGTCTAGTCTGCCCATGCGTGTTGCCATTGCTGGCGACGTGACTCCACCACACGTACTTTAGTCGCCTCTTACGACACCACCAGTACCAGGATGAACCTATTCTAGGCCGGGATCACACGGCAAATAATAATAATTAGTATGTTAGTATAAATAAAAGTGAAAAATTCAGTGTGAGAAACTATATATTTTTATACATCTCTTAATAAGCTATTTTCTATTTTAATTAAAATGAAATAGACGTAGACGGAAGCTGCAAGTTATGTGATTCACAAAGTGAGCGCATCTTCTAATCGGCTTAAACGTTACAGCGCTTAGAATGAATTAATTTTAATTTGAGATTCATTTATGAAAATATATTTTGATGAAATTACTAGTTGCTTAAAAGTGAAATTGCTTTGCAGTCTAAAATTTCTCTCTAATTTAAAATGCTTTGTTGTGTATATTGCAATTTAAATTGGAAGTTCAAGCATTCGAGTTGTGCGGGTGTGTAAATAAAATGACATGTAAGCTAGATATTTTTTAAAAAACATTATAAATTAAAATTCAAAGTATTCTTTATTTAAATAGACTATTGTAAGCACGTTTGAATCGTCGAATGAACATATAAAAAAAACTACAACCGGCTCGGAAGGCGGTCCTGCTGAGAAGTAGTAAGTATTGTACATATACTTAAAATCAAAAAGCTTAGAACAAGTAAACTCTGAGTTACAATATTTATACAAACACATATTTTTTACTGATATCTTAAATCAATTAACACTCTATTTTTATTGTTTTTTACAGCTGTTAATGCACATCTAAATATAAATACCATATATATATATTTATAATATGGAGGCCGGTCGTGGCGCAGCGGCACGAGGTGTGACTGCAAAACCGACTGGTTGTGGGTTCGATCCCCACTCGTGGAGATGAAATATGTACTTAAATTTATATTTCCATTTCTTCGCTCTGGTGGCGAGGTCAAGCGCGGCGTTGAGTTCTGCCACTCAACACGCAATGCCTCCAGAATTCGGCAGAAAGTGGGGAACGGAGTGTCTTAACACTAGGTTCCCTCTGCCTACCCTGCTGTGTGCGGGATACAGTGTGAAGCTAATTAATTTTTTTTTTTATTTTTTATAATATACACTTTACATACTTTCAAAATATAAAGCTTTGTGACTAGATTAGAAATAAATTATAAAACTAAACGTGTTATATTTTGTAGTAAAAAAATCAAATAGCTTTTTCTTCCGCGAATTGGGAAATAGATTTTAGCCGGTGATTGCCGCAAGCTATTAGATCGCTTCCTACAACTAAAAATCGTAACTCGTTCGCTCTATATTGTGTACTACGGCCTAATAACTTCTTCTTTGTCTTTTAGCTTTAAATTTTATAAGCACTAATAGTAAAGCTTAATATTAGGTAATTAATGCTTTCTCTAGTAATGATATACTGCTACTGTATAAATATCGAAGGCACAAAGTGTGACTATAAACGCGACAGGTTGTGCGGCGTTGAGTACCGCCACTCAACATGGAATGCATCCGAAATTCGGTGGCAATATAGAACAGAAAGTATTGACTTCCTTTTACGGGAGCAGAATATTGTAAAATATTTCAAACCCAAATTTAAAAAATAATAATAAATCAAATCAGTTTAGACGTAGTATTTTTTTTACATATCACGATTTTTTTCCAAACTGTATTACGTGTGTCGCAGTTACAAATACATACCAATAAAGTCACCTACAATACTTATTAAGAAAACGTATAAAAAATTGAACGTAGCAAAAAAATTGGACACCGACCAGGAGGCGCGGGTTCGAGTCCCGCTACGTATATATTGTTATATATTGTGGGTCATAATGGGTTAGAAGGTGTCACATATGTGTTGTTCACAATGTTACTTCATAGTTAATATATATATTATTTTGGTCAGAGTCTTCGAGATAATAAGTAATTTTAATTTTCGAGTACTACAGTATGTAAGTAGTATTTTTTTAATTTTTAAAAAATAATAGTGAATTATTTTGTAGCTATACTTTATAAAGAAAAGCTTTATATAAAAGATTAATTTATTTTACATAGAATATATGTAATGGACTATTAGTATATAATGGAGTTATAGCAAAAGTAAAATGAAACTAGTACAATTTTAAATTTTAAATTTCCCCCAATCAAAAATATCACTTCCTCATTTTGGCAAAGTACTTAAATCTCTAAAACTACTTATACTAAGCTAAGAACCAACGCGATGAATAAGGCTTTCGATAAAAATAAAAAACCACATTCAAATCGGTTCATTAACTTAAGAGCTACAGTGCCACAGATAGACAGACAGGCGTCGAGGGTTAGGGGAAAAAGTTAATTGGTGCCAGAGTAAGGAAATGAAAATATTAATAAATAATAATTCATTCCCTCGAGCGGGGATCGAACCCACAACCGTCGCGTTACAGTCGCACCCTTGTGCCTCTGCGCCACGACGGCCTCAATAATTAATAAAAGGAATAATATATAATAATTATTCCATCGTCAAAAAGCTGTTGCAGTAAGAAAATTAAAATGCAACGGGAATAACGGTAACTTTTTTATCCGACATTAAACTTTTTTGCATTTCGCAGCAGAATCGGTACGCGAGTGTAATAATTGATTGGGTTATACCTCTCGTCGTGCGACGTGATCTCTGTACATGATTGTCGGTGACTCTATTTGTGTACGTAATACTGTTACTGTGTAGCATAAACGATTTATCCTATATAAATCCAATACTGAAAATTGTGAAAAGAATATAAAAAAAAAATATATTGTGACGGTATTTTGATTTGGATTCTTGAAAATCAGGTGCACGCTGCATCCTCCATATAACAAGGAAGGCAGAGTGACCAAGTGTTCTGATACTCCATTCCCCACTTTCGACCGAATTCTGAAGGAATATCGTTCGATTCTCGACGTTTTTTTTATTAAAAGTTTAGTGGCTGGTTACTTGGGTAGTTAAAAAAAATCGTAGTAGTCGTAGTAGTTTAATCGTATTTATGGATGTGAATATAACGTCACACATTTATATAACACTTATTATAAATAGGTTTTGGAATGATGACTGTGTACTAAAAGTAATACTGCCCTGCACATAGCAGAGTAGGCAACTTTGGAACTTAATATTGAGAAAATTCCGATCCCCATTTTTCGCCGAATTCTGGAGGCATTGAGAGTTGAGTCGCGGACCTTAACGCCGCGCTTTGCCACCAGCTAGTAGAAGTAAAGTACTATTTATTTAAAGTCAAAATTATTCATAAAATAACATACAACATAAAATAACTATACTTAATACTCAACCTTTCGATTACATTATTGTATTAGATTTATAGAATAAAAATGCCAGTCTTCATTACAGTAAACATGAAATCAGAAACCTTTTGCATAATTAAATGTTCAAACTCCATCAAGGTACTAAATACTACGGATAGCCTTCTGGCCCGAGGGCGGATCTACATGGAAATGTATTATCCAACATTTAAATATTTCGTTTACAAAAATTTACGATTCGCAAAGTTCTGTAAATTTACTTTTCTTTTTAATAAACCCACTCGTTGTTATTTTAATATTAATTAGGTGCAAATTTTAGAAATTTATGCAAAAACTTATGTGTACTCAAAATGAGAGATATTATAATTTATATGTATTTTTAATTCGGTTATTATAGAAACTTTCTTATAAAAGATTGCTTCTAGATAATGTTTAAATGAAATTATAATTACTGCTTACTGCATAATTGTCACCATATCAATTATTACATTTTTTTTCAGCTCTCTCCTAGCCTAGTGTTAAGTCAATCCGTTACCCACTTTCCGCTGAATTTCAGAGTCGTTGCGTATCAAATGGCGGAACTAAACACCGCGCTTTGCCTTGACACTAGAGGGAAGAAATTTAAGTATTAAATATTTCATGTCCTTGAATGAGAATCAAACCCACAATCAATCGCGTTTACAGTCACAACTAGTGCCCCTGCGCCACGACTGGCCTCATGACAATTAGATTTAAATTGAACATCGATATGCTGATGTATAAATTAAAATATAAATGTCCCGATCTGGTGTGATCTTACAATTTGTAAAAATCGTTAATCGGTTTCTTAATCTAATATATTTTAGTTTTAATATTGATTAAGAATATGGTTTTACAATAAATTTAACTGTTAATATTATAGCAATTGCATAGACCAAAAAAAAAACGAAAATATTTTAATCTTTTTGTGATACCCAATAAAAATAATAAAATATTATATCAGTGAGATCGTGTTTTTAAAAATGTATCGCTTGTAAATAATCAATATCGTAAGTTGTCTACTCAATCTACAGAAGAGAGACAGCCCATAACTCTCCAGACTTGATGAATGGTTAGCAATCTAATTGAATTATATCAACTGGACACTACTGAGGACATTTCACTTTACTATGTGTACTTGAAGTCTATTTGTGCTGGATTGTGGCTAATCAGAGTAAGGATTGACTATAGGAAGGAAATAAGAAAATGATGTCATAAGTGTATGATATTACAACCTTTTATTTACTTATGTTAGTATGTGTATTAGTGTATGTAAAATCTTGTAAACTCAATTTGACCCATTTCCCAGTGTCCGATTGAGCTGAAATTTGTATTACGACTACAGTTCTGATGACAATGAAATCGTATATAAACAATATTGCTGATAACTATTGAGAACAAAATAGACTATGGATGATGGATTACTAATTTTAGGTATATGTAATATAGTAGGTTTATTGAAAATATTGATCCCAAGTAAAGATTGATATCAATATTTTCAAGGAACCTACTGAAATATATACAAACCTTCATTTAAATTAGAGGATTAGGTGGAGTTCGCTGAAGGAGTAGCACACGTCAATTGTTTTCATTAATAAATATCAGTATTATATTTTTGAATTATTATTTAAACGTACATTTTTATCATTTGATTTGAATTTAGATTACACCTTTTTTTTACAATTCGACAAAGTATACCCGCGTCGAGGATTTTTTAAATCTTACAAAATCCTTCTCTATCTATTTTTGACGTTACATTTATAGCACGAATAACAAGCAACCTTTATGGATTATCAATCAAAAAAGTAGAGATACGTGTTTTTAGGGAATAGGGGATACGTTTTAATGGGTATAAAACCTTAATAAATTAGTACGTAAAGTAATAAAGCTATATCAGATGAGAACGCTCCGAGTGTACAGATTTTAATAACTATTAAATGCGGTGTTTATGGATGCCATTATTTTCACGGATTGTACGTGAGTTACAAGAGAACGATTTAACTGGGAATTAAATCTGTTGTAATAAACTAACAGAAATTGCATATCATTGTAAAATCTCTTTTTTTTTATTTTCAGCTTCACGCTGTATCCTGAAGGGAAGGCAGAGAGAGCCCTGGAAGGTTAAGACACTTCCATTCCCCACTTACAGCCCGAATTCTGAAGGCGTTGGATACTGTATGGCGGAATTTATCGCCGCGTTTTGCTTCGACATTAGAAAAAAATATATATTGTATTTCATTTCCTCGAATGTTAATGGAACCTACAACTGTTTACACCACATTGGGCCTCAATAATAATTGTAAAATAGTTATTTAACATGTTCAGAATTTATTTGGATTTAATACTACTTACTACTAATATTATTTTTGTGTAAATTTAATATATTTAAAAATAACGATTTAATTTACGTATGTAATTTAAATTGTAGTTTTACATATTACTTTTTAAAGACGAACAACAGATAAATAATAAAACTTTAAAAAATCAATGAGAAACGTATTTAGGTTGTCATTTAAGTATTTTCCTTACACAAGGTTAACCAATATCAACATTAAATGAGCTGCTATTTAGTACGTGAGCGATACAAACAGAGTAAACGAGTTTTTGTTTACATTGTGCGTGGTGTTGTCATAATGTAGGATCATTACATAGTCATGAGGAACCCCATTAGCACTAGCACCTGCTGATTATCTAATTGTAAAAAGGTATAAAAATAAAAATAACTTACCTAGAATTTATTTTTAACCTCTATGGTAGAACAAGAACGTGTACGGTCTTTAGAGAGGTTTCATATATCTTTGCTCGCTTAGAAGCGCTTATTTTGTTTCTCGGAATCATTATGTGTTGTGTAGAACCTACATCATTAGTAGTAGTTTTTTTGTGTAGATTCCTACTCAAACCCACTTATTGTCGAAGCGTGTAATTACGCTTCTCACCCACACCAGTTTCTTCGACGCCCTCGAAGCGTCCTTCTAGATCCCGATGGTCTAATTACTGCCGCAAAAGCCCAAGATTCACTCCTCACTTTAGGGAGGATTCACTCCTTAGTCAACGACACACACACCGCCGCCGTAAGAAGCGGCAAGGCCAGTCCTATCTCACGGCAAGTCCGCGCCTCGGCGCGACAGGGTAAAACATAGGGTCAATGAACTCTAACAGTCGTATAAATCGTAAATAATTAATATTTGGCTAATGTCTAATATCTTTATGATATTTAATTAAAATATATTGACAGATTGCCTTTATTGTAGGACATTAAATACTCATATTATATAATATTTATAAATTGTAAATACGTATTTTGATATAATAATTTTATATAATATTATAAATGAAACTATTATATTTATTTTTCCTTTTATAGTAACATATTAAATATTTATGAATATATATAGACATTACATTTATAAGTAATTATAATCCACCAAACCTATTTAACTCTCATTTCACAATTCACATACAAGCAACTAACAAAGATGGCGGCAGACATTCTGCGTACATTAATATAATTGTCATTTTACATACCTCATAAAACATCTTCATGTATTTATTTCCATTTACTAAATAAATAATATTTATCTCTGGATATTGACGGCATTATTTGCATTAATATCACTCTTCTTTGTTTTAATAATAATCTATTAAAAACTTACCGACGAAGTATTCCAAAACAAACAATCGTAAATAGTGAAAGCACTTATAACTTATATTAGTAACCTCGAATACTTATATCACAATTGAAGACATAATCCACATGCTTTTTAAATATTGAATATAATTAAATATATATTAATTATAAATTAAAACTTCTCTAAACATTTTTTAACATCCATCCTTCACCAGACGTGTCCGCCATCTTCCCTCTCTTTCTTTCCTTTTTTCTTTTCTTGACTTTGGCGTTGACAGTAGCTTATTCAGCCAACATGATATTTTACAATAAATAAAATATTAATTATATTATTATTTATTTTAAAATATAATTCACAATGATTACTTATAATTATTAATTTTATAAATTATATTTATAATATTTTTTATATATTTTTTTAATTTAATTTAATTTTATTATTTACCTACACATTTTAGTTCTGGTATGTATCGTTACAGCGAGTAGTAAAAATTGCACGTAAAAACGACCACTTCTCTCACGTGTTAAAGGACTACACACAATTCAGCAGGATACACAAAAGTGCAAAACGCTGTGACAAAAATTAAAGAATATAGCGACTAAAAACCAAATCCACCTGGTGTTTTTTCACCCAAATAGCCTTTAAGGGATAAACTTCGGTGCTTCAGAATTTTTATAGTAATTCTTTCAAGTTTTTTTTTCATTGCAGGCTTAAATAATTTAATAATTCGCTTCTGCACTCTTTAGTGGTTTATAATTTTAACAGAATTATTATAAATTGCAACTATAACAATTATATAAAATAAATCATGCAATTACATACAATTACAAAAGGTAAACACTGACATTTCCACTGACTGAGTACGCATGTACTTAGTGGTTAGAGTGCAGGTTTGGGTCGAGATACATATAAACGTTTTTAAGTTTTTAAAATATTTTTCTATACTCCTCCCTCGTTTATTTCCTTTTGGTTCACACCGTATAACACCCTCTTAACAATGCAAGTAGAGGGACTTGGGATTCTTGTGTTATAACTCTTCTGTTCCCCTCTTTCCGCTGAATTCTTGAGGTGTTGAGTAGCGGAACTCAAGAACTCAAAGTCGCTCTTTGCTTCGTTAGCAAAGCGAAAAAATGAAAACAATAAATATTTCTTTCCCCTAATGAAAATCGAATCCACAGCAAAGACACAGTTATGTTATATCACAGTCAGAACCTTTAATTTTATTTATATGTATTAGATATAGGTAAACAGTCATTTAAATATATTTTTTTTCAGTTTTACGTTATATCGAATATTCCTCATATAGGAGAGTATACAGAGGGAATCTAGTGTTAATACACTGCTTTCTCCACTTTCCTCGCGATTTTCGAAGCATCGCGTATTAAGTGGTTGTACTCAACGCTACTCATTGTCTTATGCTCTTTACCAAAGCGAAGAAAAGAAAATATTAATAAACTAGCGGCCCGCCTGCGGCTTCGCCCGCTTAAACTACATGATTATTGATTTAATAAACAGAATTGATTGACAATTATAATTACTTTTAATATGATTTTTTATTACTTTAATCTGTAATATTCTAATATGATTTTTTTACTACATTATCATATTTCCTATAATATTTGATTGTTTTGAATTAAAAAAATACGAAAAATATTTATAAAATATACATAAAGCTAATTATTTATTATACGTATATATTTTTGTAACATTACGTTCTTTTTACCTTTGTAATGTACGTCGTTATAATTTTAAAATTTTGTTAAGTGTGCTGATGTCAGTGAATTATTTATCCGATCCCGATCCTAAATCTTGAAATATCGGTGTTTTTTATCATCATACAATCTCGATTTTTTTCTATCACCATACAAATTAAAAGCTAAGGATTCAACTAATTCAGTATAACAGTTGTGTAAAATAACTAGTAATCAAGCAAAAATTGGAGGCCAGTCGTGGCGCAGGGGCATAAAGTGTGACTGTATAACCGACTGGTTGTGGATTGGATCCCCACTCGAGGAAATGAAATATTTACTTAAATTTATATTTTCATTTCTTCGCTCTGGTGTCGAAGTAAAGCGCGGCGTTGACTGCTCACTCAACACGCAATGCCTCCAGAATACGGCAGAAAGTAGGTACCCTGCTGTGTGCGGGATACAGTGTGAAGCTGACAAAAAAAAAATATTATATATGTAGTAAATCTCACCCCACTACCTACTTTAGAGAGATTTCTATCCACATTTATCGCTTTCCGTCAGTCATCCCATCTTTACAACTTTCTAAAACTATCGTTAAAATTTGAATATGAGAGGTTTGTTTATTCAAATTTCCACACCAGTCAAACTGAGATGTTAAGTTGTAGGTATTATAATGTAGCCACAGGATTACTAGTCTAGGACAGTGTGTGAGTTTCACAATGTTACATCGTATCGACCATGTTCATTGAATCCAAGTAGGTCCGTACATTGTACTGGCTTTATTGAGCATGCTTTTGTGAACATCGTACGTGAAATCTTTACGATTGAGACGATAAAAAATTTTAGCACTCAAAAAGTCATGGATATAAAGCACTTGACTTTGTTAGTATTTTGTTAATGTTTATTTGTCTCATCTTCTATATATATAAAAGGACTTGCGCTGACTGACTGAGGTAAGACGCACGCAGAGCCGTAACCGCTGATGGTAGAAACGTGAAATGTTGCAGATGTTTATTTTCATATTCTCGACATCCACTAAGAAGGGAATTTGAAAAATTTTAACCCTAACGGGATGAAATAGGGGTTGAAAGTTTGTATGAAAAAAAAAAAAATCTGTACCGTTTTTTATAAAATTTGAAATTCAGACTCTTAAAAATATTTAATTGAACACGTGTTTCATGGTTTTTAAGAATTCACCCCCTAAGGGTTCAAATAAGGGATTGAAAGTTTATATGGAAAGATCTTTAAATTGCCACCGATTTTTATAAAAATTTAAATTCAGACTGTTAAAAATAATTTATTGAACACGTGTTTCGTGGTTTTTTTAGAATTCACTCTTATTAACCGGGCGAAGCCGCGCGCGCCCTCTAGTACTTTTATATTATTTGTACAGAAAAACGAATCTTTTTAATACTACTTACTTGCTCTGATTATGCATATAGTACCGTAACCGTAAATACGTATTATATATCATTTAAAAATATTGTAATATGTTTTTTACGTAATAGCGTCTTATAAATCGATCGATCGAATGCAAAAAAACCTTAATGTATCGAAACAAATATATTTTTCAATTAACTCCTTCTTTGTATTATAGAAAATAATGAAAATTCAATTCATAAAAGTATATAATTTTCCATCAACTGTCAACCGACTTTACAGACAATAAGTAATTTTCTTTTCTCTTCTATGTGCATCCAAATAGATAAAGCGATCTTCTGTTTACAGCGCTTTCGTGCAAAAAGATCACGTTGAGTGGCTCCAGGCAAAGTACAAATTACAGATACGTGGGAAGTCGCAGATGCACTGTTTAACTAGCTTCTACGTTAACATAAGCAAAATTTACTAATTTTGCTATAATAAAGATCACGATACACGATATTTGTGTGTACACGATATTTGTGAGTTAAAGTCACGCCGGCGTGGTGCAGTGACACAAACGTGTGGCTATAGACACGACGTTATTTGGTTCGGTTACCACTGGGTAAATTAAATATTTAATATTTTCATTTCTTCGCTCTAGGGCAGAGCAAGACGCGGCGTTGGGTTCCGCCACTCAACACGCAATAAATTGAGCGGCAGAAAGTAGGGAACAGAGTGTCCTAATACTAGGTTTCCTCTGCCTTTTCTGCTATTTGAGGGGATACAGGATGAAACTGAAAAAAAAGTGTCCATTAAAAATATTTAATTTCCTGTTAAAATTATTTTCTTATAGATATTCTGCAACTTCACTTAGACGTAAAAAATGTGGAGATAAGTTTGCCATTTAGCGTCGCAATGTGCTCAGAAGGTGAAAAATAAGTGTTAAATATTTTCTCCAACTACTCTGTGAAGCAAAGCGAGAAAATAAAAAAAAAAACAATACCCCTGTATCGAATATATTATAAAATATTTTCAAGTCATATGCAACGTAAGCTTTTGTGAATATTTTTATTTCCACGGGTTAATTCACATTTATTTCACAGCGAAATCCGTCTAAAACGTATCCCCATTTATTCCGCTCCGTCGACTAGCGACTAGCGAGCGCTAAACATCGCGGATCCAAATATTTCACAGTCGCTACGAAATAAATTACCACATTCGTATTTTGTAATCCTTCTTCAGCATGGACACAAGTGCTTTGCTGATAGAAGTGCAAATATAACTGCCTGTTAAGGAAAAAAATATAAAAAAAACTAACTATCCCCTCGTTTTAATATTTTCTTTGAAAATATATATATATATATATATATGTAACATACCTTTATGTATAATACACGTACATAGGTACGAAAAGAATTTAAATCTGACAACACTACAGACATAATATATATGGTACGTAATCTTTTTTCCATATTAAATATTTTTACTTTTTTTTTATTTACTCTAAGCTTAAGGCTAAATGATGCCGAAACGGGTTTTTTTACATGTCTCAATATTATACATTACTTATCTGGGTTATTTTTACATTAATAAACATATTTGTTAATTATAATGAAATCTTAAATCTAGTCTCATTGAGTGTGAGAGACTTGGTACTAGTAAGAAGACAGTAGACAGACACTACGAAGGAGGACATGACTGCTTCGTTTCTGGTCTATTTTTAAGTAAAAATTGCCTCCTCATCTAATCATATCCTCGGATATGAACTTTAAGCCGCATTCGTGTAACAAGCCCCAACTGCACCTCCGCCTTAAAATTTATTATTTAATAACTAGATTTTTTAATAGAACTCACCGACTTCGATTTAGAATTAGATTTAGATTTCATAATCAGAACCTACCCAATCTCTCATCAAACTACCTTTGTATCGTTTCCAATAAAAAGAATCATCAAAATCAGTAGCACTACACGGTTGGCGTGATGTTGAGTTATTAGTCCAAATTCTTTTTTTCTACTAGAATTCGCGAAATATTTTATACGTTAGCTTCAACAAATACATTTTTTATTTGACCAGGCCTACATTTATAACCGAAAAAGAGGGTCTTGCTTTATAACGCCACGTTATTTTTTTAGGCCGTGTTTTTATCCCAAGTAAACTACTGGCTTATTTTATGATTAACTTAACATGTTTCGCTTACGATGCTCACGATAGAAAATATATGTTTAGGCCGTTCTTATAACCAAAGTTAAATCCATATAAATATCATCTATTAATGCATCTTCTGCCACCTAATGCTGTATGAGAATTTTTTAATTACATGGCATTTATTTACTGTAATCCTAGAAAACTAAATAAAATTAGCTTCATGCTGTATCCCACTCACATCAGGGTAGGCAGAGGGAATCTAGTGTTAAGACACTCCATTCCCCATTTTCCGCCAAATTTTAGAGGCATTGAGTGTTGAATGGCGGAACTCAACACCAGAGCGAAAAAAGGGAAACATAAATTTAAATAAATATTTGATTTCATCGAGTGGGAATCGAATCCACAACCAGTCGCTTTTACAGTCACATTTTGTGCCCGCGACAGGTTGTCGGATCGATTTTTACGCAAGAAAATGAAATATTTCATATATATTTTATTTCCTCGTGAACGGAGTGTCGTAACATTAGACTCCCAGATTCCCTCTGCCTATACAGTGTGGGATACAGAGTGAAGCTTTAAAAATATAATCAAAAATCGTAATTTAATTAAAGTTTAATTATTAATGTTTCCTATCATAAGTACTGGAATTGTTCGGAATTTATCGTTGTAAGGGCAAACATACAGACGCGTTAAGCTTCGCAACTAGGCCATAAATATCGACAACCCTAACTAATGGTCGAGGTGCTATGTGTATTTGTTTTCTTCATTAAGAACCGAATTTTATGATTGCACGTCTTTAAAACATGTTTACATATCTATAGGTGAGGTCGTCGTGATTATAAGCGCGACGGTTGTAAGTTCGATTCCCATTCGGGGACAGAATTATTTAATATTTTAATTATTCGCGTTGGTCACAAAGGCTAAGCGCGCATTGAGTTTCGCCACTCAACACGCAATGCCTCGAGATTTCGGCGGAAAGTGGGGGGCGGACGTGTCTTATTGAGAATGGAGTGTCTTAACACTAGGTTTTTCAGCCTACCTTTCTATGTGTGGTATACGGGGTGAAGCCAAAAATACATATCCTTATGTTATTGTTAGTTTATGAAAGTCCTGGTGATATAAGATATTAGTACATATTTATTTATAAACAAAAAAATTGAGGCCAGTGAGGCACTAAGTGTGCTTGTAAAGCGACTGGTTGTGGGTTCGATTTTCACTCAAGGACACGAAATATTTATTAACATTTATATTTTCATTTCTTCGCTCTGGTGTCGAGGCCAAGCGCGGCGTTAAGTTCTGCCACTCAACACGCATTGTCTCCAGGACTCGGCGGAAAGTGAGAAAAGGAGTGGCTTACACTAGGTTGCCTTTGCCTATCCTGCTGTACGCGGGATACAGCGTGAAGCTGAAAAAATATTAAGAGAGATCTTAGATTTAAGAGAAGAGAAAAGAACAAAGTATTTATGGCTTTTAATTAACATTGATGATTACAAGTTTTAGTCCGACTCGTGGGAATGTTTGTGTGAGTTCCCTTACAAAATATGATGAAAAGGTACGGTACTAGCTCGTAATATATATAAATAAATAATAATGACAAAGTAAAGGATGGAGTCAATGGATGTAACTTGAACTATTTATTGTCTAATTTTTAAAGTGTGTGAAACATCTATTGAAAATACTTGATACCTTAGAACTTGGATAAATCACGAAAGACTTTCATTTCATACTGATCAATCGTAATTTGATTTATATGTATACACAAAAAAAACATAATCCTCCACCACGTCTATCTGTCTATTTGCTATAAATTTAAAAACAACTGTACAGATTTTCATGGGGTTTTCAACAATATTTAGAGTTATCCATTAGGAGGGTTTTGGAGTATAGTTTAGCTTGATTATTACTGAAGAGACCGTAAAAAATCTTGTTATATATAAATCACATATGATGTAAACAAATTAGTTTCACACATAAGTTATACTTAACTAAATTCGGCAAACGTTCTCTCACTCACTCAAAAAGTTCTACCACACTAACTTAGTATATCCTAACCATTACTTTATTTAGTCGAGGCCAGTCGTGGCGCAGGGGCAAACTGTGACTGTAAAATCGACTGGTTGTGGGTTCGTTCCCCACTCGAGGAAAAGAAATATTTATTTACATTTATATTTTCATTTCTTCGCTCTGGTGCCGAGGCAAAGCGCGGCATTTAGTTCCGCCACTCCACACGCAATGCCTCCATAACTTGGCGGAAAGTGGGGAACGGAGTGTCTTCACAATAGGTTCCCTCTGCGTAACCTGCTGTGTACGGGATACAGCGTGAAGCTGATTTATTTTTTATTAATTCATTTAGATCACGTCGCAAAGGCAAG
The DNA here is from genome assembly GCA_021202915.1 of Heliconius himera. Taxonomy (NCBI): domain Eukaryota; kingdom Metazoa; phylum Arthropoda; class Insecta; order Lepidoptera; family Nymphalidae; genus Heliconius; species Heliconius himera. The sequence goes on along the minus strand of JAJHJA010000464.1, from coordinate 400,249 downwards.
TGGTGAAACATGTGTATACGGCAAAAATAATGTTTGAAAATGATTTGAAAATGTATTGTTCCATACATTAGTCGTGATGCTTCATACCCCCCGCCGCATATCTTGAACACTCGCATCCGCAATTTAGTTTGCGGCTCACCGCTGACAGCAGGCACGTGTTGCGCAGTTTTGAAAGCTAAGGATGATTTTGTGCTTTTGTATAAATTGTAATATTCATCATTATAAATATTAAAATAAAAGAGATTATTTATTTATTTTTTAATAACTTTTAATTATTTATATTGCTACCTCAGTGGTACAAATTTGTAGTTAAATACTTAAATTGTAATAGTACCTAGCATCAATCAAAAATAATGACTTTAGTTAAGATGCAGCCTGGGGAAAACCAGGTCCACCAGTGGACCCTAACGGGCTCATTTGATCATGATGATGACTTTATATAAGATAGAATAGTAATCATGTTACTATAAGTATTACCAAATTTTTATTTTAAAAAAAAACCCTATATCAATAGCTCATTTTGGCAAAGTGCTTGCAGCTATAACACTACCAATCCGATTTTCATAAAACATAGGTAAGAACTATGAAATCGGCTTATTAATTCAGAAGTTACGGTGACACAGACAGATAGACACGTCAAACATATAACACTTTTATTTTAGCGTCGGGAATTAATCATAACATGCTACGCTATAATTAGTTCACGTTCAACTATCTAAAACTCATACATGTTATTTTTTTATTTTATTTCAACAGTTAGTTTCTACCGTTTGTATAGTTTTTCTACCTAGATTTAAAAATATACAGTCTAACAGTTGATATTTTAAAAGTAAAAATAGTTGTTCTCATTTTATTTTTAGAAAAAATATCATCAGCGTAAGGTATTTTCTAACATTAACCAAATACAACTGGAAGTTCCGTATAACGATTTCATTATAATGAAGGAATTCATAATAATGAGTTTGATTCCATCAAAGCTAGTACTTATTCTTCAGGGGAGAGCTACTCTCGCCCCTCCTCGCCCGATGACGCTGTAAAGACAGCAGTGTAGCCCTTTCAAAAAAAAAGGGGGCAGTTACTTGTAAGCAACGACCCTTATTGGAAATAAACTCATGTGAAGTATTGTTATTGGGTGACACATATCACTTATTGCTATTACGTAGAATCTCTTTCCGAATAATTTAGAAACATATACACGAGATGTGTTTTTATATATTTTTTTTAAAAGTTAACCGCCTCGTCTTTTTTCTTCGTTATTTGTAACATTATAATATCATAAATATTATTTTTATCAGTCGCTTCGTTCTTCATATTTCATCAGTTGTTATCATCTTGTGGTATTGTTGGTAATAAATTATTGTTTCGCCTCATTAATCAGAATAATGATAGCTTATTTCGGAAGAAATATTTATTTTGGTGTATTAATCTTCGTATAAAAGGTACTTAATGTACATGTGTTTTGTATATTTACTAAAAGTATATAAAAGTTAAGTATTCAAAATCTTCACTTTGAAATACATTGTCACTTAAAATTTAAGAGCAGGAAGACATAATTTTATTATTAGGGCTCCATACTATAAAAGGTAAAAATGGAACTCTTTATAGGATCACTTTGTTCCATCTGTTCGGTTGTCAAGACCATTTATCTCGAGATTGCGTGGAGGTATCAGGCTGAAATTAATATCAAATATTTGCTTAGGTGTATGGTCATTTGGAGCACAAAAAGAAGCTTCTAAATCAACAATCTCTTACGTCGGCGGACAGTGCCTATATATTGGGCGTTTGCGGCAGTGATTAGATCGTCGGGATCCAGAAGGACGCTGCGAGGGCGTCGAAGAAGTTAATGTGACCCGATTGACACAATTTCACTGCTTTTTTAGTCTTTTTCACCTACTTCTACCCTCTTCTCTCTCTCTTTCTACACAAAATCGCTAATATTATATCTATTTTTAATTGAATTCTACTCTATTAAGAGTAGAAAATTTTTGTGTACGAGTATTCAATGGATATAGGTAAAGTAACAAGTAGGTACCTACGCTGTAAAATAAAATAAATCATTTTTTAAGGAAAATGTTTTACAAATTAAAAACATCAAATCGGAGTTCTCCTGGACGTGTGATGTATCCGCTACGAATATAACAGAGCTTGAGAATGAAAAAAAATTGTAATATGAAATTATTTCGTTTCTTCATCTTTTATATCGTAAAATTGCCAACTCAAATTAGGACAATATTGAAACAGAAGTATTGAAGTATGTAAAGATGAAAAATACTTTGAATATTAAAATATTCAAGGAATATTAATGTAGCGATTAATAATGGCCAAGTCTATGAAAATGTCGATGCCACTGGTGTTTCTTGGCATATAATTTTAAAAGCAAATATTGTCATTGAGGCCGTCGTGGCGCAGCGGCAAATGGATGTGATTGTAGAAGTAACGGTTGTGGGTCCGATTGTCACTCGGGAAAATGAATTATTGTTTATTACTATTTTCATTTCAAAAAAAGATTGTCGTGGAAATATGTGAAGTCGCGCGAATTATTTGGCATAATATTTGAGTAATTTTTTAGTAATTATGATTATATCCAACATTGGTCCCACATCAAGGAATAATTGTCTTTTTCCATAAAAAAAAGAACAAACTGGAACAGAGTGTCTTAATATTAGGTTCCCTCTGCCTACCCCGTGCGGGATACAGCGTGAAGCTCATTTTATTTATTACTAAGTATTCAGGTCTATGGTCCTTTAAAGCACAGCAAAAATCAAGCTTCTAAAACAACGTGATTAAAAGATACGATCTTATGCATCGGCATCGGCATACGGCTTATGCATCGATTTTGCTGTCTTTATTGTTTTGAAATTCGTGGGATCTATAGTTTTGAAATTTGGCACAAACTGTGAACTTATTATATAAATAAAGTAAAAAATCTGAAAAGTGAAAATTTTATCGAAAAGAATCATTACAAACTTATATTCAACAAACTGAGTACATATGACAGCAAACTTAAGTTTGTCTACTTTTATAAGTTGTACTTTCCGTAGTTCTATATCGCATCATGAAGGCACTTAAACGGTATTTTAAATTATTTATTCTTTTATTATATGATCTCCTAAAATATAATCAAAAATTTTGTTCTTTCGTTAAAAAGTTAAAAAAAATCAACTTTAGCTAAATAGCACACCGTACTATATAATTCATACGTACGTATATTTATGTATATTATATTTCTATAACTATAAAACAGAACTCTTTAATTAATACATGATTATGCATTCTGCCTTTGCTGTACAAAATGACCGGTGTGAGAAAAAAGCAATTAACATGCAAATGAACGGTTGACGCACTACCTCATACCGACATTTTATTAAAGGTAGTTGTGTTTTTAAGATTATAAGCTAGACAATGCTAAATATATATATGTACCTCAGTACGATATTAATTAGCGTTTTACAGTTATTCCTGAAACTTAATTATGAGAATAGAAAACAGTTTCTAGAAATTTTGCGTCTTTATTTTTTATTTTAGGCCTTTGCGGTTTTTCATTTATTGCGCAGGTTTCATCATCGTTGCGCGTGCGAAACCGCATATGAGCAGTTTCTTTAATACCGCCTAACTAAAAAAGGAGCGAAGTTCAAATATCTCGTCTTTACATCTATTGGCTTATTATATACAATATGGAATATAATAAAATAAAAGATCTCTTTTTTAAAATCGAAATGATACCGCGTAAAACTAGACAAGCGCGAGTCGTACTCACCCACCGAGGGTTCCGTACAAAAATTGGAGCTTTTTCTGGAATTCAGGCATATTAGGGCTAACCCTTCATCTGATACCTCACTTGAACTAGCGGTTTTAATCTCATTTGTTGCGGTTTTAATCTCAATTTTTGCGGTTTTAATCTCATTTTTGGCTTTTAATTTTTTAGAATTTAACCACTAACGTATAATTTTTAGATTTTTTCTTAAACTAGTACTACCTGTAGATACTAGGTGCCAAATTTCATAATTCTAGGCTAACCTGAGGTACCCTAGTAATTTTGATTTTGATGACTCTCTCGAGTTTAGTGTTAAAAAAAATTATATTATATTCAATGAATTACGATAGCGTAATCTGGTTGTATATACATACACCTACATTTACATACAGAATGTATGCTACAATATTTTTATAGAAAACTTATAAATAGTCCTGGGTATTATTATCTCAGTATTCATATGTGCTCGGGCAATATGAAGTTTGCTGGTAAATTCTACCGCCACGATATTAGAAGTATTTCAATGCATAGCAGATACGACAGAGTTAAAAACTGGGAACAAGTTTGAGCTCGAGGGACCAATTTACTAGTATACTTCGAGTTTTTGTTATAACGTAGCCGCCTACAACGTACACTATAAATAGTTTTGTTAAGTTGATGACTTATAATATCATTTTTTTTTAAGCAATTACATTTTGTTTTTGTAAGATTATGTTTTTTTAACTTCACAGTTTATAGCATGCATATAGTAGTATAGGCAGAGATAGCCCATTGTTAAATACGCGTCATGCTCCGCTTACTGTCTGGATTCTAGCAGTGTAGTTCACAGAATGGATCTTAACGCCACTCTTTGTTCAGAGCTACAAGAGCTGAGAAAAAAAATAATTAATTCGCTACCTATAATATAACCATACTATCTCATAACCATATTGTGTATATAATTATTTTTCGAGTGAAAATCAAATCTACAATCATTCTGTAATGGGACTAGAATTTCAACTGCTTATGTAAAATTTGCAAAAAAAGTACATCTAAAACTATGATAAAAGTTAGCTTAGGATTTAGGATTTACGCAACCTAGATAATGATAGCGGTGGATATGCATATTTAAATAGTATAAAATATAAGAAATCGTTCTTATATAATGTCATAAAGCCAGATGCAGGAAACTTGTGCCACTTCTTGTACTTATCTGCAGGAAATAAGAGCTGTTGTGACTTTATGCCATCTTATAATTTTCCGGTACGCGCATACAAAACTTATAAGAAAGTAATTGACATTTTATTTTGAAATATTTCGTGACGCGTCATTAAAATTTACTCACAAATCTCATTTATCATTTTGGTTTACCGATTGAACATTTTCTATATTTATACTCTATCTTTATATCGTATGGTTTTTTTTAACTCCTACAGCGTGCATGTAGCAGGATAATGAGAAGAAGCCTAGTGCTAAGACACTCCACTTTTTAATTATTGTGCTTTGCCTGGAGAGCAAAAATGAAAATATTTTATTCCAGTCAATGTTCTTATAGCGACAAATTTATGATAAATAAACTTAACTAAACTTTACTTCTGAATTACTTAGATGCAAAAACACAGAAAATTGAGAAAATTTCCTTTAAAGAAAACTTTCTGTTAGTTCTTAACGTAAACTAAATATAAAATATGAAGCGAAATTAAGTAACTGACTGTAATAATTTATTTTATTCGACTTGGATAAGTAACTAAAATGTTACCAAATGACCCTGTTTTTTTAATCCGGGTGTGTCTGAGGAAGTTGCTGGTGAAGAGCGGTAAAGTGTAAAGATAAATATGCTGTAAAGGAGGAGAAAAGGAAAGCAACGAAAACATTCCTCGCTATTTTTATAGTCGTAGTAAAATATACAGAGTGGAAGCGTCAGCGCTCCTTTTACGGGAACAGCATATAGAGTAAAATATTTTAAACCAATACATAAAGAAATTAATCAAGATACATAAAAAGTTTAGACGTAGGATTTTTTTTTCACGATGTTTATTCATACCTGTATTTCGTGTGACGCAGTTACGCATAGATACCAAAAATGTAAGCACATAAACAACCTTGAACTTTACCGCCTATACCTACGACTCGATTTCGGAATGAGGCGAATGCGGCGGTTTCCGTTTCATAGATTTATGTCTGCGTACATCGTTCTTGACAAATAGCGTTTTATTTTACAACGATAATTTTATTATTTATTTTGTTTGAAAAAAATCATTCTTTTCATTCATTTTCTTCTTCATTTTTGGAAAAAAAAATTGTATTAGGCTTTTATAGAGTAGTTAAAACTATGGTTTCATTTAAACTGGTGGCAAAAACACTCTATATGTATATTTATAGCAATTCAAAATATAGTAATATATCAGTATAATGAATTAAATATACGTATACATTGTAAAATATACATAAAAAATATACATACAAATATATTTAAATTGTTTGTGTTTAAATGTCGTGTAAGTAACTAGATACAGAAAACATGCTTGTTTTGATATACCTACAAAAAGATATTTCAAATTTATTTTTATATATATATATATATATATATATATATATATATATACATATGTATATAGATGTATAAAAATCGAGAACAAGAAATATCATAATCTTTTTACCTCTCAAAAACCTATATAAAATATCATAAACTTTAAGCTACTGAAACTACATAGCTCAATGAAGTATATTATTGTAAAAACATCAATGAAAAGTTAATTATATTGATTCCTAGAAGAAAATTCACTTACATAAATAAATTGACCAACAGGTAATATCAATAAAATTTATATATCTAGAAGTGATGTATTATTGCGCCATAATTATAGATTGGCATGTGAACTAGATTTTATTCTAAGAAAAAAAAATGATTATCACACGTGTGTTCATTTTAAATGAAATTTACTGTTACCTTGTTCATTTTAAATGTAAACAATGAAATTTTAGATGCGGCAGTGATAGTTCATGCAAGTATAAAATATGCTCCATATATGCTAATATTTAATTGAATTCTAAAATATTTGGCGTAAAAACTATATGTTAAAAGTTCCTAGCGGTAATGAATAAGAGTCTTTAAAAGTACTAAAATGGTTGGACTGTTAAGTTGGTAAAAAATTCTATGCCTTATATATTTTACTACTTTGAATGAAACTTCAAGTGGAAATGAAATGAAAAGCTCAAGTGATGAATCGCTTTAAATGAGATTGGATTGAGTTAAACTATTTATGTTTCCGTATATGAAAATTATCTATTATATCATGCAGTCCGTCGTGATGCAGTGGCTTAAGGATGTGACTGTAACGCGGCGGTTGTAGGTTCGATCTTAACTCGGGGGAAGGGATTATTATTTATTAATATTTTCATTTTTTCGACCTGGCAACAAGGCAAACCCCGGCGTTGAATTACGTCACTCAACACGCAAAAAAGTTTTGTATAATATTTTTATTATAACCTTTCAGCCATGTCAGGTGAGGTAAACAAAAAACTATATTTTTTGTTTATCATTCGTATTCAATATCCAATAGTAACTGTAGCTTTTTTTTCAAATCTTAACCTACATTGACAATATTCAAAACATTTCTCGTTAGAAAGCTTAACGAGATAGCGCTATTGTTGTTGTATTGTTCAAATATAGTTTTACTATTCACATTTTATTATAGTAATACTATTTCCGTTTTGTATCGAATGTTACAATAGACGTATTTGATATCGCAAAGCCCCCAAATATAGGCAATTTCATGGATACTGTTTCGAACTTTGTCAATACTATACACTTCAAATAATAACACTAGTTTTTGATGAAAATAGTTAAATATTTTCAAATATTTACTACAAATTAATTTCCATACAAATGAATTACACATAGTAATGCGTATATATGAATGAGCTACTTTATTTCGTAGCACTTTAAATTTCATATGGAATTTGAATCCATTAGCTTCATATTTAAATATTGATATCATACATAATGTATGGTTACATTATGGCACTTCTTATTGATATTCGATTACACCAAATTCAAATAGAGGAATTTTCGTATTTGTTAGTTCAAACATTTGAATGCTGGCCCCGAGGGTGAACTGATTTAGTTGGATATTGGTATCAAGATTGTGCTGTTTGACAATCTGTCCTTTCCAGCGATGTTGACTCGCATCGGTAACTGCACGGGTGATTGGTCATCAATCGGGCAATTCCCTTTGAATCGGCATTATTCGTTGCATATTACTTATAAGTAGATGAGAATATAAATTAATAATATTATATATATTAATTATATTTTTGTTTAAATTTATTTAATTTACTACGTTAGATAATGAAATTTCATTAGATAAATATGCATATTATGATTAAAAAGGGAACCTAATGTTAGGGCATTCAGTTATCCACTTCACATACATTTATTTCACTACCGTTATACACTTTTCGCCGAATTCTAGAGGCGGAATTCAACACCGCGTTTTGCTTCGTTACCAGAACGGAGAAATGAAAATATTTAATATTTAATTTTCTCGATTGGAAATCGAACTTAAAACTTAACTAACGTAAGTAAATAAGAGTGCACTCACAAAATATAATGACCAAATACACAGTACAGTGAGCTATCACTAGATTTCTTTACCCTTCTTCTTTATAAAGTATTTTTTTATTTCACACGTTTTAGCGTACATTATATATGTATATTTCAGCATTGCATACATACATAAAGTATAGATGTATCAAAAAGCATTTTCACATACTATATGAATATTTCGAACAAAGTTTGGAATATTCAAGTGATTTTACGTTACCTTATTTAAATGCAAAGCTTTCGAATAGAGTGTTGTTGAATTTATTTTTTATAGATTTCATACAGTATATTTTTTATAAACTATCAAAAAATATTTTGTTAAAAAAAATTGCATGTAACGTAAAATATATTTTTTAAAATAAACAGCAAAATTTTGATTTCTTTGATATACAACGATTATAAATTGTAAGCGACTATTTAATTCCAGATTAAATTTTAGTGCCGTGCGTGAGTGTAGCACAGAACGAGCGAAATAATTGATTCGATTGTACCTTCCATTCGGCCGTTGTACTACGTGATCTCTGTTTTTAGGGTTCCTTACCACAAAAGATAAAAACGGAATCCTTATAGGATCGCTTTGTTATCTCTCTGTCCGTCTGTCACGACCATTTATCTCAAAATCACGTAGAGATAACAAACTCTTATATTATGTAGTATTATGTATTGTATACGAGTACACAAAATGAGTGCAAATACCCATAAACCTTAGTTTGTCTACTTAAGTTTGCATGAATAATGGGCATTTATTGACATTGTCAAGTGCTACTTCCCGTTGACCTACAATCTTGAAATTAGTACGGAAGCTTCAGTGGGCGAGTCCGACTCGCACTTAGCTGGTTTTTGTTTTTATTCTTGTATGCTTTGATGTTCACTCAAAACCAAGTATTTTATCCTCCTGGCTTGACTTAACAAATGATTAATCAGGTGAAATTTTTAAATACAGTTTTAAATATTTGAACATAACTTTTAAGAACAAGCTTCAGTATTTTGAAACAACAAAATGAAAACAAAAGTTATAAAGATGGCTGAGTAATTTTTTAAGTTACCTTGAATAACTAAAATTGAAATTTTAATGTTAATAATTTTTAATTGATATTAAAAAAAATAATTAAAATTATTCTACACTTATTCAGAAAAGAATTTTTACGAAGATTAACAATTTTACATAGTTATTATTGTAATATAGCTATTAAAAGACAATGAAATCTCAAAAAAATGTAAATCTACGTAAATATATCGAAAATGATTTCTACATACATTTCAATTATTTTTTTGTATGATTAAGTGCATATATTGTGTGACATATTGTAGCTTGAATGAGAATTCGATTTTTGCATGCCAATACGTCAAAATTTGATATTGGGTTGTTTTGCTTATACGCAACTTTCTTATATTTCAAAGTAAAGCCAGTGAGTGATAGCGCAGTTGTCCAAAGTGTCCCTGAAAACGACTGGTTCGATCGCCACGCCAGGAATTGAAATATTTATTTAAATTTATATTTTCATTTCTTTTATCTGGTGTTTATGAGGCAAAGAGCGGCGTTGAGATCCGCCACCAACTCGCAATATATTCTGAATTGGGCACAAAGTAGAGAATGGAGTGCCTTAACACTCTCTCTGCCTAACCTGCTGTGTGGGGGATTTAGGGTGAAATTGATTTAATTATTTTTTTTTAACTGAATATATACACGATTTGCAAATAACGTCATTTAATTAAGAATTATTGACAGAATTGCAGAAAATAAATTCTATATAATAAGCTATATATTTATGTATCTCAAAAAATATGTATAGATAATTTATAGACGTTATTTTGTATCGTTTCCATATTTTATAATATAAAAACGTCGACAAATTCACATTGATGAAGCTTATTTATCTTTTGTTTAGCAAAAAAAAACAGACGAACTAAAATGATGAAGGGTGACACATAAATACATACGTAGGTATAGAGAAAACTGTTTACGTTACTAAAGTACACACTAACAGTTTTAAACTCCTCACAGTCCCTAAGGTATCATAGCACATAAAACTTCTAGAATCTTCTATATTTCGTTTGATAATAAACTAGAAATTTCCCCCATTTACGTATGAATGCGACATAATTTTAAGTCGCCGCATGCTTTAAAGGCAAGCAATGAACATTTTAGAGCTAAACATAAACCAAGCCGTAAATTGAGACATATTAAGATATTTTTTGTATGGTATTATTAAAATATAACATTTTTATTGTTATTAGGTTAATTTAAGAATTATAAATGAGAAGTGGGTTTATACGAACTATTAAAAGGCTTATTATCGTTATTCAGCTTAGGTATTAACAGCCAGTTAAGTATTTATTATTCATTAATTTACATTTCATTTCTTTTTATTTGTTATTCAAAGTAACTGATTTAAAATTAAAATGATACATATAAAATTTATTAAAAACACAATTTTTTTTATCCATATTACTAATTTGACAAGATTACTTGTAATGGAATAAAATACTGTCACTTTTAAATATCTTTTATTGGAAAACCTTAAAAAAATAATATATCATCTGATATACAAAACTGAAAAAATAAAATCAACTTTGCGCTGTATCCCGCACACAGCACAGCACAGCAGGCAGAAGGAGCCTTGTGCCTAGTGTTAAGACACTCCGTTCCCCACTATACAATACTGATGTAATGATAAATACTAATTTAATAAATAAACAAAATTTCAAACTTTATCCTATAAGTGAAATAAACTCAACTTAGACTTACCTAGACCATCGTAGGATAATATCAGTTCTGTAGACGCTACGCTACGACGTAGTGTCATCGTAGCTAACCCTACAGAATATGTATATTTCTACTTTGCGCCTTACTTTATATTTTAATTGAGGATTAGAAAATATTATCTTTTTTTTTTAGATTCATGCTTCATCTCCCATACCAGGGAAAAAGTGAGAAACTAAATAAATTAAATAATAAAATTGAATTTTCTTTATTAAGGTATGAACGTATTCGTAATTAAAAACACATTCACTTTAGTTGCATTGCAACGTAAAAAGACCTTTTGATATTCAAGCCTTTGCAAAAAAATATTTAAAAAATCTCTAATTTGATATAGTCTATCGTTATCAGAATAGACAATGACATAGAACAAATTCAATAGAGTTTTTTTGCGAATAGGCTCTTAAGGAATTTTAGAATGAGAAATAAAAATATAAAAAATGGAAATAAGTATATGTTTATTATTTTTCCATTTTACGATATGTTTTACAAAATATAATAAGTTAACAAAGCTATGCTACTAATATCTTTAAGCAAAATGTATATTTAATTAGTCCTATTATTAATCAATGTCTTGTACCAAAGGAAGTGATTAATGAAAGCTAAAGAAGTGCACATTGCTATAACAAAATAAATTATATCACATAAAGTCTTATTACAAATAGTATGAAAAAGATTATAGAAAAATAATTACTAACAATATATAATTTTTTAAATATATAAACAGTTTTTAGTTACTTTTTAGGGTTCCGTACATTTTAAGGAAAAAAGGACCTCTTATAAGATCACTGTGTTGTCCGTCTGTTTGTCTTTCTGTCTGTCTGTCAATCTGTCTTTCTGTCTGTCAAGGCCCTTTATCTCAGGAACGCTTGGATATCGAGTTAAAATTCAAACCATATTTCTATTTTTACTTAGAAAAAAGATGTGGCCGTTTATATCGCAAAAACGCGTATTTCGACACTATAAAGGGAATCAAAATTCATAGGGTACTTCCGGTTGACCTCAAATTATGAAATTTGGCAGCTAGTCTAATCTACAGGTAGTACTAGTTCAGAAAAAAATAAATACATTTGTGGTTAAATCTTAAAAAAATAACTTAAAAAGGGTATCAACATTGAGTAGTAAGGCCGCTAGTTCACGTGAGGTATCAAATGAAAGGGTTCTGGCTCTAATCTAAGCCTGAATTTCAGAATAAGCTCAAGGCCTCCAATTTTTGTACGGAACCCTCGGTGGGCGAGCCTAACTGGGGATTTTCTGTTTTTTTTTTGTGCTGCTTGCAATTTGCTTTAAAATGTTATATCGATATTATTCAGATATGGATTGTATCTAACAATTAATTTCTGATGTCACCTCTCGTTCGTTGAAATTATAAAAAAAAATCATAACCTGCTTGAAAAATAATATTATTTTACATTTACAGATTGTTTAATAGTTATATTTACACATAAAAATAAATAAAAAATATTATTAAACAATTTTTAAATCCTGTGTGTAATTCAGATTGTATTACATAGTTAATTTGTTACAGTTTAACCTTATAAAAGCGTGTTAAAAAAATATGGAGAGGAAAGTAAGCAACATAATATGAGTACCTACAGTGGATAATTTAAATTTATTTTTTAGGTAATTACATTTATTACAGAGCCACTGAGACTAGTCGTCGCGTAGGGTCATGAAGTGTGACTGTGAACGAAAGGTTGAGAGTTCGATTCCCACCCGAGGTCATGAAATATTTAATATTGTCATTTTTTCACTCTGGCGTCGAGACAAGGCGTGGCGTTGATTTCCCCCACTCAACACGCACTATCTTTAGAATTCGGCAGAAAATGAGGAACAGAGTGTCTTAACACTAGGTTCTCTCTACCTACCTTGCTGTGTGCGAGACCAGTGTGACACTAAAAAAAATATAACATAGGGAAAGCATTTATTATAGAATTTAATTATAACTAAGCTCAATAGCAGCAGATCAATAAACAGGATAACCGATATTTATCTTTTAATCCGATTATAAGTTGTACGGGTGCCGAACAGTAACACGCTTGTTAATAGTTCTATTATCTTAACTAACTGGGATCACATTCCTAGTACTCAATATCTATGCATAAAAATTTGTAATTTTTAGAGTTCCGTACCTCAAAAGGTAAAAAAGGAACCCTTATAGAATCACTTCATCGTCCGTCTGCAAAGAAAAAACATTTACTTCTAAATTTAGTTTACTTAAAAATTTACTTAAAAGACTATAGACCTAAATATTTGCTAATAATAATTTCAGTTTGACACAATCTCGAGATAAATGGTTTTAACAGTGGAACATATGAACAATAAAGTGATCCTAAAAATATTCCGTTTTTACTTTTTGAGGTACAGAACCTTAAAAAAGAAAATGAAATAATTAACTTGTAAAACTAGCTTTACAATTACAGTAGAAAGCAGAATCCGAACATTGTATAACTTTATGTTGTTAGTGAGTAAACAATAAATAAATTATACAGTATACAAGCACAAGTAGCGCCGGAGGCTGTTACTAGTGGAATATTTATGCAAAATAGTCGGAAATTTAGCAGTGCCTCGCAGATGTTGGTATAAAATAACAAGATAATATCTCATAATAGCAGTTCTACAGTTATTATTTGTGTACGAGCTTAAGCTATAGAGGTAAAGCCCTGTTTCCGTTTGAACATCCACGTGATTCATGAAGCATTACATTAACGTATTAATTGGTTTGCTAAATTTCTGTACGAAGATAACAATATAGAGAAATAATATGCTTGTGGTTCTGAAATTATCATTACAACTCTTAAAATATTATGTCTAAGTTCAGGAGAGTAGTAGCCAGTAAAGGAAATCTTAATGAAAAAATTCGGTCCTGTGCCAGTCGGACTCATCTACTGAGGATTCCGCATCAATTTCAGGATTATAAGCCAACAGAAAGTATAACTTATAAAAGTTGACAAAATAAATTTTACAGACGTATGCACACACGAATATAAATTATTCTTCTGAGAAATATCAACAAATTTTAGCATTTTGGATTTTTTTTCACTTCGTGCTAAATTTCATAATTGTATATCCACAGGATGTGCCCTATAGGTTTAGATTACGCGGTAAATTTCGCTTACTTTCTGTTTAAGGTTCGGAACCCTAAAAATGTGACCGATGTTTACAAATATGTATTAGGAGCAGATAAAAAATAATTTCAATTTTATCCAAATTCTGGAATTATATTTTTTATGATATACTTATTATAAACAAAAAACACTCCACAGAACAATTCGTATAAGAAAATTGTTATTTGTCTTACGCTTCGCATAACTTAGGTTTAAGCATATCGCATGTTTAGAATATGATGATTCAAACTGGACGTGGAACACACCTGTTACACTATCTACATACGTATATACGTTATTCAAAGACATAAATCAAATATGGGATCTTCTGTTGAGGACCGCTAACATTTTATTGTAAAAGATATTAAGTTTTGTGCTAATTCACAATGGTATGGTATTGGTATTTTTTTTTTATATTTAATTTTTTATGCTATGCAAAGGTTTATTTTCCCCAAAAGAATATAAATATAGCATCAATATATAAGAGGCCAGACGTGGTGCAAGGGCACAAGCGTATGAATGAAAACACGACAGGGTGTTGGTTCGATTCCCACTTGAGGGAATTAAATATTTAATAAATATTTTCATTTCTTCGCTCTGGCGTTGAGGCAAAGCGCGGCATTGACTTCCGCCAATCATCACGCAATGCTTCTTGAATTCGGCGGAAAGCTAGGAGCGGAGTGTCTTAACACTAGGCTCCCTCTGCGTATCGTAAGTTTCTTAATCCTACTCTGCTATTTTTAACCGACTTTTGTAATAAGAGCAGGTTATTAATTTGACTGTATTTCTTTTTTTTATGTTTGTTACCTCAGAACTTTTGAGTGGGTGAACCAATTTTGATGATTCTTTTTTAATTTGTTCCATATCTGACAATAGTATCTGTGAGAAAATCACTTGTCTTAAATTTGCATTAGGTATGTGCACTTAAACTTAATATCACGCCAACTCAACCGATTCCGATGATTGTTTATTATTTGGAAAGGATTTTTAAGAAGGAATTTGTAAACAAAAAAAAACCGACTTCAAATAATAAACTAAAAACATTTTTTTTTGTCAATACTTAATGTACAGTAAAATGTACTTTAATTTAGTGAAGTTGGTGCCAATGAAATGAAACAGGTTTAGTAATTCGATATTGTAGTTGTTATATATTAATAAATGTAAGGTAGAATCTAAAAACATGTTATAAGAAATAAATCAGTTTTGGTCGTGAGCTTGTTGTTTTACTACATGGTGACAGCGGTGTTAAATTTAAACAAATAAATCAATTGTTTAATAGTAAATATGGAACACGCTAGACCTCCAACGGAATTAATATTGGAAGGTGGCCCCGCAAATCGGGCGGACGCGTGGCGTAAATGGTATACTCAATTTCAAGTGTTTTTAAAAGCGTCGGGAGTGTACAGAGAAACAAAGGAAGTACAAGCGAGTCTACTTATTAATTTGATCGGACCTGACGGATACGACATATTCTCAACCTTCAAGCTTACAAAGGATGAAAGCCAGGATGATTTTGACTTGCTCGTTAAAAAATTTAATGAATATTTTGTATCGAAACATAATACAACAATGGCGAGGTTCCGGTTTTTTACACGTGCTCAGGAACTAGGCGAAACCATTGACGCTTACGTAACTGCGTTGCGTCTGTTGAGTCATCACTGTGAGTTTGAGCATTTAGAGGATGGTTTGATACGAGATCGGATCGTTTGTGGCATATCCGATATTACAGTTCGTGACAGATTACTAAGGACAGAGGAATTGACCTTAGAAAAAACTATAAAAATTTGCCAGGCAAACGAAATATCAATTGCAGAGAATAAGCAAATCGAAATATGTAATGGTGCGGAATCATCGGTGGCGTTTCGATCAGTGGACGCGTTATTCGGTGCGCGTGCACCGAGGCGCGGCGGCGGCGGCGTGGCAGCAGCGGCGGCACCGAGCGCGCGTCGCGGGCACGGGCGCGAGCGGGCCGCACTGGACAGCGGGAATGCAGATCGTCGCTTGAGCACTGCTTTCAACAGTGAGAAGTGCGTCCCGACTAAGTGTTGTGTCGCGTGTGGTAATTCGTATAATATAGATAACTATCATCGATGTCCGGCAGGTGCCAGGTTCCTGCGGTGCTTCTTGTGTAATAACAAAGGACATTATAGAAAGATGTGTCCGGTGAAAGGTAATAAACAAGTGTATGAGCTTCGTGAAAGTGTTAGTAACAATGACCTATTTCTTGTGTCGACTGTAAATGATTATTGTAATAAAAATAGCAAATGGTTTGAAACATTATATTTATGTAGTACTGGTGTGCCCATACATTTTAAATTGGATTCGGGATCGGATCTAAATGTTTTATCATTTTTAACTTATACAAAATTAGGATATTGTTTAAATGATTTAAAAAAATGTAACATAAAAGCACAATCTTTTTGTGGGAATTACTTACCTATACTTGGTTCTATTGAGATGTCTTGGATATATAATAATAATATTTATAAAATTGATTTTGTAATATGTAATGATAACTGTCAGAGTGTTTTAGGTCAAGATACTTGTGAAAAGTTGGGCGTTATTAAGCGTATATATTCCTTAAATGTAGAAACATATGCCGATTTATTTCAGGGTATAGGTAAACTACCGGGTAAATATAAAATTATGATTGATAAAAATGTATGTCCGTCAGTATGTCCAGTTCGAAAAATTCCATTCGGTATAAGAGATAAATTAAAGTTTCAATTAAATAATATGGAAGAAATAGGCATTATAAGAAAAGTATCACATCCGACTCCCTGGGTCAACGCTATTGTATTGCCAGCAAAAAAGGATGGCAGCGTTCGTATCTGTCTCGATCCGCGACCTCTCAATCGTGCGATACGTCGTGCTCATTATCCGCTACCTACTGTTGCTGATATTGCGTCTGCGCTGCGCGGCGCCAAGTATTTTAGTAAATTAGATGCGCGGTCCGGCTTTTGGATGATTGAATTAGATGACGAAAGCGCTGATTTATGCACTTTTGGTACTCCCTTTGGTCGTTATCAATTTTTAAGGCTGCCGTATGGTATTAGTTGTGCTAGTGAAGTGTTTCATGCAAAAATTTGTCAGTTGCTTGAGGGCTTAGAAGGAGTTCATTCGTTTGTCGATGACATAATAGTTCACGGGCGTACTATGGAAGAGCATGATATTAGACTGAAACTTCTCTTGAATAGGGCGCGGCAAGTAGGTATTAAATTTAATCGCGATAAATGTGAATTCGGGGTGGAGGAAGTTATTTATTTAGGTCATATGTTTAATTCTGATGGTATGCATATAGATAAAAATAAGTTAAGGGCTATAAAAGAAATGCCTAGTCCGACCGACAGAGAATCATTGGAGAGATTTCTTGGAATGACGAATTATTTGTCTAAGTTTATCTCTGGGTATGCTAATATAGTAACTCCTTTAAGAAATTTATTAAAAAAAGGTGTTGCGTGGTGTTGGAATAGCACATACGAGTCTATCATATTAGAATTAAAAGACGCGATATGTCAAGCGCCTGTGCTTGTATTGTATGAACCTACTGAGCCCATAACCTTAACAGTAGATGCAAGCTCACGAGCTTTAGGTGCTGCGCTATTGCAAAATGGTAGGCCAGTTGAATATGCTTCACTTACATTAACAGAAACTCAGTCAAGATATGCACAAATCGAAAAAGAAATGCTTGCTATTGTTTTTGCACTTGAAAGATTTCATCAGTATGTATATGGACATGGTAATATAACAATTGAAACTGATCATAAGCCTCTTGAAGCTTTGTTTAAAAAGTCGTTGCATTTAGTGCCGGCGCGGTTACAGCGTATGATGTTGCGTATCCAAAGTTATACTTTTAATGTTATTTATAAACCTGGAAAATATATGTATGTTGCTGACACTCTGTCGAGAGCACCCCTTACCGATATAATGGATAGTAAGTATTCAATTGAACTTGAAGCTCAAGAGTGTTTCCTTATTTCCAATGTACAGTTTAGTGACGAAAAAATTAAATGTGTTAAAAATGCAACTAGCACGGATTTAGAATGTAAAATCTTAATTAAATACATTTTATATGGATGGCCGCGTTATAGAGCTGACGTGGATAAGGCAGTTAGTGTCCATTGGCCGTATAGGACGTCTTTTGAATATATTGATGGTGTAATATTTAAAGATAATTTAGTTTTTATTCCTCGCGAATTACGGATGACAATGTTACAATGCGTGCACGAAGGTCATTTAGGCATTGATAAGTGTAAAAGACGCGCGCGCGATGTAATGTTTTGGAGTGGCATGTCGCGAGATGTTGAACGTGCAGTTCGGGCGTGTGCTGTATGTGCTGATCTTGCTGCATCACCCTCCAAGGAGCCTATGATACCGCACGAAGTACCAAGTCTGCCTTGGAGAAAAATCGGTTCAGATATTTTTGTTTGCTATCGAAAATATTATTTAATATTAGTTGATTATTTTTCGAATTTTATTGAAGTAAGTCTGTTGAACAACATCGGGTCGAGAGCTGTAATAAACGCAATGAAAGATCAATTTGCTCGACATGGAATACCTGCTGAATTAGTAACAGATAATGGTCCAGCGTATATATCTAAAGAATTTAATCAATTTTCAGTGGATTGGTGTTTTAAACACACAACAACTTCGCCTTATTATGCTCAGGCTAATGGGTTGAGTGAACGAGCTGTGCGAACTGTTAAAAATATTATTAAGAAATCGGTTATTTCAGGGACAGATTTGCATTTAGGTCTTCTTAACATGCGAGTTACTCCTCGTAATGGAGTGAGCTCGCCGGCGCAATTATTGATGGGTAGACGTTTAAACACAAAGCTTCCCATACACGTTAATAAATTAAAACCTGATCGTAACAATAGCGATGATTATCGAAATATAGTGAAAAATCGTTCTTATACTAAAAAATACTACGATAGATTGTCGCGAAAGTTACCGCAATTAAATTCTGGTGAAGAAGTAATAGTTGTTGATGGTAAATTAAGAAAACGTATGATTGTTCGCGATCCGGCTCCGCAGCCACGGTCCTATTTTCTTACGGACAACACGGGCAGATTACATAGACGAAATCGTCGTCACCTCATTAAGGCACAACCCAGCACGTCTTTGCAAAATACATCTACTGCAATCTTAGGAGAAAAGGCGATGTATGATGATAACACAGAGAATGAAGTGGATGTTGAACCATTTTTAGTTAATGCGTCGCCCAGTGAGACGGATGATAAACAAACTAGGTTAGCCGGGTTTAAAGCACGCGAGAAAATATCATTGTTGTTTAAAAATAAAAAAAAATAGAAATAAATAGTTTTTTTTTTAGTATATATATATATAATATTTTAAGTGAAAGTTCTGTTTAAGTCTGTAAATTTTGTAAAGTTTTATATGAATTGGTGATGGTATAATTTTTTTTATTTTTTTTTTGTAAGGGGAAGATGTTATATATTAATAAATGTAAGGTAGAATCTAAAAACATGTTATAAGAAATAAATCAGTTTTGGTCGTGAGCTTGTTGTTTTACTACAGTAGTAAGGTTGTTGTAACATTAGCTTGATACCGACTTGAAAATTATAAAATCTGTAATTAATTATTTTTGTTTAACAAAACAAAAGTACGTTTTACTTTATGTTGACTAAATTTATTTTGAAGCCAGTAGTGGCACAAGGGTACAAGATCAAGGTGTGACTATAAAATAGACTAGTTGTGGGCTCGATTCCCACTCGAGGAAATAAAATATTTATTTAAGTTTATATTTTCATTTCTTCGCTTTTACCGCCACTTAACACGCAATGCCTCCAGAATTCGGCGGAAAGTAGGGAATTAAGTTCCTTCTGCCTACCCTAATATCAGCGGGATACAGCGTAAAGCTGATTTTAATTTGAAACATATTTTTTACTTTTATTTTTTGAATTAGGTTTTTTTTTTGTTAAAAAATATTTTATTCATTTTATTTAGTTAGCTAAAGACGGTGCCAGGTAGCTTTAATTATATTTTAAAATAATATGGTAAAAGTATTGTAATGCAAAATAATTATAGAGTTTCTGAAACATTTATATAAAGTTAGTTTACGTTCATAGGAAAACTCATTAATAATGTTCCTCGCTCGCTTCGCGCTCATTAGCCTGAGTTCGCATAATACTTTCTAGGCCTTTAACTCAGCGTAATTAAAATATTAACTAATTTCAACGCCGGCTCCTGTAGGGAAAGAAAAAAATCATCCTTATTATTCACATTGAGTTTCTAAGTATATTATTATTTTTTATGAATATTTTTTATTGGAGACCAGTCGTGGCGCAGTGACACAGGCACGTGGCTGTGAACGCGACAGGTTGTGAGTTCGATGCCCACTTGAGCAAATGAAATATTTTATATTTTTTCATTTCTTCACTAGTGTGGAGAATGAAGTATCCTAGCACTAGGATACCTCTACTTACCAGCATGTAGCACATGCCTGTTACAGCCTGAAGTTGAAAATTATAGAACATTTCACTTCTTACAAATGATGTAAAAAATAAAAGTTTATATCTTATTTAAATTTTAGTAACAAAGAAATATAAATATAAAACCTTAAGCAATTCTTTGCTCTTAAAAAGAGTGACTTAAATATTTCACCGCAAGACTATATAAAGACCTCTGTTCATCGAGACTGACAAGTATTCTTAAGCCAAGTGAACAAAGTGTGAAAGCTAAGACGCAAAAGAAATATTGAAATACGTGGTGCCTCCTCTGTAAGCAACTGAGGAAATATTCTCTTTGAATCGGTCATGCGATTAATGCCGCTTGAAATGGATATTTTCATAGATTACTAGTGGAGGGTAAAAATCTTTTATTTTATTTTTATTTTTTTCATATTCATTCAGATAAAGAGATGCTGTTTATCGCGAACGACAGCTGTTGTGTCTGAAGAAATTTTATTATTTTACATTTTCTTTTGTTGGATATAGTTATTCGAGTTATTCGAGGCCAGTCGTGGCGCAGCGGCACGAGGTGTGACTGTAAAACCGACTGGTTGTGGGTTCGATTCCCACTCGAGGAGATGAAATATTTACTTAAATTTATATTCCCATTTCTTTGCTCTAGTTAAGTGCGGCGTTGAGGCACTGCCACTCAACACGCATTGCCTCCAGAATGCGGCAGAAGTAGGGAACGGAGTGTCTTACCACTAGGTTCCCTCTGCCTACCCTGCTGTGTGCGGGATACACACACGGCGGGGTCGGCAGAGGTGGCCTAGTAATAAGACAATCCCCTCCTAAATTTACGCCAAATTCTAGAAGCATCGCACGTTGATTGGCGGAACTCAACATCGATCCTCTTTGCCTCGACACCAGAGCGAAGAAATGGAAATATAAATTTAAAGAAATATTTCATTTCTTGAGTGGAAATCGAATCCACAACCTATTGCGTTTACAGTCGAACGCTTGGGTCCCTTCCTCACGACTTGCCTCAAATTTAATTTATAGTTAGTCATATTATTTTAAACTCTGGTGTAAGTAAGAGTACTTTAAAACTTTCATACAATTCGATCGCAAAATCGATTCGTTTTACACGAACAAACTTAAATTGCCATATTGGAATTATAAATACTTCTATAACATTATTATGTAAATCATACAAAGGAGACTGAAACTATTCCATACATTTTTGGGCCCAGAATGTAAAGATATGAAAATGGTATGATTTAATAGATTTAGGCACATCATTCCCTCCCTGAAATCTATATAAATTTTGGCAATCTGAGAGCTGAGTTATTAGAGATTTGATAAAAGTGTTAAGTTCGCAGCACAATGTCTTGAATATCAACTTCTATAAAATATGTGATTACTGAGTTGTTTAAGCATTAATGTTTATTATTTATAAATAAAACACATTTTAATGAATATTTTATTCTTCTTCTATTATCTATTATTAAAATGTCATCTAAGAAGAGCGCAGGTGGAACTAAATTATTTTGGTATCTAGCCCAACTAAGGTATGATACCTTATATATATAATACTCATAACATGAGTACAGCAGCCTACCATTCGTCTTCCTACAATATAATTGCAGTATTTCATAGCAATAGCTTCCCTTCCTCTACGAAAGCTGTCAACTAAAATGTAACAGAAATATATTTTCCTGCTTATATGTCGGGATTATATCACACCTCTAAGTAACCAGGTTGTGGTGGTTTTCATCGTCTAAAGGTCGTCGGACTAGGGTATTGCAGTGTCCATTGGCTATCCCACAATTCACACAGCGATTCATATCCATAGCGTGGCGGTCGTAAGATCCAAAAGATTTCAGAGTCCAGTGAGGAAGCGAGGGTCGTACAAAGTAGGCAGAGTCAAAATCCGAGAAAAACAAAACAATAGTCGTTGAAAATATCAAACAAACGGGAAAACATTCAAAATGTCGATGCGTTATGACACGAACGTAATGACAGAAGCAAATGTTTTTTTTTTATGTTTTTTATTTAATGGCCTGATTTTGCGATGACAAACAAAAGCAAAAATGCAAAAAATCATTAGACAAGGTGTGATTGTCAATCAGCTGTCACATCTATGATTTAAAATATGATTGATTTTAATCGATTAAGGATCTAAATCTTATTTTTTTTCACTTTTCTCCACTTCTAGAATGTCAATTAATTTATTATTTGCTATTCTAAAAGTAAAAAAAAAATTGTAATTTTTTAGATCACATCTCAATTCTTTACGTGACGGCCCAAAAGTTTCATTCTCCTTTGGTGTTATGTTCATAATATAATGAAAGATAGATATAAATTTCATTGTTCTTGTTTCACAACAAATATTATTTTACAAAAGCCGGAACCGTCTGCAAGGGACTTAAGACCGTTCGCGGTTATAATACCATCAAACGAGTAGTTGTGCTTATAATTGTAAAGGGATTACGACAGTTGCTGCCTGCGGTATTACACGTGTGTGATTTTTTATTGGACTTACGAACACATATAAATACGTACGTATACTAACACGGCCTCAACGGCCTCAATGGCCTCAATGGCCTCAACGGCTGGCCTAGTTTTTCTTAATCTTCTCATTCATATCAATACATCATAATTGCAAGATATCATTCCGGTCAAATTTTAAATTCAAGTAATCACCAACACAAGGGCATAAGGGTGTGACCGTAACGCGACGATTGTGGGTTCGATCCCAACTCGAGGGAATGAATTATTAATTAAACATTTTTAACGTGTTATTCCACACTTAGGAAAGAAAAATACTTATTTAGAAAACGTATAAAAATTTTGAACGTAGCGGGACCAGAAACAAAGAGAAGCATCGGTGTTAGGGTGAAGGAACACATCTCCGATATCAAGAATGGGCATGTATCGAAGTCAGTTGTGTGTGAGCATACTGTGGATAAACCCAGCCACTACATTAGGTTTGATAAACCCCAAATCCTCGCTAAGGAAAACAGATACATTCCTAGAATGATTCGCGAGGCATTGAAATACAAAAACATCTTAATTTGAATAGAGAGGATGGCTGGAAACTCTCCTATCATCTGGATTCTACCACCTGGGACCCACTCATAAAATCATTGAAGTCTCCAACCCACCATACCAGGCAAGATACTATCTGCTCATTCTGCAGGAATCCAGGGCAGTACGCGAGGCAATTAAAAAATCGTTGGCGGTAGTTTGATATAATAATTATGTCAACTGACGAACCAATGCCACCTAAGACTACCCGTAACCACGGACTACTACAAAGTGTACGAAACGTCGGGTTTTCAAAATGTATAACTTAAAATATACGCGATTAATCCGGTTAAAATAGTTTCATTTAAAATGTGTAATAATCGTGAAAATCAAAGAACTTATTATAATTACATTGTTTTTTAGTCCATTTTTTATTTCTTATTTACAAATCTTTAATTTAAAATTTCATTTACAATCCTCAGTTTACCTAAATAACTTGATAGTATACAAGTAACCTTCTATAAGTGCCTATTATACTTAAAATATTGTCCCCTAACCCCTATCATTGAGTAATTGGGTCTTCTATCGTCATTATTGGTTCAGTATCAGTATTCTCATTAGATGGTGTCTAGAAAAGTAAATATTTTTGATTATTATTTGAAATTATATGGAACAGATAGTATCTATTAAATTCAAGTATTTTGTAACGATCCATACCAGAAGTAAGATGTGTAGGCAAATAATATAATAAATTTAAAAATAATAATTTATAAAAAAAATATTATAAATATAATTCATAACATTATTAAATTTATAGCTTACGATAAATACAATCTTATAAATAACTAGCGGACCCGGACGCGGCTTCGCCCGCTTAAACTATACGAATGCTTAATAGATGTATTTATGAAATTGTTTTTGAAAATATCTAACTAATTTAAATGAAAAAAATTATAAGTAAAATTAAACGTAAAAGTTAAATGAAACATAATCAGATTAAAATATTAATAAAAAAACTAAACAAAACCAGCTACATTATTAATATAATCAAAGTAAAATAAATATTTAAGAGAATTAAAATTACATGTGTTGTGCTATGTTTTTGCAAGTGCGTGTGGTTATTTCTATAATACTTAAACAAATACATTAAAAAATATTATATTTTTTGTCTCTGTCTGTCGTTCTATTTCCCCGAGCTAATGTCCAGATTAACTGAACTGATTTTTAATTTCTTCCAGTGATCGATTTTATTGATTTACGCGGGAAAAATCTTTTTACACGTTTTCCTTGCGCGCGTATATAGAGATACTATATGAAATAACTAAAGTCCTTTTTACATTAAATATGAAAAGTTTTGCGAGCAATATCAAATAAAATCGCAAGAAACTAAAACTATAATTTATTAAGTGTATAACAATATTATAGATAACCATCCAACCGAGATGGAATAACCAACAATTCTTTCCTTAAATATACTTAAACTAGAGGGCGCGCGCGGCTTCGCCCGCTTATTAGGAATGAATTCTAAAAAAACCACGAAACACGTGTTCAATAAAATATTTTTAACAGTCTGAATTTAATTTTTTATAAAAATCGGTGATAATTTAAAGATTTTTCCATATAAACTTTCAACCCCTTATTTGAACTCTTAGGGGGTGAATTCTTAAAAACCATGAAACACGTGTTCAATGAAATATTTTTAAAAGTCTGAATTTCAAATTTTATAAAAATCGGTACAGATTAAAAAAAAATCCATACAAACTTTTAACCCCTATTTCATCCCTTTAGGGTTCAAATTTTTCAAATTCCCTTCTTAGTGGATGTCCAGAATATGAAAATAAACATCTGCCCAAATTTCACGTTTCTACCATCAGCGGTTACGGCTCTGCGTGCGTCTTACCTCAGTCAGTCAGCACAAGTCCTTTTATATATTAGATAATATTATACCGATGCCGCGCAGGGCCGCAATTTACACCACACCAAGAAATTTATGAAATCTAACTAATCTACTACTCGAATAAGCGAAGATCCAAAGAAAAGTATAAATTAATTATAAACAGTAAATAATTACATAAAAATTAACAGTAGTTCGAAAATGTGTGAAAATTTACAAAACCGTCAAAGTCATCTGTCCGTTTGCGTCGGTCATACTATGCCGCTCGTAGGCTAGGTCATTTCGAATCAGTGACATCTCCTTAATTATTTATTAGAATGTTATACAGTAAACTATAATTTCAATCTAGATGAAATGCTAAAAATGACTATTATATTAATTTTCATAAGGATCAATACCAAATTATAGAAAATACATACAACAAAAACCCGATAAATATAAAGTAAATTAATTAAAATGGTTACTTTTGCTCTACCTTTAGAGATAAACATACACCATCACGGACTTTTTTAAACATTATTCAAAGAACTATATTTATGTTAAACATTGTTTTTAAGTATCTTATAAGGTTGAGTCAGCGCACGCCATATATGCGTTAAGCAAGCTCATTTTGGGTGACGTTTTCTCATTACAACCAACTAAACTTTGCAAACCGTTGCTTGCAACGGTCGGTTGTTATTAAGATGGCAGAATTGCCTGTCAAACTAAAAAATATTTGAATAAATTAGTATATATCGACAATATTACAAATATTAGAAAAAAAAGTAACCTATGTTCATCCGAAGACCCTCAAGTATCTCTATATGAGTATTTTATTACAATTGAATTAGCGGTTTGGCCCTGATTGCGTCAAAGACAGACAGACAGACAGACAGAGTTACTTTCGAATTTATTATATAGGTATTGATAGTTTACATAGTTCAGTTCTTTAATTATGCGTTCCGTTCACAAGTAATATTAAAGTGACGTAATATACCGTAGGTAAAACACGCCGATATAAAATGTATTTATTTAAAAATAATATTAAATTAATAATTATAAATAATCATTGTATATTATAATTTAAAATAAATAATAACATAATTAATATTTTAATTATTATAAAATATCACGTTGGCTGAGTAAGCTACTATCAACTTCGAAGTCAAGAAAAGAAAAAAGGAAAGAAAGAGAGGGGAGATGGCGGACGCGTCTGAGGAAGGATGGAGATTTTAAATGTTTAGAAAAATTTTAATTTCTAATTAATATATATTTAGTTATATTTAATATAGAATAAGCATGTGAGATTATGTCTTCAATTGTGATATAAGTATTCGAGGCTACTAAGATAAGTTATAAATGCTTTCACTATTTACGATCGTTTGTTTTGGAATACTTCGTCGGCAAGTTTTTAATAGATTATTATTAAAACAAAGAAGAGTGATATTAATGCATATATTGCCGTCAAATCCAGAGATAAATATTATTTTTTTTAGTTGCGTGTATGTGAATTGTGAAATGAGAATTAAATAGGTTTGGTGAATTGTAATTACTTATTAATGTAATGTCTATATATTAACAAATATTTAACATGTTACTATAAAAGGAAATATAAATATAATAGTATCATTTATAATATGATATAAAACTATTATATCAAAATACATACTATTTACCATTTATAAATAATATGAGTCTATTTAATGTCCTACAATAAATATAATCTGTGAATATATTTAATTAAATATCACAAAGATGTTAGACATTAACCAAATATTAATTATTTACGATTTATACGACTGTTAGAGTTCATTGACCCTATGTTTTACTATTAAGTATTACCTAATATAGTTAATTTTTTTGTCACAAAATGCGGACCTTTTTTTAACTAATAAAATAGAACATTTCTTCCATACAATGCACTGACATATATTTTACTATATTTGCAGCGCATGCGCTTAAAGCAATTCGATGGCGTTAATTATTATTGTTATTTAAGGCTAACTAAGACGTACACCATAACCACTATAATAATATAGCCTATAGTTCTTGTGAAGAACGTAGCTTTCATACAAAACCAAAAATAAGTAAATCGGACCAGTAGATCCAGAGACCTTAGCGTTTAAACAAAGAAACAAACAAACTCTTTCGCTTTATTATATTAGCATAGATAGTATATTACAATTTTATTCTCTATTTGTGTATATTTATAATTAAATAAATTTAAGCAACAAAATATAAATTATATTATAAGCAAAAGGATTAGTAAACTAAATGTAAAATAATCAACAGAGAAAATCGTGAAGATGTATTTTCTTATGTCCAATATAGCATTCTGTCGATGTCAGTGTTCTTGCTGATTGATGTATCCGAAAGAAAGAAAATTATATGTGGAAACCAGAATATAAGAAGGGTAAGACATTTATTTCTTTTTTCTTACGAAAAATAATTATGGCCATGACTTTTTATATTCTAAATATGTTACTTTTCCCCGTCAAGTTTAGCAAAGGCTAATAAGACAGGTAATAGTTATGTATATATAATATTTGACTCAAGAACTTTGAATCTATTTTCTTATATTAAATCAAATCAAATAAAATTAAATTAAATCAGCTTCACGCTCTATCCCCCACATAGCAGGGTAGGCAGACCACTTTCCGCCCAGTTTTGGAGGCATTGCGTGTTCAGTGGCGAAACTCAACGCCGCGCTTTGCCTCGACACCGGAACACCACAGCGAGGAAATAAAAATATAAATATAAATAAATATTCCATTTCCCCGAGTGGGGATACAACCCACATTCAATCGATTTTACAGTCATTCTTTCTGCCCCTATGCCACGACTGGCCTCAAATTTACTTATATTATTTTTGTTATTGAAGTGTTGCTATCGTAAAATTGTAAAACGACAATTAAAAAAAATTTTGCTCCACGCTGTATCCCGCACACAGCAGGGTAGGCAGGGTAGGCGCTTTGCCTCTACATCAGGGCGAAGAAATGGATATATAAATTTAAATAAATATTTAATCTCCTCGGTCCTCGTTTATATACGTACATATAGGGAAGATCAAATACTACTTGTAAAGTAAGTTCAAGCAACCTATAAAGTGGTTCTAGTAAAATATTATACATACTAAGTTGGGAAAGTATACAAACAAAAATATATATTAATATTTAATATTTTAATCATTCAGTTTTTAAAAATAATCGAAACTTTTAATTTATGTAGAGTAGTAAGAAAATATGCGTTCTACGTTTGAAAACTCTAGACATCCCGTCCCGTCTCGTCTCGTCCCGTCTCTAAAAATCCCGTCTCAAGATTAAGAATATTTAGTAATCCATATTAAAAGAAACGCATCATAACATATTTAGGGCACAAAAGGAACAAAAACCCGCTGCCGTCGCGGCTCTGTGAATAAGTTAGTTTCATCGCGACCAACCTATCAGAGATGTTTTTCAGCGTCTAATTTACTGTTCTTTGCGAAGACCTTTGTGTCTGAGCAAAATTTATCTACGTATATTCTCGACAACATCAAAATTACTTACAAAATTATTAAACCTTGACATAAAACAAAGGATCTCTTAAGATTAAAGAGCACTTTTACGAGCCAAGTTATAAAATCAACGTTAGAACCTTCAAAATTTGTTTTGGTTGATATTTTATACATAATTAATGTTTAAAATACAACTAAATTGTAATTATTAACTAATAATAATCACATTTAATCTAAATCTAAATTTATTGCAATCCATTGTTATAACGTTAAGCATAATTAATTAAACCAATGTATGGTCAAGGCACATGCTTTTCCCCGCGGTCTGATGAATGGCTTGCAATCTAATTGAATTATGTCACCTGGACACTGAAGACCTTCTCAGTAACGTAATGTATCTAACACGACGTATAGGCCGGCCACGTAATTTGCCTTACGTCTTGACCTACTAAATAAACTTGTGTTAATAATGTTAGTACAGATGTTTTACCTGAGATCAGTTGTTAATATCATTAATAAGTAAATTAATATCATCAAGAAGATGTTTGAGGCCAGTCTTGGCGCAGAGGCACAAGGTGTGGCTGTAAAATCGACTGGTTGTAGGTTCGATCCTCACTCGAGGAGATGAAATATTTATTTACATTCATATTTTCATTTCTTCGCTCTGATGTCGAAGGGAAAACGCGGCTTTGAGTTCGGATACTCAACACACAATGTCTCCAGAAATTGGCGGAAAATGGGGAAGGGAGTGTTTTAACGCTAGGTTCTATCTGCCTACCCTGCTGTGCGCGGAATAAAGCGTGAAGCTGAAAAAAAAAATGTTTATAGCGTACAAATATTTGGATATTGTAATGCTATTCTAGCACAGGTCGTGAATTGGCTAATGCTTCGGTGGTAATGAATATTATCTTTCACAGACTGTAAAAAATGTTTCACAAGTAAATTTTTTGTACCTCCTATTTTAAAAACTACTAATACATAAAAAGAACAATATTTACAAGTTTAATTTGGACTCAGTTCGTATTTGTCAATTTTCTTCAAGAATTTAATTTTTTGTACTGAGGCTTAGGGACATCAGCACAAAAAATAAAATTTTTGAAGTCTACGGCTGATCCGTCGATCGCGTTACACCTGTATATTAACTTTAGGGTTATTCATATAACATCAGCGTTGGATTTTACCTCGGGGGAAAAGCGAGATTTTTAATTCTTTTAATTAAAAAAGCGGAACTCTTTCGCAAAAAGTGGGACATAGAAAAAAAAAAATGACAATCGTTTTAATTATTAGTCGATATCGCACATATATTTAGAAATATATAAATAGATATTTAGAAATTATGTTTGTGTTGTTTTCCATACAGCACGTATGCCATTTTAAATGTATAATTTTCATGTAATAGAAATAACGGTCAAAAGTAATTAAAAAAGATGCTTGATTTAAATACTGAAATGCTAATACTTATATTATTTATGGCCATCGTCGTGCAGTGGCTCAAGCGTGTGACTGTAAACGGGACGGTTGTGAGTTCAATTCCCATTCAGGGAATGAATTATTGTTTACTAACATTATCATTTCTTCGCTCTGCTAACAAGGCAAGCTGCGGCGGTGAGTTTTATACACTACGTTCAACTGCGTCGAAAGGTCAGTGGAAAGTGGGGTACGCAATGTCTAAACACTAGTATTCCTCTGCCTACTGCTGCTGTTATAGTAGAGTAGTAGGCAGAGGAAACCTAGTAAAAAGAATATTTTATAATAATCATTCAATTTTGCTTACAATTTTTAAAATTTGAATTACAACATATATCTTTACTATATATTTTTAAAAGATATTTTTATAAATAAATGTTATCCTCGCGGAGATCCTATAGATACAGCATGTAGCTATCATTATTAATGGATGTAGATAATTAATGCTTAATTATCTTATTATGAATATTCAGTGATGTCGCATAAATTTGAAATCTGTCAATGTACATTTTCACTGCTTTTTAATTATAATTTAAGGTTGCTAAAATTTACATAGAGTATTTATTGATTTGCAAAATGGGTAGGAAATTATTAAACATACTCTCCAACTCTACAACTCTCTACAACTCCACTATTTTTGGGATTCCGTACTTTTTAAAGAAAAAAGGAACCCGTATAAGATGACTTACCCGTTAAAGAACTGAATTGAAAAGCCTGTGACTTATATATTTTCTTATTAACAACTACTTTTAACTTTATATTTACGATACCTAGTAATTACTGAGACTAAAAAACTAATAGCACATTTCGGTCAACCAATAAAAAAAAATCTTATTTTATTTCAGAGGGATTCCGTAACTCAAGATCAATTTATTTAAATAGTAAAAAATATAAACTGCAAAGGCTTTGCTTAGTTATTATTTTTTTAAGTGAAAAAGAAAAATTATCATAATTTAAGATAGTAGGCATAAGTATCTCCGATTGATATGTAGTATAAATTAAAACAAGCATAAACGTGTTTCATATATATTTAAAACATCCCACTAAAATATATATGTCAAATTTGTCTAATATATTAAACGACGCGCAACGGCGGAATAGCTGTGATGGCAATAGCATTAACTCCTAGCACGCGTGTACTCGTACACCTAAATATTGCAATGTTGGCAGTTCATTAGAACCAGTGGCTACATTAGTGGATTATAGCTGTGGATTCGGATGCGGTGGAATGGCCTATCATATAATTTTGGTGTGGAGACTAAAAGATATGAGAGAGCCGTTCCAAGTGACTTAGTATTTGGTTGCTCTTGTCAAATACAATATTATAGGGTATTGGAAGATTAAAACAGATAAAAACAAAACTGTGAAGGTGTCTTAATTTTAATTTTACTTGATATCATTCTAGTAAAAAAGCTTAGAATGTAATTGTATTTTGACGTAGGTAGATACTTTATATACATACTTTTTTAAAAATTAAATCAGCTTCACGCTGTATCCCGCACACAGCAGGGTAGGCAGAGGGAACCTAGTGTTAAGACACTCCGTTACCCACTTTCTGCCGAATTCTGGAGGCATTGCGTGTTGAGTGGCAGAACTCAACGCCGCGCTTAACCTCGACATCAGAGCGAAGAAATGGAAATATAAATTTAAGTAAATATTACATCTCCTCGAGTGGGGATCGAACCCACAACCAGTCGGTTTTGCAGTCACACCTCATGCCGCTGCGCCACGACCGGCCTCAACTTTTCGCCGCTACTTTTTTAAATTTTATATTATTTATTTTTATTTTAGCGTCACACTGTACACGGCACATATCAGGATAGGCAGAGGGAATGTAGTTTAAAGACATTCTATTCTCCAATTTTCGCTAAATTCTGAAATATTTTACAATATTTTTTTTAATAAAACGTACGTAACGAAATCTATAGCTTAATAATATGTATAGGTATTTCTAAATATTCCTGTTTATGTCTTTTATATGAACAATTGTGGCCAACTGGCAATAGTATCATAAAATCAAATGCATATTTACTATCTTCATTCAGAATTGGTTTCCACTATATTGCTTATATTTGGAATCTCGTCCAATCAAATATATAGATTAAACTATGAAAACGTTTTCATCAGAACTGCGTATTAAGCGAGAAAAAGAAATATTTATTACGTTTCGTTGTTCAAAGAAACGTAATAACGAAGATAATAGTTAATATTCATTAATAATAACAGTAAATTATTATTATTAGTAGTTAATCTCTTTTTGTGTGTTGTTCATATTTTAATGAGATCTAAAATGGATTGAATTTCGTACAGTTCACAATGCCATTCATTACCTAAAATGTAATCTCTACTACACATCTCATCTGTACATCTCTAATAGAAAAAAATTATATGTAAACCATATTATCATTTTTTTTAGCAAATTGATTATCTTGTAATTCCCAAAACACTAAGATTACACTGTTAAAATTTAAAAGCAATTGGTTAGTTTAGCACAATTTAGATTGAAGCTTCGTACTAAAATGAAATTATGTGCCTCACAGCTCTATATGGTTGGCATCGTATGGCTTATGTCGGTAATTACCTTGCAGATAAGCTTTAGAACGTAAGGAACTTCCACTACAGAATATAAAATGGAAGGTGTTCTATATATGTATGTATGTACATATTAATTAAATTCATAACATATTAATTAAAAATTGAGGCCAGTCGTGGCACAGCGGCACGAGATGTGACTTTACAACTGATTAATTGTGGGTTCGTTACGTTTTTCTTTTACATATCACTTAACATTAAAATAGATCATTTAATAACTTAAGAATATCAACATAATGGAAAATAAAGGAGCTTCATAAAGTCTAAAAATATTTAAGTATTGTTATTAGCTAATATACTTTAATGCAAATGTTCTTTACTGTATATGTTCAAATAAAATGTCACGCGCTATCAAAGGGCAGTAAAAACATATGCAGTACTTTTCAAAATATACCAGGTTTAAGAAGAATGTCGAGCTACAACCCGAATAAATGATTTATTAATTTGTTTTTTTTTTTGTTTGGCCTCACACTGTACTCCGCACATTGCGGGATAGGCAAAGACCTGACCTGACCTAACCTGAACCTAGCTAAGAAACTCTGTTCTCATTAAGAAACTCCCGTTCCCCACTCTGGACTCTGGACGCCCAAATCTGGAGGATATGCGGGTTGAATGGCAAAATTCAATACCGCGCTTTGTCTCGTTACCGTTAGAGCTAGAAAATGTAAATATCAAATATTTTATTACCTCCAGTGGAAAACGAACCCACAATATTTCACGGTTACTGCTTCTTTCGATTCATTTAAAACAAGCAATATTTAATCATATATATATACAATATTAAAAATAATTTATGACGATCCACGAATGAGTTTTGTGAAAATGATTGGAATATATGGAATAGGAATGAAACAACAATTTCCTGGTAATCCACGACTAGGTTCCGACCCAAACTCGACACAGGAACTATTTATCGCCCCGACTGCCATAAAAATGTTACAAACAAACATTACGTAGATTGAAAGGTGGTATGCGAATTGCATACCGTGATTGCTTCTAATAAATATAGAAATTGGTTGATGTTTTTATATCATAGTTACATTTCATATTTTTATATTATTTTGCATATTATAATTTTGTTATATTGAGTATATATCTACATTTTACTTACTTTTATATCTTATTCTATAAAGAGTATAGATTTGTGTGTATGTTTGTAGTGCATAAACATAAAAACTACTGAATCGATTATAAAACTTATTTCTTACAATGCTACATTATCTCTGAATAACAGAGGCTATATTTTTTTCAATAAAAATTTAGAGATCCTTGCTAAAATTTCAATAAGGTGTAAAAAAGCAGAGAAACTCTTGAAGATGGAAACAAATGTTCTACTAAATTAAAGAACATATCCATATCTAAATAAAATTTCGCGATACCGTATGTCTTACTATTATAGTTTTGACAATATAACTACTTTTTTACAATTTAATATTAGATAGAAATGCCGACCATATTATATAAATCGATTATAATAAATAGATTATATAAATCGTTATCCAAATCAATCATATCGTATTCAAGATTTTTCCATACTTCCAGTTCACTCTTTAAATTATCAAAATCAAAGAGAGCATTCAAATTTTTTTTATTTAAAATATGAATCTCAATAAATATATATTTCTCTCTCTCTCTTATCTATATTATATGAATGTTAACCTCCGAAGATTGACACCATGTAACATTTTTGTTTAATTTATCGGTAACGATGAATATTCCCTATGCGTAACAGTGCGTAGTGTGCTAAGTAGTAAAGAATGCCACCCAACAAGTTGGAGATCTCCAATTTTTGTACAGAACCCTCGGTGGGCGAGCACGGCTCGCGCTTGTCTGATTTTTTTATTTACGAATAGATTTAAATAAAACAAATACTGCGTGTTAAGGAATGTTTGCTAAAATATGTAAGGGCACTTAAATCGGTTTAGCCGTTTCTGAGAGTAGCGTGAACAAACGCACAGACCAACAGACAAACCGACCGAGTTACATTGTTAAATGCCCGTAATAATATTTTTTCTAATATACATGTAAAGGAACATGACGACATAAGTAACGATTTTATTGTAAGTATCGATATGTTGTTTTATTTTTAAAACATTCAACTGAATATTCTTATGGGAATAACGAAAATGCAACTTAGGTTTTAATAATTTTCACATTAGAAATCTTAACTGCTTTGCAAACATCCTTATAACATCATTATATATTACAACACGAACGTAATGAAGTGTATTAAGTTAATAATTAAGACGTTTAAGCGGGCGAAGCCGCGAGCAGGTCACTAGTTATTTTATAAAGTTCTATTAAAGGCAGATGGAGTATGCATTGCGTCTTGGGTGGCAGAAAGCGGAATGAATAGCGAACAAATGAAAAATATTGAATATTTATTTCCCTCAAAAGGGAATCGAACCCAAAACCTGTCGCGTTTACAGTCACACGCTTCAAAATTATCATTAACATAAAATATACACTTACAAGCAACCCTTAAAAATTAATAATGAAATAAAAAGAAATTGCACTCAATGAATACCTATAGTTATAAAGTTTAGGTATAATTTGAGAATATTGCAGGCCTTATTAACATAAGGAATTTTAATTATTTCATTACATGAACAATTACAAAATGGTTGGACCATTCTGCGCTAACGACCAGCAAGTTTAACTTTTGCTTTTAAATGAAGTGTTCTATAGCATTATAGTTAATGTGAAGGGATGGAAACCTTCTGGGACACTTTTAAACTTATATTTCCACATACTACGGTCTTACCCGTAATATTACTACTGTAATGTAATATTTACACACAAAGCCCCTTAGGTTTTTTTCCCTACAATTTGGTAGTCTTCCTTTGATCCGACTCGCCTAAGTAATCACTTCGTCATTTCAGAAATATATGGCACTAACACTTCACTGTAACTTATGTTCTTTTATTTATTATACCAGTAAAATTATAACTTCAAAATAAATATTCGTCTAAAAACTATATATTAATAGTTAAATAACAAGATAATTAAAACATCTTTTCAGTCAATGTTTTTTCAAAGAGATATTTGTTTAGAGTGTATTTTAATCTTATATTAACAATATAAATATCTCGGTACGTATTATAAAAAAGAGAGAGACTGTGGATTTGATTTCTATTTCCTAAGGTTATTAGTTCCGCTACTTAACACGCAATGTAGAGTATCGTGATACTAAATTAATTCTTGGAACCTTACGTTCTTTTCATTATTTTTAATAATAATTTAGCTGTTAATTAAAAACATAAAGGTATATGTATAAAATTGGAGTATTTGTTTTGAAGATAATACGGGTCAGTGATAGTATTGTAAACTAATACCAGTAATCCTATTAGGATTGTAGGCATCAACCTATAAAGTGCTCCCCTCGCTCGGTTTAACCGACAGATTAATAAGGTATGTAATCCAATAATACTGTTATTATACCACTTCGTATATTTTCTTAACTGTTTATTTGTGCTGTATGTAATTATTTTTAATATGAGTATTTAGAAAAAAATCTTTTTATATTTTATTAAAATCAAAACTAAAAATTAGGGGCTGATTGAATATTATAAAATATCATATATTATATAAATTAGTTTATTTTGATCTATATTGTTTTTAGGGTTCCGTACCATGAAAAACAGAACTCTTATAGGATCTCTTTATTGCCAGTTTGTCTCTTTGACAAGAGCATATAAAGTAAAAAATAAAACTTTTAAAGTCAATACAATCAAAATATAAGACAACAACCAATGCATAAAGCATTATTTTTGCTGTTTTATATAAAATTGGCCGATTAATCAAAACCTATAATTATGAAATTTGACAAGAAATGAGAACTTGCAGGAATATTAAAGAAAAAAGGGCAAACAGTGAAATTTTATAGATATTTAATAAAAAAAAACATTACGAAACTATAAATGTAATTTATTTATGCAAAATTAGTGCATATGTCCGCAAAATTTAACAACTTTTATATATTGTACTTCACGTTGACATACAATCCTGATATAGGTACGGAACAGAATCAGAACGCGAGTCTTAGTAGGTTTTTATTTTCATAGTTTACAATATAGAATGTTTTCCAATATCTTGGTGAAATATCAATTTTATACTGAGAAAATATAGACAGTAATAGGAACTAAAGAAAAATAAAAACTTTGAGATAAAATTTTGAAAATAAATAAATATATTCTGTAATGGCATTCTTTATGACAACAACGGGCTAAATAAATAAATATCATATAAATAATAATAAATACTAAGCAAATATCTTAAGACGGTGCTGGTACAAAGAATACTGTGCCATTTATTTTTATTTCTAAAGTAGGGTAACATTATATTGTTTTGTATTTCGTTCGCCAATAAAAACTTTTTTATAAATAAATAAATCAGCTTCACGCTGTATCCCGCACACAGCAGGGTAGGCAGAGGGAACCAACCTAGTGTTAAGACACTCCTTTCCTCACTTTCTGCCGAATTCTGGAGGCATTGCGTGTTGAGTGGCAGAACTCAACGCCGCGCTTTGCCCCGACACCAGAGCGAAGAAATGGAAATATAAATTTAAGTAAATATTTCATTTCCTCGAGTGGGGATCGAACCCACAACCAGTCGGTTTTACAGTCACACTTTGTGCGACTGCGCCACGACCGGCCTCAACTTTTTTATAGCTCCGCAAGATGTTATTACACAAAAGCATAAGTTGAGGAGTAATATATACTGATGGAAGCGGAGACAAAACTTCAACAACATATCATATAAAAAAAAAATCATAATTTCAATAGCTCCAACTACATATTTATTTAGATACTAACTGACCCGGCAGACTTCGTACCGCCTAACAGTCAATTCTTATTGTTTTTATTTTTTTTTAGGTCATCTAGTAAGATAAAAAAAGAGAGAAAGTAGATAAGTGAACAATTACATTATGTCAAAAAATAAAAATTATAAAACACTTAAAATTATTTTAATAGTTGCTAAAAAATCACAATAAAAATTATAATTTCTGTTTTTTCATAACATCTACTTATTATATTTCATTTTATTTTTACTTTTAAACTCAACGGTACGGTCGGAATTATTACGATGCCAAGTATCAAAACGTCTTCTTTTTAAAACTTTACTTTCTTTCAATTTCTTTGAGAAAGAACCTGCTCTGTGTTAATTAAGGTCGAATATATCACGAGTATCTGTAAAGAAAAAAAATGTATTGTAAAATGTATATGGGCTATAATTTTATTTATTTTTTTATTTACTACAAACCTTAAAAGTTGGCATGAAATTTTCCCGAACTACTTTTGTTGCTCAAAATTAAGTCATTTGAAAGCAGTCGTTGTGTTGTTGTGAATTCTTTAAAAAAAAAATAGAATCTGTTTGTATTCCTAAAACCAATGAGTACTTACAATGTCTCTGGAGGTGGAAGCAATGGTATCAATTTCACCTTTTCATCTGAGCACACAATCCATTGGCTTCATTTTTGTATTTCAATACCTTACAATATTGGGTAAACGAGCTCATAGGTCCTATAGGACACTGTAAACAATTGACATATTGTAATAGAAAGCAGCTCGACTCAAACTTCCAATAAGATTTATAGGAGGCATTATTTAGTAAGTCACAAGCACACAACCATAATTTAAAAAATAATTTTATAGAATCCGTGGCGCAGGGGCATAAAGTGTGACGCGACAGATTGTGGTTTCAATTCCCACTCGGGGAAATAAAATATTTAATATTTACATTTTCTTTGCTCTGGTGTGGAGGCAAAAAGCGGCGTTAAGTTTTGCCACTCAACAAGCACTGTTTCCGAGAATCGGCGAAAAAACAGAGTGTCTTAACACTATGTGGCCTCTGCCTACCATGCTGTGTGCGGGATACACTGTGACATAAAAAGAATAAAACAAATAAATAATTTAAATATTTAAAATTTATGCAATAAAAAGTTTATAAACTTTCTAACGTTAGTAAAGCATACATATGTACATATTATATACATACATCAACACTGACTTTTTTTGAATATCCATCGACACGCAAAACTGTTTATCGCCTTCAAATGCTATAAAAATGTCGGAAACACAAATTCCTAAGCCTGAAAGAAGGCACGCGAGACGCTTTTAAATGTGACGTAGAATAAATAGTTTCAGCTCTCGTATAAACTTGCTATGATTTTTTTCATAATATTTTTATGCCAAAAAGACAATAGATAAGACAGAGTAGTAATAGTTAAAGACTTTAAACATTTTGTTCAGATTCACTCTGTATTCCGTATAAGCAGGGTACGAAGAGGGAACCTGGGACCCTAGTGTTAAACACACACCTCGTTCCCATTAAGATAATTCTTTTAATTTAATCTCTTAATTTTTTATTTTTCTCCCGTACATATAAAAACTTCGGTGAAAATAAAATCAAAACAATTCGACACCACAGAATCGAAATTTAACTGCAAGACATCAATCATAATATTAAGATGACACTAAAACAAAAACTAAAAACAATTACATTAAAGAAAAAGATAGCGGCACGAGCGTACCATTCCTCTAGAGTAAGCCTTTGAAAAACGTTCCGGAGCACACACAAACTATTTATCGTCTTTAACTGCTATAAAAATGTGGGAAATACACATTAGTATGACTGAAATGAAGCGCGCGAGGAGCATCCGAAAGTGTTCAGAATATCACCATTCGTGAAGCACGTAACGGTATTTTAATGCATGTAACAATTTAACGGTAATGATGATTTTAAACTAAACTTTTTTTTAGCTTCACGCTGTATCCCGCATGTAGGGTAGGCAGAGGGAGCCTGGTCGAATGGGAATTGAACCCCAAAAGAAACAAGCAAGCAAGCAACAACAAGCAATAAACATCAATTTATTAGGATTAACAGTCGGGACCTATAAATAATTCTTCAATCAATAAAATCTTTACTGGGAACACCGCATAATTTATAGAGGTCCCGACTGTTGGTCCTAACAAACTATTGGGCTTGTTTATTTTCTTTTTCGTTTTATGCAGTCAGGGTTTTTGTTTTTATAAATATATGTTTTTAAGTTGGTTGAAAAGAAATGAAACAATGAAGGATCTTACTTCTGACATCCATTTTAATAATGTTTTTCCTTGTAATAAGTACCTTGTAAAAAACATTTTTTTGAAATTCAACCGGATCCAAAAATCAGAACCTAATCAAACTTTCACCAAAGTATCCTTGAAGTGTATCCTTTCCAATAAAAAAGAATCATCGGAATCGGTGAGCGTGATATTGAGTTATTCGTCCATTTGTCGTGCACCTACCTAATGCTAATTTAAGACTTATATGATTTTCTCACAGATATTATTGTCAGAAATGGACCAAAAAAATGGGACCACACGAGAAGCGCTAACTTTTAAAATAAACAACATCAAAATCGATTCACCCAGTCAAAAGTTCTGAGGTAACAAAAATTTAAAAAAAATACTGTCGAATTGATTCTCCTTTTCTTACAGAAGTAAAAAATTGAGGCTGGCCTAGCAGCACAGCTTGTGACTGTAAAAGCGACGACTCTGGGTTCCATCCCCATTTAAAATAATGGATTATTTTCACTTCCTCGCTCTAGTAAGAATACGCAATGTCTCAAAATTAGGCAGAAGTGTGGAACGAAGAGTCTTAATATAAAATTCGTACCACCTCTATGACTTAAAAACAGAACAAAATAACATTAAACTATAGTGATAGATAGTGCTAATTCTCCTAAATGCTGCGAAATAAATTCTCCTGATTCATTGTGTTATACATGTTTAGTCATGATAATCCACATATATTTCTATTTATGTTAGACTAACAGAATAACTGAATATTTAACATATGCACACAAAATGTCAGCCGTCCATCACATTTTTAGCGTACAAAGCTGTTTCCTCTGTAACAATGGCGGTTATTGATTTGTGACAATTCCAGACTGACCAGAGTGACTCTACGTATTGGTTTTTATCGAGTGTTAGGTGTTTTATTATAGAAATTATATTGGTCTCTTTTGTTGTTTACTGTGTAAAATTGGGATTTTAAATGAAAAATTTAGCAAAATAATGAAGACTTAAAATATGCTAAGATAATAAAAGTAACCTTATAATTGTCGTCTATAATTATTAATTTCGATATAACCAATATTCTAATTATAGCTGAAGTACAATAAAAGGTAACCCCAATATATTCTATTCCAGATTCACATCACTATCAACAAAACACTTTTTTTTTTCGATTTCCCAATTTAGACAAAGCTATTACAAGATCAAGTTGGTCAATAGATTTACTCGCCTTCATTTAACAGATCATCCGAGCGTGTTGAGGAGTTTTGCAGGATGCTGCCTATTCTAATGTTTATGATAAGATTCAGGAAATTCAAATTTTTATTTAAAACAAAAATTTAGTACATCAAAATAAAATGCTGCTAGATTAAAATAACTTTGATGAAAAAGAGGAAACTTTACTTATTAGAATATGGAAGTTTTATTTAACCTCCTTGAAAAAAATTATGACTTATGACTTACTCCCACATAGCAGGTTAGATTATAATAAAACATACAATAGCTAGATAGTGCAACTTAAAGCCACAGATTGTCTAACTAAACAGGTTTATCTCATTATTGAAAATGTAAATATTTAATTTTAAAATTAATGGAATTTCTATTTTAAACGTGCAAAACATATAAATAAGTTAAACAAGAAATTTAAAGGCGAAATGCTAGCTATAAAACTGGAGATTTCATTTTAAAGTTAGTAGTGAAGTGTATAATTTGCGAAGTTTGGCAATACTCGCGGCGGAAAAATCTAGGCGTTATTTGTGAAAGTGAAAAGAAAACACTTGGGTGTTGCAAGTTTGTGCCTGTAAGCCATTTATGGAGGTTATATTAAGAGATCGAGAAGATTTTCTTATTTACCTTACGAATTTTGTGGGAAAGTTCAACATTTTTTACTATTTTGTAACAATTATTCAATTCTCCATTGTATGCTGGATTTAAACTGGATGCGTCTAAATTGCATTAAATCTTTAATTATTATACTATATGTATAAACTTTTTATTTATTCGAATTTATAAATGGAAAAAAAAATAATTTACCAAAATAAAGCTTACAAATACCTACAAAACAATATTTTTTTTTGAAATATGAAAAGACCTACGTCACGTGTACAGTTTCGTACATAGAAACTAAGCAAATTCGAAGTTTCAACGACTGTTGCCGTAATGAATGTGAAATTCAGATAAATATACGATCTCCACTACTTGTGTTACAGAATTAAAATGAAGAGAATTTTATTGTAAGTCAAAACTTAACTTGAATTAATTATATGACAAAGATTATGTCGTGCTAAATCCATTTTTACTTTCATGGTTTCATCTTTTTCCCGACTGCCAAGGAAGGGTTATGTTTTTCGCGCGTATCTTGTATGTATGTAATATTCTTTATTACCTCGTATCTCCAGAACCGCTGAACAGATTTACATATTTGAGGTATCGTTAGATTCGTATTAGCAGCCCAAGTGTTCTTAGATAGGTGACGTTAATAAAAAATAATCATGGCGGCTGTGGTACGCCATTGGACTTAGTGAAAAATTTTTTTTTCGTTTCGAATACTACAATATGGGTATCAAATTCAAGAGCTTAATTTCAGGATTTCAAAAAGATATATCATGATTATCATTACCATAATAAATTCTAACAAAAAAATTAAAAATAAAAAAATATTTGTAAAAACAAAAACCCCGACTGCATCAAACTAAAAAGAAAATAAATAAGCCCAATAGTTTATTATGATTAACAGTCGGGACCTATAAGTAATTCTTCAATCAATAAAATCTTTAGGAACCCCGCATAATTTAAAGAGGTACCGACTGTTAATCCTAATAAACTATTGGGCTTATTTATTTTCTTTTTCCCGACTGCTAAGGAAGGGTTATGTTTTTCGCGCGTATCTTGTATGTATGTAATATTCTTTATTACCTCGTATCTCCAGAACCGCTGAACGGATTTACATATTTGAGGTATCGTTAGATTCGTATTAGCAGCCCAAGTGTTCTTAGATAGGTGAAGTTAGTAAAAAATAATCATGGCGGCTGTGGTACGCCATTGGACTTAGTGAAAAAAAATATTTTCGTTTCGAATACTACAATATGGATATCAAATTCAAGAGCTCAATTTCAGAATTTCAAAAAGGTATATCATGATTATCATTACCATAATAAATTCTAACAAAAAAATGAAAAATAAAAAAATATTTGTAAAAACAAAAACCCCGACTGCATCATAGAAAATAAACAAGCCCAATAGTTTATTAGGATTAACAGTCGGGACCTATAAGTAATTCTTCAATCAATAAAATCTTTACCAGGAACCTCGCATAATTTAAAGAGGTCCCGACTGCCAATCCTAATAAACTATTGGGCTTGTTTATTTTCTATGATGCAGTCGGGGTTTTTGTTTTTACAAATATTTTTTTAGTTTGATGCAGTCGGGGTTTTTGTTTTTACAAATATTTTTTTATTACTTTTATTTAATTCCTGTTTTCAAATAAACAGACCATTTTACTTAGTATATTTGTTCATCTGCATCTTTTTAGTTTCAATCTGATTAAATAAAATAAGAAGGAATTTATTCTTTTTTGACTTCTTTTTAGTTTAATATAAATTGCAGACTAAACTTGAAATTATGTTCCTAATATCTTATTTATATTATAATAGGCGTGACGCAGGGGCACAAAGTGTAACGGTAAAAGCGACAGACTATGGCTTCCATTCCCACTTGAGGAAATAAAATATTTAATATT
The DNA here is from genome assembly GCA_021202915.1 of Heliconius himera. Lineage (NCBI taxonomy): Eukaryota > Metazoa > Arthropoda > Insecta > Lepidoptera > Nymphalidae > Heliconius > Heliconius himera. Next base: position 356,377 of record JAJHJA010000464.1, on the reverse strand, counting down.
CTCATTTTCTTTGCTCTGGTGAGACAAAGCGCGGCGTTAAGTTTCGCCACTCAAAAAAAATTCTTCCGAGATTCGGTGAAAAAACACAGTCTCTTAACACTAGGTTCCCTCTGCCTTTTGGAATATTTATCGCCTTTAAATAAATTCTGAAAGCATTACGTGCAAAGTGGTGGAACTCAACGTCGCGAAACACAAGAGTGAAGATATAAAAAATTAAATATTTATTTTTTTCTTGTGGGAATCGAACCCACAACCTATCGCTTTTAGAGGCACACGCTTATGCCCTTGCGCCACGTCTGGCCACATTAATATTAGAAAAATATTAATAATATTTTATAATATTGAATACAATAAAGCCATAAATTCACGCAACTATTTCAGGTATGAATTGTTTATGAAATTCAATTGTACCCTCACCAAATCTTACAAAGAGTGTTAAAAAGTTTACGAAGGACTTTTTTTACTGATATTTTGGCTCTGTTTACAAATTACCTGACATTATTCGATAATTTCAAATGAAGTAAAATTGTTATTGGAATTTCACTTTTGACCTAGATGATCAATTTGGATTTTGGATATTACAACAATTCAATTCTTTAAATTAATAATTAGAATTTGAATGTAATTTTTATTTAAATTAAAATTATATGTTATTTTCGTGTACAAAATTATGCTGAGGTGAGTGTAGTGTACCAAGGAGTATAAATACATACTCTAAGCAAGGATACTTACGTAAGCATCCACGTGAATTTCTGATTAAATATTAGTTCTGCTATCATCAAGAAGCTCTAACTAAGGCGTGTCTTAGAAGCTCTTCCATGTTACCTTATTTTGTTTTACCAAGTAAATAGAATTGTACTATTTATTTTACTCGCAAAATACACAAAACTATTACTAAGTATGAACACAAAAATAATATATGTATGTATAAAATCTCTGTTAATTTAAACACGAATACGATTATTTTTAATTTTCATTCTGTTTTTTGTGGTTACTTTCATTTAAATGTATTACAGTGAGTGGGAGACAGAGCTTAACGCCGCATTTTGACTTACCAATGAATTGAAAATAATTAAAATATAAGCATCTCCCCGAGTAATATCGATTCCAACCATCGCACTACAGTAGCGTAGTGTCTGAATGTCAAAGTGACACTAGGTCCATCTCAGTTTTATATTTTTGCTATTTGTGGCACAAGTAAAGCTGTTTACAGAAGCAGTATGCATTTTCGTTTCGGTGTGATCCCTTAAAGAAATCGGCAAAACGAGTTTCCCATAATCCGATTAAACTGTATACTAGGTAGAAAATTTGTTAGCACATCCGTAGAAAGAAATATTTTACGCAGATGCAGATTTACTATAAAATAAACTATAAATATATAATAACTGGTTTTTACTTTCTCATACCATTATCAAAATTGGACCACATTAAAACGGGACCAGGACTCGGGAAGTACTAGCTTTCAAATAAAAATAAAATCATCAAAATCAATCAGTCGGGGCCAGTCGTGGCGCAGAGGCACGAAGTGTGACTGTAAAACCGACTGGTTGTGGGTTCGATCGCTACTCGAGGAGATGAAATATTTACTTAAATTTATATTTCCATTTCTTCGCTCTGGTGTCGAGGTTAAGCGCGGCGCTGAGTTCTGCAACTCAACACGCAATGCCTCCAGAATTCGGCAGAAAGTGGGGAACGGAGTGTTTTAACACTAGGTTCCCTCTGCCTACCCTGCTGTGTGCGGAATACAGCGTAAACTAAAAAAAAATCAAAATCAGTCGACCCAGGTTTTACCAGGTTCAATTCAGGTGAGAAAATTAATGTTTTTGTAATTCAAGTGGGCGAAGCCGCGAGCGAGTCGCTTGTAATATAATATAAATGTTTCTCTAAGAGAAGTTTAGTAAACAAGTTACCATTTGTATTAAAATAGTTTCACTACCATTCCATTAACTTCGGAGAACAGATGATTTAGCTAAAACTCACTTTTAATGAAGTTCCTAATCCTGTGTACTACGTATGTATAATATAAAAACACAGTGTAATAAGTAGCATTCATTCTTTTTCAATTATAAATAAAAGAATAATCTGGCGTCTTTCCCAAAATTTTTACTTTCAAAAATAATACTATTTTTTAATCTAAATTAGAGAAAAATTACCCATAAATTACTACATTTATTTGAATTGTTTAAAAAAAATGTTAGGTACTAGTTTTTTGTACAAGTCCGCGAACCTTAAGAAATCTTTGTTCTGTACGAACTGAAATAAATGTAAGCTTACCATGACATTCAACATCATCATCATACAAATAGCGGCAATTCCAGGTCTCAATGGCAGTATTAACTTCAAGTATATCCTTTAGGTCAATTTAATAAAAATCACGCTTAAAATCTTAATTCAATTAAGTTAAATCGACACTGGAGTAGACTACGCCAACCTAAAATTAAACTTCCTCGTAGAATATATTTAAAAAACTACGAGCATTTAATGCACAATATAACTAGAAATATGTTTGGTTAAAAAGGAATATGAAAAAGATAAAATGAACAAACTGAAAAAAAATATCATCAATGGTTATCTTCTTTCAGTCAGAGTCAAAACATTCAGTCTTCGGTACACTGTAAAGACATACATAACATTTATTTACATCTAACTAATGTCAGCGATAATTATAAGTCGGGATGAAAAGAAATTGAAAAAATGAGGAGAATTTATTAAAATTTATAGACTCTTTAATACAGCTGATTCGTCAAGGATTGAATTTAAGAGGTCATTATGAAAATTCAGAATCAAAAAATATAGATAGTCTTTTAAAATTGGTTTATCTATTTATTCAATACGACGAAAAACCAGCTAAACATCTATGCTGCCGATTTGCAGTCCAGAATCAAAAACACAAAAAATCAAATAATATGAAATATTATAATGTGGGTTTTTTCTGTAATAGTTGACGAAGCAAGACTTTGATGACGTATCTAATTTGTTGATAATATAGATGCCAAACACAACAACATCCATACGAAGGTGCAATTGTAATGGAAAAATATCCTCATGTTATTTTACGTACATCGTCTTTCACAAATAGTTAAACTCTTAGTAGTAGACCTGGATGTAGTTTTGTAACGCCGTGGAAGCATCTCATATCAAAAAATGGCAACATTATCTCGAAATAAATAGTGGACGAAAAAAAGAGCTTATACGTTCTAAATATCTAAACTGCACATAATGCCGAGTTGTGCGCCTTGTCAAATATTTGCTGCAAACTGGAATTTATGATTATTGCATTTAGCTTCTAATCTTTTAGGAAATAGAACAGAAACATAAACACACACACAAATCCGAACGCATAAGGTATATATCCCTCCGGTGTCCCCATCGGAGGAGACGAGGTCTCAGTTACATATCAGCCCAAAGTAAGGAAAAAAAATCCTGACAGTATGTCCACAGCCCTGCCCAGTAAGCTGAGCTCGACCCGATCTAAGCGAAGCGCTCCACAACGAACGAAGTACGGAAACCCGCGCCGTTGCGACTTTGTAGAATCTCTTCTTTTGTCGCCAAAGATGTCCATCCAAGCTATAGTCAGAGCTCTTCTAGCTCGGCTTCCCATAAAACCAAATGAAGTTGTATAGGCCTCTAGGACCAACAGCCTACTACTAATACTACACATTTGAAAAAAAAATCTTTTGAGATTTTCCACATGATATTTTCTGATCCTTAAACTTTTACAAATATATGTCATTAGAAAGATCTCATCGTGCTGAGCACAACATTTTTTGTCAGTATTTACTGTCCACTGATAGTTAGGATTATGTTTTTAGAAGACCAATACTTAGATATTATTGTTTATTTTACGTTATTGTCAATATAATTTACTTTTATATATAACATGTTATTATTAATGTTTACTTTATTTCATGATTGATGTTTTATTTCTAAATTTTAGTACAAATATGTATATTGCATTAAAATAGGGATTATGAAAGAAACTATTGAACTGCAAAAGGATTATAGGCGCTTTGTTTGTTGGAAAATTTTATAGGATATCGATGGGTCGATTGGAGATTAATTGAGAGATAGCTAACAATTTGAATTAGTTTTTTGAAATTCAAAATATAATATTGCAACAATTCATGTAGATATGAAATAAAACAATTTTTTGATATAAATTGGTTATATTTGATAGTCAAACCTGATTTATTTTAAGTTCTCGTATTGCTTAATTGGAGGGGTTCACTAGCAATTTAAGGATGTAAAAAACTAAAATTCCTTTGAAATAGGAACGCCATTTAAATATAATATTTAATCAAACTGTAGTTGAGGCCGGTCGTGGCGCAGCGGCACGAGATGTGACTTCAAAACTGACCGGTTGTGGGTTCGATCCCCACTCGAGGAGATGAAATATTTACTTAAATTTATATTTCCATTTCTTCGCTCTGATGTCGAGGTTAAGCGCGGCGTTGAGTTCTGCCACTCAACACGCAATGCCTCCAGAATTCGGCAGAAAGTGGGGAACGGAGTGTCTTAACACTAGGTTCCCTCTGCCTACCCTGCTGTGTGCGGGATACAGCGTGAAGCTAATTTAATTTTATTTTTTATTTATCAAACTGTATATTTAGTCAAAAGTACCTTTTATGTATTGCGTTTAAATATACAGACAAGTAAGTAAAAGAGAAAAAGTAAATTTGAACTGACAAACCATTATTCTTAAATATATTGTACGTACAGTAAAATGGCGGCCTCAACCACAAGCAGTAATAGATAAAACACCTATGTATATTACTGCTAGTGTAGTAGCTAGCTGTAGTATACGAACTTTTTTATCTTTTGTAATTTGTGGTATACTTAACTAAGCTTCGTAAAAATATATCTATTATGTAGCTAGCGAGGAAGGAGACATAAGATTGTTTCTCAACTTTTCACTTTACTATTTGACTTACATACAGTAAGTATCTTGAGGTACTTACACTGGCACAAATGTGTTCTGCATTAATAGTGCTAGTGCAAATTCTATTATTTTTACGTAAATGTAATTTAACATTAATGAAAGTTGTGACATTGAATCCGAAATAACCTTGGCTATCACTATATAAGGATATCAAAAGGATAAAAAAATCGATTATGGACATGAAAGATATAAAAATTATTGGGTTTCTTAACAAATCGATCACGCACTTCTCTATTGCTATATCTATTTGCTTATTACGCAAAAATTATCGGACAAAAATGGATGATTTTTGCAAGGTGATTTGTCTAGATCTAGAGGTAATTTTTTTTGAGTTTTCGTATTTCGACATGGGATGGGGATCAGAAAAGATTTCGAGTCAAAAGATCAAAATTAATAGGGTACTATCGGTTGACTTAGAATAATGAAATTTGGCAACTAGTATTTATAAGTAGTACTTGTTTAGGAAAAAATCTGAAAACTATACATTTGCGGTTAAGTGCCAAAAAATAATAGCCTTAAAAGGAGGGCAAAATTTGATATTAGAGCCGCTAGTGCAAGTGATGTATCAGATGAAAGGGCTCTGGCTAAACTGAATTTCAGAAAAAGCTCAAGATCTCCAATTTTTTATGATCTCCTTATTATAGAAAAATGCAACCCCAAGGTTTTAATAATTTTTACATTACAAATCTTAAGTGATTTGCAAATATACTTTATTTATTAAAATTGGAATTTAATTCAGTGTATGAAGTAAATAATTCAGTAGTTTAAACAGGCGAAGCCGCGAGTGGGTCGCTAGTATAAAAAAAGCGCCGCGTTGAGTTCTCCTATCGTTGATATTTTAAAGTTATTGGCACCTATACGTAATTGCTTTGAAAAAAAATCCAGATCTTTTACTAGATCTAAGATACATAAAAATATAAAATGTAAAGGTGAAAGATTTTTTTTATATTACAATAACACACAAGAGTGTGACTGTGACGCGACGGTTGTGGGTTCGATCCATTGATGGAATTAATTATTATTTATTAATAGTTTCTTTTCTTCGCTCTGGACCCAAGGCTAAAAGCCCGGCGTTGAATTCCACTTATCAACTAGCAAAGTCTTGATAAATTCGGCGGAAAGTAGGAAACGAAGTGTCCTAACACTAGGTTCCCTCTGCCTACCCTGCTGTGTGCGGGATACAGTGCGAAGCTAATTTTAAGTAAAATATAATAAATCTATAGAATATATATAAAACATAATAAACCTATAGAAGATTTTATCGGAACTGTGGCTATTCATAAGATTTCCAAGCTTGTGTACGAGTAATTAGTTTCACTGATGACAATTGTTCTACGTTATAGGCGACGGTTGTCACATACATACTCTCTATTGAGCACACACAATTGATATATTATATTTATGTATATAATATTATTATTGATATGTATGAATATAATAATACACAAAAAGCATATTATATAATATGTTTACAATTCATTGTCATTTTGTAATTGTTCACTTGTTAATACGTAATAATGGCTTACAAAAAGGTTACGTGTTGTTAAAATAAATGGTATAGTGTCTTAACACTACGTTCCCTCTGCCTACCCTGATGTATGCGGGATAAAGCGTGAAGCTGATTTTTTTTTTAATATTTAATTTTACAACATGAGGCCAGTCGTGGAGCAGGGGCTCAAGCGTATGACAGTAAACGTGACTTTGTGCCCCTGTGCCACTAGTAGCCTCGACAAGTAAGTATCAACATATTTTTTACATATGATTTAATCCACGTTCCCTTCATTCACAGAAAAATAGCGTTCTCGCTCTATTTGTTTCTAGTAACTTATCACAGAACTCTCGGTACGAATGAGCTAAACTCCTAAAAAGATTTTTGTATTACAATTTCTTACAGATCAATATAGAATTAGTCGTCTGATGGGTAAATGTTTATTTGCATATTTCTACATAAAGTGAATTTGAATTTGAATATAGACACCAGAACCAAAGATATATACCAAAGTTCATTCCAATAGGTCAACAGGAAGGAGGTTAAATTTCAATTACTAGATTTGACCCACTGACAAAGTCAAGCTAAATAAAAGCTTGCAAAAAGGCAGCATTTTTCCTTTGAGAAAGTTTGCTATAATGGGCTGGAGCAGTGAAAATCAATCTTACTGCCTTTTAACATAAAGGAACCCCTGAATAATAAAGTGTATATCATCTTAAAATGCATGCAAAGCCAGTTGTGGCCAGTCGTGGCGCAGCGGCACGAAGTGTAACTGTAAAACCGATTGGTTGTAGGTTCGATCCCCCTCGAGGAAATTAAATATTTACTTAAATTTTCTATTTCCATTTCTTTCGCTCTAGTGTGGAGGTTAAGCGCGGCGTTAAGTTCTGCCACTCAACACGCAATGCCTCCAGAACTCGAGAGAAAGTGGGGAACGGACTGTCTTAATACTAGGTTCCCTCTGCCTACCCTGCTGTGTGCGGGATACAGCGTGAAGCTGATTTTTTTTTTAAATTATTTTTCTCAGATCAATTAAACACAGAAGATAATTTTAACATGCATTCCCCTATTGAGTAATATTATCTATTTTGTGTTCTTTGTGTGTTCTCTATTCAACGTGACACGGGCGAAGTGTTGAACTGATGATGATTAGTGCTGAACTGGCACACTCGGACCGCCAAAGACAAAGAACAACAACAACATCAACAATACCTACAGAAGATAGCAGTATGTCAAATTATAATTAAACATATACATACCTACCTACGTTGCAATGTATAATAGAAAATCATAACAAATTATATAACTGACAGAATAATTAAAAGTACCTACTTACGTAACAAAGGAACGTTCGCATCTAACGATATATTATGTTATGTACTTTATTAATTGAACAAATTATACATGTAAAATGGAAAACAATCAGCTTCACGCTGTATCCCGCACACAGCAGGGTAGGCAGAGGGAACCTAGTGTTAAGACACTCCGTTCCCCACTTTCTGCCAAATTCTGGAGGCATTGGATTGGCAATGGAAAATAATTACATATATATTTTTATTTTGACAGCTTATAACTGTTTACTTTAACCGTAAATTAATCTTACAAAAACATTTTTGTTACTCCAAATAATATGTCGATAATCACCAAAATAATTTTCCTATAAATGATATTTCTTCCTATACATTTAATTTAAAAAAAAATTGCACGCTAAATAACTAATATCATCAGTGATATTAGTTATATAGAGCCGAATAGATCTCCTTTTTTAACTTCACACTATACAACAGTGAGGCCAGTCGTGGCGCAGCGGCACGAGGTGTGACTGTAAAATCGATTGGTTGTGGGTTCGATCTCCACTCGAGGAGATGAAATATTTACTTAAATTTATATTTCCATTTCTTCGCTCTGGTGTCGAGGTTAAGCGCAGCGTTGAGTTCTGCCACTCAACACACAATGCCTCCAGAATTCGGCAGAAAGTGGGGAACGGAGTGTCTTAACACTAGGTTCCCTCTGCCTACCCTGCTGTTTGTGGGATACAGCATGAAGCTGAAAAAAAAACTATATAACAGGATAGTATCTATGTTAATAATCAAGATATTTTTCTAAATATAATACCACAAACAGATTACTTAAATAAAATACATAATAACACTATACAAATATTAATATAAATAGCATATAAACATAAACGTTACGGAAATCGTTAGCCCACTGCATTAAGCGTTAGCTAAAGGAAAGTTAACTCATTTCCTTGGTCTCCTTTTGTTGCATGCCCTTTGCCGTCACGTCGTGGGTTTCCGCAGCAACATTTGGCCGTTCCTTTGCGCCTTAATTGCTTTTTTTATATATTTATAGCTACTTTGATTATTTTTGTGATAAATGATGATGTTGTTGTTAGTAATGATAACGTAAAATAATTAAATAACGTAAGTTCTAGTATATCTGTTATTTTTTGGTATTTATTCATAATATTACATAGAATCTTAGATAATTATTAATATTGTAGTAAAAAAAATACCTATAGGAGCCCGTCGTAACGCAGGAGCTCAAGAGTGTAACTATAACGCGACGGTTGTGGGTTCGATCTGCATTTGAGGGAATTAATTATTATTTTCATTTCTTTGCTCTGGCCGTAAGACAAAAACCTGGCATTGAATTTCGCCACTCAACACGCAATGCCTCGAAAAAATCAGTGGAAAGTGAGGAACGGAGTGTCTTAGCACTAAGTTTCCTCTGTCTACTCTGCTGTGTGCGGGATACATTGTGAAGCTAATTTATAATAATCTTTAGCCTTGCATAAGACACACTTTGAGTAGTACTTATTTAAGCTTAATTGAGCAATCAATTAAATTTTAATAGGTACTAAAATAACTTTAAACTCTGATTATTACAATCAGAATGGCAAAGCCAATGTATCTAATATATTCTCTTCACATTCAGATCACTTTGTTGTCTATCCATCTGTCCGTATGTCTGTCTGTCAAGAGCATTTATCTCAGGAACGCTTGGAGATATCGAGTTGAAATTCAAATAATACACTCAAATCTATGGTCCCTTCATTTCGTAAAAAAATACGTATTTTTAGATTTACTTAAAAACAGATATGGCCGTTTATATCGCAAAAACGCATATTTCAGCACTATAACGGAAAATTAGTATTATTAGGGTGCTTCCGGTTGACCTATAATTATGAAATTTGGTATCTAGCTACAGAGTTCAGGAAAAAATTTAAAACTATTCGTTTGTGGTTATATCTTAAAAAATAATATACTTGAAAGGGGTCAAAAATTGATATAAAAGCAGCTAGTTTAAGTGAGGTATTAGCTAAGAAAAGCTCGAGACCTCCAATTTTTTTTATGGAACCCTCGGTAGCAAACTCGATTGGCACTTGTCTGGTTTTTTAAAAATAGAAATTGATTAAAAATTTCAAAATATATCTGGGGGGACAGCAGTGCAAAGTGCAAGTTTGGCGCAAAGCAAAGCAATGCCGTACCTTCCTTTTCTGGAACTAATTTGGTATATTTGTGTGCCCCTGTTTAACAACCTCTGCATTTAGAGCTTTTAAATTATCGTCTTCTAGTAGACTATAAACACACTATAGATCTTCAAAATATAAACTCATATATTCCCAAAGTTATGCACAAAGCTTTACTTTTTCGGCACTGATTCACTCACTCGTTCACTGATCTAAGCTGAAATGTGGTACCGTGGTACTGGTAGGGTTTAATGCCCACATAAAGAGATAAATATCAAATGTAGAAATATCGAAGATCTGGAATACCTGGTAACCCTGATGAGAAATTGTAAGAGCCCAGCCATATAGCCAGCTATTATAAATATAGATATACGTTGCATAACTTAAAAGATGTGGTGGAACTCTTCTTTTGATATACAAAAATTGAAGGAGTATCTGATGAAGAATCCTTAGAGCTCGGCTAAGCTATGTGAGAAATGATATTGTCGTCTTATAGATAAATTTGTGTGACTTAGCTGTTGCCTTGCTTAAAAAAGTTTAACGATCCCTAAACAACAAACATACAGCTTCATCGAAACTTGACTAATTGTATATTTTGTTGTTTGTTTTATTGATATTTGGGATTTTAAGATTATTGTAGTGGTGGTTAAAATCGTATATTCAGACAAATATTACACTTAGTCTTAGAGAGGAAATTTTAAGTTTGATCTAAAATTACTCTATTAATTAATTATTTCATCTTACAAAGGTTAGATATGTATTATAAAGTTTATATGTATTATAAATAAAAAGTTTGGAGCAGAGCTGTTACCTAATTCAAATGTTGAACGTATTATTTACAATAAGCTACAACTCCATCGCGCACAATAAATCATTTCAATCATCTCGACTGCTTACGTAAATAAGGATTCTGCACTTCGATTTACATCGTCAACAATTCATATTGCGCAAGGTTCTTTTGTAATGCTGATGTTTCCTTCATAAAATATAAAATTTAATTTCTTGTTAAATGATTAAACACCTCATTTTATAATAACAACAATATATCGCTACAGATTTTGGTCTCACACCTTTATAGAAGAAAAAAGTTATAAGATTTTACCATTGCAAACAAAACAGCGCCCATAGTATTCTTTATTACAATCCTTAATTTAATTTATAACGAATCGTACATAAAAGATATATAAGAAAAAAAATATATTGGTGGCATTTAATAATGTAATAGACCAAATCAATGATTTTTTAAATTTTTTGCCCGTTTGTCCATTTGCCCCTTTTGTCTCTAACTGTGAGTTTGCTCACGCTAATTTTAGAAAGACTTAACCGATTTAATTGTAATTTTCACTATTATATTTTGGCAACCTTCTGTTAAGATTTAGCGATTATTTTATTGCAATCGATTTTTAAATACAAACGTTATAAACTTTTAAAAAATGTTCGACAAAATTCCTTTAATTAACTGTTTTATTGAATTAGCTTCTCTTTACTTTCAATATAGGTATAGATATGCTTTTCTATAATGTTTTTGTAATTAGAAAACAAAAGTAATGCAAGTTAACATATTAATAATTATGTATTTCAAGCGGGCGAAGCCGCGTCCGGGTCGCTAGTGATCAATATTTTTGTTAATGGCCGCTTCGTCAAAATGACAGATTATAATTTTGCACATCCACTTATTATGGGTATCAAATGAAGGGGTTGATTTATAAAATAGAATACACCAATAAAAAAAATAGAAAGCTTGTTTTTTTTTTAAATTTACATTTCATTTTTATTTTCAAATATATATTAAGATACGGTAAGAGCCTCTACCAAATCACATAATTAAATAAAAAAAACTAGTCGACACACGTAGAGACGTACGCAAGTAACTTCATTTAGAGAACGATCCCGAACGGTTCGCAATCAGCTTGGTAAACAAAATTGATTACACGAAAGGAAAGCGAAAACGTTTTGTGGAAGCGATCCAACTGTTTCAATGTATTTGACAATTCAGTTAAATAAATTTTGGTTGTAATTATTTTTTTTTGTTTTAATTAAACTACAACAAAGCTAGTTTATATTTATATTTAGAACGGGTTGTTTGCAGAAAGGTTTTAATAGAAACAATAACTTTTATTTCTTAGTACAAAGATTTCTTAGTTCTTACCACTCATTCGATGGCGTTACCATCGAATGAATGGTAAGAACTAAGAATATAAATATAATTTAAACTCTCTAGGTAAGAGTTGTCGATTTTCAACAAAAAAAAATACTATATATAAACCTTGCACATTTAAGACATATAATTTTCTTCGAAACTAGACTAAATTAAAATGGGATTACAACGAAGTACCAACTTTCAAATAACAAAAAAAATATTAAAATATTTTTAATTTTCTTATGTATTATAGTCTCGTGTTTAATATAAAAAGAAATTACTATTTCATTTTTTTTTCCAATAAGACGGAATCAAACTGAAGCAATCGACGAGCCTTAATGAAAGGCGATTATTCTCGATCCGATTGCTACAGATCTCTCAGAAATAGTCAAGAGCAAAAAATCTTAGGATATAAATTTAGTCCACTGAAAAGGAATGGTTCATTTCTTTTTTTTTATTATTGTCCTTAAGAATTTTATTCTATACAATTTTTTACAATTGTGACGAATATCATAGATTTCCTTTAATAATATGTAATCATTGCTACATTATTTAAGGTTTTTTTTAGCTTTATGCTGTATTCAACATATAGCAGAATAGGCAAAGAGAACATAGGAATCTAGTTTTAAGACACTTCGTTTCCATTAAGACATTTCCGTTTCCCACGTTTCTAGGAATTATCGAGGCATTGTGTGTGAGTTGTGGAACTCAACGTCGCACTTTACGTTACCAGAGCGAGGAAATGAAAATATATAAGAAATTAAATCAAATCAGCTTCACGCTGTATACCGCACACAGCAGGGAAGGTAGAGGGAACCTAGTGTTAACTTGTGTTAACACTCCATTCCCCACTTTCCGCCAAGTTCCGGAGGCATTGCGCATAGAGTGGAGGAATTCAATTCGGCAGAAGAAAATAATAAAACAACGAAGATTTTTTTTCCATTGATCTATTAATTAATTAACGTCGTATATGGTATAAATAATATCCATGCTCCCATAAAGGTCGGCTGTAGGAGTAGTAAATAAATTTAGAAACATGCAGGAGTGAAAACTGTAAAAATGCTTTAAAATTTCTCACAGTTCAAGGAAAAGAGTATAAGAAAGTATAGTGGGCGATCTAGATGACTTTAACATCAAATTTTGGCACTTTTAAGACCCTTATCTTTTAGGATTTAACCACAAATTTATAGTTTTCAGATTTTTCCTCAACTAGTACTACTTGTCGATGCTATCTACCATATTTTTTTATATTTTTTATATTTTTTATCATTCCCTTAATAGTGTCAAAATACACGTTTTTGCGATATAAACGAACATATCTTTTTTTAAATAAATGTAGAAATTGTTTTTTTTTTCAGGAAATCATGAGGCCGTAGATATAAGTATATAGTTTGAATTTCAACTCGATATCTCCAAGCGTTCCGGAGATAAAGGCTCTTGACAGACAGACGGACAACAAAATTACATTACAAGGGTTCCTTTTTCCTTAAAAGGTACGTAAACTTAAAAAATAACTAACTAGAATGAGTGTTTTTGTGTAATCAAAATAAAATTTCACCTTAAATATTCAATCAAGAAACAAAATGCTTTTTCATTCTCAGTACATTAGTTAGTGATACTGTACGCGTACAACATTTGAATAAAATAAACATTAAATAAATTTAATCAATACTATTTTTAACCAAATCATGCTATATTGTTGTATACCCCTAGAATCGATAACTTAGCCTTTTTTTTATTTATACCTTTTTTATTCCTTTTTTCGATTGAGCAGTATGCTGTTGGCCCTACTGGCCTCTACAGCGTCACCGGGCTAGGGGAGGCCGAGCTAAAAGACTATACTATTAAATCATTATACTTATTGTTTAAAAAAAATAACCCGTGGAAGAAAAGGGCAAATGTCACAGATAATATAATACCTCTCATTATGCCACCCGCTATTTAATATAATTATATTCTGTCTTATACTTCAATATAATATGATTTAATTATGAATAATAATTTATGATCATAATTATAATATACATAATAAATTTTAATAAAATATAATTAATAATAATTTTGTATTAGCATATAAAGTGTAGCACTTTTATTATTTTTAAATATAATTATTTGATATCGAGAAATGGAACATGTTTAAATATAAATTATAAAAGTGGGTATTTGAAAAAGAGAATAAAATAGCATGTATCGATTGTATGACACACACAAATTTGTAAACCTCTGAATATATACATAGTTGCATATCGCTTGTTTAACTTCCGTCCCACTGAATAATTCTCACCATCCACCTTCGTCATACTACGTCATACTACACATACTCGTATTATATAACTTTCTACATAAGTAAATTATGTGATGCTGAAATATTTTTTATTAAAAAAAAATAAATTAAATCAGCTTCACGCTGTATCCCGCACACAGCAGGGTAGGCAGAGGGAACCTAGTGTTAAGACACTCCGTTCCCCACTTTCTGCCGAATTCTGGAGGCATTGCGTGTTGAGTGGCAGAACTCAACGCCGCGCTTAACCTCGACACCAGAGCGAAGAAATGGAAATATACATTTAAGTAAATATTTCATCTCCTCGAGTGGGGATCGAACCCACAACCAGTCGGTTTTACAGTCACACTTCGTGCCGCTGCGCTACGACTGGCCTCATATATTTTTTATTATATTTTAAAAATAAAAAAATAAAATTTATAACAGCTTTAAGAAATCCATTACTCCTTAATAAAATACGTATAAACCTAAGCCAGTCATACAAATAAATACACGTGACGGTAGAAGACACCCAACTAAAAGTTCTTAAAGGAAATTAGTTAACTTTCCTCAGACGACGAACTAATTTGCAGGATCAACAGAAAGTTTAAGATCATTGTCTATATAACGCTCTTTACATTTCTAATTAGCTAGATCTCTGAAAACACTCACGTAATGTTTACTTCATATATTTTTATTAGTATACAATAAAAATATCTTTAAGAAATTACATTTATTAAAAGCTAGCGGATTTTCGCGGCTTCGCCCGCTTGAACTATGCGAATATTTATTAAATATATGTGTGAATATATTTTCAATAGGATTAGTAAACAAAATAAGGCCAAACTATCAAAATACACAAAATTCTAAATATTAGAAAAAATACCTGAATAATTAAAATAAACGAGCTAAAGAAGTAAAAAAAATCAGCTTCAATCCAGTATCCCACACAAAGAAGGGTAGGCAAAGGGAACTTAGTGTTAAGACACTCCGTTGCCCACATTACGCCGAATACTGGAGGCATTGCGTGTTGAGTAGCGGTCACAGCCTTGGGCCCTGTATGCGAAATACTGATTTAATTATGTTTTAATTTGTAATTATATTGCTGTATATTTTTTCTATACTTGTGACTTCAAAGTTATTGCTATTATAGTGTCAATTTCATCTTGTCTTCTTTTCTTTTACTAAAAAATCTTAGACCTTGTAGTCTAAGATTTTTTTGGACATTGTTTGTACAATGCTCAAAAAGAAAGTCAAGAGCGAAAAGTTTTATACAGTTTTTTTTTAAAGCAAATTGTTCTTATTCTTATGTCGCTTTACATTTTTTATACGTATACGTAAACATGACGCTGCTACCTACTGGCCGACTGTCCTATTTCTCCCAACCGTTAGATATTTCTTATAAAAGGCTTTTACATCACATGAATTGTTCCATGTCTTGCATTTTTAAAACTTGGAACGTATTTTCTACGTTAGATATGCAAAGCATTGTAAAAGCTCGTTTGTATTTAGACCAAAGTTGGTATAAAATATTAGGGATTGGTATAATGGAGTTCTACTTCCAGTCCTTTCGCCTATTTATTTACTTATTTTAATTAACTTCGTTACTAATTTAATTAGAGGCCATTATGGCGCAGGGGCACAAGGGTGTTACTGTAACGCGACGGTTGTGGGTTAGATCCTCATTCGAAGAAATTAATTATTATTTATTAATATTTTCATTTCCTCGCTCTGGCACCAGCAGGCGTTGAGTTTCGCCACTCAACAGACAATGTCTCGAAAAATTCGATGAAAAGTGAGGAAAAGGGTATCTTAACACTAGATTTCTTCTATCCTGAAAAACTGATGAAAACTGAAACTGATTTCTTTTCTTCGCTACTAATGTATTTTCGCTAGCGTAACATGTGGATTTTTAATTGATATCGTGTATCCTTTTTCAGAATTATTAAAACGAAAAATTTATTAAAAATACTTTATTTTACTTGTTATATGTGTTTTAAAGACTGTTTGTATTGAACATTTGCTTAACCTCTTCAGATTACAAGTACACATATGTGCACCTTTATTTATTGCGAAAAACAGTTAAATACCGACTTCTAATAGCGTCCCCCAGTATTAAAACTTATTCCTAAAGGTATAGAGTTTCAAAAAAAAACCAAAGATGGCGTTTTTACAAATATCGACCTTTCAAAGTTATCGTTTGAATTTTTCACTTCGAAAATTTTCTCAACTTGCCGCATTCTTTTTGTTTAGAAATCTATTAAAAATTAAATAACGAAGTTTTTGGCGTAAATCTGGTGACTTTCTATTGTCGAATAACTGGCATGAACGTGTGAGATGGTAAGTTACAAGAATTTTTTGTTTTTTGTACTAGTATTTGTATGATATTTTTCTGTTACACATATGTGTACCTCGGTATCTTATATTACATTTTTTTAATATATGTATGGGTGTTTCCGGCAATGAATGACGAAGAAATAGAAAGATTATTGGACGGAAGTTATTTTGATTTGTCTGAGGATGACGATGAGGACGAATATTTGCCTTCAGAATTTCTTCAAAATATTTATTAGCTGGAGGAATCCGATGCAGAGCAAGAAGAGAGGCCGCCTCAACAACATACGGAAGAAGTAGTCCAAAGTTCATCAAGGCTGTTTTGGTGTACTAAGGAGATGTTATCCCGAGGTCCAGATATAGCGGATGATATACTACTATCTCAGGGCACCTCTGAAATAAATGTGCTATACTCTTTTTTTTAATAAGTGGGGTAAGATTTTTGGGATTTAGTAGCTGAACCAATTTGTACTCCGCGCAAAAACGTGATCTTAAATCAGGTCAAAAAAGGTCGGATTTTCTCATGGATTCTATCCTAGACAAATGTCATACATTACCACGCTCAAAACACATCAATCGATGATTGTCAATAGATGAGCAGATGATCCCATTTTCCGGGCCGTGCAAGTACCCACAATACGTGCCATCTAAGCCTACCCCACTTGGCCTCAAAAACTTTGTGCTGGCTGTTCGGGATGGCCTGGTCCTGGCTTTCGAAATTTATGTTGGTAAAGATACTATACCCCAAGCACTTATGCAAAATCTTGGATTGGGTACCGATATAGTTCAAACTCTTTGCCGTATAATTAACATCAAGTGTGTTCTGTACGCTGATCGATTTTTTCATGAGCTTAAAACTAACTGAGCACTTGAAAAAAAGGTATACCCAGCCCCAGCTATACTGAAAAAGAGAACTATGCTGGACATTCTGTAAAGAAAAACTGGCCGATCGTCAGACAACCAATACCAGAAGTTATGCTGGACTATGTAGGGCACCTACCCGGTTATGTAGGCGCAAAATTTGCGTCTAAATATAGACATCCGACATGTTCCTCACGGTGCCACACCATGTGCGTAAAATGTAACATGTACCCTATGTATTTTGAAAAATAATTGCTTCGAAAGTTATCTCACTAAGAAGAATTTTAGTCCTCATTGAAATCTTAGGTACACATATGTGTAACCATGTTTTTTTTAATTTCCAGTTGAATAAAAAAAATAAAAAAAATTATGTGTTTTATTTTAACCCAAATGAACTCAAAAAACTCATAAAATATATAATTACACTTTTTTTCGAGCCCAGATCTCAAGAGGTTAAATATTGGTCTTCAACGGTACAACGGCCTTTATTTAGGTATATTTTTAATAATTTTAATATACAAGTGTAACGTAACCTAATAAGTTATTTATTAGTAGGTAATTTATGTAAAATAAATTAATTAAAAAAAAAGACTTTAAATAACAAACTAAAAAATAAAAAAATAATATCACAAAGTAAAACGTACTTTGATTTTGTTAAACAAAAATAATTAACAAAAGATTTTATAATTTTGATGTCGGTGTCAAACTCAATGTCACCACAAAGTGCGGAACGGAAATGTCTTAACGGGAACGGAGTGTGTTAACACTAGTTTCCTGGATTCCCTCTGCCTACCCTGCTACAGAATAAAGCCAAAAAAAACATTTTATTTTACCTACGTAAAACTATGTAAATAGTATATAATATTATATCTAAGACTTGTCACCCTCCATGCGTGTTCTTTCAATTTCGCCGTGTTTAAAAACTTGTATAATAAAATATCTAAAAATATTACATATACATCACAACGTCAAGTAAACAAATCTTCATTTTGATTTCTACGAACTATACCATTTTCTCATTTATCATCCCAACAACGGATATCTTAATTTATAATTTAAATGGGCGACCTTCCCTTATTAGATCATACGAAATATGAAAGAATATTTTATTTACATATAAGATCTAATAAATGCTTATTCTTTTTTACTGGCAAATTGTCCACCAGAGCTAAGAAATTAAAATATTAAATATTTCCTTTTTTTTCACGTCCAATTATTATCGACGACTTCACTGGCAAAGTGTGTGAATTAAATATCTTTATTATATAAGGAAAAGCCACAAAAAATAAAACTGCATTTCTACTTTGCACGAGGCTAGTTATTTTTATTTAATAATCTCATTTAATATTTGGATATGGATTATTTTCTAAATTATAATATAAAATATTAATTTTCTAGGTAAATATTTACAAAAAACCTTGCTATCCGATTATAACATATTATAAAATGGGTAATGATATGTAGGAACAATGTACTAAACATGGTAAGATTTAATATCATTTTGAATTTTAAATTGCAACCTTAGAGTAAAAGTGGTCCAACTTAAAATTTAGATTTTTTTAAACAGTTTTTAGGAGAATTAGAAATTATACGAATTTTGAGTTACACCAATTTCTTTCTAAGTTTACAAGTTTTTTTTATAAATATAAAGTATCATATTCTAGTATGGTTATTTGCATTATAAAAACTTTAGGTAACAACTTCACAACTTAATTTTATTATGAAAAAAATATTTGAGTTAGATTCGAGATTAAGAAAAATTGTGTATAATTACAATTTTTTTTTGTATTTTTGTATAAACTTATCATTGAATATATAAAAAGAAATAAAAAATAATAGACACTAACGATTGTAAATAAATATAGAAGGTAAAATTTTCAACAACAATTTTATTATCCCTGATTTCTTTTCTCAATAAAATAAAAGTTTACATATCATTTTTTTATTATTTATTTATTTATTACACCAGAATGATTAGGCACAAAGAGAAAAAAACACCTTACACCAATGTCTATTTATTTTCAAATTTTGTAATTATTAATATTAATTATGATCAAAATTTCTATTTATTTTACAAATCATAATTTAAGTACATAAATACAAAATTTTAAATTAACAGCGAAGTTAAAGAATACTTTTTTTTGAGCTTCACTTATTATCGGATAAGGCAAGACAAGGCCTTCTGATATTCAATCAAAGAAAATGAAATTAATTCATCTCCTAGAGTAGGGATTGAAGCCACTACCATGATTTACATTCAGGTGCCTGCACCACGGTAATCCCAAAAATTTAAACTTTTATTATAGCAAGACACTGTATCTCACACAGAGCAAAGCCAAAAAGTGGGGAACGGAGTGTCTTAACTCTAGGTGCCCTCTGGCTACTCAGCTGTGTGGGGGATACAGCGTGAAGCTGCAGCAGAGTCAGAAATAAAAATATTAAATATTTCATTTCCTCGAGTGAGAATCGAATCCACAACCTGTCGCGTTTACAGTCACACGCTAGTGCTGCGCCACGACTGGCCTGTATAGTAAAACCTTATAAAAAAAAATCAACAACAATTTATGCAACATGGCTATATAGAATACAGCACTAGCTTATAAATTTAATAAAACTCATATTTCATAAATTAACAAAGTTCCAGGAGTATACTCCACCTAGAGTGTTGCCAGTTACTTAACTAAAATTAGTATTTACATATACTAGTTAGTATATACATACATCTACTGCTGAAATAACGCAAACCTCAAGCTTCAAAACAAAACTTTAACGAAATCTCATTAATGGAACATGCTCATTACACCGTACTATACGGCGACCGTTCCGTTGAGGAAAGAATTCTAAAGGTTCCCGTCGAACAATGGACCTGCATGTTGTGAGGTTTAAGCGTAATTTATAATTTTTATTTTTATGAAAAAAAAATGTTTTTAACTTAGAATATTTATATGAGAATATGCATGTTTGAAAATATTATTCCATGTTACACAGAATAATAATGGAAAATTTTTATAATTTTCTGCATTTATTACAATAATCTATACAATTGACAGCAATTTTATCTAGCAAAATAGAAAAATTAATCAGGTCACCATTAGGTTGTACGGTTGTTCAAGGCTTTGTCTTTATAGCTTATATTTAAATAATGCTGTATATGAAGAAACAAAGAAATTTAATATAAAATTAATCGAAATTGTCATTAATTCAATAATATTTTAAAACAATTATTTATTATATTTTTTATAAATATTTGATATCGCCAAGAAGTTACAGTCAATATGGTCCGATATAATGTTCATAGTCCATTTTAAATTCCACTTTACACCTACAGGCTATCACAGGATGTTCTGAGCTAAATATTAAAATAAGCTTGACACGATTGCAAATGAATATGGCAATTGCAATTTATTGAATTGCATTAAATGTCTTTTTTTTTTTTTTTCGAACTTGAGGTAATTGCTGTTAGCCCTATTGGCCTTTACAGCGACACCGGGTGGGTAGGGAAGAGGGTACTCTGTCCCAGAAGAAATGCAAGCACTACCTGGCTGCTTGAGAGGAGTCGACGACTGTAAGGGCGCCCCCTGCGGGGCAATTAAATGTCTATAATTTTCTTTTTTTTATTAGCTTCACGTTGTATCCCGCATAAAGTATTGTAGATAGAGGAAAACTAGTGTAAAAGACACTCGGTTTCCAGATTTTCGAGACATTGCGTGTTGAGTGACGGAACTCAACGCCGCACTCAATCTTGTTGTTAGAGCGAAGAAATTAAACTTATCATACCCACGATTGAGAATAGAACTCATAACAGTTGCCGTTGCGCCACGAAGACCTCGTACTTAATTTTCTTGAACATCAAAATCATCATTTGCAAAAATCCATTATTTTAAAACTACTACGGAATATTTACAATTACGAAACAAATAAGTTTTGATACACCTTTTATTTCGGGAGAAAATAATGAAAATATAGTTAAAAATTAAAATAAAATTATGTTATATTTTAATTTATTATTGTTTTACCTCATTCAAAATCTTCCTGTGTTTTGAGATATAACAATTTGACCGTCTATAAACATGCTTATTCAATTTTCATGGGACAAAATTAATGGGATTTACAATCTAATTTAAAAGGCCGCGTTTATTATACAAATTTCCTAATTTAATAAAATAATATTTACAAATATTAAGGATAATATATTTAAATAGTAACAAGATTATAGTAATAGATGAAATTATAAGTGATTTAAAGACCACAATGAATTTTAGATAATATCTAATTTCGTTCATTATTAATTCTTATTAAGTACATATCGTGTACAATTTTACGTAAGTTGGTTTTTGTATATATAGTAGTATACAAGGAAGTAAAGAAACCGGTTTTTTTTTGTTATATAAGTAAAAACTTAAAATGAACCATAGAATTATGGTTAATTTTAAGTTGTTTAGAATAATTAAAATATAATTATTTTTTTGTTCGTACTTATATAACAAAAAAAACTGGTTTACTATAACTATAATCATTTAACATAACGTCTCTCCAATTATGCTTTTATTCAAAATACAAATATTAATAACACATTCAATTCACAAAGGAATTTAGTAAGATTATTAAAATATTTCACTAAATAATTTCAACTTTAACCAACTGCGAGGAACTGAAACAATCCACCTATACATTAATAATATACAGTTCACCGAACATTGCATCATTGTAGCAAGAAACTTCTACAGTCAGTAATTACTGAGGGCCCGCGCCGCTACGTTCTAATTTTAAAATCTTTTTTTTTTTTTGAAAAATTCCCTAAGTCGGCACCAAACTGCCAGTTATAAAGGGATATAGGGATGTTAGAATCGATGTTAAAATTAATAAAGAACTGTGGCCCGTCGATGTCGCATTGTCTGCCAAGTCGCATTCCTGACCCCGATATTCGAAGCAGAAATTCTGTAATTTTAAAAAAAGAACGATTATACGATACACACGCTGAAAAATCGAATAGTTTTTATTAGGTTGCATTATAGCAACTGTTTTAATTTTATATCGAAATATTGAAATTCGTAAATTTTCGATATCTTTTATTATTTACGATATCTATAAAATTAATTTCGATAGGATTTACGTACATCGGTTAGAAAAAATACATTAAAACAAATGATTTAGTAAATAAAAATATAGTTAAAATATTATTTTATAAGCAATTAACAATATTAAAACAAAAAAAATAATACAAACCCTAATAATGTTAGAAGCCATACGCTTGAGGAATGCACTCGTGAACAGAGCGGCTTCGTCCCCGCACGACCTCTGAACTGTTCGCTCTGAACACAACAAGTACTCTTGGAAGGAACTGCAAAGAAATTATTTTTCAGACGAGAACTCTTTATAAGCTATCAAAATAGAAAAAATCCTGAGAACTAAATATATTAAGGGGTTTATTTCGCAAACAAAATTTTCATTTGAATTACAGCTTTTATTTCAGCTTCACGCTATATCCCGCAAATAGTAGGATAGAAAAAATTATCGAATGGGAATCGAACCCACAACTGTCGCATCTACTGTCACACGCTTGTACCACTGCGCCACTTCGGCCTCAAATGAACAATAATTACAAAAAGGTTGATAGTATAATTTTAGGAAAAAATGTTTTTAGTGAAAGAATTGCAGTTTTATTCGGCAAGTCGAATTGAGAAAGTACGTGGAACTGCACGCGATGGTTATCAATTGAAGTCCCACTCTGATTGCTTTTAATTAATTAAAAATCTTATTTTTTCCGATTTCTTAGATAAAATGCAGCGTTGTCAAATAAGCAAGTGGAGAGCGAAGTGATTTTTTACACAAAATATAGTATTAAATATAATATTAAATAAAACAATATTATCAAATATAATATGATATAATGAAAAAAAAATCAGCTTGACGTTATATCACGCACACAGCAGGGTAGGCAGAGGGCATCTAGTGTTAAGAAACACCGTTCGCCACTTTTCGCCGAGTTCTGGAGGCATTGCGCGTTAAGTAGCGGAACTCAACGCCGCGCTTTGCCTCGACACCAGAGCAAAGAAATGAAAATATAAATAAATGTATATAAATATTTCATCTACTCGAATGGGGTTCGAACTCATAACCAGTCGATTAGTCGTCGATTACAGCCACACTTTGTGCTAATGCGCCATGACTGGCCTCTATATAATAAACGTGTTAAATCAATTCAAAAATAAAATCAATTATTAAATGATAAAACAATTTTCACTAAGCTAACACGTCACGGCAAAGGTTATTTAATATAGATCAAACGTCAACTGAAACCATAAATCAGTGCGAACTAATTAGCTGCTTAATGTGAACGATCACAGATAATAATAGACCTCGATATACTAAGCTAACATCCATATATTAGGCTTCTTTATATGGTAATTTAAATTAAATTTTGAAGTATTTTAAATATACGTTGATATTTACGTAATTTATAGTATTTTACATTTTAAATATTGATGCCGTTGTAGCGTAGGGGCACAAGCGTGTGACTGTAAAATGAGAGTTGTGGGTTGATATTTTAATTCTTTCGCTCTGGTATCAAGGTAAAAGCGCGGCGTTGAGTTACACCTTTCAGCACGCAATGCCTCGAAAATTCGGCGGTAAGTGGGAAACGGTAACACTAGGTTCCATCAGCCTACCTTATACAGAGTGAAATCGAAAAATAAAAAATAAATATATATTGACAGAGAAATAATGGAAATAAATCATTATTATTATTTTTTTGCATTTTGTAGAGAAGCTCTCAAAAATTACGCCATAAAGGACCTGAAACGTGCCACTATTACAGATGCAAGGCAAGTCAGTTGTGCAAAATCAGCTTTTAATAATTTAAACTACACGAACTTACTGTTTCCTATAAGTACATCAAACAGCTTAAAAATTGTAAATATATTTATGCATTTTTAAACATTTTTAAAGTGTTATTCCACACTTAGGAAAGAAAAATACTTATTTAGAAAACGTATAAAAATTTCGACCAGGTCGGTTTCCAGGAGGCGCGGGTTCGGGTCCCGCTGAGTTCAAATTTTTATACGTTTTCTATATAAGTATATTTATGCATTTGTTTTATTACTTGGTTGAAAGCTTAGTTCTAGTCGTTAGCTTCAAACGAGTTTTGTTTAAATCTAACTTCGAGAGTACATTTCAATTAACTATATAGACAGGACGAACTTTTACTATAAAGCCAATGTCGAAATAATCCAATTTTGTTGTGAAGCGCCACGGAATTGTAATGACGTACTATTGTAAATAGTTGCTAGGTATATAAAAAATGTGAATGTTTCGGTGATTTCTAAAAATATAGATAAAATTCTAATAGTGTATCAAAATGAGCACATGGCTTTGTTTTCAGTATATTGTAAATGATTGTATAAATTGTATTCTATTTTTTTAACATATTTTTAAAGTGTTATTACTCACTTAGGAAAAGTTTTTATAAATTAAGATAATGTATAAAAATTTTAAGGTAGCGGGATTTGAACCCGCGCCTGTTTGGAAACCGTCCAAGCGCTCTGCCCAAGTAAGTCATACGTTCTCATAGTTGGTCAGAGCGCATGGACGGTTCCCAAAGAGGTGCGGGTTCAAATCGCTATCGCGGGTCTGGCTATCCTTTAACTTTAACTTTAACTATCTTTCAGTAGAAACATATGAATATTTTATATTATAAAAAACATGATTAAATATAAAAAAAGGGGGCGGAGCTACAAAAGCTAAAATTTAATTGTTTATTATTACTAGTACAATTACATTACAAGTATTACAAATAAACAAATTCACACTTTTGTTATACCTATTTGTATATACAAAGAAATAAACCACGATCTAATTGCCGTAAATATCAAGTAAAATGGAATACTAAATAATCGAGAATACACAATCTATTCAATTTCAAATAATAATAACCTAACAAATACCACACCTTATTAAAAAAAAGTAATAACATATCCAACTTGATGTTTTCTATTAAAAAAAAACAAATTAAATCAGCTTCACGCTGTATCCCGCACACAGCAGGGTAGGCAGAGGGAACCTAGTGTTAAGACACTTCGTTCCCCACTTTCTGCCGAATTCTGGACGCATTGCGTGTTTAGTGGCGAAACTCAATGCCGTGCATTGCCACGACACCAGAGCGAAAAAATGAAAATATAAATGTAAATAAATATTTCACTTCCTCGAGTGGGGATCGAACCCACAACCTATTCTATTCGATTAAAACATTATTAGGCAGCCATATTAAGCACCTATATTATAAATACTATCTTCGTGTATTAATCGATACCTATCTCAGATTAGGTAGAAACAGCAGCGGTATCTTCCCATAGCTTTGGAACAAAATTAGTATTCTTTAGTATTGCGCTGCAAATGATTTTAGATTCTCTTATTTCGCCGTTCACACGTTTCGCAGCGTTTCACTCGGATTTTTTACAGGAAATAGTATTGTTTTTGTTTATCTTTTCAAAGTGCAACTGCGTGGTCAGCGATGTGCAAGTCCTGCGATGCTGGTTGAATAATTTTAAATATTTTGAATACATTATCTAGATTATTGGGGCCGCTCGTAGCGCATTGGCACAGGCGTGTGACTGTAAGCGCGACTGGTTGTGGGTTCGATTCTCACTAGAGGATATGAAATTTTTAATATTTTAAAAGGAATGTCTTAATACTAGATTCCCAGGATCTATCTGCCTATCTTGCTATGTGTAAGATACAGCGTGAATTTTGAATACATTATCTAGATTATGATAACACTTTATCAAAATATTACATTCTTTCTTTCTCAAATATGTAAAATGTTAAAAGAGTACACAAATTAAAGAAAATTTATTGATATATAACAATAAGAAATATAATGTCTAAATTAATTTTAAGTGAATATACAAAATTTTACATAATAAGAAATTTCATCACAAGAAAATACCTTTTCAAGGGGCCTTGAGACCTAAACTATTAATTTCAGGTTGCTTTCAGTGGCGTTTATCAAACTAGGAACATGAAAAATATTTTAAACATAATCTATTCTCTCAAAAAATATAAGAATACGATAGGCAAATACACTTCGATTATGTTGAACTAAATAATTCAAAACAAAACAGAAACCTGTACCTAAGTATAGTAGAACATATAACTAAACACATAATAATGATTACTGACAATTAAAACGAGAAAAAAATATTGAATATTTAATATATAACTTCATATCATGCAATACCTCCAGAATTCGGTGGAAAGTAGACAACTAAGTGTAAGACACTAGGTTCCCTCTGTCTACTCTGCTGTGTGCGGGATACAGCGTGAAGCTGATTTGATTTTTATATCATAAATTGTTTTGCATTTATAATTTATTATAATATACTAAATATCAAACAGACGCGGCCACGGAAACATCGAACCATAGCCAATATTTGTGTTGGGTAAAATTCAAACAACTTCAATCTGACTAGGTCGATCATAAACAAACAATTTATATTAAATCTTTCAACGCTTATACCAAAATTGCCTATAAGTAAACGAGTTTGTATAAGTAATAATTAATGAGGCAGCCCTTAAAATTGATCGAACATCTTAATGAATTCGACCAATTTTTTTTTAAGCTTCACGCTGTATCCCGCGCACAGCAGGGTACTGTAAAACCGACTGGTTATGGGTTCGATCCCCGCTCGAGGAGATGAAGTATTTACTTAACTTTATATTTCCATTTCTTCGCTCTGGTGTCGAGGCAAAGCGCGGCATTGAGTTCTGCCACTCAACACGCGATGCCTCCATAATTCGGCAGAAAGTGGGGAACGGAGTGTCTCAACACTGGGTTCCCTCTGCCTACCCTACTGTGTACGGGATACAGCGTGAAGCTGATTTATTTATGTTGTACAAATTTTAATGGATGTTTTAATTGCAGACCGCTATATACTAGTATGAGTAATGGAAAATTAAAAATAGTATAAATGTAAGTTCTATTTTACTCATAATTTCGTACTAATATTTGCACTCTCTCCGAAACCGTGAACAAAATTAAGGTTCAATATACATAATTATGTATGTGTAGCTTTTCATTCTAAAACGATATGACAGCGTTATAACATGTAGAATATAATAATAATCAACCTAGTAGTATATCTCGCACGTAGTAGCAGGGTAGGCAGAGGGAATCTAGTGTAAAGACACTCCGTTCTACACTTTTCGCTGAAATATTCAAAGTATTGCGTGTTGAGTGGCGGAACTTAACACCGGGTTTTATGCCTTGGTGCCAGAGCGATTATATGAAAATATTAAATATTTCATTACCTCGAATAAGGATCAAATCTACAACCAGTCGTGACTGGCCCCAAGAATATTCTAGTTATATTCAATTAAGCAACAAAAATATAAATATTAGAATTAATTGGTCAATTTAAATAGTATCAATTCTACTCATAATTTTTGTTTTATTTACTTACATTTACATTTCCATTTCTTCGCTCTGGTTTCGACGCAAAGCGCGGCGTTGAGTTCTGCCACTCAACACGCAATGTCTCTAGAATTTGGCAGAAAAATAATAATAATTCTACTCACCAACAAACTGTCCTCAAATATTTTTCTTGATTCACAGCCACATTGACTTCGTCAGTTTGATATTCTTCCGTCTTCTGGTGATTGCTGAGTGTGGTCAGCGTTACTTCATAGTTCTTACTGCATACTTCGTACTCTGGCCGTACGTTCTTCACGCAATCAGCATGTCTCAGGTACTCATCTTGATACTTCCCTCTTGTGCACAATTCCTGGACAACCTCCGTTATCCCTGAATATATCTTTTTGAACATCGCCTGTTTGTTCTTGTCCATACAAACTTCGGTGTAGTTATCGATACACTTTATGCCAAGTCGCAGTTCGCTGTGAAATTTATAAATTTATTATAACGTCTCAAGTTTGTTGAGAAATTGTTTGCCAATTATGATTAATGATTGGGTAAATTATAAATTAACTTGTACCGTAATTACTGAGAGTATATTAATGTAGAATAATATAATTGAACATATTCACGCTATACAGCTTCACGCTGTATCCCGCACATAGCAGGGTGGGCAGAGGGAACGTAGTGTTAAGACAATCCATTTCCCATTTTTTCAAGCATTGCGTGTTGGGTGGCGGAGCTAAAAGCCGCGCAATGCCTCGAGACCAGAGCGAAGAGATAAAATATAAAATGTTTAATTTCTTCAAGTGAACATCGAACCCACAACCTATCGCTTTTACAATTCCGCAACGGGCCTCACACTATAACAGCATATTATAATTTATACACAACCATCATTATAGTAGACATACTAAATTGACCAAATATGAACTATAGTCGTGATATTTCAGTTAACTGCAAAATGCGACGTTTATGATTTTAAACAATAATTATGTCGACCAAAATTTGAACTAAGAGCCTCATTGGCTATTCAAAGGTCTAATCAAGCGGCGGGTAAAGTTAGTCAGTCGGACAACTCGCGTCAAATTGCTGTTTACCACAAACAAGAACACTAAATTAAGATCGGCTAACTACTACGTGCCATTTCGTTCAAAGTTCCCCCTCCGTGGTGCTAACGTAGTCTTGGTAAAACTTCAACTCAAACTTCCTTGTTCATAAATAAGGTAACGGTAAATTTTTCATGGCAACAAAACATGGAATATAGAGCGTTATCTATAGATAACTTTAAAATTTTCGTTTTATAGAAATAAAACATAAATAAACTATAAGTTGTTCATTTATATTTAGTACCCAAGCTTTTTGTTTAAATCGTATGTTATTTATTTGCTAAAATCTCTTCTTTTATTCAAATTTGTGATTGTTTTAAAAAGGTTTAAGCTTTTTCTATCGTTATACTCACACACAACTTTTATCTAATTCTTCTCTGGTTAACGCAAAAGAGATATCTGATGAGCTGAGCACTGGTAATGACATTGAGCATCGTTGGAGAAGATCTTCTTCCTTGTTACAATTCTCTTTTACAGCACCTGTTGACAAATATAAAATGCTATATACATATATGTTTTATCTTTTCTTACATTTCTTGCAATCTAAATAAGTAGTAAAAATTTATACTGTATCTCGCACACAGCAGGGTAAGCAGAGGGAACCTGTGCTTGGACTTTAGCGTGTGCCTAAGTGTTAAGACACTCTGCTGCCCACTTTCCGCCAATTATTTTCTGGCAGTAGGTACAAATTCACCATCATCGCATTGCACGCTTCTGCCCCTGTGCCACGACGGCCTCTGATTGTCTGATATGTAATGTATTCCTCTCCCTACCAGCACATATAGATCTCTCGCATATAGCAGATATGCGATATGAAAAAAAATAAGTTTGTTGATGTTTAACAAAAATATTTTTTTACTCTAAAAATAGCTAAAATGCGTATCCATAATCGGTTCAAGTATCAGCTTCACGCTTTATATATATACACTTCGTTCCCCACTTTCTGCCGAATTCTGGAGGCATAGCGTGTTAAGTGGCAGAACTCAACGCCGCGCTTTGCCTCGACACCAGAGTGAAGAAGTGGAAATATAAATTTAAGTAAATATTTCATCTCCTCGAGCGGGGATCGAACCCACAACCAGTCGGTTTTACAGTCACACTTTGTGCCGCTGCGCCACGACTGGCCTCTCTAGTAATTACAATAAAAATGGAAAAAAAACAATCAACGTAACGAATATATTTCAGAAAATATTTTCACATAAAACATCGGAATACAGTGAAGGCAATGAAAATCCGTTGCAATTTTAATCGTATTACTGTACAATAAGAACATTATAATTATAGAGAACTAGAAATTAAATTTTAAATTGACATTCCATAATTGAATGAAATGCCTCTCTAGCGCTTCTCTATAATTAGATCTCTCAACCAATAGGAATAATTTTCATTAATTATACATCCTCGCGTTATATTTTTAACACGAAAATATTATACAGTACGAGTAATTTAAAAAAAAAAAATTTCAGTATATGCGCTTGTCTATGCCCATGCAGTAGAATATAAAAAATTAGAGTTCTATTTTCAAAATAACAAAAGGATTTCAAGAGGCTAGCGTAATAAGCATATTTAAATAGTATTCCAATTAGTAATTAACAAAGAGAACAGAACTTACTTTATTATTTCAATTATTAACAAGCTATTGTATTGCATAGCTAACTATGGGATTATAATGAGATGATATTGATCAATGCGACGCTCATCTCCGCTGTGTGATCTCTGTGTTCGAGATCATAATACAGCATCCAGATAATTAAACTACTGATCATCTTGTAATTAGTGGTCAATGATATTATCATTACTGAGGCATATAATCATTAAATATATTATTTCCATTTAACTGTAATTAGTCGTGAATTAACAAAGTAGTTCTATACACGTATTATATATATTGTAACTCATTAAGTGGTCTCATATATATATATATATATATATATATATATATATATATATATATATATATATATATATATATATATATATATATATATATATATATATATATATAAAAACTGACAGCTGACAATTGACATTGACAACTGACAATGCCATTGCCATCCTCTGAATAAACAACTTGACGTTCCGTATTCACACTCTGCCACATATATATAACGCATCCAAATCTAACAATGGTATATTATACAGCAGCTTTTCTCTATATCCCGCACACAGCATGGTAGGCAAAGGGAACCTAGTACTAAGACATTTCATTCCCCATTTTCCGCCGAATTCTGGAGGCATTAGCATGAGCCGAGTTAAGTGGTGGAACTTAAGGCCGCGTCTTTCCTTGACACCAGAGCGAAGAAATGAAAATATTTAATATTTTATTTCCTAGAGTGGAAATTGAACCCACAATCTGTCGCGTTAATGGTCACACGATTGCGCGACGACTGGTTTCTTCATAAAAATCATTTCACCTTTCAATTTGATTCTGTGGTCTAATGGATTAGAATTGTTAATATTGTAAACTACTTTCAAGACGAACAGAAAGATTCTGTTTGATCAATACAAGTTGTTATACGTTTAAAGTATATATTTTAAATTCGATCCAATATATTGAAACGTTTATTAAAATGGTACCATATTTCTGTTTCTTCATTGCTTCTTATTATTTATCTTCTATTATTTCACGCAAGTATTGCAAAAATCGAGAAATGTATTATAAACTATAGTTTATTAAATCGTTTTTGTAGATGTACATTTATGATTATGAAATTATGAATAAATATTAAAAATATACATATTGAATGTTAAACATGAATATTAACAAGCGGTGTTATGTTTCACCACTCAACACGCTATGCTCCCAGACTTCGGAGGGGAGCAGACTGTCTTAGTACTTGGCTCCCTCTGTCTACCCTGCTACATGCGGGATACAGCGTGAACTTAAAAAAAAAGTAAGGATATTTAAAAAAAATGCTCACGATGATGACAAGGCCATATAGATACATACAATATAACTGTAGAATACTCCCGCATAATGTAAAATACTAGATTTTCCTAGAATTTAAAGCAGTAACGATATTCATATTCACAACAAGCATTGCAACGTAAGTTTTAATTACAGTCTGCACAAAGGCGATATCTAAAACGCCTTTAAAAGTAAAGGTGTTTTTGATCTCTATTTTGATCTCTTTTATACCATTAACACTTTCTACATTAACATATTATTTAATCTGCGAGGCTAGTCGTGGCGCAGGGGCACAAAGTGTGATTGTAAAACCGACTGGTTGTGGGTTCGATGGCCACTCGAGGAGATGAAATATTTACTTAAATTTATATTTGTATTTCTTCACTCTGGTGTCGAGTCGCAATGCCTCCAGAATTCGGCAGAAAGTGGGGAACGGAGTGTCTCAACACTAGGATCCCTCTGCCTATCGTGCGGTGTGCGGAATACAGCGTGAAGCTGATTTATTTATTCATTTAATTTTATTTGCGTATTTCGAACATTTTCTTGTTGTATCGAATAATTGTTTTAATGTTTTTTTTCAGATTTGTACTGAGAACATTTTTTGTTCCAAGCAAAAAATGTTTAAGATTAAACAAGATAAATCAATGCTTTGCATTCCATTAGCAATAATTCAAAACTAATGATCATTAAAAAATGGTTACTTAATAAATAAAACATATTATTATATAAAAGAAGTGGAATTTATATGAAATATATTTAAATTCGTTGCGTATTAATTAACATTCAAATAGACTACTAGATACCAACCGTGTACGTTTCACAAGGCCGATTTAAAAAAAACTGTCATAATATGTTATACATATATGTAATGTAATTACAGAGAATATTATAAGACGCAATTGTCCATATCTAAATATATTTATAGGTGGACAGGTGTTACACATAGTCTTTAAACAAGATATATATTTTTTAATTTTAGCTTCACGCCGTATTCCACGCATGGCGGAGTACTCAGTGGGAAATAAGGAACCTAGTGGTAAGACACTCTGTTCCCGTTAAGATACTTCCCTTCCTCGACGCCAGAGTGAATAGTTTTCTCGAATAGGAATCGAATCACAACAATCTTTCACATTAACAGTCACATGTGACTGTTTTTGCCTTTGCGCCACGATAGCCTCTAATTTAAGGTATAGTGTGTTTTACTTTTAATAAGATACGAAAAATTAAGCATGCCTCTATATATGCATGGTTGTTTTCTGTCTGTTATCTGGCCACACATGCCGCTTACGGTAACGTCACACGGTCTCTTGTTTCGCGTGATGCGTATGCGCAGTTAAATATTTGCTTATGAATACATGGAAATATTCATAGATAATAATAGCTTGAGTTGAAATATAATTTAAACATGATATTTTTGTGGCGAATAATTGTTGAATTATATTGATTTACAAATTTTATAAATTAAATGACAACTAAGACCGTAATATCAGTAATTTTGTAAGGCACTAGGACTGTAACTTTTTAAATAACACAAAAAATATACATTTTTATAATTGAAGCCAATCGTGGCGCAAGGCCACTGGTTGTGGGTTCGATCCCCACTCGAGGAGATGAAATATTTGTTTACAATTATATTTCCATTTCTTCGCTCTGGTATCAAGGCAAAGTGCGGCGTTGAGTTCTGCCACTCAACACGCAATGGCTCCAGAATTCGGCAGAAAGTGGGAAACGGAGTGTCTTAACTCTAGGTTCCCTACCCTGCTGTGTGCGTGATACAGCGTGAAGCTGATATTATATTATTATAATCGAATTCGAATATTACCACTATAAAGACTGACGTAACACATGTTAGTATAATAAACTTTGTACGTATAAAATTACAAACAGTTGACATTCTTTCTGTGAACAGCTGCATATTCCAAAAATAAAATAACTCCATTCCTGTCATATCCTTTCACTAATATCATGGCATTGGCCTCGAATCTTCGATGTGTCCTGCTAAACCTGTTTATTTATAACAGTGCCGTTCTCGACGCGAGCGCCATACATTCCGAAGACATGGTGGGGAGCCAAGCCCACCACGGAGCCACGTCTCATTGGCTCAAAAATATCGTACGATATTTTTAGTAGTGTGCACGTTGTGTTTACACTACCACGTCACACTACCACAGTGTTATTGGAGACCAATTTAAGATGCTTCAATCAACAAAATTAGTTGACGTAGAACATGCTATAAGCATTGAATGATTAAATTGATTCATCTAATGGATGCCGTAGAAAAGTAGCTTCTGACGTCTAGGTAATATTCCATTCGTTTTATGTTTAATTCCTATTGTCGATAAGATTTGTTGTTTTTCTTCACTGTACAATAGGTTCAACTTGTGGTTTTTCTACATTTTTATCCAACTTTTAATGGTCATTTTTAAATGGTTGTTCACTAATTAAATTTATTCGATAAATCTAGTACAAATAGTGGTATAATACTCTTAAAAGTGCTTTTTAGCTATACATACATATATTTTTTTAGGAAAAAAAGAATCCCTTATAAGACCACTTTGCCGCCTTTATTTCAGGAACTTTTGGAGATATCGAGTTGAAATTCAAGCCATATACTCAAATGTACGGCCCCATGATTTTCTTAATAAAAATAATATTTTTACATTGACATAAAAAAAGATATGGCCGTTTATATAGCTAAAATCGCGTAATTCGACACTATGAAGGGAATCAAAATTCATAATGGCAGCTAGCATCTACTGGTAGTACTAGTTCAGGAAAAATTTGAAAACTATACATTTTTGGTTAAATCCTAAAAAATAATAGTCTTTAGGGGGCCAAAATGTTGGTATCAAAGCCGCTAGTTATCGTGGGGTATCACATCAAAGGGCTCAGGCTAATCGAATATAACCCGAATTTCAGAACAAAGCTCGAGTGAATTTTTATGGAACCCTCGGTGGGCGAGCCCACTCGCGCTTGTCCGGCTTAAACTTTTGAGTTAATATCTGAAAATATATTTTTTAAATTGATTCTCAAAAATAGACTTAACAATTTTCTCACAATTGGCCCTAAAATATGATAAAATGCCATAAAATAATTGGAAACGTTGTAAATTATAATCATCTAATTTATTATACACACCGTTTCATAACCTACCTAGTATCGTATGCCGGAGTACGGATAATTACCACGTAATCGCACCCGGATCGTTTCCTTATTATAAATTTCAACACACTAGAATGAGACCAGTGTATTATGATTAAAATCTTTAAATAATTTCGCATAGGCAACTTCACGCTTTATCCTGCATATATCAGGGTAGAAAGAGGGAACCTAGTGTTACCGTAAGTTAACACTCTAATGTTAAATACTTATTTAGAAAACGTATAAAAATTTGAACTCGAACCTCCAGGAGGCGCGGGTTCGAGTCCCGCTGCGTTAAATTTTTTATACGTTTTCTAAATAAGTATTTTTCTTTCCTAAGTGTGGATTAACACTTCAAAAATGTTTAATACACTCTAATGTTATTTCCTAAGTGTGGAATAGCACTTTAAAAATGTTAAAAATATTTAATAAATAGCATTCTTTCTTGCCAGACGATAATTCTTAGTAATTGTCTTTGGGTAGCGGAAATTTGTAAAAATCTTCGTACAGATATGCTAACAACATTGATCTAAGTATATGGTTTGAATTTCAACTCGATATCTCCAAGCGTTCCTAAGATAAAGGTTCTTGACAGACAGACGGTGATATCTATCGAGGAAGGCTGTATACTGTATAATATGACGTAAATCGTTTCGAAATAATCTATTATACTTGAGATAAGAGTTACCTTAAAAAAAACTCTTATTCTGCATTAGATCACAGGGGTGAAACCGCGGGTAAGAAGACCAGATGTTGATAAAGCAAACATATTGATACTCTACGGTAAAGTATACTTTATTAGGATTTGCTAGTTTTACTTTCCTACCGTAGTAGTCTAAACTATTCTCAAAAAAAAAAATCATTACCAAACCTTCTTTAAATCGATATTTAAATATGGGTTGTTATTTTCACATATTAATATTATTATACAATAGTTTTGTTTTTGTTTCATTTCTTTCATGATGATATCAGCGAAATTTTTATATCTTATCATATACTTATATTTATTTAACCTACCTAAGCTGTCAAGTAACCTTCGTGTGAAGCCACATACCAATGTCATCATGGCATAGTTGAAACACGTTTGACTGTATGTAAAACGATAAATGGTTATGAGTTCAAAGATCACTTATGGAAATGGAGTACAAATTAATAGTTAGATATATGTCGTGGCGTAAAGGAACAAGGATATGCATGTAACGCGATGGTTATGGGTTCTATTCTTAGTCTGGGAAAAGAATTATATTACTTTTTAATATTGGGGAGTTGTACTTACTGATGTCACAAACTACCCTAAAATTTTTGTATGGCTCGCAAAAAAAAACTTAGAAATTACTTCTCACCTCGTTTTCAATTAAATATATTTCTCATCAGCTTCACGCTGTATCCCGTACACAGCAGGGTAGGCAGAGGGAACCTAGTGTTAAGACACTCCGTTCCCCACTTTCTGCCGAATTCTATTCTGCCGGTTGTGGGTTCGATCCCCACTCCAGGAGATGAAATATTTACTTAAATTTATATTTCCATTTCTTCGCTGTGGTGTCGAGGCTAAGCGCGGCGCTGAGTTCTGCCACTCAACACGCAATGCCTCCAGAATTCGGCAGAAAGTGGGGAACGGAGTGTCTTAACACTAGGTTCCCTCTGCCTACTCTGCTGTATGCGGGATACAGCGTGAAGCTGATAAGATAAGATAAAATATATTTAGAGTGGTAAAACAATTTTAATATTCACTATAAATTTCAAGGTAAGCTACCACATACTAAGAAAGAAAACAACACACAACAATACTGTGGACCTTGAGAAACAGACTACAGTAAGAGCAAGAAGATTAAAACCTGCACTCGCTTACATAAAAGCTTGTTTGTTCAACATTGAAAATTACAGTTGAATAAGCTATATCAACTTTTACTTATACAACCAGGGAATTTCTACCTAGTAAATTGTATAACAATAATTTTTAACAAAATAAAAAACCGGAGCCCGGCACGGGGTGTGACTGCAAAACCGACTGGTTGTGAGTTCGATCCCCACTCGAGGAGATGAAATATTTACTTAAATTTATATTTCCATTTCTTCGCTCTGGTGTCGAGGTTAAGCGCGGCGTTGAGTTCTGCCACTCAACACGCAATGCCTCCAGAATTCGGCAGAAAGTGAGGAACGGAGTGTCTTAACACTAGGTTCCCTCTGCCTACCCTGCTGAGTGCGGGATACAGCGTGAAGCTAAAAAAAAAATAAAAAACCGGTTTCAATTACTTTTCAGTTTAAAAAGTAAAAAAAATATAATAATAAAGTAAAATAACAAAAACATATAAGTATTTTATAATTTTGAAACTTCAAACTTAATTAAGTAAGTATTACTTTAAACCGACTTCTGTAAGGAAAAGAGGTTATCAATTCGACTGTTTTTTTTTTTCTTACCTCAGAACCTTTGATTTTTAACGAGATTTCTGACAAAGATATCTGATGAGAAAATCACATAAGTCTTTAATTTGTATTAGGTAGGTATGTGCGCGACAAATGGACGAATAACTCAATATCACGATTCCGATGATTATTTTTTTGTTTAAAAGGATACACTTCAAGGATAGTTTGGTGAAGGTTTGGTTAGGTTCTGATAATGAGATCGGGTTGAAATTGAACAAGTTTGTTTTTTTTTTCGTGAAAAATATCGGTAATAGTTATAAGAAAAAAAAATGTTAAAATTGGTGTCAGAAGTGAGATTCCTTAACATTGCATTTCTTTTCAACGAATTTCAAAAAAGAGGATGTTCTCATTTATAACCAACTTCAAAAAAATGGAGATTCCCAATTCACCCGAATATTTTTTATGTATGTTCTTGTCAATATGCCAAAATGTTAGTATGCACAATAATACCTAATTAAGTTTGAAGTTTTACATAGAACAACCACTAACTTGAGAAGCATCCTTTAATGGTCTTGAAATCGTAAAATAAATTATTTTTTTACAACAAAAAAACCGACTTCAAAGAACGATCTAAAAAGTTAAAATTAATTTTACATAGAGTAATACGTACTTTGATTTTGTTAAAGAAAAATGATTAAAAAAAGATTTTATAATTTTGAAGTCGGTGTCAAGCTAATGCTACAACAACCTTAGGTACTATATCGAATTACTAAGCCTGTTTTTTTACTGGACCACAAGCTTACAAAAATACAGTCGAATTGATAACCTCCTCTTTTTAATGAAGTCGGTTAAAAATAAAATCATATAATATACCCATTTTATACGTTTTTTCATTATATTACAATAATATTAAAAGTAATTGAAATAATAATATAAAAACTGTCGTTAAAATGATAAGTTCTCCCACACAGACCCCACGCGTCCTGACTAATAAATAATTCTAGAATATAATGAAAATGTTATCAAATAAACAGCAGCTAAACCTTTACATACATTTATTTATCTATGCTTTATATTACAAAACTGAAATGTTTGTTTCTCTCTCATGAACTACTCTGGTTCAAATTGTTCAAATATTAGTTAAGAAATATTTTTTATGTTAAATAGTAGGTACATTTATAAGGGTATTTTTACATTATAGTTATTATATTTACATCTCGTTAAACGTTTTGAACAAAAACGTTAACTATACACAGGAATAGTATTAGATTCCATTTCTACGCAAGCGGACCTACAGACTAAAAAGCTAGTATAATATCATATAACACTAAGTTCTAAGAATGTATTTAGCGTATTTCTTTCAAAGGGTTTTTTTGCATCGTTTGAAACAATAAATATTTTATTTTCATTTAAACTTGTAAATTGTAAAAATCGTTTTTTATTAAATTAGATATAATCAGCTTCACGCTGTATCCCGCGCACAGCAGGGTAGGCAGAGGGAACCTAGTGTTAAGACACTCCGTTCCCCACTTTCCTCCGAGTTCTGGAGGCTTTGCGTGTTGATTGGCGAAACTTTGCCTTGATACCAGAGCGAAGAAATGAAAATATAAATGTAAATAAATATTATATTTTCTCGGGTGGGGATCGATCCCACGATTAGTCGATTTTACAGTCACACTTTGTGCCCTTGCGCCACGACTGGCCTCATAAATTACATATATTAGTATATATACTTTAAAGGAATTGTTTAAACTTGGTTTTATTTCAACTGTCTAAGTTCAGAGTTGCCTAACACGTTGCTAATTGAGTCTCCTTCCCTTTGTCTCATTGTAGACCTAGCCATTACAGTTAATTACTAAAAGTTTTGTGTCGTTTAGGAAACAATTTTTAACAATTTTTAAAATCTTAGGCAAGTAGAAAAGAAATGGTTCTTCTAAGAAATAAAAATACTATTGTAATAATAATAATAATAATAATAATACCCGCAGGGCAGCTTGTGGCGAGCTGTTGGGGAGTGGCGACCCCACGGACCTGAGTCCTCCGGAGGGGAATTGTAATCTATCCCCCGCCTCTGGCTTGCCTTTATTGGCCGGCAGAGTGGAGCGCAAGAGCTATGTGCTCGAAAGGGTGGAAGTGCTCAATCTGCGTAATAGCGGGGAAACCCGCTCACGAGCTCCTCGTGATGGTGAAACCGGTGCACACCTCTCTACACCCTTAGCCGACCACGCCGATGTTGCGCCCAAGGCACTACGCCGCTTTGTGGGGGCCCATCTAGTGGGAGGCGAGTCACCGTCCGCCAACCATTCAATTTGAGACTATTGTAAAGGCGGACGTCCGTTAGTCTCACTCAATAGCCCAGTAGCAGTCCATCCAAATTCCATTCCATAGTCCTAGTTTAGATTTCCACATTTTCCATAGTTCCTACGCATTAACCGGCGACCATCTCTGGGCAATTACCTGTGGTTACCCAGAGATGGATCCCGGCTGTTGCATCACAGTAAAACATTTTTATATTCTCTAAGGGGCCTCTACGTGTTGGACCTGTGTCCCCACGCAAGCCTTCCAAAGGACCGGGTTCTTTTGAACCCGTGAATTCTAAACGAGAAACATAATAATAATACTCTTTATTGTACACCCATAAAGAAAATAACAATAAAATATGTAACAGAAAAAAAACGGAAATGTACAAGAGGCGACCTTATCGCTAAAACAGCGATCTCTTCCAGGCAACCTTAAGGCATAGGATATAAGGGGAGGAAAATGGTTGGGGTGTAAACAATAATTATAATAAATGTGTAAAGCAAACAGCATAAATGTATTAAATATATCTAAAATACCTAACTAGACATACACATATTATACATATATACTTACATACATACATACATGCATATATAGATACATACATAAATACATACATACAATACATACAGACATACATAAATACATAAATATATGATACATATTTTACAAGTAAATGTGGCAATACAAGAAGGCAGTTTAGAGGGAATGGAAGTGTAGCTTTAAGAGTCGCTTAAAAATTATTAAAGATTTTGCCCGTCTGATATTCAGAGGTAAGGCATTCCATAGTCGGGAGGATGTGACAGTAAAAGAATTGCTGAGGAAGGAAGAAGAGTGTGAAGGAATTGTTAAAGTTAAATTTTGTTCAGAGCGAAGATGTCGGGAATGAGAGTGACCCAAAAAATGGAAGCGCTCTTTTAAATATGGTGGTGTTAAAGGATCAAATAGTACACAGTAAAGAAGATGGAGAATATGAGTATTCCTGCGAAGACGGATTGGGAGCCACTTGAGCTTTTTCCGGAAGTCAGAGACATGGTCGTACTTTTTTAATCCAAAGATAAACCGAATAGCAAGATTTTGTAATCGCTCAAGTTTGTTTAATTGCTCCTCTTTTAAATCAAGATAACAAGAGTCAGCATAATCAAGAATTGGTAAAAGTAGAGATTGTGCTAACACAATTTTTGTTGGAATAGGAAGAAAATTACGTAGCCTGAAAAGATATCCTACTGATGCAAACATCTTTCTGCTCACCTCGCTCACCTGCGGATCCCAGGACATATTGTGATCGATGATGATACCAAGATTTTTGACTGATTTACTATACGGTATAATTTGGCCGTCTATAATTATATCAGGCAAAGTGGATATGCTAATTTTAGATATAAGCTTTGGACTTCCAACAACAATAGCTTGAGACTTGCTAGGATTTAATTGTACTCCAAAGCACGTACTCCATGCAGATATTTGCATTAGGTTATTGTTTATAGTATTAATAGCAATTGGTAGCTCAGAAATTTT
Organism: Heliconius himera; assembly: GCA_021202915.1. NCBI lineage: Eukaryota > Metazoa > Arthropoda > Insecta > Lepidoptera > Nymphalidae > Heliconius > Heliconius himera. Next base: position 315,130 of record JAJHJA010000464.1, on the reverse strand, counting down.
GGACTTACAATAAATTTGAAGATCATCTGCGTATAGGTGGTAGAGAGAAGTGATATGTTGGGAAATATTATTAATAAAAAGTGAAAACAACAGAGGAGACAACACGCCACCCTGCGGGACGCCAGCATTGACTGAGGACCAGTCCGAATACGAATCATAAATTCGTATTCGTTGACGGCGGCCATGCAGGTAATTATGAAACCAGTCGATTACATTAGGAGATATGTTAAGAGAAGCTAAAATGGCAAGCATTATGTCAAAATCTACGGTGCCAAAAGCATTACTAAAATCTAGTAACACTAATACCGTGACCTGTTGAATGTCCATACCCATACGGATATCATCGGTTATTTTTACAAGTGATGTAATTGTGCTATGACCAGGACGGAAACCGGATTGCAAAGGATTTAGAAGGTTATTTTTAGAAAGGAAATATGTGAGTTGACTTTGCACCAGGCGTTCTAGGACTTTGGATAAGAAAGGAAGTATAGAAATTGGACGGTAATCGTTATCACAGGTGGGATTGTTCTTTTTAGGTAAGGGAATGATTTGAGCTTCCTTCCATGCTGAAGGGAATTCACAGGAATCAATGGAAAAATTAAATATTGTAATGTCGGCGGAAAGTGAGGAACCTGTCATAACGCTAGGTCCTCAGGTTCCCTTTGTCTATCCTGCTATGTGCGGGATACAGCGTGAATCTAAAAAATATATAATTTCCAATCATCAATATATTCATTGTAATTAAAAGTTAACTTTGTGTTATAATAAGATCATAAAAAAATCTTAATAATTACTTATCTTAATAATATACGTAGTTAATTAAACCAATTCAAAAAATAAATACAATATACTTATATTCTCCTTAGAATAAAATAACAATTTAAATTTGATTCGCCCAGTATCACATTTGCACGATTATTTATTTATATAATCTTTCAAATATTACATTATGTTGCACAGAGGCACAAGCGTGTGACTGTAAACGCGACAGGTGGTGGGTTCGATTCCCACTCGAAGAAATGAAATATTTAATATTTTCATTTCTTCGTTCTGATGTCGAGGCAAAGCCCGGCGTTGAAATCAGCCACTCAACCCGACAGAATTCGGCGTAAAGTGAGAAGTGGAGTGTATTACACTGTTCTCCCACTGCCTTACCTGCTACATGCGGGATACAGCGTGAAGGTAATAAAAAAAAATAGATTTAGTCTAACAATCCCAGCTCATAAGGCTTGAACATCAAACAAACATTTGACCAGCTCGGCAAATCCTTTATTCCCATAAAAGATATCTTTTTCCCTAGTGAATCAGGGCTGGAACCCATCAAGTTAGTAGGATCGCGAACCAAATCGGCTATTTCACTGATGTCTCCACGCGCACTCTGGGTCATTTGTCATCGCAGCCGGATGGGATGACTTTTTGTACGGACCGCTGACTTTATCGAAATTTTCTAAGGAATCACGCTTTATTATTACCTATAGTTTGCGTTGTGTGCTTTATTCTATTTTATTAGTTTTACGCTATATCACGCACATAGCGGGGTAGGCTGAGGGAACTTGGGAAAATAGTGTTAAGACACTCTGTTCCCATTAACACGCTTCAGTTCCACGCTTTAAACCAAGTTCTGGAAATACTTATTTAGAAAACGTATAACAATTTGAACGTAGCGGGACTTGAACCCGCGCCTCCTGGAAACCGACCAGGCGCTCTGACCACTAAGCCATACGTTCTCATCGAGCATCTCTGTAGGGAGATTTTTACAAATTTCCGCTACCCAAAGATAATTACTAAGAATTATCGTCTGGCAAGAGAGAATGCTATTCACAACTAATATTTAGAACAAGTTAAAATAATGTCATACTTTACAAACACAAATTATTTTGCATACGGTACATAAATAAACATTTTTGGAGCAATTTATTAGTGCGACGCATTAGTGGTTTAATGAACGGATAGAATTGTGTTTACGATAATAGATTACCATTAAACTATACCAATATAAGTTGGAAGGGTGGAATATTTAAAGTGATCGTTTGTGGCCTATAAATTAGGATGAAACTATAATTTTGAACCACCTGCAAATTTTGCGGCTTACGCGATGTGGAATTTTCGATATAATTTTTGGATCGTCAGCGTTTGTGATTTTCTAGTTTTTGTGTATATATATTTAATTTTTGATTTTTATATTCATTATACTAAGTAATAAATTATTTTTTAACAAAAAAAAACTGAATAAACAAAGAATTAAAAAGTAAAAAATATTTTTACGTTAACCGTCATTTGATTTTGTTAAACAAATATAATTATAAAAATATTTTGTAATTATGATGATATATTCTCATAGATACCATTATCAGAAATAGATTTAAACAAAATGGGAAGCGCCAGCTTTCAAATAAAAAAAAATTAAAATCGGTTCAGTCAAAAGTTCTGAGATAACAAACATAAAAAAAATATAGTCAAATTGGTAACCTCCTTTTCTTACAGAAGTTAGTTAAAAAGAATATAATTCCCGACGTAACATATTATGCAGAAAAATTGCATTCAATTTCAATTCAATTCAATGTTTTTTCTGTTTTAATCAATAAATTAAAATTTGGTATGATTTAACAAGCAAACCAACTAGGACGATGATTAAATTTAAACGATTTTAATGATTGATAGCACATAACCTCGGATCCGGTGACGGAACATAAAAAACAATGTTCACAAAATTATCTTTAATTTTTAACACGCTTTTAGTATAAGTTATAACTTATAACTAAGTAACTATGTAAGAAAATGTAAGACCAGAATTTGACCCATTTATATTAATTGTACCATTATGAAACTTGGAAGTTATGTGCCATCACCAAGCTAGTCTGATGATGGAGCCAGAACCTGAACAGTGGAACTCTTCAAGGAAACCACTTGGGTCATGTAATTTACAGCTCCGAGCACATTATATAGAACTTCTAACCGTTTGTGTTTAAGCGTGTTTTTTAGTTTTTTTTAACCATATATATTTTATATATCTCTTTAAATTATATTTACTTTGTAAAGTTAACATCGCAAAAATAAAATCAACAGTTTATCATGTTATATCCGAAACTGATAAGATTCAAAGATTATGTCAAAAGGGAAGCGATACAAATAACGCGTATTCGTTATTACACTTGTCAATATTGGTTTAATACCCATAGGTATAAAAGACTCATACATGAGTGGGGAACTGTGTGTTTTCTGTCTATTTAAATGGTTTTTAGAGGAAGTTAAAAAAATGTCATATTTTATATTCGCCCTCGTGGCATAGTAGTGCAGTGCTGTAGGCACACTTGATGCCTGAGGATTCAATTTCAATTTAGAGACATGTTAAAAATATATCCTACTATTTCCAGTCGTGGCGCAGCGGCACGAGGTGTGACTGCAAAACCGACTGGTTGTGGGTTCGATCCCCACTCAAGGAGATGAAATATTTAATTAAATTTATATTTCCATTTCTTCGCTCTGGTGTCGAGGCTAAGTGCGGCGTTGAGTTCTGCCACTCAATACGCAATGCCTCCAGAATTCGACAGAAAATGAGGAACGGAGTGTCTTAATACTAGGTTCCCTCTGCCTAACCTGCTGCGGGATACAGCGTGAAGCTGATTTATTTTACTATTTCCTATTTGGTCGGATGAGCGTTAGATACCGCCAAATTACAAACAATTGCTACAAAATAACAAAAAGTAGACGCGATTTAACATGAATTCTATCAATCCAGCCCGCAGAAAGCATGGAACGGATGAAAATAAAAAAAAATAACAATTAATACTTAAACTTATATTTATATTTAGCAACACTCCAACCTTGTGTTGTTTGCTAAATATAAATAAAAGTATATTTTAAATATACATTTTTTATTTTATAAATTCCTATTAAACCCAAGCTTTAATTTAATAAAGCTGCATTGAGTTAATTAATGCATAGTTTTAAACATTTCATTTCATCAACGATCGCCGCTCAAAGTACCTGATAAATATTTTATGCAAGTCAATTATATTACAATTACTGGTAAGTACTTTTTTTGCTTCGTACTTTATTCCGTATAGCAGAATAGACTTCCTATTCCTATCGATGTCGAACATTGCAAGTTGAGTGGCGAAACTCAACGCCGCGCTTAGTCTTAACACAGCGGAGAATTTAATTTGTATCAAATTACTCCCTTAAGTAGTAATTCAATCCACAAACCACCGCATTGCCTGTAAATGCTTATTTTTTTCCAGCTTCCCGCTGCTTCCCGCAGGGCAGCATGGTAGGCAAAGGGAACCTAGAACCTAAAACACTTCGTTCCCCAATTTCCGCCGAACTTAGGAGGCATGCAACATTTAATCGTGTTGAATGGCGGAAACGAAAATTTTCATTTCCTTGCATGGGAATAGAACCCACAAGCCGCCGTCATCATTCATCACATTTCATTTCCTCGAGTGGGGATTGAACCCACAACCAATGGGTTTTACAGTCGCACTTTATGCCCCTGCGCCACGACTGGCTTCTATATGTTTATAAGTATAATTTGTAGGTTTATAACTAGGCTTTATTCTAAATCCATAGTAAATGTGCAGATTTGTCGTAATATAAACATTACGTTTCTGCTTAAACCAAACGGCTCACATATAATTTATATAAATAATAAAAATCCTATAATCGTACGTACAAACAGCAAACAGTCGTTTATTTTAGTGAATTGTAAATAGCATTATTTTTTTTTGTATTTATTTTTTGTTAGAATTAAGAATATTAATAAGGATATTTGGATCGAAAAAATATAAATATCAAAAGTAATTTTAAAAAATTAAACCGAGAACCTGTAAACTGCTTTAGGTATTGATATTATATATTCCCCCTACATATATCCCATTGCCATTCATTTCCTCGCTCTGGTAGAGACAAAAGGCGGCGTTAAGATCCGCCACTCAATATGCAATGCCTTAAGAATTCTGCGGAAAGTGGGGATATCACACGGAATATAATACAATTAATAGGTAACAGAGAGTCCTTACACTAGGTTCCCATTACCTTACACAGGATTCCCTCTTCCTGCCCTGCTATATGTGGGATACAGCTTGAAGGTAATAAAAAAATCTGGTTTAACAAAAACGTCTATGAGAAAAGTGAAAGCCATTATTGAAGCGTTAAAATATGTATGTGTTCCAAATCATAGTACTTTAAATGTAGGTGAATGTAAACAAACGGCCGTTTTAATAATTTCTATATATACGACCACGTGGCGCAGTAGAAAAAGTAAGCTATATTTATAAGATCCTATCACATACGGTACAGAATTAAACAGACCGATATTTTTAACATTTATGGACGTATGGCTAAGTGGTCAGAGCGCCTGGTCAGATCCAGGAGGCGCTGGTTCGAGTCCCGCTACGTTCAATTATTTATACGTTTTCTAAATAAATAAATACACCCAAAGCCATACATTTTTTGCACTTATCAAAGTAGCAGATAACAATAAAAATACACTTACAGATAATAATTTAAAAGCTTCAAAAAAGATACGGAGCGTATGTGTTTAGTTTAAAAAAAAAAGGAGAAAAACAAAAACAAAGATTTGTCAATACGCAAGAAACATTAAATCTAATAAACACCTTCATAGATAGAATAGCCGCTGTCGTCGTTGGTCATTCCTCAGTCTGACAGTTGAGTACAAGTAAACATAGCAAAATAGAATACGTGGGCGTTTGGACCGCAGCCCAAAAACACAACGATATAAACTTTATAAAAAATAGAATAGTAAAAAACATTCTGCAATTGCAATGGATATTTAGAATAAATGTGAAAAAAGTCATTTATATTTACGCAAGTTGTTTATGATCTATTAACAACTTTTTCACGTGTTTAAAAATTATATTTATAACCAGCGCCACGTTCGCGGCTTCGCCCGCTTGAATTCCACAATGATTTATTCACTAATCTGAATTACTTCCGTGTTCTAATAACGTTGTATTATCATTTTAAAGTGTCAATTTTATCAATTAAAATACTCTAATTGGATATAGTTTTTGTATTTATGAACCAATTGTAATAGAATAAATAGTAAATATTAAAGAATTTTATGTTATATTTTTATAATATGAAAATTAAGTAATATACATATTCTATTTAGTTTTTATTTTATTTTATACATTATATATATGAACAATTTTTATTCCTATATTCATAGTTGCTTCAAAATATTATTAATATTCAAATTATTATATTATCCATTAATTTAGTAATCTAGTATACCGCTAAATAATTATACAATATTTTTTTATGGTACACTCGATTACTAAATACAACGGATTATATAACAAGCCAATAAAATTAAACAATGAAGCAACTAAATACATATGTAGTAGGCGACATGGTAAGCCCGTAAAAAAATAAAAAAAAAAACAACTAAAATTCTACATAACTAAATAATAATGAATTAATTTCAATGTCAGTTTTTATTTCGTATGAATTTAGAAACAATCATAATTAAAAAATTTGTTTTATTAAATTATCTAAGTTCATTTTAACTGCCTTTATTTAATTTAAGACTTATTGTATTCATAACATATAGTTTTAATTAAAACAAATGAAATATATTTTTCTAATAAGTAACATTAAAAACATGATCAAATAAAATATATCTGAATTCTTATAGGTATGTTAAAAAACAGGTTAGTGAGCTGATAATTAATAATTCATGTGCAAATGGCATTCTACTTCAAGTCAATGCCATTATAGTTATAAGCATTAGTAAGTATGTAATATAAATTTATTACACTTATTGAAGTCACGATTACGTTATCTTATCTATATGGTTTTTTGAAATATATTGTTAAAAGATGAAGAACGAAATTATTAAAATTAAAAATATTTATATTTTTTTTAAAACAGTGAGTACAATGTTAAGCATTTTCATTTTTAATATGATACTTTTTATATGGAATATAAAATCTACAGAATATATCTGTAATCTTAAAGCAATCTACTAATTGAATTTAAATAGAAAAAATGTCACATGCATAAGTTTTGATAAAAAAAATACACACAATTCTAATTAACAACCAAATAAAACTACTTGGACGGTTTGAATATTTCGAAAAGTTCAATTTTTTATACTTTTTTCTAAAAAATGTTTAGTAAACTAAAATTCATTGCTATTTAGATAAAGTGTTGAACTTACCAGCGGTACTAATTACTAGTATTAGAGAGAAACAAAAACTAAAAACTTTTTCTTTATACATTGTCACTTATCAACTTGAAGAATACACAAAAAATAACATCAAAACAAATATATTGTATCACTGTTTATAACTTGAATTATTAACAATACAATGACTTTTATCCAAAATAGTTTTTCATTTAAAATAACACTACGTATTTAAATACGTAACTTTGCGACACACACGGACAACATATCCCTCTAAATTCAGAACTTCAACTACCGGTAAAAGGATGAATGATAAATGTTAGCCCGCGAAAACAGACTCAAAGTAAAGTATGAATGACCTCCAATGGATTTGCTAAAGGCGCGTTCATTTTAATTCTGTATATACTAATAAATTAGTCTCTACTAAATTTACTGATTACAAATATGCTCTTCAATTTTATATTTCTGTTTTAAAATCTTACTTATCGCAAAATATTTCCGAAATATCTGCAAAATATGATTTTTTGTATTTTGTTTTATGTTAGCTGTGACTTTAGGTAGGTCTGTCCTGTGTGCGAAAGATGACATTGGGACTAAAACGTAAACATAACCTAGGTTTTTTAAAATATAAAATATTCTATAAAACTATATTAAGATATGTAATTTAAGGAATATAAATTAGAAAAACATTATATAAGGCCATTTTTCAATATGAACGTAACCAACGTCTTAAGAAATGTTATTAAAACTCGTTCTGCGAATATTTTATTTCAAAGATGGAAAGGTTCAGAAAATAAATTAGTTACGTACGATCCATTTTTAGCAAAACCTCAAAAAACTAAGGATACTTATCTAGAAGTAATAAAAATGTTTGAGGATCGAGACACCAGACGCCGTGGTCACGTAGAATTTATTTATGCTGCATTAGGCCGAATGTCAGAGTTTGGAGTTCAAAAGGATTTAGAAGTATATAAAGCTTTGATAGAAGTACTGCCAAAGGGAAAGTTTATTCCTACTAACATTTTTCAAGCCGAATTTTTGCATTATCCGAAACAACAACAGTGCGCAGTTGATTTATTAGAACAAATGGAAAATAATGGTTAGTACAACATATTAAATGGTCTTGTGTATACTAAACGTTAAGTAGAAATTTTCTATACAAATTAACTTAAAATATAAGTTCTTTTTAGGCGTAATGCCAGATTCAGAAATGGAGCAGATGCTGTTAAATATATTTGGTAGAAGAGGTATACCTTTAAGAAAGTTTTGGAGGATGATGTATTGGATGCCTAAGTTTAAAAATCTTAGTCCATGGCACTTGCCAGAAGAACTTCCCGGTGACACATTAGAACTTGCAAAACTTGCAATTCAAAGAATATCTTCAGTAGATCCTGATACACTGATTAATGTTTGGCAGGTGATGATTTGAGATTTACCTATTACCTAGCAACTATTACTAGATTATAGGGGCCGTTCAAGTATTACGTAAGCACTGTAGGGGGGCGGGGGGGTCTTGGATTTGCTTATTTTTGATGACATGGGGGGTGGGGGGGTCTAGCTAGTAATTACGTAAGCAGAAGTTATTTATTTTTTCATATATATTATGGCTATATTTGGTAGACGTACGTATGGTAGACGATACAACTAGTAGACGATAAATTAGTTTTGTAATATAATATATAAGTTTATTATATCTATTTAGCGGGAATGGCACATTGTCAAGAGTCTAAATTTCAAATTTTATAAAAATCTGTGGTGATTTAAGGATTTTTCCATACAAACTTTCAACCTCTTATTTGCACCTTTAGGGGGTGAATTAAAATAAACCACGAAACACGTGTTGAATGAAATATTTTTAAGAGTCTGAACTTAATTTTTTTTATAAAATTCGGTGCTGATTTCAATTGTTTTCCATACAAACTTTCAACCCCTATTTCATCCCTTTAGGGTTAAAATATTTCAAATTCCCTTCTTAGTGGATTTCCAAAATTCGAAAATATAAATCTGTCCAAATTTCACGTTTCTACTATCAGCGGCAGTGGGAACATGTCCTTTTATATATGTAGATACAAATAAAATATCAATAAAAATACCTTAAAAAAAAATAATATACCAATGCTTACGTAAGCATCGGGGGAGGGGGTAAGAGGATTGCTTATTTTTGATGACATAGGGGAGGGGGGGGGTCAATAATTGCAAAAAAACTGCTTACGTAATACTTGAACGGCCCCATAGAGATTTTTTTTAGCTTTATATATCCCATGTGGATACATGAGCAGGATAGGCAAAAATGACCTATTGTTAGGACACTCTGTTTAATACTTTCTGTCTAACTGTCAAGACATTGCAAGATTGTTGAACTTACTGCTGTGCTTTGTCTTATAATGTTAAATTGAGCATATACAATCAGATAAGCAGCTTTTGCTGATTTGAATTTCATCAAGTAATCACACATTTTAATAGTATACTGTTCATTTTTATAATTTTTCCCTAGACAGAAGAAATAGAGGCGTCATTGGATAAAACATGGATAGTAAGTGGACAAAGTAGAATGCAGCAAGTACTACTGGCTGAACAACCTGTTGATGAACCTTTAACAATCAAAGGCCCATACAATGTGTACTTAAGGCATCATGTTGTTACATACTACACTCTCTTAGGAAAGACGAGACCTGAATATATTGATGATACTGATTTGGATGGTATGTTTAAATATATGTTTTTTTTTTTTAATTTAACACTGTTTCCCACCCATTGTAGTGTAGGCAGAGTTTAGTACTAGGTGCTCATACTGTTCCTATTAAAACACTAGTATTCCCCACTTTCTGCCAAATTCTGGAAGTATTGCATGTTGAGTGGCAGAAATTAACAACTTTACCTTATTACCAGAGCAAGGAAATAAAAATATTCACTCAAATGGGAATTGAACCCACAACCAGGAATGGACATTCCTGTTTTGACCCTGCACAGCTGGCCTCAATAACTTTAATTTTATCATTTTTAGGGTATTGATGTAAATTATAATGTATATTTATTTTGAGTGTTAATTAAATAAACGGAATTTGTTCATGGGTTTTTTTTTCTTTTCACAGTTAAGAATCATTATTCAAAACGTATAAACTTTTGTTTTTAGATGTATCAAATATGGAGAAACCCCGAGGTATACCAGGATTCATAGGTAAAGTGACATTACCACAAGTCAAGAACACAATTCATGAACAAGATGATGGGACAATTGTTGCAGTGTGTGCCACAGGTCTGTTTTATATAAAAATGTGATAAACTGAAATGAATAGAACCACAAATTAATTCTTTCCCGAGCGAAGAAATGAAAATAACTTATATTTCATTTACTCAAATGGGGATCGAAATGACAACCATTTGTATTTAAAGCCACACACTTGTGCCTATATAAACATTAATTTATATAACTTATTGTCACTACAGGAACATCCTCAAGAGATTCACTATTGTCGTGGATAAGATTATTAGAAAAACATAATAATCCACAGTTAGCCAATATACCTGTGATATTCACTCTACTAGCGCCGCCATCAGATGTCTCATTATATGATTCTGAAAATAATGATGAAGAAAAAAAGGTTGCTCCAACATGAGACTTCTCAACAACTTAAGTGTAGTGTAAATAATATGTAGATATTTATTAATAAAACATAATGAATATACATAAAAAAACTTTATTTACATTTTTACACCTTATTTACATAGAAAACAAGCATTAATCTTTCAATTTTTATTCATATCAAAACATTATGTACAGCACTATGTGGTTTTAAATAATTATTTAACAGTATTATAACCAATTCATATTTAAAATTTTGCAATTAAATTTTCTAATTATTACCTAGAAAATTGGATAATCACAGTTTACTGTAACCTTGGAAGAAAATGGTCACTAGAACAAATTGTTCATGTTAAGTCCATTCGTAATCCTCATCAATCTCAAAGGATATTGTCCCCCACTGTCAGGTGATATTATGCCAATCAGACTGTGGTAGTAGATATGTTTCATTATCACTCCTTACAACGGTAACACCGGCGCCGTAGTATGGTATGACATATGCTGAGCCATCTGCTGGGCCGACTACCTGAAGATATGAATTTGAATTTTGTTTATAAGTGTTTCTCGATTTAAATATAAAAAGGCTAACTAATGGAGTGGAGTGAACTGTGCATAGAATAAGTAGTAAACAAGATATATTAATCTATTTAGATATTAATTATTGTAGTATTTATATAAATTTTTTAATAATCCATAATTTCTTTAATATTTTGAAACATTTATTTTCTGTGTATTTTTTTTTATTTTTTCCTGTCTGCATATAGCAGGATCAACAGATAACAACCTAGTGTCAGGCAGTCTGTTACAACATAACATTTGTTCTCTGCCCAAATTGGGTATTATGTGTTTATTAGCAGAACTTAATGCTGATCTTTGTCTTACTTAGAGCAGGAAATGAACATAATACAGTGCTCTAACTAAGGATTGAACCCATTGTGGGTTTTATGGTTCATTATATTTACTATCACACACCATGTGATAATAGCCTTTAAAAAAGGCAAATATTGGCAAATTATTAAATATTAAATCCCTTACTTGTGCAGCTATTAGTATAATGTCTAGCAATTGTCCAAGAAACATGAAGCCAAGAGTACATAGCTTTGCTAATCCTATTCCTGGATAGCCCAAATAAAATCTATCCAGCCCAAACATACCCAGGAAAACTGACAATAATAAAGTAACTTCTAATGAATATCCATTTCTGAAAATAAACAAAGAATATAAGGTTCTGAACAATGTTTTAATACTATTTCTATTAATACATTTGTTGTTAAGCATATTTCATTTGTTTCTCACTAAAGATTGGATAAAGAACTAATGAGTCACTTACGTCCATTTACATGGCATTTTTCTTGTGAATGTGGAGTTTTTCGTGTCATTACATATTATGCCATCTGCCGCTATGCAGAACACTGAAAAGAAAATAATATATATGAAGTTAAAAAATAATTTATCCAACCAAACCAAATCCATTACATTTTTAAAATCTTAACAAGGTACAAAGATTATGAAGCACAAATCACCACTTTCATTAAAAAATACATTAGAAATAGTGTCATCATCAGTTTATGTAGTGAATAGGTAAATGTTATCTTACCCTCAGCTTCTCCTTCAGAAGGAATATCCTGTCCTTTAGTACAACCATAAAACTGTTGAGTAACTGGGTCTATTTGATCTTTACTAGGATCGGGACAAATGTATTGCCCTAGCCTCAATGTATTACAATCTACAATTACATTTTTATCGCTTTTAACTTCATCAGAAGCATATCCTCGAGCACAAAACAAAAATATTGTCACACACAGAACCCACATTATTGTGTGTTTATAAGAAGCATATTTTTAAAATATAACACAAATTAAACATTGTTAAGAAGTAAGTTTGAATTTACTATAAATTACTCAGATATACCATAAAAATCCGTGAAATATACTATACATATTACGTGCAAGCTGCACTGTAAATTATCTGTCACTGTCAAGATATATATTATGACATTTCATTTTGAAATTATTGCCACTGTTAAAAACAATAGAGATATATTCAATTTAAGATCGATTAAACTTATTTGTTTCTTGATATCTCGTTTAAATAAAATAAAGAAAAGGAAGCTTTTTTCTTTTTATATATATAAATATACATATATATATATATATATATATATATATATATATATATATATATATATATATATATATATATATATATATATATATATATATATATATATATATATATATCACACAAATAATTTATATTTCTAAAGTGTTTAAAGTTGGAAAATTTTACGTATCCTTTTTTAATATTTAGATATTAATTATTTGTATGACTATTTTATACAAATACCTTGGATATTTTCTGTATATTTATTAATAACAGACCAAAAGCAATAAAATAGCAAAATCGTTAATTAAAATAAGTACTTAACATGACGTCATAAGAGAAACGTGCTTTTCAATAAAAATATATATTCGACACTCTGAATAACCCGTGCTAGTATACTTGAACTGATTGAGAGCACTTGTAGTGAAGAGCCATTTCCAATAATTTGGTTGGAAATTGTATTTAATAGTTATTTTATATAAAATTTATAAAAAATAGATATTGTGGTTTATATGAAAGAGTTGCTTTTTATAAAAGAGAGTTTTAGTTTCAAAATCAATAGGCGTTGTTGGTTTTGGGTAAATAAAATAGCTTTTTTTACATAGTATTTTTCCCTTAAAACGTTTACTATTAACTCATAACATTATTACACAATTTACATAATTTAACCCGGCGGGAGTGTGGTGAAGAAAAGTTACTTATAGTATGTGGTGGGGTGTGACATACCCGAAAACAAAACGGCATTTAAAATAGGTTTTTCAATTAAATTAAATGAAATAAGTGGTATATATTATATTAAGTATATATTTACGTGGAAGGAAAATGAAATATATAGTAAATTATATTTATTTTTATTAATTTACATAATGAGATCTAAGGCACTTGTTTTTGGTAACAAAAAAATGAACCTCTATTTAAAAAAATAAAGAAAAATAACAAGTCTTATTTAAACAAAAAAATTCTTAAAACTCAAAAGAACATGAGATCTTAGACAAAATAAGAGCATAACACATTATGAAATAATTTAGGAACACTTTAGTACTTTCATTCAAAATCAGTACATTTTTTGCAAGAAAAAAATGCATGATGTAGGCATATGGCTTTTCCATACCCAGCACATGCGTATTTTGTATTGCGATCTTGTTTGTGTGGACAATCTACACATCGAGTATATCGTCCGGGTTTATTTTGGGCTACTGTACGCAGCGGTACACTTATTTGAGAAGAAATTTTCTGGCGAATATACACAGTAGTATTTTTTGATCCCCTTGTAACTGTAAATGCGTATAAACCAAACTCAATCCCAAATTGCGGAGAAATTCTGTACGTGTATTCCTTTTATTGGCATTTTCTTGAAATATGATATTAGCATTGATCGCTGCTATATCTAGAACTCCATAAAAGATTGTTATTGGCCAGCGTTTGCTATTGCGAGAGACATAAGTTGCGCTCAGCTTGTCGGCAACGTCTACTTCAGATTTCGTCGAGATATGAAACGTAATAATTTTCGGCTTTTTCTCATTTCCAGTTCTCTCATCAATTTTATCATCATGGTGAAGAGTTGAGAGCTTGCTTCATCTGAAGAATGCTCTAAAACTTCGTCAAGCAATGACATAAGTCTTCTTTCACTGCTTACCACAGACATTTTTGTTTATAACGTAAAAAAAGCAATAATTGGCAAATAAATAAAAAGCGTTTCACGTAAAACCTGCTGATGTTATCGTAAATAAATAAAAATGTAATCAATAATAAATAAAACCAAAGAAAAAGATAAAAAAATTGTCACAAAATGTATACACAAAGTATGTGGCGGGGTGTGACTTACCCCACAGACGTTTGCACGCATATATTCCGAGAACTGACCGGCGCAACACTGCGATCACGCCATTTTCCCCTCCCACAATCTCTCCCCTCCAGCTACACAAAGCCGCTAAAATATAACATCGCGAATTAAAATTATATAGGGATATGAACTGTCCTAGGGGTATATCACACCCCACCACACTCCCGCCGGGTTAAAAGCTTGTCGCGAGAAATAATTGCTTGTATATTTAGTTTCAGATATAGTTATTATTTAATGTATTTGTTTATCTACGCAAGTGAATCTACAAGATTCTGTATCAAGCACACAGCAGGGTAGACAAAGGAAACCTAGTTTTAAGATACTCCGTTCTCTATCTTTCGCCGAATTCAGGAGGCCGGATAAGTTGCGCAGCGGAAGTCAACGCCGCCCTTGCCCCGACACCAGAGCAAAAAAAATAAAATAATAAATATTTCATTTTCTCGATTGGGAATTAAACCAACAACTTGTCTCGTTTACAGTCACACTTTGTGCCCCTGCGCCACGACTGGCCTCAATTTACATACATTGCAAGTTAAATAAAAGCTTGTAAAATAGCACACATAATGTATCATATTCATATATTAAGTAATCACATGCGAGTACAATACGATCGAGGAGTCGTGGCCTTACCGAAGTTAGCTGTAGATGGATGCCTGGATTTGATTTTAGATTTATTTTTATTATTTTCTTCCCGAGTGAGCAACGCGTAACAATTCTAGCTTCAGGGCGGCCACAAGTCGCCGACTATATTGTAAGTTAAGTTGAAGAAATAAAATCTGACACATTAAAGTAATGCGCTTTATTAAAAACACGTTTTTAAAAACTTTATATAAAAGAAAGTATAACAAACCTTTGATATTATTTATTGAGCACGAAAATTACACAAAATATGATCTACTGAAAGATAACAACGCGAAATATTTCGTGCATGTTGTTTAATAAAAAAAACTGGACAAACGCATGTCGAGCTCGCGCACCGAGGGTTATGTACAAAAATTGGAGGTCTCGAGCTTTTTCTGCAATTCTAGCTTAGTTTGCTAGAGCTCTTTCATCTGATACTTTATTTGAACTAGCGGCTTTAATACCAAATTTTGCCCCCTTTTAAGGCTGTTATCTTTTAAGATTTAACCACAAATGTATAGTTTTCAGATTTTTTCCTGAAATAGTACTTACTACTTACTGTAGATGCTAGCAGCCAAATTTCAGAATTGTAGGTCAACCCTAAGTACCCTGGTAATTTTGATTCTGTTCATAGCGTTGATATACGCGATATAAGTGGCCATATCTTTTTTTTTGTGTAAATGTAAAAATACAATATATATAATGTTTTTTATGAAATCAAGAGACCGTAGATTTGAGTATATGGTTTGAATTTCAACTCAATTTCTCCAAGCGTTCCTGAGATAAACACTCTTGGCAGATAGACGGACGGATGGACAACAAAGTGATATTATAAGGGTTCCTTTTTTCCTTAAAATTAATTTTTAACTAAAAAAAAACTACTTCATAACTCAGAAATTAAGACTTCAGAAAGTAAAAAATAATTTTACATAGAGTAAAATGTACGTTAATTTTCTCATGGATATCTTTATCAGGCATGGATCAATTTAAAATGGGACCACACGAGAAGCATTAGCTTTCAAATAAAAAAAGAATCATTAAAATCGGTTCACCCAGTAAAAAGTTCTGAGGTAACAAACATAAAAAAATATAGTCAAATTAATAACCTCCTTCTTTTTGAAGTCGGTTAAAAATAATTGAAAAGAGTTTTATAATTTTGAAGTCGGTGTGAAGCTAACGCTACACCAACCTTCGTTACGATCGATATCGAATTACTAAGCCTGTTTGTTTTACTTGGCACCGACCTAAAACATATATTTTCTTAAATTATTTTTGTCTAACTTATAAATGTTAAATTTGCATTAAGTATGTGCGCGACAAATGGACGAATAACTCAATATCCCACTGTCCGATTTTGTTGATCGTTTTTTTATTGGAAAGGATACACTTCAAGGATAATTTGGTTTGGTTCTGATAATGAAAACCGTGACAAAGTAACGAAACTCTTCAATTTTTAGGACCAAATATAAAATACTCGGGTGTATTTTTAAGGCTTATCCGGTTATTTAAGTCACCTACCATAAACAAATGACTTTATGGTCAAGTATTTGAACATGATGATGATCAGTTGAATTCCTTAACGGTTTTTGAATAAGGGTTTGATCTGAGGCAGAATATCTAACTGTTGGCATTGAGACATCAGGCAAGAACAAGAAAGAGAAAATGTAATAATGTTTTTGTTAAGATTTATTTATTTTATGATTTTAAGTGATGGGTAGACCTTAAAAGGAGTTAGTGTTAGTAAGTTAGTGGTTGTCCTATGAACAATTTCAAACTATTTAGTCATTATTGTGCATGCTAACATTTTGGCATATTGACAAGAACATACTTAAAAAATATTCGTGCGAATTGACCTTTCCCTTTTTTAAAGTCGTTTGAAAATGAGAACATCTTCTTTTTTGAATCCTCCTGTATATATAACTTTCAAATCGTAATTTTATCTGACAATATGTAATAAGCTTGACATTATATCCCACACTTATAAGTGTAAGCAACAACCGATGATGGGCCGAGAGATGGAAACGTAGTTAAGACACTCAATCCCCATTAAGACATTTCCGTCCCCACTCTTCTGCCTAATTCTGGAGACATTGTGTGTTAAGTGGCGGAACTCAACTTCGCGCTTTGCGTTAACATATGAGTAATAAGGTTAATATTAGTACATTACTTATATATTTTTTACTTGATATATAGTTAACTAATATATAGATTATTTCATTGTAGATTTAATTATTTTTGTTAAATAAAATGTCCATGTTATATATAACATACTACAAGGACACATTTTTATTTATTATCTCTATTAAAATATCAATTATTATGCGCTAAATTAAGTAACATTATAAGAGCAAAATAAAAAAAAATAACCAAAAACTCAATTTATTATTACTTAAATTTATAATGGATTAATTATTTCAAATAGGTTAAAAATGCAAAATTATAAATAAAAAAAATATATAAAAACAATATTTATTAATCAATTACACATCACTATTGACACTTATTCTGTTTGATAATTTTATCAGTCTTTAGTGCCTGCTTCTTGATGCACGCTCCTTGAAATACAGTCATCAGCCGCGCCAACCAGTGAATGAGGGAGACCTGTTGAATTAATATATAATATTATCTTTTTTTTATCAGCTTCACGCTGTTTCCCGCACACAGCAGGGTAGACAGAGGGAACCTAGTGTTAAGACACTCCGTTCCCCACTTTCTGCCGAATTCTGGAGGCATTGCGTGTTGAGTGGCAGAATTCAACGCCGCGCTTAACTTCGACACCAGAGCGAAGAAATGGAAATATAAATTTAAGTAAATATTTAATCTCCTCGAGTGGGGATCGAACCCACAACCAGTCGGTTTTACAGTCACACCTCGTGCCGCTGCGCCACGGCTGGCTTGATATTATCTTTTCACATATAATCTTTTTGTGATATTTGTATTTTATATGGGGTGTGTTTTGTTTTTTGTTTCTTTGTTTATAATTATGCAGCGTTAATGCGTTTGCCTCGACTTCACAGAGCGTAGAAATGTATTAAATATTTCATTTCCTCCTATGGGAATCGAACCAACAATTTATCGAATTTACAGTCACACGCTTGTGCTCCTGGAAACCACGACTGGACTTCTAAAAACGAATATTCTATTTAATTTCTTTTATTTCAAGCAAATAACACATACGTGTTAAAACTGGGCGGTTGTGGTTGTGCAGGTTGTGCGGTCTGCTGCGCTAGGTTACCGAACGTCAACGTGTTTTGTGTGGCCAATGCCTCGAATGTCGAATTAGATTGGGTCGGCGATCCGAAACCTGGAAATTAATAGATTTCTATAGTTTTTTGTATGTTATCTTGAGATAGATTAAAATAAATCAGCAGTCTACACTTTTCTTCGACAACTGGAACTCATTACTTCTTAAGATCAGTAAATATTTTTTATATTTTAAAATAATTATTCGTCAGTAAGGATAAACAAATTTTACAAATCGTATACAAATTTTAAATATAGAGGGCCTCGATCCAGCACCTCTTGGAAACTTTTGGATGCCTCCAAGAGGGCGCGAGAGTCCTGCTAGCAATAACTACCTTTTCCAAATATTATTTAAATTACATTAATTTAGATTATTTCATTGTAAATAAAGCATTTAAGTTAGGCTCGTATATCAATACATGCATTTACACTACTCTACATCTAGTCTACTACATCAAAATTATTTGTGAAAAATTGGCCCCTGTATAAGATTTACCTCCAAAAAAAAAAAAATTAAAAAACTCACTAGGCGTAGAATTTCCAAACATTTTCCCCGGTGAAGTATTTCCAAATGCGGGTGCTCCGAAGCCGCCACCGCCACCAAACGTGGCCGGAGCTCCAAAACCAGTGTTAGGACTTTTATTGAAACCACCGAAGCCTGGTGCTCCGAAACTGTAGACAATAACGAATTGTAAACAGAATGATAACAATAGAAATAAAACAAAAATAATTTTAAAAAGATTTTATGATTTTGAAGTCGGTGTTAAGCTAATGGTACAACAACCTTAATACAATATCAAATTACTAAGCTCGTTCATTTGATTTACTTAACTTTTTTGTTTTAATTATTTTTGTTTAACAAAATTAAAGTACGCTTTACTTTATGTAAAATTATTTTTTACTTTTTACGCAATGCAGCTTTCAACACAATATAAATAATTTATATTTTTTTCACAAAAAATTATGAGATATTATGTTGAAATAATACTTCCAATATGGCTCCATGCTCTTTGCTTAACCACCTCGTTAGGGACAAAGCGTAAACTTAAAAAATATTAAGAAAATAATAATCTGTGATTAAATCTTAACCCAATTTTAGTTACTATCAAGTAAAATATTATTTTTGTACAGACAAAAGACACTAATTACAAGTATACAATTTTTATATATGGAAAAATATTACCTCGGTGATCCACCAAATACTGGTTTCGATGCAAACACAGGTGATCCTCCAAATGCGGGGGCTTTAAATAAAACATAAGAAACAGTATTTTAATATATCCACTTAAGCTTTTAATTTTGTGGGGTGTTGTAAGAATGACATATCTATGCATGTGTGTATGGGTGAGTCCGTATGTCTGTCTGGGACGTCGTAACTCCCAAACGGATGAACCGAATCAAAATCAAAATAGAGTTATTAGTAGTATTTTCAGCCATAATTCGAGAAAATATGTTCAGCCGTTTAAAGATTATTAAAAAAAAATTAAATTAGCTTCACGCTGTATCCCGCACACAGCAGGGTAGGCAGAGGGAACCTAGTGTTAAGACACTCCGTTCCCCACTTTCTGCCGAATTCTGGAGGCATTGCGTGTTGAGTGGCAGAACTCAACGCCGCGCTTAACCTCGACACCAGAGCGAAGAAATGGAAATATAAATTTAAGTAAATATTTCATCTCCTCGAGTGGGGATCGAACCCACAACCAGTCGGTTTTGCAGTCACACCTCGTGCCGCTGCGCCACGACCGGCCTCAAAGATTATTAGGTCTTTTGTAATTGTTTATTTAATCACTAGACCTTTATATGTCGGTTTTTTATTATCAATTATAGGTTGTACGCGATATAATACACGATATAAAATAAAATAAAAAATCTATCGTATTCACATACTTTTCTCATGGACTGTATATATAGCATAAACATTAAATTCCTATAAATAATAATATATATACATACAAGTTTGCTGCTGCGGTGTGCCGAACACAGACGGCTTGTTATCACCAAACGGCTGAGGACTTCCAAACGGTTGGGCATTGGGCGTACTAAAACTACCGCCTGACGTACCGAAGATGGACGAAGGTTGTGTAGTTGGTTGTTGACCTGGAATTGTTTTGAAAAAATCACTTTTTTCTGTATTTCATATACAGTAGTGTAGGCAGAGGGAACATGGTGTTAAGACGAGGCATTGAGTGTTGAGTGGCGGAACTTAACGCTGGGCTTTTTGTCTTGGTGCCAGAGCGAGGAAAAGGAAAATATTAAGAAATAATATTTTATTCCTTCAAGTGGGGATCGAATCTACGACCCTTGAGCCCCTATGTTACGGCTACTTCGACGGATTTTTTTATTTATTTAAATATTTATAGCATTAGGAAACAAACTGTCACAAAAAATATATTAAAGTCTCACCGAAACCGGCCTGACCAAATCCACTACCACTGTTGCCACCACTCCAAAAATCGTTAGCTGGTTTCTGACCAAATGCAGCAGTTGCAGCTCCACCAAATATATTGGAGGCGGCCGGATTTGAACCCGTGAAGTTTGCTTTACCACCGAACACGTTTGTGTTGGTGCTGCCGAATACTGAGCCTGATGAACTGTGATATGGAACACGTTATAGCTATATTACATTTTTTTAGACGATAAATAATTAAAATAAAATATTATAGAGACCGACGTGGCGCAAGATACAGCGACTGAGTGTAAACACTATAATTGAGAAGATGAAATCTATATATATAAAAGGACTTGTGCTGACTGACTGAGGTAAGACGCACGCAGAGCCGTAACCGCTGTGCGTAGAAACGTGAAATTTGGGCAGATGTTTATTTTCATATTCTGGACATCCACTAAGAAGGGAATTTGAAAATTTTAACCCTAAAGGGATGAAATTGGGGTTGAAAGTTTGTATGGAAAAAAAATTAAATCGGCACCGATTTTTATAAAATTTCAAATTCAGACTCTTAAAAACATTTCATTGAACACGTATTTCATGGTTTTTTAGAATTCTTTCCCTAAGGGTTCAAATAAGGGGTTAAAAGTTTATACGGGAAAATCTTTAAATCGACACCGATTTTTATAAAAAAATAAATTCAGACTGTTAAAAATATTTTATTGAACACGTGTTTCGTGGTTTTTTTAGAATTCACCCCTAAGGGTGCAAATAAGCGGGCGAAGCCGCGCGCGCCCACTAATATTTAATATAATATTTTCATGTCTTTTTTCTGATGTCGAAGCATTAATGGGAACAGTGTCTCAAAACTAGGTTCCCGGTTTCTCCCTGCTGTGTACGGGATACAGTGTATGTGTGTAGTGCGGGTTAAAAATAAGAATGCAAGAGAAATCCGAAATCTCTTGTGGGAGGCCCAAGGAGGCTTTAGACCTGGAAGAGGGCGTATGGATAAAAATTTTTTCCTCTGCATGATCTCGGAAAAAATCTTCGACGTTAAACAAAAAGTTGAAAAAGGCGTTTGACAGAGTTGTAACAACGAAATTATGTGTGTGTCTCTTTACAGAGATCACTCATCCTGCGTGCGAATAGGAGCTGCCAATCTTGGTTGACCTTCGAAAACACAGTATCAAAGATACTGGAGGAAGGTCACGTAAAAGCATGAGGACCCCCCGGAGGGCGTACGAAGAGGTTGATGATAGTAGACGAGACGAAAGAGGTATACAGAGACCGAAGTGTTTTGCGCTCAGTTCTCTCTGACACTCCTGTTAGGGATATAGCGTAAAGGTAGTTTTAGTTTAGTTTTTATGCGGATGTAAGATCACATATGTGGACGTGAGATCTTATGTGAGGGTTTAAGATTACATATGTGGACGTAACGTACGTACGACGGACGGACGTAACGTAACATCACAGGCGTGAAGGAGAAATGAATTTTAAAAATACATATATTAGAGTCAATGAATTACTACTTCCTAACTGCTTGTTTATAAATATTCAAAAACATTCAAAACAAGTTAACTAACTTTAAAATAAATTTGTAAAATACTCAATTACCCTCCAAATATGCTACCGCCGCTGGTTTGGGACGCGCTCGTAGTAGAAATACTTGCCGACGCAAATAAGTCAGACTCCCCACCACCGAATAAGGAACTTTGTGCAGTCGTCGTAGGTGTCCCAAACACTGACGCTTGAGTAGTTTGAGTCGGCGTTCCGAACACCGATGTTTGTGTCGTTTGAGTCGGCGTCCCAAAGACCGATGCTTGAGTTGCAGGCGTTTGCGTTCCAAATACTGATGCTTGAGTTGTAGCCGTTTGAGTGCCAAAAACAGATGCTTGAGTTGTTTGAGTTGGCGTTCCGAATATTGAAGTTTGAGTTGTTTGAGTTGGTGTTCCGAACACGGAAGTTTGAGAAGTTTGAGTTGGTGTACCAAATACTGAAGCTTGCGTACTCTGAGCTTGTATTCCGAATACTGATGCTTGAGTAGTAGGTGCTGTGTTTCCAAAAACTGATGCTTGAGTAGTAGGTGCGGTGTTTCCAAAAACTGATGCTTGAGTCGTTTGAGTTGGAGTGCCAAAAACTGATGCTTGAGTCGTTTGAGTTGGAGTTCCAAAAACTGATGCTTGAGTCGTTTGAGTTGGGGTGCCAAAAACTGAAGGTTGTGTAGTCTTTGCTGCAAAAACGGACGCTTGTGTCGTTTGCGCTTGTCCAAACGTAGGTGCTTGATTTTCCGTAGTGGTTGCAAATATAGAACCTTGTGTGGACGCCCCGAAAACTTGACTAGGTGTAGACTGCGATGTACCGAAAACAGAATTTTGGGACAACACAGAACTTGGGGTCGTGGTAACAGAAGTTCCGAATAAAGATTTAGACGCGGCCACACTAAATAGACTCTGAGCTGCCGAAGTACCAAAGACAGATGTAGTAGACGCTTGAGTGCTTGAAGCAAAGATACTTTGAGAGCTTGATGTTTGTGTTCCAAACCAATTCAATCCTTGAGTAGTTTGGTTTGTAGAAGATGAAAACACTAAAGAATTTGAAGTAGCACCTGATGCAGCACTTTCTACTGGTTTCGATTCAACGCTAGTAGTCGCAGGCGTGGATGCTACAATAGGTTTCACACTTAAATTCTCCTGTTGGGCGTCTGCTTTTATAGAATCCGATTCTTTTGGTTTAGGCAATGTCACAGTTACACTTGTGGCGTTCGTTTGTTCGAATGTCGCACTTTTAGGTGTAGTTTCAGATTTTGTAGAACTATCTGGTATTGTTGATGTATCACTCAGTGTTGATATAGCTGAGAATCCTTGTTGTGGCTTGGGAACTGAAAGCAATTTTTTTTATTAATATTTATTAACATATCTAAACTTTACGCTTTTTCTGCATATATCATTAGATAAAAGAATATTTGTAATAAGACATCCATTCTCCACTTTCCGCTCAAATTTAGACACATTGTGTTGAATGGCAGAACTCAACGCCGCGCTTTGTCTTCTTATCAGGGCGAGGGAATTAAAACAATTCAATTTCATTCTCCGAGTGGGAACCACAACCATCGAGTTTACGCTACAGTGGGCTCAATTATTGTATTATTTACAAATAAATATTTTTTCAATGCATTAAGTATATTTTTTAAATACAATTTAACACACCTGTGGGCGGAGGCGCAGCTGGAGTACCGCTGAATATTGAGGATGGCACTTTTTCTATTTTTGCTTCAGCAGCCGGTTTTTTCAGATCAACTGTCAATAGAATAAAAACTAAAGTAGATTTTTTTCGTTCCCAAGTGAACAATGTGTAAAAGTTCGAAAAGCTTAACTTCACGGAGGCCACGATTCGTCAACCGTACTGTAGTATTGTGAACAGGAAGATTAATTAAAAGTAACTTGTTATTGTTGTTTTATATATGAGGCAATCGTAGCACAGTGGCAACGCTTCTGACTGTAAGCGCAACGGTTGTGAATTCGACTCTCACTTGGGGAAATTAGTGAATTTCATTCCTTCTTACTTTGACACCATTCATTTTATTAAAAACATAAAAACAGCTTCAGTTTTCTCAACACGCAAAAGGTAAAAATAAAAACAATAATGACAGAAAGAATACAGTACCTACGATAACAGATTGGGAAGTTTGAACATTGCCAGTCAATGGTACAATTGTAGGCTTCAAATCTTCTTTTTTATCTGTTCCTATCTTTTTATTATCTATAGGTTTGCTTGGCACATTTTCTTTAAGTTTCTCAGCTACATCATCAGTTTTTAATGCAGAAAAAGGTTTACTATCGACCTTCCCAAAAACGAATCCTTGACCACCTTTTATGATATCTGGTACATTTTGATTCTTACTGACTAACGGTGTTTGTTGCGATGTTTTGAGACTAAACATATTAGTTATAGGTTTTTCTTCCTTAGCTTTTTCCTTTGCGATGGAACCAGCCTCTGGTTCGCCAGTTTCACTCGATTTTGGATTTACGATTGATTTAACAGGACTTGCAGTTTGAAACTGCGAAAACATGTTAGCCATATCAGCTATTGGTTTAGACGCAAACACTGCAGATGGCGCCGCTGCAGCCTGTGGTTTGGAAACTGAAAGAAATTGATTTTAATATCTTTCTATTTTCATTAGTCAGTTTTACAGATTGAGATATTTTTTACACTGCACTGATAATATCAAATAGATGGAGTTTTAGATCAACCAAAGTTATTGAAATTAATTAAATTTTCCAATTTTAAATATGTTTTAATTATAAAATGATCGCTTTATTTACTTTATAATTTAAATTACAGCCAATAAGTCTAATAGAATTGTTGCATATCTAATAGTATATATAAAAAAGTATACTAAAAAACATACTTGCAAAAGCCGTAGGTGAACAAATATTCTGTCCCATGAAAGTGTTTGGATCGTGTTTATCTTTATTTTCTATTAAATTGTCATTAGATTCTTTAAGAATGTATTGTCTTAATAAACTCTTCGTGTTTTGACTGGCAGTCATTTTAGGTTCAGCTGGAACTTGTTGTATATTCTGGATTGGCTTTGGCTTGGTCTCAGTTTGTTTTTCTTCATTTGCTTCTATGGAAATAATTATTTTATTTTCTTTAAGCTTAATGCTGTATTATCAAGATACTTTGTACCTGCCGCCAAATTTTGCGTGACATTGCATGTTAACTGGCGGAACTTAACGCCGCACTTTTCCTCTTTACCAGAGCGTGGATAAATATATAATTTCACCGAGTGAGAATCGAACCCACAACCTGCAGCGGTTACAGTTCCACGCCAGTAACTTGCGCCACGACTGATCTCGATTTAATTAATACTTGTGCAAATTTATAAATAAAATGATTACCGTCAGTGAACAAAGTCCTAGCGACAGGAGCCGCCGGTTTGAAGAACGTAGGTGTTTTTATCGGCGACTCTTTTACTATGTCTGGTTTAGCTTCTGGTACAGGTGGTTGTGCGACTGAAATATGATATATGTTTTTAGTTTAGATGATATATGTTTTTAGTATTAAGACACTCCATTCCTCACTATGTGCTCAATGCTCGAGACGTAGTGTGATGGGCGGCGGAACTCAACGCTGCGGTTTATTCTCTTAACGGAGCGACAAAATGAAAATGCAAGGAACTAGCTAGCCTTAAATTACAAATGCAAAGATTCTAGCACGATAAGCATGGTAAAGCTGTACTGGCTTCTAATGTTTTATTTTTAATAAGCTTGTATTTTATCTAAAATAGCGACATATAATTTTTATGTTTATAAATCTCTTACAGTACGAGATTTATGGTGGTAACAACCTTTAGCGGTAAAGTTTATTTTCTCGGTATCTATTTAAGATATCTTCATGAAATTTTAACTCAAAGTGGCTATCTATAAGCTTATTATTATTATTTTTTTCAGAAATAATATAATAATAAGCTTATAGATAGCCACCTTGAGTTTAAATTTCATGAAGATATCTACAATAGAAACCGACAATGTAAACTTTAGAGCTAAGGATTGTTACCCTCAAGTCCTTTGCTATAAAGGTTAGAGAGAAAAAAAATACTATGTCACTATTTCGGATAAAAAGCAATACAACCGTATTAAAAATAAATAATTAGAAGCCAGTGCAGCTTTTCCAAGCTTATTGGACTGCACTCTTTATTTTTAGAAAATTCTTATTTAATTCTTAGAGGAACTAGAAGAAAAAAATATCTCCAACTTAAGGACTTACATGTAAAAGCTGTTTGGGCCGGAATAGGTGGTTTAAAACTGTTCCCATCATTTTTCATCAAACTTGGTGTAATTTGTGGTACGATTTGATTAAAACTCGGCGTAATGACTTTTGATTCATTTTCCATTTGCATTTGTGGGAATGAGGGTAATTGAGGTTTGGGAACCGGTTCAGCTGGTATCTTTTGTTTCACTTCTTAAAAATAGAAATATTTATTGTTATTCAAATCTTTACATACACTTTTTGCTTGGTTTTATGGTAAATAATTGACATTTATACTGATATAATAAAGCGGAAGTGTTTGTTAGTTTGTTTAAGCGCTAAGACCTCTGGTACTACTAGTCAAGGTTTACTTTTTTTTGTTTTGAATGAAAACTACATTCCTCAGTAGTGCTATAGGCTATATAATATTATGGTTTAATTTTTAATTAGTTTTAAATACCGAAATAACAATAATTAGTAACGCCATCGTATTAGTTTAAGACATATTCTAAAATAAAGCACGCCACATATATATCCGTATGTATATATCTTATAAATAAGTCACAGTAAGGCACACAAATTTTGTGAAAAAAAAATATTGAATATTTCAAGGTGATATTTTACCGTTTTTTATTTAACAAAGATATAAGTTATTCTATCATCAAGGAAATTGATGCCTCATTCACAACTTACCTGATATTATAACTTCTTCAGCCTTATTTGCCATTTGCTTTTCTTTCAATTCTCTCTCTTTAACACTTTGTTCATACTTCTTCTTCATATTTTCCAAATGCTGTGTCACTTCAACACTTACAGGTTTAATTTTGATGGGTTTGTGATTAGATAGTATATCTCTGAGGGCGTCTAGTTTTTGTGAATTGAGTAACTGTTCCTTTGCCTTATTTTGAGGTTCTATGCTCATATTTAGGATATTTTTGGTCAATTTTGATAGTGGATCTCTGGAAAAGAATATAAATGTGAAAAGAATAACGCACCGATTATCGATCGAATTACTAAGCCTGTTTGTTTTACTTTTCACCAACTTCAAAATTATAAATTCTTTTTTTAATTATTTTGTTTAACAAAATCAAAGTATGTTTTACATTATGTTAAATTATTTATTACTTTTTAGTAGTTATTTTTTTTGTAGTATGAAGTCGATTTTTCTTTTACTTAATTTTTTTTTTTTAATAAATATCACTTAATCCAACACTTACTTATTTTTAAATGGTGTATTACGAAGCAACGAAGTAGATTTAAACGAAGGTGTGATATTACATTCATTCATAGTATTCCTTAAGGTTTTAATGACAGCTTGTTGTCTACTAAGTATCTCCTGCTGTTTCACTAGCGGTTGGTACACATCATCTAGTATGGGGCGTATCATACGCTCTCCTGGCCTGAAAAAGATACGATTAAAAATCAAATCAAATCAGCTTCACGTTGTATCCCGAACACAGTAGGGTAGGCAGAGGGAACCTAGTGTTAAGACACTCCGTTCCCCACTTTCTGCCGAATTCTGGAGGATTGTGTGTTGAGTAGCAGAACTCAATGCCGCGCTTAAACCCCGACACCAGAGCAAAGAAATGGAAATATAAACTTAAGTCGCTGCGCCACGACTGGCCTCGGTTAGATTAATAATATATTAAATTCGTATATGAATTCACCGAAGGCTTATTAAATATAAGGCTTTATTAAAAATAAATATGGGTATAATGTATTTGGGAAGTATGTTCAGTAGCGATGGAAGATACGAGATGGATGTGGAAAGGGGTATTGCTGCCGGTAGCAGGGTTAACAGAGCCTTAGCTGCATTGATGAGATGGCGAAACGTCAACACAGCTGCGCCTTTTGGTCGTATACAATGCAGTGTTGGTATCGACGCTGTTATACGGCAGCAAAACGTGGATATTACAGAAGAAGAATGAAAGAAAAATGAATGCTGTGGAGTTGCGTTACTTTCGCAGGATATAAAGAGTTAGCTTAGCTGATAATATAGAATAAGTAATGAAGAGATACACAGAATGACAGATACTAGCGAGGATGTGACAGCTGGCTTGGGCAAATAAATATGAGTCCATCGTGGAACAACACCGGGGAAAAAATATTTTGCATTTAGTCGCTCCACGCTCCAGCTAAAGCGCGGCGTTGAGTTCCGCCATTCGACACGCTATGTCTCAAAAAGTTAAGACGGCGCGTGGCAGACGGAGAGTTTGAGCATTGTATTCTCTCCGTCTATACGCGGGAAAACTCGTGAATAAATGATTAAACATACTTCGTTTTCTCTTCTCTAGCCAACATTTCGTTCCATTTGTGATCGAGAGCCTTTCTTGCTTGATCGAGTTGATTCTGCACATAGTAGGAGAGTTTCTTGACTGACGCTATACGTTTCGCCGTTAATGGGTCCATTTGAGTCCATTCTTGGTGGCCTTTTACTCTGTAATTGAAGAGATATAAGAAATAACACATCAAAATAGCAAAAATTAAATATGTAGTCTTTATTGAAGCTCAATGTGTGACTTTTTGTTGTCATTATAATTAAAGTTCTCTATCTTGAGATACCATTTTCATGCATATATATATTTTATAAATGAAAACGGCATCGCAAGATCGATCTCAGACTTGAGAGTGGTTTAAAAAATACGGGCCTTAATTAATTAATTTTAATTGTCAAAAACCTAGGCCTGCTTGACCTGCCTACCAAAAATTTGGTTTGTGATTTTTTTTTATATACAAATAACATTAAAGATACAAAGATATTTTATAGTATTATAAATGCATTAAAGTCATCCAGGTTTTGAAAGTTTATATTTTTTATTTATTTTCTAAAATATTTAACTAAATATAATCATTAAAATTTATCTAATAAAGGGAGACAGAATACTCACTCAGCGTGTGTTCTAGCTTCTGCTACAGCCGCACAAGTTCTAACAAGTTCCAGTTTGAGTTGTATTACAGTCTCCCTTAATTCCTCCATTTCACATTCCTTCCTTATCATATCCACGTCCATATTTATTTCCATTGTCAAGTTTGCCCCTTGTATGTCTTTTTGAAACTAAATAATATTGTCAACATCAAAATGAAGCCATTGTGGCGCAGGGATACAAGCTTACGACTTTAAACGCGACGGTTCTTGGTTCGATTTTAGCTCGGGGGAGCGAAATATTTAATATTTTAATTACTTTGATCTGGTAACGTGGCAAAGCGCATCGTTGAGTTCTGCCACTCAGCACGCCTTCAGAATTCGGTCGGAAAGTGAAGAACGGAAGTCTTAATTGTGAACGTAGTATCTTAACACTAGCTTCATAGGTTCCCTCTGCCTACCAGGCTATATGCGGAATACAGTGGCAAGTTGAAAAAAAAATCAAAATATGCGCAATATTTTTTTAACCATCTTATTCACTTATATGAAAATTTACTTCTATGTTTGTGTATAAGATCATATTTAAAGAATAATTAGTTTAAAAATAATTATTCGTTTTCACATCATTATTATTTGTGACTTTCTTAATTTAAAAAAAAATTAATTTCTTAATATAATATTTTAATTGCTTCTTCAAAATCATTCTCAAATCAATTATTGAAATTTTTCATTTAAAAAAAAAAGTAAAACATCTTCACGCTGTATCCCGCACACAGAGGGAACCTAGTGTTAAGACATTCCGTTTCCCGCTTTCCGCCTAGTTTCGGGTGCATTGCGTGTTGAGTGGCGGAACTTAACGCCGCGCTTTGCCCGAATACCAGAGCAAAGATATGGAAAATGAACATTGAAATAAATATTTCATTTCCTCGAGAGGGGATCGAACCCACAAACAATCGCATTGACAGTCACACTTTGTGCCCCTGCACCACAACTGGTCTTCTATCGCCTCAGCATTTTTAGAAATAATTTTATTTAAAAGGTTACCTTCTCCTGCCGGTCCTGCGTGATTCTCATGAACTTGTATAACTCCATTTGAAAATCATTAACTTCTTTGATAAGTATTTTCTTTAATTCTTGGTTAGCTTTCGCTTTATTAATTTTTTCTTGCTCAAGTTTCAATGCAGCTGTCACTTCTGCGGACTCTAGTTTTTGCACTTTTGGCTGAGCCTATAAAAGTTTATTAATAACTTAAAATAAATTTGTATTTATTTTAACTTAATATTAATACAAAGTATAGAACATGGCTGATATACAAAATTAATTTATAACAATTTCTTTAATGAATTTAGAAGTTGAAGAATAATAGTTGCAAGTCAGATTAAAAAAACTACTTTTTCAATTATTATTTTATTTGCATTTGCATGCCATTGTTTTTTTTTATAATCTTATTTAAGCATGTTTTTTAAATTTCCATTTTTATATAGATAATTGTAAAATTCAGTTAAAACTTGTTTTTTTTTTCAGCTTCACGCTGTATCCCGCACTCAGCAGGGTAGGCAGAGGTAACCGAGTGTTAAGACACTCCGTCTCCTACTTTCCGCCGAGTCTTTTTTCAGGCATTGCGTGTTGGAACTCAACGCCGCGCTTTGCCTCGACACCAGAGCGAAGAAATGAAAATATAAATGTAAATAAATATTTAATTTCCTCGAGTGGGGATCGAACCCACAACCAGTCGATTTTACAGTCACACTTTGTGCCTCTGCGCCACGTCAGGCCTCATTAATTTTTTTTTTAATATTTTTTAGTTAAAATTATTAATTACCAAAATAGTTGGTGTTCCAGCTGTTGCAGCAGTTGTTGGTGGTTCTTTTTTGATACCTAATGTTGACGAGGACATAAAATGAATTGTATAAATCAATAACATCTATAAGTTATATTGTACATATTAAAATAAGCTTCACGTTGTATCCCGCACACAGCAGGGTAAGCAGAAGGAACCTAGTGTTAAGACACTCCGTTCCCCACTTTCTGCCGGATTCTGGAGGCATTGCGTGTTGAGTGGCAGTCCACGCCGCGCTTTACCTCGACACCAGAGCGAAGAAATTGAAATATAAATTTAAGTAAATATTTCATCTCGAGTGGGGGTTTTGAAAAAAAAAATTAGTTAATTTTTTTTTTCATTTTCAAACATATTTTTTGTTTAGCAATTAAATCATACCTGGTTGCACATTACTAGGAACTTGAGGAATAGGTTTCGTCAGTGCGGTTGCTATTGGTTGCATTTGTGGTGGTACATTTGGTTGCTGTTGTACATTTGGTTGAGGTTGCATAGGTGGTTTCACTTGAGGTTGCATGGCTGGTTGAACCTGAGGTTGTTGAATTGCTTGCTGTATTTGCGGTTGTAATGGTTGAACCTTTAATTGGGGTTGTTGCTAGAATAATAATAAGAAAATCATTCATATGTACTTAGATGCTTTGTTGACTATAAAATAGAAATATCTAATTTAAAGGTAATAAAATTAAGATCGCAACATATAATAAACATAATTGCTAATTTACTAAGTAAAATAAATATATTTTAATCCTTATCTAAGAATTTTGGTGTTAAATGTATCGCCTGTAAATTTTAAATATATAAATTTTATGTCTTTATTGCTAGAGGCCAACAGCGCAGGGGCACAAATTGTGACTGTAAAAGTGATTGGTTGTGGGATCGAAGCCCACTTGAGAAAATGAAATATTTATTAAAATTTATATTTCCATTTCTTCACTCTGGTGTCGAGATTTTGGAATTTGGCGAAAAGTGGGGAATAGAGTGTCTCTGGTTCCCTCTGCCTACCCTGCTATGTGCGGGATACAACGTGAAGCTGAAAAAGATAAATAAATAAAGTTAAGAATAGTGTACATTTATAAAAAAATACCTTTGGTTGTTGTGGTGCTGCCGACGTTGGTTGTGGTGCTGCAGGCATTGGTTGTGGTGCTGCAGGCGTTGGTTGTGGTGCAGCAGGCATTGGTTGTTGCGCTGGCACATCATCAGGTATAGATCTGAAAGCGATTTATGAAACTCTTGTTATTCTTTATTGTTGTTGTTTTTGCTTCACGCTGTAATCCGCTTATGACAAGATAGGCAGAGATAAACTAGTATTAAGATATTCTGTTCCTCACGCACCGCCCACTTATCGAGACATAGCCTGTTGAGTGGCAGAACTTAACGCCGCTCTTTGTCTTGCTACCAATGTAGGAAATAAACATCATTCGATTCAGAATTTTAAAATAAAAAATAAAAAAGCTCGTACTTTTTCTTCAGGGGCGAGATGAAGTGTGTGTAAGAATAGATATAAAATAATTACTAAAACTGGATTCTGAGTCTGACTTATTGATTTGCTTAATACTAAAAAACACTTTACTCACTTTGTCAAAGCAGCGTTCGGTAGCATTAGTGCTTGTATTGGGCTGCATAGCTGGGGTGCAGATTTGTTCAAATTAATTATATTAAATATGGTCAGCCATCCTGTATTAGATATAACGTGTAATATTGGCATTGGTGGTAACACTTCATTTTCACCTGAAAATTTAAATAAATGGCTTTTAATTATAATATTATTGTTTTGTATGTTTTATCTTCATGCATTATTTACATATAGGTAAATAATGCATGAAGATAAAACAAACAAGACAATAATAGGTAGGGCAACTTAGTCTTAATATACTCCCTTCCCTACTTTCCTCCGAATTCTCGAGGCATTGCGTGTCAAGTGGAACACAACGCTTTGCTTTCGAGTGGGATTCAAACTCATAAGCATAGGGTTTTTAGTCACTGTGCCAATATTTGAAACACATAACAGCAAGGAAAGTATTTTTTGTTTAATAGGTTAGAATGTCCTATGTCAATAATACAGAAGTTTTCATTTCACATATGTATGTATATTTAACACATTAAATTATTATTCATTGAAAAAAATCCTTAATAATAAAATTTTTTTGCCTTACAATGCAATATATTAAGAAAAATATTTAATGTAATAAATAAATAAATTATTGTATAAAAAAGTGTTAAAATATGAAAATGTTTTAAAATTAATAGTGACTTTTTCTGTATAAAAATTATGTTTTTTTTATTTACCCCAAGGTATTTGGTGTACAGCTGCTGTGTCCACACAGATTCCAACCGGAAAGTTTTCTTGAGTTTTGTTTGTTAAAGGCAATTCTGGTCTTGCTTCATCTGACTGTAAAATTCAATATAAATTACACGATTTTTGTGTAAACATAATATTTAATATTAATTATTATGTGTATATGTATTGAGGCCGTCGTGGCGCAGGGGCACAAAGGTGTGACTGTAACTAGACGGTTGTGGGTTCAATCTCCATTCGAGGGTATTAATTATTATTTATTATTATTTTCATTTCTTAGCATTTGTAGCCTGGCGTTGAGTTCCACCACTCGACACGCAAATTTTGGAGGAAAGTAGGGAATGGAATGTCTTCAGACATGAGCTGATTGATTATTTTTTATATAAGTGTTATATTATAATGTATATAAATAAATACTCTGTTAATTAGAACTTCAATCGAAACATTTTATAGAAGGAGATAATTCAAGACTGATGCTAAATGTGGGTATTTCTCAACTTAGTATTGAGACATTCCATTCTAGACTCTACATCAATTGAAGAGATGAACAAGAAGAAAGAGAAAATGTTACATTATTTGAATTTATAATAACGTTTTAATAACAGTATTTAGTACCTGACACCACTGCATCCAGTTAGCGCCATCTGTAGTCGCCAATGTTGCTATTTCCATACTGTTTGCTGATGATGTCAGTATTATGTTCCTAACCAGAAATAATTAAAAAGTGAGATTTTTTTTTAAATTAAATTATATATTACAAATACTTTAAGTTTACATGTAATTTTAAAAAACGGACTTTGAAATTTGTTAGAGAAAGTGCTGTTTGAGAATTAGAAACATGATTTATAAGCACAATGGGTGGCCAGCACATGGCACATTATTTGCGGTGTGTAAGAGACATATTGGATGAAAGATATCCTCAGCAATGGATTGGTCTCTTGGCTGGTGATTCTTTTAGATTTAAGCAAATATAAAAGGAACTTACTTATGATACATATATAGTTCTTATGACTTAACAAAAACAGGAAAAAAGAGGATAAAAAAACTACTAGCACTTATGAATTGCAAAAAAAAAAGACACTTACCACTGAGCAATACCTTGTAAATAATAAAACCAAGGTCTATCAGACCCTGTACTGTAGCAAATGTCATCATAATTGATGCAAGATGGTGCACCTCCTTTGGGAGTGTTGATTATAGTTACAGCTGAAAAAAATATATTTGTAAAGCTAAGTATTTGGTTAATCTTTTAAAAAAATCTCTTAAAAATGTTTAAATTTAAATAGATTTTTGTAAAAATTTTTGAATTGTTGAATGAATATAAAACTACTGCAATAATATATATGAAATTAAGAAGAACAGGTACATAGGTTTTTTTAAAAAAAATAAATATGGCACAAGGTTAGTATGATGTTTAGGGTTGAATCCCCACTCAGATCAAACAATAAAAAATATTTTCCACACTCTGTTAAGCCAGAGTGCAGTATTATTGATTTGCCTGACTCAACTTGTAATTATACATTGTATACATTGAAAAATAGGGAATGGAGTGTCTTAGTAATATATATTTAATTACTATACATATATGAAATATACCATACATAAAATAAAGGACCTGGATGGCTCACCTGGACGACTATTATCAGATGCATTTCTATAGGCCACTGCAAATTGATATGTGGCAATCCAATAAATGGACAACACTTCAACTGGAGCTCCCTCAAACAAATTTGGGGTTGCCACCATTTTCATTTGAGACAGGTCTGGTTTGTATTGTGTAAGTGTTCCATCATTATTGCCTGTAACCAGTTGTTTACCTTTTGGACTCCAGCATAAGCATCTGTTGATTAATAAAGAATTAAGTTTTTAATTTGTAATTATATTTAATATTATTACTTTTTTAGCTTCACGCTGTATCCCCTGCACAGGGTAGGCAGAGGGAACTTAGTGTTAAGACACTTTGTTATTCACTTTCCACTGAATTCTGGCATTGAGTGGGTGAGTGGCGGAACTCAATGCAGTGCTTTGCCTTGACACCAGAGAAACGGAAATATACATTTTGATAAATATTTCATTCCCTTGAGTGGGGACCAAACCCACAACCAGTCTCTTTTACAATTACATTTATTATAAATATTAATTTTAGATTTTTTTTAAATTAATTTCTTGCTTTTTAACTTAATTAGACATAAAAAATAAAAATAATAAAAAACATTAATAATAAAATTTACATAAAAAAATCACCTTGCATTAGATTGTATTTTCTTCACTTGCATATTACTGACTTGACTAACCAACAGAGTACCATCAAAGAATACAATTCCAATTGTATCAGGAATACATGGATTCCATTGTAAAGAAGATACAAATGTAGAAGGGTTTACATCACATTTTATAGACACAGAAGGTCTAACTTCCTGTAATATAAACATAAAATCAGCTTCACACTATCTTGCACACAGCAGGGTAGGCAGAGGGAACCTAATGTTACGACACTCTGTTCCCCACTTTCTGCCGAATTCTGGAGGCATTGCGTGTTGAGTGGCAGAACTTAACGCCACGCTTTGCCTCGGCACTAGAGCGAAATGGAAATATACATTTAAATAAATATTTCATCTCCTCTAGTGTGGATTGAACCCACAACCAATCGGTTTTACAGTCACACTTTTTTTTGCCACTGCCCCACGGCTGGCCTTATAACATAAAATGTATAATTATATTTGTAATTAAAAATATATTTATTTAATTTACAAAAATACATACTGGATTTTGAAAATCTACACATTTATAAACAAGAAGCATTTGTCCACCAATCACTGCAAGCCACTCTTGATTACAATTCACAGCTATGTGGGTAGGAGACATTTGAAGGTCTACTAACACATGGGGAGGCTCACTCTCCTTGTCAATTAGATCTTTTAAATGATATACTGAAATAATAAAATAAAAGTATTATATTAATAGCAATAAAAAATAATTATTTCACAATTTTGATACTCTTAATTAACAGTTTTCATGTGCAATTATAATTAAGAGTCCCAATTAATAATTTTCGACATTAGGACTGCAGTATATTCATTATATTTTGATAGCTTACCTGAAAGGATTCCATTTACGTTCATAGGTGAAGCAATAAAAACTATGCCATATTTGCTAGTAGATGTAATCAAGTTGTATCCTCTACTACTTAAAGGGTTGTTGGTGTTGAACACTTTAATTTTTCGTTGAAGTTGGTACAGTAAACTCTGTAATTATCATTTAGAATTTTTAAATCACGTATCCAAGTAACTTTTGTATATTTATTTATTTTAACATGTACCTAATGTTTCATAAGCTGAAAAGGGCTCATTTAAAAGAAAAAGTCTTACCGGCTCTTCAGTAGAATTGGGACCAAATTTTACTTCCATTGTAAATTAAAACGCAATGTAGTTTACGCCAAAATTGTAAAATTTATGTGAAATATGGTTAATAACTGAATTTTTCTATACATTCAAAGATTATTAGCGCAACAAAATACCGATCAAGCACAAAGCGCGAGTTTGGTATCTGTCAAATATGCCAGTTGACAATTGACATTTGACAAATTGACAGTCAAATTTTCAAATGACATTGATGGAAAAGATTTTAACGTGATTGCCACAGACAACAGGGATTCAAATTCAAAACCTGTTCAAAAAATGTTCAGTGTTTGTTAATGTTTGTGTTTAGCCTCTTGGTATTTTTTAACATAATAGATATAGCAAATATTTTTTTTAAAATAATATATATATAGCAAATTTGCACGTATGAGCGTGGGCACAACTTTATTATGGAATGGACACGAAAACTTTAAATGTATTATATTATATTATAATTGAACTCTATTTATAAACTGACTGTACTAGCACATAGTAATTAAATTTTTGTTGTGACCTAACTAATAAGACTTTAACCTTAAATCGGTGATTTATATATTTTTTTTTTGTCTAATATTTAAATGGCACCTAATCTCTATCGTACCTTTTCCAATCTATG
The DNA here is from genome assembly GCA_021202915.1 of Heliconius himera. Lineage (NCBI taxonomy): Eukaryota > Metazoa > Arthropoda > Insecta > Lepidoptera > Nymphalidae > Heliconius > Heliconius himera. The sequence continues at coordinate 277,440 of JAJHJA010000464.1, read as the reverse complement.
TGATCTTGGTGAAGTAAATAGTGCTTCACTGGCTCGTCTAAAAACGTTAAAATAAAAAAAAACCACCCATTGACCATAGAAATCTGTAATATACCATGTAGGTATATGGGCAAGAATAGAAGAATATCTAATAAGGGGCCGTTCAAGTGTAATACTTGAAATCGTAATAATTTATGAAATAATTTATATTTATAATATAAATTAGAGAATAAGAAGGGGGTAACATAAAATATTTCTTTCCTTAAATTTACATTTATTTGCACTCATTAATTCAAATATTTTTTCCTTAAATTATAAAGATTTATTAAACAACTAGAGGCCGCCCGCGACTTCGTCCGCGTGTAAACCCTATGATAACGAAACAATATTATCAACATAAGAAATATGGTAACTAAATATTGCAAAGCTCTAATCATAGGTCTATTGGTAGCTACTGCAGTATACTCCTATAAACTATATTTAACGATTTTTCTCCTTTAAGAATCAATCCCGCGGGAACTCCGGGATAAAAAGTAGCCTATATGTTATTCTGGGTCTTCAGCTATCTACATACCAAATTTCATCGTAATCGGTTTAGTAGTATTTGCGTGAAAGAGTAACAAACATCCATACATACTCACAAACTTTCGCATTTATAATATTAGTAGGATGTGAACGCTTAGACCAATCGTGCCTCTTTTTAGTTTGCTCCGCGTTCTCGCTTTTATTCGTTATCACATCTAAAAACCTAAGTAGTTTATTAATCTTACTTAGAAATTAGATTTTTCCATTTCTATGAGACTTCGTAAGGCTTCTTGTAGTGCAAGGGTAGCTGGGGCCTGTTTCATCATGTGCTACTGCTTACGAGAACATGATTTCTTTATATTTTACGTTTTAATGTTCAGTTGTTACTAAGACACAAAAATATTTTTTTTCATTGAATTTCTGTAAATTCTATTAGGTATATAATAATAATTCATTCATTATATTAGCCACATCCTATATCCCGCACATATCAGTGTAGACACATGGAACCTAGAAATCCAGTATTAAGACACTCTGTTTCTATTAAGACGTCTTCTATTCCGCGCTTTCCGCCGAATACTCGAGACATTGCGTGTTGAGTGGCGGAACTAAGGCCGCGCTTTGCCTCGTTACCAGGCGAGGAAATGAAAATATTAAATATTTTATTTCCCGGAGTAGGAATCAAACCCACAACCGTTGCTATTACAGTCGTACGCAAACTTTAATATATTAAAATAATTTACAGGCTTAACAACTTTTAAATACCCGTATAAAGGTAATGTTGAAATTTTATGTTTTTAAAAAATCAAAGAACTGAACTGAAATAATAAAAATAGCAGATTTCACATTTAGGAAGGCCACTCTTTTTGATTCTTTCTATTTTAAATTAACTATGTAAATAAATAAAATTCTGTTCTTAATTGCTAAAATATTTAATATTATGTAGATTATCAAAAAAATGTATTACAGTGTAAAATTTTATCCTACGAAATTGTAAAAAGCACAGCACTTCTATGTATCGTATAAAATTATAAATGATGGTCTTAAAAAAATATATAATTTTTATTCACAGTCGGGAAAGCTTAAAAATCTGTTAATAAGCCATTTATGAATTGTATCTGGAAAAGGAATTTTGAATAGATTATAATAAAATTTATATCTCCACGACTCTACCTTGTATATTTTTTTTGGATTCTCATCGTTGAGAGCTTTCATAAATGTTTCAACAATATTTTCGTCATTCAACGAATCATATTTTACACATTTAGAAGCATGTTTCAAATAGTCATTTAAAGCTTTTAATTTCTTTTCATGTAAATATTTCTGGTCGTCCGATAAATGTTGTAGCATTATATTTCCGTTTTGAAATTGATTTGCCATTAGGTTGCTGGATCCGATGAAGCCACCTAAAAACATAATTTTGACATCAACATTTTTCGCCAAATTCTAGAGCGTTAAAGCCACGGCGAAGTTATGTATAAGTAAGAAAATATTAAATACTTCATTTCTTCGAGTGGGAATCGAACCCACAACCTGTCACCTGTCACCACACGCTTGTGCCACTGCGCCATGACTGGTCTCAAGTCATTTGTATAAATACAGTTAAATCATGGTGGTAAAGATTATATCTAAAATAAATTTACCAGGCACGAATGCTACAGCTTTTAAATTATTTTGAGTATGTTCCAGGTGTAAAGCTCGCGTCCAGGCCAATAAGCCTGCTTTACTTGCGCTATAGGGCCCGAATCCAGGTAATGGCTGCAATCCACAGTGGCTGGCCACGTTAACTATTCGTGGTTTTATACCCTAAAAAAAGTGAACGATTTTATTTAATAGTCATATTAATTCCCGTATTACTCGAGATAATTACGTTGGATATAATGATACAAATAGTATATTGAAAAGTTTAATATATCCAAAAATTTATAAGCAATTTAAATGCTCAGGATGCTCTGAAGTTAGAACATGTATAAGAAATAATATTAAATATTAAAAAAAAACAGCTTCACGCTGTGTTCGTTGTACGCATGTGTACGTTCACCGCACAGCAGGGTAGGCAGAACCTCGTAGGGAACCTAGTGTTAAGACATTCCGATCCCTACTTTTCGCTGAATCTGTCGAGGTATAGCGTGTTAAGTGGCGGAACTGAACGCCGGGTTTTCGCTTTGGTGCCAGAGCAAAGAAATTTAGTTAAAAAAAATAAGCTAAAGTATAAAAAGACAGAATGCGTAAAACAAATGAGATTTCCAATTTGAAAAACACAACAATGGAAGAGATATATGTTGCCTTACGTCCATTGCGCTTTGTTGAAGATCAGGTAAAAATGAAGAGACTATCCTCATTGCACCGAGCAAGTTGACATCAATGATATTTTCTATTATTTGCGGTGTATGCCATTCGTAGTCACCTATTGTCATTACACCAGCATTGTTGACTACAGCATACAATTCTGAAATGTAATTAAAAGTCACATTATATTAACTTTATTATCGAGAAAAAAAGGATAATTTACCTACTTAAGCTTCATTTGAGTTCCTGCAAAAATCCTTAAAAATTCATTCTCAAGCTTGAATTTCAGAAAAAGTTTGATACCTCCAATTTTTGTACGGAACCCTCGATAGGCGAACCCGAATCACGCTTGTCCAGTTTTTTTTAGCCTCACGCTGTATTTCGAAAGTAGCAGGGTAGGCAGAGGGAGCCTAGTGTTATGACACTGCGCTCCCCACCTTCCGCTGAATTCTGGAGGCATTGCGTGTTTAGTGCCGGAACTTAATGCCGTACTTTGCCTCTAGACCAGGGCGGAAAAAAAAAAAAATTTTCAATATTAAAAAAATAATTTTCCTCGAGTGGGAATTGAACTCACATCCTGTCATGTTTTCAGTCAAATGTCTGATTTTGATCGGTAATATTCGATTATTCGGTTTCGTAAATAGGTAATCATTATAAGAGCTTGGGTATTCTATTGGCCAAGTATTCTGGAAGCTAATTGAAGAGAGAGCGTGAGAATATTATACCTATAGGTAATAGGACAATATTATAGTAATAGGTATAAGTGATAACGTAGGTGGATAGATTAATATTCTATATAAAAAATAAATAAAAATGTATGTTATGTTTATAAATTTAATTGAATCTAAAAAGCTTTTCGTTTTTGACAATTTTCAGTTTAACAATGAAGAATTTGTACAATCAATTTTTATATTTTGGGACAAAACACTCTGTATCAATATTCTTCTACTTTTAGAAGAATATTGATACAGAGTTTTTTGTCCCAAAATATAAAAATGTATTGTATACAATAAAGTCTTACAATACTTTTTAATGAGGCCAGTCGTGGCGTAGTCGGAGTGTCTTAACACTAGGTTCCCTCTTAGGCAGAGGGAAACCTAGTGTTAAGACATCTCTCTGCTGTGTGCGGGATACAGCGTGAAGCTGATAATAATTACCTAAAGTAAAGAGTAAATACAGCATAATGAAAAAAGCAAATGTATTAGTGACTACAATTTTCATATAAACAACGTACCGCTCGGGTAAGTACTTGATGTGAATGTTCTGTCGAATACTAAAAACTTAGTAAATAAACGTCGATATGAAAATTTTCACATTGATATTTACTCTGTAATAGTTGTTCTTGTTATTGGTGATATTTTAAAATATATATTTCAATATATTTCTGTTTAGAAATAAAAGCTCAAGAGCTTAACAAATTGAACTGCATTTTACGGTATTAACTTTCATGAGGTCGAGGCTAAGTGCGACGTTGAGTTCTGCCACTCAACACGCAATGCCTCCAGAATTCGGCAGAAAGTGGGGAACGGAGTGTCTTAACACTAGGTTCCCTCTGCCTATCCTGCTGTGTGCGGGATACAGCGTGAAGCTGATTTTTTAACTTTCATGATATATGAAATTAAAAAATTAACGTAACTTACTGTAATTTGAATTGTTCTTCAAAAGGATTTTGACGTAGTTATGAAATTCTGCAACGCTTTTGTCATCTGTAACATCTAAGTTATAGGGATGCACACATAACTTCTTTAGAGCCTGCGAAGCTTCCGTATTAGTACCTTTGTACATCCCTGAAGTCATTACAAAATCAGAACTAATGTAAGAATTTAAAGATATTCCTTTACATAAATACACATTTCTTAATAATAATGATTAAATAATAACTTTTTCTATAATTACTAACTTAGTTTAAAATATCGAAATTATTAATAATTGTATGGAAACACAATTTTAAAACAAAAAAATATACCTGCGACTGTAACAAGTCCATCTCGAGCAGCCCGAGCAGCTATCGCCCACCCGAGGCCACTGTCGCATCCTGTTATAGCAACGACTTTAGTCCAGGACATTTTTATTTTATCTGAATAAAATAAAACATATCAATATTTTAAATATAAATAAATTGCTTTAAGTAAATTTTACTTTTCGCAATAAAATGTAATAGAATTATTTCCAATTGTAAAATAGCTTACCTGTTTATATTATGTTTTTCGTGTTTTTGTGAACGAAGTCCGGAATATACTGACCGCCGTGCACATCTTTGACGCGTTGCATATGAAATAGGAGTCAGATTTCATTGCATATTTATAACGAATTTCATGTTTGAATTACGTCGTCTAGTTCTTACTATACTTGCCATACAATATATGTATGTATAAATACAGGAATAATAAATCGTTTCTTTATGTAAATAATAATCAGCTTCAGGCTGTATACCGTACACTGCAGGATAGGCAGAGGTAACCTAGTGTTAAGACACTTCGTTCCACACTTTCTGCCGAATTCTGCAGGCATTGCGTGTTGAGTAGTAGAATTTAACGCCGTGCTTGTTCCCGACAACAAAGCGAAGAAATGGAAATATAAATCTAAGTAAATATTTCATCTCCTCGAGTGAGGATCGAACCCACAACCAGTCGGTTTTACATTCACACTTTGTGCCACTGCGCCACGACCGGCCTCAGTTTATGTAAATGATTCTATTAATTATTGTTGGATATTTTTTCGTAGTATAAATAATAGCAGCCATAATATAAATCTTTGCGTATCAGTAGCTTATATTATATTCAAAGTTATATAGAATATAACTTATATTATATATAGAATATAACTTATATTTCACTTTTTATTTAATAAAAAAATATTTTATATACATACATTTTAACTATATTGTAATATATTCAACTATTGAGATTACTATTATTAAAGGAAAATGTCGAGTATTTGAACAAAGAGACGCCAATAAAAGAGGATCATTTCAGCACGAATACCCAACTGAGAGATTAGACCTATTGAACGGAAACAATCTTGTATTTCTGGTTCGCTTCATCCAGGATCCTATCTATCGGGTAAAAGTGTTTCGAAACACCGCAACTCATAATCTACTACAGTGCATCTTGGAAATTCTATTGACCTATAATTATGGCATTAGGTAATTAATTGTTCCAAAAATTTATTTCATTTTTTCATATTTACATATATGTATGTATGTTTAAATATCAAAAGTTATTGCAAGTAGTTTACTAGGTACATTTGTTGGCTGTTAAAGCGTTGGTCGCGAGTTCGTTCCCCATTCGAGGAAATATATTATAAGAAAAATATTATTCTATGGACGTCATGATAGTAACACATGTCTCACCAATATAAACTGTTAGGAATTTAAATTTCACTAAAAGCAACATGTACTAATATTTTTTTTTATCTGAAAATATAAAGAAAATCAATTCTGTCATCCAGCATTATCGTCACCCGGTAAGTTGACTTCAGCGCCCTCTAGGGGACTCAAAGTAAAGAATTAAAAAAAAATCTTTACAGTATCGTGTGGGATATCAAATGAAAGAGCTTTCTTTGCACATTTCAAATATGTAAATATTATTAGCTGTAGACTATTTTCTGGTATATATATGGAGTGGACATTAATGAGCTAAATTTCATATTGAAATTAATATTTTCGAAAAAAAAAAATATGTCACTCATTTTTATACTTACAAAAATGCATGCACCGTGTCAGCTTGGTTGTTCAATATGTAATTGGATAGCTGTCTCCAAGGAGTGAAATAAAGTGACATGGGAGTGAAATTAGGTGATTTGAGCGTCAATTGGCTGCAGATAATGCAGTGCTCAGTGTATCATCAGAATGAGAGTTACATACATTAGTCACCACTCTGAAAGAAGGGAGCGAAAATATTGGTCTAAGAATGAAGGCGAGTAAGACAAAGATTCTGGAATTTGAAAGAAGTGAAGAAAAGGGCGGAATGCATAATGATGGTCAGTGTACATGGTAAGATATTAGAACAGTCGAATGGAGTGGTGTATTTGGGAAGTATGTCCAATAGAGATGGAAGATACGAGGTGTATGCGGAAAGGCGTATTGCTGCTGATAACAAGATTAATGCTGCCTTAGCAGCATTGATGAGACGGCGAAACATCAGCACAGCTGCAAGTATGTATTTGCTATTTTTATTTTTTTATTTATAAAGACCGTATATATGTATTTGGATATTATATGTCTTCTTTATTACTATTTTTTTTTGTTTATCCTTATTGAAAACTGCACTGTAATCTCTTCCCGTAGTTTGACAGTCATATCCACTTTCATTCCTTGGCTGGAAAAGATTTCTTTTAGAAATAAGTCCACCATTGTTATTACTTAACAATGTTTTTTTACATTTTGTAATAGTTATATGTTTTTAATTTTGTATTACTTATATATTTTTTAGTGAGTGCAATAAAGAATATAATATGCAGAGTCAGCTTAGCTGATTAAATCCATAATGAAGAGATTCACAGAATGGCGGGTACTAGCAATGTCACGGTTAGAATGAAGAAGAACGTGTTTAGCTAGTTTGGGCACATCGAACGAATGAGCGATAAAAGAATGGCAAAAAAGATTTATGACAGAAAAGTGACCGATAAGAGAGGTAGGGGGAGACCTCGGTTGACTTCCGAAAACACAGTATCAAAGATACTGAAGGAAGATCACGAAAGAGCATGAACAGGTGATGACAGTGGTAGAGGCGAAAGAGGTATGCAGAGCCGATAGGATAGGGATACAACGTGAAGTTAGATTAGATTAGATTTATACCTATGCGCCTATATTATCGAAAAGCATTATATTTGGTACCCAGGGTCATAAAAAATTGAAACTTCTTAAATTTAACATGAAATACTTTATTATGTTATTATTCCTTGTATAATATTTTATATTAAACGAAAAGTCGATTGTGGTGGTTGTGGTCGTTTGTAAAGTGATTATCGACATTTCACTAATTTCCATAAATAAATAACTTTAATTTAAGCGCAACAAAGAAAATTGTGGATAATATGAACGAATATTATCGAATCGAATCGTTCGATTGTGACATTTTTCGATTTTGCTAATCTCTTATATTACTTCTAATCCATTGTACATATTGGAACACGTTTGTGTAGAGCGATGGGACTGTCGAACCGCAGGGGCTATCAGCTCTCTTTCCACTCACAACTCCAATTACATAATAACTAGTTCTATATAACATCATCAATGGTCCTCCGGAATCACCCTTACAAGTGTCTTCACCTGTACGTCCTGCTGCACATAAATGTGATCTTGTCAGATGTGGATATGACTTCTCGCAGTCATCATGCGATACTAAATGAACAACAGTCGATTGCTTGATGTCAGTGACATATGGACCATTTCGACCCCAGCCAGCCACGGCTAGGGGTAGGTTAGAAAATTCAGGGCTATCTATATCGACAGGTGGGAGACATATTGGTCGAATAAATCCTGAAATAAAGAAAAAAAATATTATATAAATATATTTTTTTGTTTATATATGTATATACTTATTATATGTTTTTATATATACTAATATTTTTATTTATATTTGTGTTATTTATGTACATTATATCTATATTTATGAGTTATTATATTAATAACATATTAGCTCTGCACTACAAGACCTGCAAAATTTTAACTTTCTCTCACATCCATAAGTTGACTGGTAGAAATCTTTATCAGGGATAAATTCACCTTTGCCAACAATATTCTGGACCATGTATCAATCTTTGTTATTAAGTGCATTAAAACGTATATATAAAAACACATTAAGTTGAGGTTACAATCTTGTAAATAATAATTATTATATTATTACATTATATAACACAATTTATTCGTTGTAACTTACTTGTATATGGGGCGAAACCGTGAAGTCGGATGAGTGCTATATCATTACGAAGGCGTTCGTCATCATATTGTGGATGATGTATTATATCTTCTGCATGCATCACAACGTTATCTACACATTTCTTGCCTTCTCCCATTACTGCTTTACAGTCTCTGGGAAACGATCTCTTGTCGTATTCAGCGAGTGTAATCTCTATACTAAAAATCAGGGAATGTATAAATAAATACAAAACATGTCTTAGATCATGATAAAAAATATCTGTTTAATTTTTTTTTTGTTTATTTTCATTTATATTATTGGTAACTATATTATCTTACAAAAATGCTGTTTAATAATTTTAATATAATTATAAGTTTACTATTAAAATCACAAAAATGAACATTAATTACTTACTCAGCTATTTTAGCTCCCGCTTCATAGACACAATGACCCGCTGTAAGTATATATTTAGGACTTATTAAAGACCCACCGCAGCTAAAGGATGCCTGCCTATCACCATAGTCGAAAGTAACTTTCAAAAGCACCGTCCAAGGAAACTGATCTAATTCAGTTTCTTTGCCACCTGCAATAAAATTACAATTTAATATAGAAAAAAAAAACTGACATAATCGGTCTGAATATAAAATAATAACAAGATTTAATCGCTTAAACTATACAATTACAGCTATTTCGTTCTTTCCGATTTGGAAAGTAAGCAAACAGAAATTAAATATCTTTTACGTGATCACAATACAGTTTCTTATGTTCTCAGCCTTACTCTAATGTAATAAATACAGGTATGCAGTTATCCTATATGAAACTTTTCTCTTAAATCAGTCTGTCTATATGTTAAAATCACATTTAAATTCGTTTAAATGTGGTGTGGTAAAGTTCGGTCCCTGCCTAGTACAATATAAATTATTAATTACCTGCAATTCTGTCGTCAAGTACTGAATCGTCTGTGATATTTTCAGCGGAACGTTTGCCTCTACGTGGATAGTTCTGCTGTGGATAGTTCTGCTGTGGGTAGTTCTGCTGTGGATAGTTCTGCTGTGGGTAGTTCTGCTGTGGATAGTTCTGTTGTGGATAATTTTGTTGCTGGGGATAGTTTTGTGGTGGCCAATTTTGTTGCTTAGGACGTGCGTACATATTAAGAATACTTTGCAAATCTGTATGGAAGAAGATTAGTATGGTTAATGAGAAAATATTAAAGAAAATTTATATATACTATGGAACGCTGCACGACAAGTGTGGTTGTATAATAAGTCATAATTTAAGCCTATTACCTGTTATTCTGTCGCTATCCGACATATCTTGTCCACAGCATCCCGATGCAGGATCAGGAGGAACGCTCGTCCGCACTGGACACTGCTGAGCAGCATTTGCCCCGCCAAATCCGTTGCCATTACCATTATTCAAATAAGGATTTGGTTGCTGTGACTGAGGATATTGGTTTGGTGGTTGCCCATAAAGATTTTGTCCAGGTGCAGCTCCGACTTGAGCAGGATTTTGTGGATTTTGATATTGATTATTTGGATAACCTTGTCCTGGACTCATCACGCCTCCATTACTAGGATATTGAGGGGTATTTGGATTTTGTTGAGTATTATAAAGCCCGTCAGTTGGAGTTCCATATATATTTGGCACACCTTGTGGATTCCCTGGATTGCCGTGTGCACCGGGATTTACATGATTATTAGGTTGTTGTGCAAAGGGATTTTGAGCACCTGGTTGATTAGCTTGTTGATCATAAATATTTTGATTAATTCCTAGTTGGTTTCCTGGTTGAGGTTTATTAAAGTTGTTTTGATTGTTTGCTTGACCTGGTCTTAGCTGTTGGTTTCCATAATTTTGGCCAATTGGTCTTATTTGATTACCATAGTTATCTTGTAAGTTAAGATTCAAATTTGGATTATTGGGATTTTGTAAATTCGCTTGACCATTATTATCATTAGGCCTTATTGGTACTTGCGGTGGTTTATTTTTACTTCCATGTCCATGCTCAATTCCCCAAATGTTGGAATTTGGACAACATATCTATAATTAAAACAAAATATTTAAATCAAAAGTGGAATTTAGTGGAATAATAATTATTTTATAAGAGAGTTCATAATTATAATTTACATAATCTCCTTTAGCTACTGCAGAAAATCCATAAACTGGTGATCCTCCATTGTATTGTGCATTGTCACAAGGGACTTGTTCCAACCACATTTGTTGATCTTGTTTCTTCATATGAGCAAACATCGGACATTCTTCTATTGGGATACATCTTTCACAGATATCTGTATCGAAGTAAAAATCATTGAACAGTTATTTTTCTTTACCATATTTAAAAGAAACTGCCTAATATAAATAAAATTGTAACAAAAAAACAAACTGTAACGAAAAAAAACAAACTCTTACACATACCTAGTAATTTACTTAACTTGAATGAAAATTGAATGGTACATATAGTAACAAGCACATTCAATAAAAAAAAAGTATGTACCTTTTCTAACAGCAGCGACGAATATTATATTAATCCAAATAAAAATAAAACACGCGCCATGTGTGTCCCGCCCCATGGTTGTTTGATTAATGCAACGTGACAGAATTTCAAATACAATATTGACTGAAGAAACTGAACTTATTCTGACGACCCTTTCTAGTTAACTTATTAAGGACATTAGTAAATCATTATCTCTGACTAACTAATTGTCAATTAATGAAGTGAATCTGTTTGTGGGTATTAGCCGCTAATTGCGTGACGTAATATAACTATAGGTCTCGTTATTAAATGAATCGTTTTAAAGCGATAACAGCTAAAAGTAGTAACAATTTTGATTATTTCATAGAAAAAATATGTTTACTTAACATTATTAATAGAAATTATTAGATAGAGAATAGAAATTAGTGCAGTGATACAAAATTTTAAGATTTGTTGCGTTAAATTTATGTAATGCACAAAAGAGCCTGTTTATAAATTTAAAATGTTCATGGTATTGTGGATTATTAATAATGAATATACTTTTTAATATTAATATTGAATAACAAAAAGCTAATTGTTTTGTAAACAAAAGTTTCAGAAAATTAAACAATTAGTCTATATACGACCAAAAAAATTACAAACATCATATTTTTGTACTCTTCTACACGTGTATCCTAACATTTTTTTAGTTTTGTTCAATGTCCACAATTGACAACGTTTACATTTTTATTATATTCATAAATATTTAAATATTAAACAGAACAGAGTAATGAATCACAAAAACAAATACATAGATTTTAAAAATAATTGTATTACGTTAGAAAGATTAGCTACAATTCACAAAGCTCGCTGGGGACTGTTCCAATAGGAAATAACAAAACGCTCCGTGCGTCCGGACACGCACTAATTGTGACACGTGGATTTACCGCGTCGTTCTTTATTTGTACCATTGGTTTTACATAAATTTCGTCAACGGAGATTGATAGCCAAAGGTTTGTTTAGAAATGAAAATAAAATGGTTCGGTGTGCTATGTTTCTCTCGAATCTGTAATGAAAATTTAAATAATTGTATACAAATACAAAAAAATACACAAATAGTCTATACAAAGTAATACTTCAAAAGTTCTTTTAAAAGATGTATTTTTATGCAATCTTACCGTCTTAGTCTAGAAGTAAAAATACTTATGATATTATTGTAAGTTACTTTAATAAATATCATAACGTTATATTATTTTCATAAATCACCAACCTTAGTTAGGATTTAAGATTTTTACAAACTTTAACAGTTGGAAGTTTTTAAAATCTTATTTGAACAGATCTGTCCAAAATACGAGATTTATATAGAGTAAGTGCAAAGACATCTCAAAAGATTTATATCATAATTTAGATTTCATTTTCCCAAACGTACAGTTACCTTGAAATAAAATTTTAACTTTTCCGAAAGTTATTTTAGATCTTTTGTCTTTCGCCGTCATGATTTAAAAGACCCGTTCACCGGAATAGCGGTCATTCGACCGCCACTTTTAAAGAGAAGGGCTCTCCGGGGAAATCTACGCGCCCCCGGTTACGTTCTGATAATAGTGTTTGTTCATTTAAGTGTCCCGATGTATTGTGTTCCAGCCTAATGGCGTACGGCAAGTGTCCTTCAAGGTCTTTGATGATTTTAAATAACAATAAAAGCATTTTAATGTTCAACTAATAAAATGTAGATAAAAAGTTTCATTTTCATGATTATTACACATTTTAAATGCAACAATTTTGAAACCGGATTAATTGTTTCGAGTTAGACTCGGAGGTGGCATTCATCGGTCAGTTGGTATAAATATTATTATATTAAACTACCAACAACGATTTCTTATTTGCCTCGCATACTACCCTGAATTCTTGTAGGATGAGCTGACTACGAGTATATTTCGCTCTCTGGTATGGTGGGTTCAGATTGGTGTGGTGGGTGAGACTTCAAAGATTTTATACAAGGGTCCCTTTGGGAATTCAAACTTTAGCTATCAATGTAAGTATGGATATTGTATTTAAAATGGTAATGTTAGATCTCGAGAGTAATTCAGATGAGACAATTAATAATTGTGTAGTACAAGTGGGCGAAGCCACGAGCAAGTCGCTAGTTCTTAATATTTTTATCAGCTGCTTAATTTACTAACTTGTATATTATTTACCTAACTGAAAGGAATGAATCCTAAGTAAAAGTTATAAGTAAGTAGATGCATTTTATGACTTTTTGCTAAATTACAATTTTTAGGATTCTGCATCTTCTAAGGAAAAAAAAACTCTTATAAGATCACTTTGTTGTCCGTTTGTGTGTCTGTCAAGAGCCTTTGTCGCAAGAACACTTGGAGATATAGAGTTGAAATTCAAACCATACATATACTTAGAACTATGGCTCCATAATTTCCTAAAAAAACGATATTTCTACATTTACTTGAAAAAAAAGATGTGACCGCTTATATCGCAAAAAATGCGTATCTTTACACTATAAAGGGAATCAAAATGAATAGGGTACTTCTGGATGACCTAGAATTATGGAATTTGGCAGCTAGCATCTACAGGTAATACTAGTTCAGGAAAAAGGACTATATTTTTTAAACATTTTTAAAGTGTTATTCCACACTTAGGAAAGATTCTAAATAAGTAAAAAGACTATACATTGGTGGTTAAATCCTAAAAAAGTGATTGCCTTTAATAGCAAAAGTTGGTTAGGATTCGAATCCACAACCGTCGCGATTATAATCAGACGCTGATCCCCCACCCTACGAGGGTTGTTCCTAAAAATATAAGCTTCATTTTTTATTGTGAGCTTAGAGAGTAAATATCATACAGGAAATAAACATAAGTAATGTTAATAGACTTCAAGATGTTTTTCCCCTAGGGCATCGGTTTCATATGACGGTGTGTTTTCTCTTTGTAACATCGGTGTATCTAATTAGTTACTGTTTACATTATTGTTTCTACGCTGTTCACGTTTTATATATTGTTTTGTATTTTTATAGGAGATGGATTTCTGTTCCTCAGATGATAATCCTTTCCTTCTTTTTCATTGAAAATAATCGTAAGTGATTTGAAGTTGAGATATAAAAAATATTGTTACTAGCGGTGCGCCTACGCCTGCTTGAAATATACGAATGTTTATTTAAGTGTATTTAAGAAAAAAACTGACCAAGCGCGAGTCGGACTCGCCCACAGAGAGTTCTGTACCAATTTCAGGATTATTATTGGGAAATACCTTATGGGTTTTAATGATGCGACGATTGAAGTTAAGAAACTTAAATTTGCGAGCAACACTTATTTAGTATGAAATGAATTACAAATATAAGTTTGTAATTATTGTTTTCTATGAAATAGTAATAAATTTTTACTTTTCGAATTTTTCCTTTATTTATATTATAAGATGTTACTTCGTCCTAAATTTAATAACTGTAGGTCTACGGGAAGTACATTATAGCTTTTGATTAAGCGTTGAATTCTATACAAAATGAAGCAAAACAAAACGTAAATGCTCATATATTTGACTACGTATTAGAAGCTTAATTTATGTGTTCCAAGGAAATGTAAACCTGAAGATATGATATTAATCTCAGATTGATACTTCCACGCAATCTCAAGTAAAATGGTCTTGACAGGCGGACAGATAGACAACAAAGTGATCCTATAAGGTTTCCGTTTTAATTTTTTGAGGTACGGAACCCTAAAAATATTAACATTAATTTATTATTTATTTATTCATTTTGTTATAAATATATAAAACACTGCTTGCGATGACCTTTTACATTTCTATTGAAATTATCAACAAATCAAGTTTAAGTTCATTTGCATTCCCAGAAAATCAGTTCTAAAAATCCACAAAGAGAATGGGAAAGCCCTAAGTTAATAATGAGAGGAATCCGAGCACTGATACAGATTCGGCGTGCACGCACGACGCTCCGTAGCAAAATCAATTAACGCGAAACGGCCGACTGTTGACACACAGAATTGAGTTTAACTGTTTGTGTCTAGCAACAACAAGCAACAAGAGAGGGTTCACTTGTTTTGTGTGTTTCTCTGTTTTTATTTGTATGAAATACAAATACTTCGACGTTTCGACAAATAGTGAAAAGGTAATTTATTTTAATGATAAATAATCATGGTTGGTGGTGATTAATTACTATAGGTATGAGGCCAATCGTGGCGTAGGGGCACAAGCGTGATAATGTAATTGCGACTGGTTGTGGATTCGAGAGGTTTCTCGAGGAAATAAAATATTTAATTGAGCTGAGCGAAGCGAAGCTCTTACTGGTCAAAAGTATGTGTATCATAGAGTTAAGCTGTGGTATGTTTGGAAAGTCACGCGTACAGATTGAACTTTGACTAATCTAATCGAGTACGTGCGGACAAAACAAAAAAAAAATGCAAAATTTTGCTCAACGTAGCCTCGCTCAGGTCCACTCGCCGTCTGTTGTCTGGTGTCAAGGCAAAGTGCGGCGTTGAATTCTGTCAACTAACACGCAATGCCTTCAGAATTCCGCGAAAAGTAGAGAACGCAGTGTCTTAACACTACGCTCTATTTACCTACTCTACTGCATGTGGGATACAGTGTGAGACTAAAAAAATAATGTATGTATATGATTCCGAGTACCTACGTACGAAACAGCTTCTCCTATAATCCCATAGTAACTTTTATTTCATCAAATGCATTTGTAACTAAAACATTGTAATAACGAATGGAGATTTTTACATTACGTAACAAAAATATCCAATAAATCACGTAGTGGAAAAACCCAAAAAAAAACCTCCTAAAAAATATGTTGTAATATGAAAATCCATATAGTAATTAATTATACTTTCAATTATCATATCAACTTCATTAAATTTCCATTACATCGTATTATTAAATCTAAGTGGTTCCAACTTAATGCAACAGGGTTCTGTAATTAGCCACTTCACTCTAATGGGATCCAGCGGGAGACGATCGTTGTTTCTTATATTATTATGGGTTACAATAACCCTCGAATAGTTTTGTTAAGTTGGTAGTTTGTTTGTACTGAGATATCTAAATGTTTGTTAATTTTAATATTTTCATGATATTAATGAATTCATATATTAAAATAAACGCGCGGCTTCGCCCGCATACCCCCATATATAAAATCAGGTTCCCGCTGCATCCCGCACACAGCAGGGTAGGCAAAGGGAACCTAGTATTAAGACACTCCATTCCTCACTTTCCGCCGAGTTCTGGAGGGCATTGCCTCGTTCCTTTGCCTCGACACCAGAGCGAAGAATTTAAAATATAAATGTAAATAAATATTTCATTTCCTCGAGTGGGGATCGAACCAACAACCAATCGATTTTACAGTCACACTCTGTGCCTCTGCGTCACGACTGACCTCTACCACCTATATAATTTATATATTGTATAGCCGCGACTAATATGGGTATCAAATGGGTTTGTTTTGTAAAAAAACAATATACCGTTATAAAAATTCTAGAAAAGTTGTTTTGTTTCAATATCTATTTAATTATAATTTTTATTTTTAATTTTAATTAATTGATTCAGATCTGACAGCTGTCATGGCGCAGCGAGATATATATAGTCTACATTTAAACACAATTCTTATGAGTTCGATGTCAACTTGACCGAACCTGGTACACAAAGTGCAGCCTATACTTCCACCACTCAACACGTATCGACTCGAAAGTGGGGAACGGGAGTGTGTAACGCTAGATTCTCTCTACTTACTCAATATTAGAAAGCGCTAAGCTGTTTCCCTTTCAAAAAAATGCATCTCATCTTTATTTAAACCTTTTTATATTAAACCTTTCATTCGAAATTCTGTTCATGCCAAATTACAATCAATAAATGACGTCTGCAGCTTAGGAAATGTCTGCATTTCAAAGGAGTTTAAAAGGTAATAGCAAATCTAGGGGATTCCCCGTCGCCGTGTTAAACCGATTTGTCTCTATGCGGAAGCCGCCTAATATTCATCTTCCGTACTAAATTCATTTTCTCGAAAATATGGCTGGTTTTAGCTCTCATCGTTATATCACAGAGCTAGCTTTAACTTGCAAAATTTACTCACGTGCTTTTTACTTTTGATGAATTGACAGAAATTTCACTTTACATTTCATTATTTTGCTCTGGTGAATTTAAATTGAAATATAAAAAAAATATTAAGTATTTTTGTATTAGTAGTATCGAACTAATATTAAATATTGTAACGTCCTAATATTTATAAATTTAAAAAAATAAATCAGCTTCACGCTGTATCCTGCACACAGCATGGTAGGCAGAGGGAACCTAGTGTTATAACACCCTTCCACCAACATACATTGAAGATATATGAATATTAATGGTGGCATAGAACTAAAAACAATGGCAAACTTTCCTTAACATTTAGTGTTTAAAGAAAGTTGTTCTACAAAATTGTTACAATTAACTATTTTATTTTTACTTTTGAATATAAGTATAGATTCTTTTCCAGCTCACGCTGTCAAATTTACATATTTGTAACGCGATTGCTATATAACATTCGCAGGCAAACCAATGCCTTGAGTTTATTCAAATGACGATAACTTTTTTTTTAATGAACCGATTTGGATGAAACTTTAATTGTTAAGTTGAGTTAAAACAAAGCAAGTAGTGCAACTTTCAAGTGATTCGGTTCAGTACTTTCAGAGAAAAATGTGACCATACGTCTAGACAGACAGACAGACAGACAAGAAATTAAAAAAAAAACTTTTTGTTTTCTATTATTCTTTTTAAGTGTCCCTCTATATATCTATTTCGAATGCCTAAATGGTAAGTCAGGCCCTAAATTGAAATTCAAATTTCCGATCAACTTTTACACAAGCAAATTGGTACCTTTTATGCGCATATTCATGAAGAGCGCTTAAATACTAAAAATTAAATTTGATACTTTATTCTGTGTTAAATTATTGGGAATATGAATTATTACTATTTAATTTATACGAAATTATATATATTAATTTTACCGATTTTTGTAATGGCTTTAAATAATAATCTGTGTTTATTTTTACATTTTTTTACGCTCTGCTGTCGAGGCAAAGAGCAGGGTTTAATTCCGTCATTCAAACACGCAATGCCTCGGCGGAAAATGGGAAACGGAGTAATTTAACAATTTTAAGATACTCTGTGGTATGTAACAGGAGAGGCAGGGGCCTCTAGGGTTAAGACACTCCGTTCTCCACTTCTGGCCAAACCACAAAATTGGGTGCCTCGACACCATAGCGAAGAAATAAAAATATTAAATATTTCATTTTGAGTGAGTGGGAATCGAATCCAAAACCTATAACATTTACAAGTATCGCCTCTGTATGATATATAATGGCATATTAAAAAAAAGAACGTTTTTAAATTTTACGTATAAATAAAAAAAAAACAAAACAGCTTCACACAGCAGAGTAGATAGAGGGAACTCAGTGTTAAGACATTCCGTTCCCCACTTCCCGCCTAATTATGGAGTCATTACGCATTGAGTGGCGGAAATCAACGCCGCGCTTTCACTCTATACCGGAGCGAAGTAATGAAAATATAAACTAAACTAAATATATAAGTCGTCGAGGCCGGTCGTGGCGCAGCGGCACGAGGTGTGACTGCAAATCGACTGGTTGTGGGTTCGATCCCCACTCGAGGAAATGAAATATTTACTTAAATTTATATTTCCATTTCTTCGCTCTGGTGTCGAGGTTAAGCGCGGCGTTGAGTTCTGCCACTCAACACGCAATGCCTCCACGGAACGGAGTGTCTTAACACGAGGTTCCCTCTGCCTACCCTGCTGTGTGCGGGATACAGCGTGAAGCTAATTTAATTTAATTTTTTTTTTAAATATATAATTTCCTCGAATCGGGATTGAACCCACAACTAGTCGCATTTACACTCACATTTAGTGCCGCTGTGCCACTACTGGCCGGAAGGAAGTTATTTAAACATAATTCAGACTAGAGACAATTTTATATAGCTTCGAACAAAAGTCTTCGAACAACTGTGTATAAAATTAAAGTAACTGAAATAAGCTGTGTATTTAAAACCTCTAGACCCGAACTAACTGAAATGTTTGTGTTAATAATTAATGTTTAAGTTAGATTTTAACTCCATAATGTCCTGTTTAAAGTTTATATAAATTTATAACTATGAGGTTATGAGGCCAGTCGTGGTGCAATGACACAAAGTATGACCGCGATAAGTTGTGGGTTCGATTCTCACTAGCGGAAATTAAACATTTAATGTTTCCATTTTCTTTGCTCTGGTGTTGAGGCAAAGCGCGGCGTGGGGTTCCACCACTGAACTCGCAATGTCTCCAGAATTCGGCGGAAAGTGTGGAACGGAGTGTCTTAACACTAGGCCACCTCGGGCAACTTTACTACACGCGGGATACAACATGACGCTAAGAACAAAAAAGTTATTAAAACTAATGTAATGTTGTTGTACTTACATGTAGTATCATATGAAATCAATTAAAATAGCGATAATTTTCTTTTATTATAATACACAAATTTTCACATGTCAAGAATAGAACTGAAATATTTTGCCGCGTTATTCGTGATGTTACAAGGATTTCTTAAAAAATAAGTATAGTATTCTGAAAATACTATGTATAATATTATAAAAAATAAATACAATATAAATATTATAAAAAAGCCTCGATACCAGAGCGAAGAAATGAAAATATAAATTTAAGTAAATATTTCATGTCCCCGAGTGGGGATCGAACCGTCAAAAAGCCGGTTTTACAATCACACTTTGTGTCCCTGCAACACGACTGGAAAGCGCGGCGTTGAGTTCCGCCACTCAACACGCAATGCCACCAGAATTCGGCAGTAAGTGGGGAACGGAGTGTCTTAACACTAGGTTCCCTCTGCCTAACCTGCTGTGTGCGGGATATAGCGTGAAGCTGATTTTTATTATAAAAAAATAACAGATTAGCAATAAAACAAATACAAAACATATAAGTGCGACTATATAAAGAAAACTGCATCTCCATAAAACCCAACACTGGCTACATACAAATTTTCGGTTTCGAGATTATAGTAAGTGAGCTCTTAAACGTTATTTATACATGAGGAACTTTCTCGGTTTACGAGCGTTGTGCATTAGACCGTAAAGGAAACAATTGTACTAATGTGGTTGTTGTTACAGAAAATTGTTTTTATCTAATCAAATAGCCATAACAACTAGGTATGGTAGCTTTATATTTATTTATTTTTAATGAGCTTCACGCTGTATCCCGCACACAGCAGGGTAGGCAGAGGGAACCTAGTGTTAAGACACTCCGTTCACCAATTCTGCCGAATTCTAGAGGCATTGCGTGTTGAATGGCAGAACTCAACGCTGCGCTTAAAC
Organism: Heliconius himera; assembly: GCA_021202915.1. Classification (NCBI taxonomy): domain Eukaryota; kingdom Metazoa; phylum Arthropoda; class Insecta; order Lepidoptera; family Nymphalidae; genus Heliconius; species Heliconius himera. The sequence continues at coordinate 256,967 of JAJHJA010000464.1, read as the reverse complement.
TCGACATCAGACCGAAGAAATGGAAATATACATTTAAGTAAATATTTCATCTCCTCGAGTGGGGATCGAACCCACAACCAGTCGGTTTTACAGTCACACTTTGTGCCGCTGCGCCATGACTGGCCTCTAGGTATAGTGGCTTTATATTTATTTATTTTTCTTTGCTAATAATAAGTATATACTAAAATTTTTCTTAGTTACCGCTTCCTTTCTAAATTAAATCTGCAAAGTAATTATATTTAATTAATTAGATAAAGGAAATAATAAAAGAATATATAAAATTATTAGAATGATTATTATATTTCCTCTGAAATATTTAATATTTTTATTTCTTTGCTCTGGTGTCCGGAATTTGGCGGAAAGTAGTCAGCGTAGTGTTTTAACATTAGGCTTTCTCTGCTTAACCTACTACATGCGGTATACAGGGTGAAGCTGAAAAAACAACAAAATTTCCTCGCAGTGAAATTTGAATATATGCTAATTGCTGCAATCAGACATGTATGTATCAGCTGCAGATGCTTGTGATATTACATATATATAAAAAAATAAAAAATGCAATTCAATAAATCAAATATATTCCAGGCTTTACTTAAAAAAAATGAATTTATTTGATTTTCTTATTGAATGAATTGGAATAAACGTGTAATAAATATCAATAAGATACAAATCGACGAGCTTTTCAAGTTAATATAAAAAATATATAATATTTTTATAATATAAAAATTTACTTTTCTCGTGCTCCTTGGATAGAGGCGCGAGTTTAAATTCCGCTACGTTCAAATTATTATACGTTTCTAAAAAAATATCTTTCTTTCCTAAGTGCGAAATAACACCTTAAAAATTCTGAAAAATATTTTAATCTATTTGGATATTGTAAACAATCAATTTCCATCTATCACTATTTCAAATTTAGTTTTATTTTAATTTCGTAGGACGTTGTGTGGGTGGGTTGTCATTTTTTCTATTGTTCTAAAAAAATCGATGGTAACGACTTTGCAGGTTTTCAATACAGCGCATGATGGACAGGACATATTATGAATGTATTGTTTTGGTTGGAGAGCAATATTTTGTACAACACCGCCGCGGTATTGTATGTTTATCTTTAATATGTTTAAAGTACTGGTATACAAAACCTTTGTTTAGTGACTCTATTCATCTATACTATATATTGAAATTAATCTCTTCTCTATATATAATAAGACAGTAAAAATATTTTGTCTGTACATTTAGTAATTTTGACTGAAATGGATAGAGGGACACTTAAAAAGAAAAATAGAAAGCAAAAAGTTTTTTTTAAATTTCTCTGTCTGTCTGTCTGTCTGTCGACATATTTTTAACTCGACTTGACAATTAAAGTTTCATCAAAATTGGTTCATTAAAAAAAAGGTTATAACTCAAGGCATTAGTTTGCCTGCGAATGTAACATAGCAATCGCGCTGGTAACCTAAGATTTTGATTAGACGGTACATTTCATACAAAATACAGCAAAATCGATGCATAAATGCTCGTATCTTTTGATTGCAATAACTAAGAAGCTTTATTTTTTATGTGCTTCAAGGGGGTATACGCCTAAATATTTAATATTAATTTTAGCTTGATATCTCCTCGCGATTTCTGAAAAATGGTCTTGACAGACGGACAACAAAGTGATCCTATAAGGCCTCCGTTTTTACGTTTTGAGATACGAAACTCTAAAAAACACAAGAATGGATAAAATAATTTCAAAATATTTAGACAACATTTTAATTATTAAATTAACTTTTTAAGCTAATTTTAAAGCACTGTGGACAGCATTAAGAAACACGATAAAAATCTCTTTGCAAAATTAAATACACTTTGGAGATGATGATCCTCAAGCGGCGTGTGAACGCTTTCAACTAGCTGTAATATCCCGGCGGATCGGACGTCGTTATCTGCCATTCATGTATACTGCAAGACAATTTCATATATAATACTTTTTAGCTAGAAATTTCTCTTAACGGCAGCTTGAAACGAGGATTAGAAAAATCTAATTGATGATTTCTATTGTTGTGTTGTTGTGCTTTATTTTCTTCTCAAATCTAATTTGTTTATGCAATACTTTATTACTATAAATGAAATGTAATTTCAATTACTAGGTCATTATTATGCTTTTTCTAATTTTAAGTCGATTTTAGGTGGAAAATATAAGCATTTAATTGCGAGAGTTTGCTTATGTTTATGTAATTTTGTTTATTTTTAAGATAAAAGTATCACGAACATGTTAAAAGTCCATGCACAAAATAAAGAAAACGATATCGGCTCAACAATTACAAAGAAGTGAAAGTTCTTTCAACCACAAAATTCTGTTCACCCTTGAAACAATTCCAAGTTGAAATTATAATATTTTTCCGCATTTAAAATTTGTATCTTTGGTAGCAGTCAAGAAGTAGAAATCAAATTATAACTTTCAGAATATTTCATGTCTAATAAAATTACGATTCTTAAATAACAGAACGAAATTAGCTTTATTAAACAACAAAGTAAAAATCATTTCAGTTTGAACTTACAAGATATTCATATTTGAAAACTTTTACTTGACCAAAGAATGGGAATAAGAAAATATTTTTTGATTAAGATATTTGTTTTAGCTTGAGTTTTGACGTTCGATTACAGCGTAAAGAGTAGATTTTTATTCCTAAACTTTAATATAAAAATGAAATGATAAAGGCAAATTATAAAGAATAGAAAAAAATATTTTTACACAGATATTTCTTATTATTGTCATTACTATAGTTATATACCTACGTCAGATTAGAAATTAGATAATCAAATCAGTTTCACGCTATTTCCCTTACACAGCAGGGTAGGCAGAGGAAACCTAGTGTTAAGACTCTCCTTTCTCCAGATTCCGCCGAATTCTGGAGGCATTGCGTGTTGAGTGGCAGAACTAAACGGTGCGCTTTGCTTTGACACCAGAGCAGAGACATGGAATTATACATTTAAATAAATATTTCATCTCCTCAAGTGGGGATCGAATCCACTACCAGAAGATTTTACAGTCACAATTTGTGCCTCTGTGTAACGACTGGCCCCAGATTAGAAATTTTAGAAAGTTAATTAAAAAACCTATGACCCGTTCATTAAAAAGTAGCCAGAAAATCACATTTAAAAATAAAAATATGTAACAAAATATATTTATAAATAGAATTTGCAACGCTCTAATAAGCTAAGTGTAGGCAGAATGGCTACGTGTCGGAAGCATATGTGAGCGTCTGAAATTAAAAAGGAAGAAGGATGCTGTAATTTATATAAAAATGGAAAATACGAACCTAGGATACTTACAACACAAAGCAATTTAATTATGATAAACTCAATTACGCCGCTTCTCTTGTATCTAAGGTAATAAGAGAATGTCGGTATTTTATATAACTAAGTATATTGATTTTTTTTGCATTCGAACGGAATGTATCGGTTCTACTGTGTGTGTAATTATATATTTTTAGACGAGATTTTTTTTATGTCTTTATTTATAATTATTTAAAAAAAAAACACGCTGTATCACCGCATTTAGTAGGATAGGGAGTCTAAGTTACTCCGTTCCCCACATTCTGCCGAACTTTTGAGACATGCGTGTTCAGTGGTGGAATTCAACACCGCGCTTTACCTCCATACTAGAAGAGAAAGAGAAATGAAAATATTAAATATTTAATTTACACAAATGAGAATTGAACCTGCCTAGTTTCCAGTCACACGCTTGTTCCCCCGCGCCTCTAAAAAATAACAAATAAAAATATTAATTTATTAAAAGAAATAAATAATAATGTTATTTAACATATTTTGAACTTGCACCACCTTTCCATGAACCAAAGCCGGGCAAATGTTTTCACACACAATAAAGCGCACGTCGTAATTTGAAACACTCCGCTATTCAAACTGCCTGAAAGACCGCCTTAGCTATAGCGCGACCATGTTTTACTTTTTGCCTTTTGCCCTCTCGTTTCATCGTATGGTACAATCGTCGGTACAATGATCTTTTGACTGGCGCTAGGCAGTCACATTCTTACTAGAGTTAAGTCTTAACGCAGAAGCATTTTTACCTTTCATTCATTTTTAAACTGCTAAATTAGACGTCAAAATTATAAGAGAAATGGGCGTTGTGATTTTTTTGTACTGTCTTTTAGCTAATTTGTATGATTTGGAGAATTTACTATGAAACAAAAATAAGTAAATATCTTTTTGTGGATTAATTTTATATATTTCAAGGTGCATTTTTTAATTTATTTTGGACAATTTAAATAGTGCTTCTAAGGCAAGGTGGGGGTGAGAGATTTGGGAAAAGTCAAAATCAAATAATTGTTATAATTGTTGTTGAATGAATGAATGAATCTTAGGTTCATTCATACATTTTTATTACTTAATATTAATAGTTTTTTTATCAGCTCTCGCACACGGCATGGTAGGCAGATGGAACCTAGTGTTAAGACACTCCGTTCCCCACTTTCTGCCGAATTCTGAAGGCATTGCGTGTTGAGTGGCAGAATTTAACGCCGCGCTTTGCCTCGACAACAGAGCGAAAAAATGGAAATATAAATAAATATATCATCTCCTGGAGTGGGGATTGAACCCACAACCACTCGATTTCACAATCAAACTTTGTGCCCCTGCGCCACGACTGGCCTAAGTAGTTATTTATAGTAATCATAATTAACAAAAACTCTATTCCGTATAACATTATTTGCGAATATATTTGATATTTGTAGAACCATTGGCAACACGTTGGATAATAAAAATTGTAGTACGACGTGACGACCGCCACTTACTTTAAGTGCTACAAGAATCTTTCAGTGGTGTTCTTGAAATTGATTGGAACCAATAAACGGCGTGCTTACAGTTTTACAGTTGAAAGCTCATATTAATACCTGTTTTCCTTCACCAATTTATTTTATGTTCCGTTTCCTTCAGTAAATAAGGAAGATTGCTTTCTGCTCTTGGTTTTAAAGCGAGTATAATAAAACATTACGCGTCCCTTCTGCTGACGTTATTTGTGGTTGCACTCCGAAAGGGAGAGCCAATGAGGCAAGTACACATAGTGTAAACATAAGTCAAAGTATAGCCCATTTATTATTGTATTAATACGTATATTCTAAATTTATATAAAAAAATCTTTTTTTAACTTTTATTTTTTATGCTATGTTAAGTACCCTATAACTAAATAAATAAAAACAAACCTAAGTCAATGTTAATATTCTGTTCTATTCTATTTCTTGATTTATGGCTTTTAGGCGTGCCAGTTGAGCACAGTTTATTTCACCAATATCACCACAATATTATAGAGAAGACAATCCATATACAACAGTACTAACACATTTTTCATTAATATAACCGTTTAAATTTCCAAAAGCATACAACAGACGTTCTCTAAAATATTTCCTACAAAACGCTGTCTATCGTCCGTGAACTCTCCATATGGCTATGAATAACGCGCGACCATCCACCATCCAATGTTTCAATTATCTCTGGCCCGTGGCTGGTTCGTACAGTGTGCACCCAGCTTTATGATCGGGTGCGTAAACGAAGTGCGGCCTCGGTTATGATATTTGAGAATCTTTAATATTAAAGGCCAGTCGTAGCGCAGTGGCACGAGGTGTGACTGTAAAACCGACTGGTTGTGGGTTCGATCCCCACTCGAGGAGATTAAATATTTACTTAAATTTATATTTCCATTTCTTCGCTCTGGTGTCGAGGTTAAGCGCGGCGTTGAGTTCTGCCACTCAACACGCAATGCCTACAGAATTCGGCAGAAAGTGGGGAACGGAGTGTCTTAATACTAGGTTCCCTCTGCCTACCCTGCTGTGTGAAAAATAAATAAATAAATAAATAAATCCACCATCCAATGTTTCAATTATCTCTGGCCCGTGGCTGGTTCGTACAGTGTGCACCCAGCTTTATGATCGGGTGCGTAAACGAAGTGCGGCCTCGGTTATGATATTTGTGAATCCTTAAATATTAAATGCGCAATATGCAGGAGGTTGCTGATATCTCGTTATCTGTGTTTCGCACTCAATTCTGTGCATTTGTTCTCATTTGGCCGCCGCTGTTCGGGGAAGTTTAATAATAAGTTTTAAGTGTTCTTCTAGTTTGGAGTTTCAGATAGTTGTGGTTATTTGTTTATTGGTGTTTTATGCTTTTGGATGCTATATAAACAGTTTTATTAAAGGCATGTCCTTTAAGCTTTTTCAATAAAAAAATATTTATTTTATGTTTTACTATAATATATAATATATTTATAATATATAATATATTTTTTACTATAATATATAATATATAGTTAAGGCTTTCTGATTGTACTTATATTTATTTAAGTTATATGAGATTTGAAATCTAGAAATTGACTTTTTAAAATAATATATTTATTTTATTTTGCTTTTAGTTAATTATTATTAGCCCCAGATTCTAGGGACCCTAGACATTTTAGCAAATCTGAAATTTTGACGACTATTAGTCTATATGTGGTTAAGACAGTATACGTACTCAAAGAGACCTTTTCAGAGTTATCGTCAAATAAAGGTACATCTCTGTCTAGGGGGCTTATTGAGAAATCAAATTGGTCTGGGTGCTTTCAAGGGGCTAGGGTCACTACTGTCTTATGAAAACCTCTTTAAATATATTTCAGTGTATACGATAAATCGCACAAAGATAAGATTGTATAAAAATATTATTTCAACTATAGAATACTCGTATACTAGATTCCTTGTTTATTTTCGAGGTTTGTTGCAAAACTGAATGTATATGGACTTTTGAAGGCACCTCGTTAAAGTATACAAAAGCGCAACTACGTGGAATAATGTTTAAGTAATTTGATGTGATAAAAGTAAAGCAAGCTCAGGATCCTTTGTTGTTTACTTATCTCTATTGCTGTAAGGAAATAAAGGGGTCTCATAGCCGTAAGTCTTAAGGTTCTTCCAGAATACCTTCTAAGATTTATGTGTCACCTCAGTTCACGAATAGGTAAGACCGTCGCATTTTCGGGAAGCATATTAATGGTGCTTTGTAAAGCCTTGTATTATTGGTTCCGCCTTTTCGATTTGAAATGTCATACATTTTTAAATTTAAATGTCATAATTTTTTTTGAATGTGATACATTTTTTACCTAATATAAGAATTATGTATCTTCTATATATATAAAAGGACATGTGAAATTTGGACAGATGTTTATTTTCATAATCTGGACATCCACTAAGAAGGGATTTTGAAAAATTTAAACTCTAAAGGGATGACATATGGGTTGAAAGTTTCTATGATTTTTTTTTAATCGACACTGATTTTTATAAAATTTAGAATTCCGATTCTTAAAAAGATTTCATAATAAAAAGTAGTAATAAAGGCATTGACGTGTTTCATGATTTTTTAGAATTCACCCCCTAAGGGTTCAAATAAGGGGTTGAAAGTGTATATAGAAAAATCTTTAAATCGTCACCGATTTTTATAAAAAATTAAATTCAGACTGTTAAAAATATTTTATTGAACACGTGTTTCGTAGTTTTTTTAGAATTCACCCCTAAGGCTGCAAATACGCGGGCAAAGCTGCGCGCGCCCACTAGTATAATTTGCCAACCAGCAAAATTTCTTATATTGCTGACGGGATCGATTTTGCAAAATAAAGTTTAGTGAAGCGTGATCCATCTTGACGGTAGTGCCAATAAGGACAGTGAAGCACTTTCCCTCGGGATTTTCCCGGAGTCAATCTGGTCGTTATGTGTATTCACGCCGGTGTCGACTCGTAAACGATCGCTATGCAGTTTTGAATGGAGTTGAAACATTAATTCCAGAAGCAATAAATGGCTAAACGTAATTGCGAATATATTATTAATCTTTTATTTCATTTAATAATATTTTGTTATTAATATTATATGTATATATAAAAATATTACATTTTGTAAAAAAAAATAAAGGATTTTTTGATAGATTAACTTTATATTTTATTTAGTCTGTGGCTGAGTATTATGGCGGGAAATTGAAAAGTATAACATCATACAAAATTTAAAGATAAATAATAAAAAGAAAATGCTATTACATATAATTATGTCAACAATGAGTGTTAATTAGCGTAATTTAAAGTAATTGCCAATTGCTTCACTATAAAACTTCTATTAATCCCTTATGCGGTGATGTTTTTACGTTACAACACCTAATTTTGTTTTACATATATGTCTTTCCCGTGTCTTATAACAAAAAGGTGTATACTTTCAATTTTACATATTTTGGCAGCGTTGTCAGACGTGTCGATTTTTGCGGGACGTCACCATTTTCAGACCAAAAATTAAATGTCGCGATCGGGACAGGCATTGTCCGGCTTTTTAGGTATTATTCCATGTACTGTAAAAAATCTTTTTTTATTACTTTAAGATTTTAATTAGTTACTAAAAAAATCATAGAAATACAAGTAAGTATATTCGTAAGTTACGCATTCTAAGGAATTAACTGCGTTACATATGGTAAACCAAAACAATATCGTTTTTAAGCACAGTGACGTTATTCTATTAAAAAATATTTTATATTGATATCTATCTATCATTGGAAACTTTATTTAAAACTTTAATAAATGGATAAATAGTAAATTAAATTCTTAGTATTTAATTTTTTTGTCCCGCTTTTGGCGTAAGAGTCCCGCTTTTTTACTTAAAATCTTCAAAAATCTGCATTTTGGCATCTTGCATCTTGTCACAAACAGAAAAAGTCCAGCGAGAAGTAACTTCAACCGTAACGTATCCATAATAGATACAAATAAAATCATAACCTAATATAAAATCCTTTATCTTTATAATGCCTTTTGTTACCTTCCTCGCTATGAGACCTTACTTCATACATTATTACCGCGGCGACTCTTTGGAGAATGCAGAATTTAAGGGAAGGGGAACCGTTCGCCAGACGAGACATTCGTGAATATAATATCACTATTCGGAACTATTCATCACTCGGCTGAATAGATACGAGACGGAACAGATGCGAGCTAACTTCCTGATTTTACGTGAGTAAACAACTTTGCGGTGTACCTACCAGTACTTGAGTATTTGCACCGCGTGTTCATCAAAACTTATAGATTGAAACATTATGTTCATATTAATGTATTCACAAGTATTAGCTAGTTAAAACTTTATGTTGTTTATTTTGTTGTTTAATCTATTATATATGTATACTTATATAACAAAATTATATATACTATGTATACTTATAACAAAATTGTGAGAGATCGATGTCCATACATGGAAGATATATAAGAAAGAAATATAATATTTATTTTTTTTAATTTTTAATTTTTTGTCTGTTTTATAAACAAACTTAAAAAAGCATTTTAAGCAATTTTAAATCTAAGTGAGTGTATTTTATTGTATTGGCCGAAATTTTACTTTTCAATATAAGTGTTGTTAATGAAACACAATCTATATAGTTATTGATATTGTTTTTTAATGATATTATTATTAGAAAACGAAAGTAATGCAGTAGTAAATTAATAATTATATTATTCAAACGGACCACTAGTATTTTATTATATAAGTACCTGAGAGAGAGTAAATAGTTTCTTTTGAGTTTCACTCCGTCTCCTGCATATGGCAGGGTTGGAAAAATTAGAAACATAGTGCTAAGACACTCTGCACCCAATTAAGACGAAATCTTAAGGCATTATGTGTTAAATGGCTGTGCTCGACGCAAGTAAACAATTGAAATTAAATTATTATGTTTACGATGTTAATACCTAATGTAATTCTTTTATATGAGCAAGCACATAAAGTAAAGTTAATATAAAAAAAGTTTTTAAGCAATCATAAAATTTTATGTCTACAGATTGTATAAAAATATTAAAAATTAAATTAAATTAAATTAGCTTCACGCTGTATCCCGCACACAGCAGGGTAGGCAGAGGGAACCCGGGGTTAAGACACTCCGTTCCCCACTTTCTGCCGAATTCTGGAGGCATTGCGTGTTGAGTGGCAGAACTCAACGCCGCGCTTAACCTCGACACCAGAGCGAAGAAATGGAAATATAAATTTAAGTAAATATTTCATCTCCTCGAGTGGGATTCGAACCCACAACCAGTCGGTTTTGCAGTCACACCTCGTGCCGCTGCGCCACGACCGGCCTCAAAAAATAAAAATATTTATTATGTTTAATATATGATCGTATGGGCACTTGGAACTGCAAGAATCAATTGTTCATGGAGGGTTCGCGAGCCCTCGTGAAATATGTACGTTCAGGGGGCACTTGTACATTCTGTAAAACAATGTTATTATTTACTGAACAACAGAGCATACCTTTGAGAAATTAAAACATTTTCAATATTTCTACAAAAATATCTTGTAATTATTTATTGAAGTCTGTGTAATTTAATGTTGATCTGTATTTAACATATCATCAGATAACAGAAAATAATATATTTTTTTAGATTTTTTTTAAAGGTGACACACTCAATACGCAATGCCTCCAGGATTCTGCGGAAAATGTTAGACGGAAGTATATTAATGACAATGGAGTGTCTTTACAGTAGGTTCCGAGGTTCCCTCTGCCTACCCTGCAATGTGCAGGACACAGCGTGAAGCTTAAAAAAATTTTTAAAAGGCATTAAATTTTGTACTTAATAATCATTTAAATTTTCAGTTTAGAAATGATGATCCTCAAGTGGCGCGTGAACGTTTTCAACTAGCTGTAATTTCCCGGCGGATCGAGCATCGTTATCTGCTATTCATGTAGGTATACCTACTACAAGATATTTTACAGATTTTTATTGCAAATATTATATACATACATACATACACACACGTACGCTGGTTTTCAGATTTAATATTATATAATTGGACCTTATAATATTTAATGAGGCCATCGAAGCGCAATGGTATAGGGTCTGACTGTAAAAACGTTATAGGTTCTATCCTCTTTCGGGGAATGAAGTATTTTTATTTCCCTGCTCTGGCATATCAAGCGTATGAGTATAGCAGAGTAGGAAGAGGGCACCTAGTGTTAAGCCGTTTAATTCCCCACTTTCCGCAATATTCGAGGCATTGCGTGTTGAGTGGCAGAACTTAACGCCCCGCTTTGACTTGTTACTACTTACTAGAGCGAAAAAATAATTCCCCCGAGTGGTCATTGAACCCACAATCGTCGTGCTCACAGTCACAAGTTTGTGCCAGTGCGCCACAACGGCCTATAATTTACTCAAGTATTAAAATAATTTTAACACTAAGCTGTTATCTAAAATAGTTTAATGATAACCATAGTAGATATTTTCGCAAAATCAGCGTTGCTAAGTATTTGTGAAATTTGCAACATTCATCAAAGGCGTCGCTGAAAATTCGTCGTAAAGTGTTCAAAGTTTACAGTCTTGCCGCGGAATTCCTATGATGTTACAAAATCTTACTATTTATTTATTATATCAGAAAAGTTACCAACATTCAGCTTCAAATATCTTTTATCTTTGTAATAAGTAAATAAATAAAAAATAAATCAGCTTCACGCTCGCAGCTAGGTGAGAGAGATCACAGTGTTAATACACTCCGTTCCTCACTTTCCGCAGATTTTTTCGAGGCATTGCGTGCTAAGTGGCAGAACAAAGAAATAAAAATATTAATAAATAATAATTCATTCCCTCGTGTGGGAATCGAACCCGCAACGGCCTCAAAAATATATCAAAATAAAATCAAATAACAATTTAATATCGTTGGATTTATAAATAATAACTTTTATTAATATAGAACTACTGTATAATTAAACTAGCGGTAGATTATCTAATAGAAAATGTTTACTAACTTTATTTATCGAAATTCCCAAATTTCAAATACCTACTCTTGAAACAAGTTCATATTGCTTATTTAGGTAAAAAGTTATAGATCAAGAGTTCACTCTGCGTAAGCCACAAAATTATATATGATATTAACTACACGAAAATTGGAAATATCTATCTCGCCAATAATTTATATTTATTTATTTATATTAACAGAATCTTTGAAAGGTCGTTACGCAGTGGCACAGGCGTCTGTCTGTGAAGATGAAAGTTGTGCGTTCAATTCCTACTCGGGGAAATGGTTATATTTTTCCGCTTTGGTAGAGAAAGCGCCGCGTTAAGTTCCGCAACTCTATACGCAGTATCCCAGAAATTGGGCGAAAAGTAGGAAGGGATATATCAATATAGGGTTCCCTTTGCATACTTTGCTATATGGGAAAAAGCGTGAAGCTGTTTTTCTTTTTAGGTTCCGTATCTCTTAAGGAAAAAAGGAACTCTTATAAAATCACGTTGTTGTCCGTCCGTCTGTCTGTCTGTCTGTGTGTCTGTCTGTCTACCAAGAGTCTTTCTCACGAACGCTTAAAAATATCGAGTTGAAATTCAAACCTCATACTCAGATCTACGGTCCCCTATTTTCTGAAAAAAAAATGTATAATTCTATTAGGAAATTTGGCAGCTAGCATTTACAGGTAGTACTAGTTTAGGAATTTATATATTTGTGGTTAAATTCTAAAAATAAAAGCCTTAACCTTTTAAGGTTGCAAAATTTGGTGTGACAGCCGCTAGTTTAGTAGAAAGTGAGGTATCAGATGTAAGTGCATATTCTAATACAAATTCTATTAATTTTTTATGACCATTTTTCATACGGAACCCTCGTTGGGCGAGCCCGACTCGCACTTGTCCGGTTCTTTAGAATCTATAAAGACTTGACTCATATATAAATTGTTACAGTATACAAAAACTAACACTATAACAAAATGTAAATAGAAAAAGATCTTAAATAAAATCGCAAATCTCAATTGAAAAGTACATTAAGTTGTTTCCATTAAGCGAGTTTATTTTCGTTCATTTTAGAGTAAGTGAACGGAAATAGGACGTGTTTGTGGCGGGAAATTAGCAAGATAATCTGCTCAGAATATCATTTCCTTTTGTAGCCTATGTTGCGCTTTTACTGTAAAATGTAAACATATTTCCTTTTGATAGTTGTAATTTAATAGGAATTCTATTTTTAGTATTGTAAAATAGAAATTGAGGGCCAGTTGTGGCTCAGGGGCATAGGTGTGGCTGTAAACGCAAGTGGTTGTGGGATCGATCCTCTCTCGAACAAATGAATTATTTAATATTGTCATTTTTTCGTTCTGGTGTTGAAAGCGCAAAGCGTGGCTTTGGCGGATAATGGGGACCGGAGTGTCTCAACACTAGGTTCCCTCTGCCTACGATGCTGTGCGTGCGTGTACGTGCGGGATAAATAAGTGCATATGATAAATAAGTTAAGCCAGTCGTGACGCAGCGGACGCTCGCGCATGAGGTGTGACTGTAAAACCGACTGGTTGTGGGTTCGATCCCCGCTCGAGTGAGATGAAATATTTACTTAAATTTGTATTTCCATTTTTTCGCTCTGGTGTCTGCCACTCAACACGCAATGCCTCCAGAATTCGGCAGAAAGTGGGGAACGGAGTGTCTTAACATTAGGTTCCATCTGCCTACCCTGCGTACGGGATACAGCTTAAAGCTGATTTTTTTTGATAAATAAGTAACTAAGAAAAATAGGAAATATATTTTTATTAAATAACTGGCCACCATTTGCGATTTCTACATAATTCGCGAGCACTTAACACGATTCTTGATCTATATGGGAGCCCGTAGAATTTTCGAGTATCTGATCTCGATGTAGATAAAATTTTTTGGGATCCACTTAAATAATTGAGATGAAATTTATCTTTTATTTTGAAACATTATTGCCAAAAAATTAATAGGTTACTTTGATAAAGAATCTAAGCGTTATATATTTTTTAACAATAAGCATGAACTTTGACGCCGTCGCAGCGCACGTACACGTACGTGTGACTGTAACGCGACGGTTGTGGGTTCGATTCTCACTCAGGACATTGAATTACCATTGATTAATATTTTTATTTCTTTGCTTTGGTAACAAGACATTTACAGTCACTCTACACACAATGCCTCGAATTAGGCGTTCTTTTGCCTTCCTTACTATATACAGGATACAACGTGAAGCTGAAAAAAAAAACATAAAATCTCAATTAATAAATACAAGCTATATTCAAAAGCTACTAAAGTTAAACAGTATTCAAATAATGTGAATGAATCACTTTACTTGTAGTATTTCTTTTACTTTGGAATCGTAAACAGATATTTTTCTTGTAATTAAATAGCGCTAGAAGTATCTACAAATAAAAATCTTTAGTACACAACGTCTACGCTTCAGCTGAATGCAACACCACGCTTGCACCAGCCGGCGATCCATCTAATTAGATAACGAATTAACGTCTCTTAACCCACTCAAACTGTTTATTCTACTTGTCAGTAATTCCTTTGCTTCGCGTTTCAATTAAAACACATTTGCTGATGTGTAATTGGTTTTTATATGTTTTGTATCGTGGAATGAAGGAGAATTGGATCTTGGATTTATTTCATAGTGTTATACTGTATTATTCTAGTAAGTAAGTAAGCTCTTTCATTTGATATCCATATCGAGGTTGATTTAAATTGAAATATGTAATCCCCATTTTGTTGTGGTGGCAATTTTTTTTTTCAAAAATAATTTGCATTATCTATAATTACAGACAATTCTATAATTAAAGACCGGAATAATAAAAAAAATAAATAATAAAAGCGTAATGAAGAGTTCGCTCGTCGCCGGCTATCTAAGGTTGGCTAGGATAAGACGAGTTAACTCGCCATCAGTCAATAAGGATGAACTGAAATTTACACGAAAAGATGAGTTAACTTATTGGTCAGTAAAGTGTTAAGTAATACGCAGTTCCCGACTTCACCAAACGAAGAACGGGAAATCTATATGGGTGTTAAGTTCTGTGGTCACTCGGGAAAAAAATCTTTTTCTAAATTTGACTTGGCTATTTTTTATCATTAAGCACCAAACTAAATGTAAACCTAATAGTTCAGTACGAGCTGGAAGTATACTATCTTACAAATATTGTACGTTTGAATTTCTTTTGTACTGCACTTTCCTAAGTATACATAAGTAAGTTTCAAAGCAGCATTTCCGTATAAAATACCTGGAAAATGTAGCAAAAAGTAAGCCTTTACTATGTCTAGACCGCTAAGCTAAAGCCGCAAAGCTCATGATAGGGTTTGTTGGGAACACCGATCCTTGATCCCGACACGTTCTCCAAGTGAAACCGTAAAGTAAAGGATATCTTAGAAAATAGAATTTAGTTATTTTAAGACCTTACTGAGGTCTTACTTATATAGATATATTATGTACTTATTATTTAAAAAACATTTATTATCATATGGACGGTCCTTGATTGAATAACAATAACTCAAATACTAACTTGAAGCCAGTCGTGGCGCAGCGGCACGAAGTGTGACTGTAAAACCGACTGGTTGTGGGTTCGATCCCCACTCGAGGAGATGGAATATTTACTTAAATTTATATTTCCATTTCTTTACTCTGATCTTGATTTAAGCGCTACGTTGTGTTCTGCCACTTAACATGCAATGCCTCCAGAATTCAGCAGAAAGTGGGGAACGGAGTGTCTTAAAACTAGGCTCCCTTTGCCTACCCTGCTGTGTGCGTGATACAGCGTGAACCTGATTTTTTTAATTATTTTTTTGCAAATACTAACTAACTAACTAAACAATATTCAAAATAAAGGAAGAGTCTAAAAATATTTTTTTTTGTGTGTAATGATTAGTGAATGCTCAAAATTATCAACGTCAAAACGAGAAGCCCTTTGAAAGAGAGTCAACAGAATTAAAAAAGTCTGGCATGAAGTGTGCGCTTGGGCTCAGACGAGTCTATTCATTGTACTAAATAATAAAATCTGAGTCTTACTCTGCAAGGAACTACCTCTTATTACGTGAATAAATTATTATACGACGTAATTATATTTACGTCTGGTGCTCGTATAAAATTGATACATGGGATTATGATTTTATAAAGAAATTTGTTGGTAAAAATGTTCATAGAATTTCAAGGTAAATAACAATATATATATTTTTTAGCTTCACGCCGTATCTCGCATGGAGCGGGGTAGGCAAAGGGAACTTAGTGTTAAAATGCTTCGTTCTCCATGTTAAGTGGCGGAACTCAACGCCGCGTCTTTGCAGTCACTAGCTTGTGCCCCAGTGTCATTATGGCCTCAAATATCGGATTAGTTTGTTTAAATTTGAATTCGTACTTTTGAATTCGTATTCGTACTTATTTTTTAAACTTACCTATGATTTAGATATTTTTTTGTGTGATTTAGCATAACACATCTTATGTTGTCAAATAACAATATTTTATTGTAGGTCCTGAGTTTTGTATCTGCAAAATACTAAAAATTATTTTAATATTTACAATCGATTTATCTGATTGTATACCTAATTTTAATTGACAATCAATTACTTTTATAGTACTTAAAACTCAGATAGACATATATCAACATTTTAAAAGAAAAACATAAACATTATATATATTTATAGTTGATTGCATTGTAAGCCCTCTAGAGCCAAGTACGGCGATTTAATCTCAAAAGAAAAGCCTCGACATTATAAGCTGTTGATAGCGAACGTTTTGATATTTTTCATCCGCCCCCGTCGTCAGGTGTATCTGACGATGATTTATATCGCATCTAAAATGAAAGAATTGAATGAATTTTAAGCTTGATTCTTAAGTTATTTTTCTATTTTGATATATGGTGACAAATAATTTCTTGTCCAAATAAATGAAATTGTTGCGATTTGGCGTGATTTATATAGAGTCAACAGACTGTTCCGTACAATTTTATATTTATATCAGAATCAAATTAAATAAGCTTCACGCTGTATCCCGCACACAGAAGGGTAGGCAGAGGGAACCTAGTGTTAAGACACTCCGTTCTCCACTTTCTGTCGAATTCTGGAGGCATTGCGTGGTGAGTGGTAGAATTCAACGCCACGCTTAACCTCAACTCGACAGAGCGAAGAAATGAAAATATAAATTTAAGTAAATATTTCATCTCCTCTAGTAGGGATTGAACCCACAACATTTATAGTCACACTTTGTGCACCTGCGCCATGGCTGGCCTTTTTTATTATGATTATTATAATTAAAATATTAAATAACTCCTTTCTCAATTTAAGAAAATATTTTTATATCCTACATGCCATATTTTATGCTTAACTTTAAATTTATTAAGTAATGAAAAAATATTAAGAATTATTAATTAAGATCTACTTATGTACGTCTGTTACGAAATATAAAGAAGGACTAAGCGCATCTCGAGAAAGATGGAATAAAGGCTTTAATTTCCTTGATAAGTGTTCAAATTATTCCTTAAGCATGAAAATCTAGATAAAAAGATGATAAATTGAAGGTAATTCAGACTACCTTTAGATATTTTACATAATGGTATAATTCAAGGAGTCTAGAAGACTAGAAATCTAGTTACACGGATGGTACTCGTAGATATAATATTTCACACAAAGTTATACTTATAATAAGTCCTCATAGAAAAATAGGTGAGATGTTTGAGAGAGACTTCGAGGAACTTTGAGAATTGTCTTTTGGATGACAAAAGATAATTCTCAAAGTTCCTCGATGTCCTTCTCAAACATGCCTTCTACATTACCCCGCCTTTTCTAATATTTTTAACAGTTCACATGCGTTACGTTGTTTTAAATGTGTAAAAATTCATATATTCTAGTAGTAGTCCATTATTTTTCTAAATCTACTGTTATTCTTACAAGTACTTTTATTGCAATTTAAAGTGCAATAATATTTAACATCTTAAAATGTAAATAAAGCTATGCCATTTGCTGTAAATAATACTGTACGGCATTAGTTCAAGCAAGCTAAAGTCCTAAACTTATAAAAGAAAGACTATCTTTCATGTCTCATAGTACATAGTACTTTAAAAAAAACATATTATGCATATATAGAATATACATAAATATACCATATTATATATATGTATAGATTAATTCTCTTGGTAGGAAGGCGAGGTATATCATAAAATTCCAGTATGTTTATCAACAGCGGTTTTGTGGTCATTAGCTAAGAGTACGCGTTCTCATTATATTTTATAACCGGTCTAGAGAATAACCCTTTAATGCGCTTGCGGGGTCTTAATGGCCGCTATAATGCTCTTTAACGTCACATTAATTATCGCCACGTTTACGTGATAGGAGATTGAGTTAACAAGATTTTGTAGCATTATTATTAGATGTCATTTGTGATATTTATAAATTTGATTACATGTCATAATTAGCTCTTACTATTATATATAAGAGTTGATTATATATAGATATGCTATCTATGTCTTCGTGGCACAATTACTTCGTGGCATCATTAATCAAAATCATCAAAATTCAAGCTTAGCTTAGCCAGAGCCCTTTCATCTGATACCTCATTTGAACTAGCGGCTTAACATAAACTTTGAACCAAATTTTGTCCCACTTTTAAGGCTATTATTTTTTAGGATTTAACCACAAATGTATAGTTTTCCAATTTGTTCCTGAATTATTACTAGAATTATCTGTAGAAGCTAGCTGCCAAATTTTATAATTCTAGGTCAGCCGGAAGTACCCTATGAATTTTGATTCCCTTTATAGTGTTATCTTTTTTTAAGTAAATGTAGAAATATTTTTTTTTTCAGAAAATCATGGGGCTATAGATCTGAGTATATGGTTTGAATTTCAACTCGATATCTCCAAGCGTTGCTGAGATAAAGGCTTTTGATAGACAGACCGACGGACGGACAATAAAATGATCTTATAAGGGTTCCTTTTTTTCCTTAAAAGGTACGGAATCTTAAGTAAAATTAAAATATTAAAGCGGTTACGTTTTTCAAATATTTTTATATTTTATGTTTTAGGTAAGATTTTTTGAAATTATAAGAACATTTTTATTAGGATTTCGAGATTTTGTAATTTTATTATTTAATTTTATTTAATTTAAGAAGCTAAGCCAAAATTCGAACTCGACTTCTTTCTTCGCAGTCTGCGGGGTGTAACAGGGTGTCATTGATTTTCAAGGTTGTAATACTGGATAAACATAATCAACTATCTATATTTTATAAAGAAATGGCTTCTTAAAACACAGCATGTTAGTTAAATGACCTATAACATATAAAATATGAATGTTAGGAGTATTTCGTATGAAATTAATAAAAAAAATAATGCAAGTTTAAGAAATTACATGTTAAATGCGGAAATACTTGCGACAATCTTGTGGGCATAAAGTTGACATGGTAAAGATTTTTCATTTATTAATGAAAACCTATTTTGACCTAAGCATGTATGTATATGAAGCTTAATATTTTACATGAAATATAAATAAATAAATAAATATACTTAAATCGTTATAAATGAAGCGTAAACAGAACGCGCTTGTCTGGTTTCACTAACAATTTGTTTTTGGCACTGCGTATTGAAGCCACGCATAAGTCACAGTAGTAGGCAATCTAAAAAACCGTACCCATCAATCTATCTTTAAAGGGTTGTGCCCTGTAAATAGTATTTACTGAGGGCAAAAAGGTAATAAATCTTAGTGCAAGAGGGATGTATAAGATTATTTAAAAGCAATTTTGTTTCAATAGAAACTTTAACTTAAGTTATAAGTAAGATTTTTAATATGTATTTTTATACCATTCGCATAATATTTTGTAGGTATGGGCATACTTCAAGATATTTTATGTCGTGTAATTTTTTTTTACGGGGTATTTTTTGTTAGTAAAATTTCCACGCGCGGTACAAGACTATTCCGGTGTCGGAATTATAAATATTCTTACGGATGAAAAAAGAAAATAGAAATAGAAAGACTAGAAATTATTTATCTAATTTCTATGATAACTTAGTAGACTCGTATACTTATCATTAATAATTTGTTTTTAAAATAAATAAAAGGTAAACAATGAAAACTACTATAATATTCTATATATTGTTAAATAATAAAATAAAAAAAATCGTTAGCTACTTTCTATTGATTTGAATATAGTTTTAGTAAGAAGAACAAAAATAAAAGATTTAACTTTCAACAGTCATCGTAGTTTGTAGCGCAAATCGCGAAAACTTTAATCTTTCCAACTGAAAGCTACTAGAATATGTATGCGTCCACACTTTGTGGATAAAAATTCAAAACAATAACACTTCTTCTTTAACAAAGTATGGAAAATAAAAAAGAGTTTTTATTGGAGAGTTGAATTTATTATACTTTTTTTATCTTAGGTTTTCCTTTAGCATAGTAGCAGACAGGCAAAAAATAGGTATAAGTTGAAAGTACATTCAACCGAAACTTGTTCTGCACTATACTGTTTTTTTTTTATTTTATTTATAAATAAATCGTTTTCTTCAATTTATATCAATAAAACACTTAGAAAAATTGCTTTACTTAAATAAAATAAAGAATGAAGCTTAAACTTTTATTAAAACATTTAGACCTATATATACTCATATATTTCAAATAACTGCGAAATATCATTGGTTCTAATTCTAAATAACGACTTCAGCTCAATTTCATAAAAATCCCTCGAGATGCAGCTCATATTTAGGCCAGTGATTTTGAACTTTTTTCATACTTTAGATATAAATTCTACAAATGTCAGGGGAGAATATTATTTTATATTTGATCTAGATTTCTTTAGAAATATTCTAGATTTTATTATATCACATAAATATCTAAAATATTTAGAAATTGGAAAAAAAAATATTATAATATATTTCAAATGATGATATACAAAATTTAGTTCCCACAGAAATAGAAATTTGCTTTAGCCGTAAATAAAAATCTAAGCTCAAAGTGTAAATCGGTAAAGAATAAATCAAATCTCACCAACAAGGCACTTTAGAAAAATCTTGCGTAGATTTTACATGTATTTTACATTATTCCCCTTTTCTGCTGAAACACAACGCGTGGACACTTTTCCCCTAGGGGGCGCTCGTGTAGTTTATTGACATTTACTTACGTAGCTAAACATGTCGACGCGACGGAGGCATTCTCGGGTTAACTCTCGTATAACGCGTCGCAGCTTCACGTTCTAATCGCGTTTTATTAGCTGTAAGTGAAATTGTTTTAAAGATAAGTTTCAACTTATTATACAAATAATATTATTTTTTTGGTCACTAGCGACCCGCTCGCGGCTTCGCCCTCTTGAACATAACAAGTATTTATTTTTAACATTTTTAAAGTGTTAATCTACACTTAGGAAAGAAAAATACTTATTTAAAAAAATATTGAGATGAGATGGAAACCGATGGAAACGATCGGTTTCCAGGAGGCGCGGGTTCGAGTCTCATTACTTTTAAATTTTTATACGTTTTCTAAATAAGTAAGTATTTATTTATTAATCTGGATTACTTACGTGATCTAATAACTTTATAATTATGAAAACAATATATTCAAAATTCAATAAAATAGTTATTTTACGGTAATTTACAAAATAAAAATACTTTATAATGATATAACTTTTTTATTTATTAATCGATTTGGAACGAAATAAACACAGCATTTTAAGGGAAGCTTTCCAAAATACAAACTGCGTTTAAATATGCTAAGTTGTTTTGAGATTAACATGACTAAAATGAAAAAAATATGAAAAAAAAATATTGTTTTGGGTTAAAGGCTCCCTATAATAATTAATTATTAGGTGAGTTAGGCTAAGCTCGAAATTTAACACACTCTTAGCACCAGTTGAAAAATTAATACTTACAATACATGTATAATATTATTTTATTAGATCAACATCATCATTGTAATTTATATTCTTTTATGTCTCATAAAGTTACCTCAAACCAACATCTAAAACATCCGTAAATGCTGACTCAGAATAGTCCGATAGCCTATAATGCCAGTCGGTTCAATACCAATCTAAGTTTTGGCTCCTAGAAATACACTTGGCGCCGACACAAGTGGGCCAATAACAAATAAGTGTACCATAAAGAAGGATTGGCGATTGTAAGACTTACAGATGCTTCAAAAAGTTGTTAGGTGAACATTCAAAGTGTATTATAATATTAACTTAACTAACTTAACTTAGGTTCACGCTTTATCTCTAGCGGGGTAGTCAGAGAGAATGGAGGGCCAAACCCTATATTAAGTATTCAATATTTGAAGATTTTCATAAATGTAGAAAGAGATACGTAAATATTGTATCTACCCTCTTGAAAATATAAATTTTATGAAAAGTAATTTGTTAATTTGGTTATGAAATAATTAATTTCATCAAAAATATAAATGTAACATGAGACCCGTGTTAAATGTAGCCTAAGATCTCATTGCTTAAATATGCAGGTATTTGTTTTTTTTAATGAAACTTATATATAAGAATGATACACAATAGTAGAACGTAGTAGAATGAGGCCAGTCGTGGCGCAGGGGCACAAAGTGTGACTGTAAAACCGACTGGTTGTGGGTTCGATCCCCACTCGAGGAGATGACATATTTACTTAAATTTATATTTCCGTTTCTTCGCTCTAGTGTCGGTTGTGGGTTCGATCCCCACTCGAGGGGATGACACATTTACTTAAATTTATATTTCCGTTTCTTCGCTCTAGTGTCGAGACAAAGCGCGGCGGTGAGTTCTGCCACTCAAAATGCAATACCTCCAGATTTCGGCCGAAAATGGGGAACGGAGTGTCTTAACACTAGGTTCCCTATTTTATTTAATTTTATTTTTAAATATAATTATATTTTGCATTAGGTACGTAAAACAAGTAAAAAATTGAAATTTCTCTAGAGGTATATTGTAAGTAGGTTAAGTTGGCCTAAATTGGCGCACTCGTATTCGGTAAATAAATAGCAATAAAAAATAGGCCATCGTGGCACGAGCGTGCCACGGTTGTGGATTCAATACACACTTGGGCGAGTAAAATATTTTCATTTGCTCAATCTGGTAATGTGGCAATGCACGGCGTTGAGTTTCGCGACTCAATACGCGGTGCATCCAGAATTTGATGCAAAGTGGACAATGCAAGTTTGAAGTGGGAAGGGAAGTGACCTAATACTAGGTTACCAGGTTTCCTCCGCCCACATTGCTACATGCGGGATAAAATGTGAATGTAAAGTCTACTCTTATATAATGTTTGATAAAATTTGTCCTAAAAATAAATAAAAAATGCTATAATGCATTACATTTTTATTTCTATTTCAGGTGTTATATTTTTTCGTTTTTACTTTTGTGACATTTGTCACCTAAAATTCGAATAAAGACTTGCAAAACAAAAGATGTATGCATTATGCATGAACCTCGCGCGTCACGTTCACGTTCATCATGTACGCACTCCATGGCACCAAGAATGAAATTCCATTTTTCATATAGAAATTATACTCCACACGACTACCTAGTGTAAAAATTTAAACAATACAGTGAAATAGTAAAAATAAAACAATAACAATTCTGTTGAGAACGCTTTTGTTTAATTTTCACACTCATTTTATATATGTAATTTAATAAATTGTCAGTTCCACTTTCCTAAATTAAATTTGGATGTTTTGTATGTAATTTAATACTTCGCTTAGCTTAAAATCTGTTTTGTTTAAAAATTTTAATTATGTAAGTCCGTATTGCAACAATATGTACCTTGGGTGTGATGTATATATATAAAAAATAAATGAATAATAATAATATACATGGCAATATATATAATTGCATAGTTAATTATGAATAATAAATAAAATATGTTCATTGTCAACATATTTGTAATGTCATATTGATTCGGAGCCGTCGACCGCCCGAGTGTCGCAACCGATGTTTTATACATATTCGACAACCAACATTTTAAGTACTACACTACTGATTGCCCAAGATCCCAAGGCCCCTAGACCTATATCATTATAGCAAAGCTAAAATTTTAAGGCTATTAGTCTATTAGTCTAGGCCTTCGGGCGCAGAGATATAAGGATGTAAAGCCATGGTTATGGGTTTGATCCCTCTCCAGGGAATGACTGATTATTTCCTAGTATTTTCATTTCTTCGCTCTGGCACCAAAGCCTGACGTTGAATTCCGCCACTCAACATGCAATAATTAAGCAATGCCTTGATAAATTCAGCAGAACGTGGGAAATGGAATGTTTTAACACTAGGTTTCCTGTGCCGTCCCTGCTGTGGGATATAGCGTGAAGCTGATTTAGTTAATTTTAATATTTAGTAATACAGTGTATCTGTTTTGTCAACTGCTAATGTTTGCCATTTGATGTTTACGAGAGTCTAAGACTCTCGTAAACATCAAATGGCAAGCATTAGCGTAGTAGCAATACGAATTATCTTAGTAAATGTATTGAAGTAAAAAGTAAATTATGTTCTATAAAAATATATATTTGCTTAATATCATTATATAAAAGTTGCTTTTTAAGTTTCATTGGTTGACTTCTCAGATTTACGCAAAGTTTTTGATTAAGCTTTACATAACGTAGCTCCCACATACTTTTGAATAATAAACAGATAATGTTAATATTAAAAAAAAATGTAAATATTATTTGTGAGTATATTGATAATCATATTTTTTTTCAGCTTCACGGTATAATCCCGCATACAGCAAGGTAGGCTTAGTGTTAAGACAATCCATTCCCCACTTCCCACCGAATTCTGGAGGCGTTGCATAATTTTTTTTATTGCCCAAAAAAGAAATTCAAGCAATCCACACTACAAATGTTAAGCAACGTGTCGCCTATAATGGCGCTTAACATAAATTAGGACAACTAAAATGGCGTACAGTGGCATGTAGCGGTGCGGGTTGGCAATGTTGGCGTCGTAGTGATAGAGACCGCCCGCCCCTGCCAAATTGCCCTGTCCGCTTATCATTTGGATTACTTCTAGCGCGGCCACAATATACAATGTCGTTGTTATCCTGCATTTTTAATTAATTGATCGAGATTTTTACGGAAGATTTGAAGTGATTTGGTTGATACTTGGGAATTGTTAATAGGAAAGGAAAGTTTTATCTTTTTGTCATGCTATCACTTAGTAGGGTAAGTAGAGAGTAGGTGTTAAAACACTCCGTTCCCCATTATGCGTTCAATTCTGTAGCTGCTTACAGAGCGAACAAATGACAATATTAAATATTTCATTTCTTAGAGTGGGAATCGAACCCACAATCTGTTATGTTTACAGTCACACTTTTTGCCTCTGCACCACGATTGGCCTCGACAGATTTTACTAAAATCCAAAACACGGCTTACTCATTTAAAAATAAAATTTTTATTTCACATTGATACTGTTATTGTAAACTTTATAAATAAGTTTAGAAAATGTGAACACATTAAATGATAAGAATCTTGGCGCTAGTTCTGCATTTCTTTTCATAATTGTTGCAAAAGCTATTTCCTTGTACTATTCTCAATGTTTGTGTAAATGACTTTTTATTTACATTCCTATGTTGCCGTCGGGACATTAGAGAATTTCGTCCTCCGTTGGCTGGATCGTCCAGCTGCAACCACTGACCAAACTGTCTGTGCTTATTTAAGGACTTTGTGGTATTAAACATGGCGAACTAGTTTAGCTACTACAACACCGAGCTATTTTATTTTTATTTCTTTTTTCAGTTTCACCGTTTAACCCGCATGTAGCAATATAGGCCTAGTGTTAAGACACTTCGCTCCCCATTTTCCGAATTCTGGACGAATTGCGTCTTGAGTGATGGAAGACAACGCCACACTTTGTCTCGATATCAGAGCGACAAATAAATATATTAAATGACTAGCGGCCCGCCCACGGCTTCGCCCGCTTAAAATACATGATTATTGATTTAATAAGCAGAACTAACAAAAGTAATAACTTTTAAGTAAATCGGTTCAGTACTTTCAGAGAAAAATGTGACCATACATATTGACAGACAGACAGACAGACAGACAAGAAATTTAAAAAAATATTTTTGATTTCTATTATTCTTTTTAAGTGTCCCTATATCCATTTCAGTCAAAATTACTAAATGTACAGACAAAATATTTTTACTGTCTTATGATATATATAGAGATTACCTCGAGTGGAAATCGAACTTACAACCAGTCACGTGTACCGTCACACGCTACACCTCTGCGCCAACAACTACTTGCCTCCGACCATTTTTATTTCGTAACATTTGTAAATAAAGTGACTTACATCAGCTCAAATATTAAATCTCTTACCAACAACAGACAATTAAAAATTAACAACGAACGATTGTGCTTTATTCGTAATCGCATTATTGGCGGGGATGGCAGTAAAATTATATTGGAAATTAAATTTTAAAACATCGAATTTCTCGCAATTAAAACCCAGAACATAATTTATATGAAATATGAAATACTTATAAGGCCGTAATAACTATAATTATCCAGTGGTATTTAAACTTCACTCAAATTGCTTTATATTTCACGCACCAGATTTTCAACATGCTGTATAGATAGTTACTCGTATATAGTCAGATTCAAATGAAATTCTCGTTCCATTCGAAGCGTCAGCAACGTGTGTTGCAGTTTAAAATTTTGGGCAACTTTTTTTTTTATAAAATTGTGGATTTTTCCGGGCCAAGGCGCTCGAAGGGAGCCGATGACTTGGAAAGCGTTGGTCTCCTCGCTCGATTTACACTGCGAATTGATTTTTATATAGATACGACTCTTGATATTTCTAAACATTTTGTTTGTCATCACTGGTTCTCGTTGATAAAATTTATTTTATCGGAACATATTATTTTGCTTGCGAATATATGGTCAGTTCGACACAAATGGAGTGTAAATATGAATATATAGGTTTTCGATACTCGAATATGGTATATATCTGCATACATATGGAACCAGCTAGAACGACATTTAGTACTTATATATAGCTCGTATATTTTATGGTAGCACATCTTTTATAGCGTTGTATTTTGTAATAAAAAACTTTTGTGCATTTTTTACGGAGAGTTATTCAGATATTAATTTGTTTTTATTCATAATGTTGGTTTTTCACGTAGAAATGTTAGGAACAAATCTAAGCCCATGCAGAAGCGTGAGGAAATATCTTCATATAGAATTTTAGATTAGCTAATGATTATATACTTTCCGTTTAGTTTTAACATATATCGTCTTCTCATTTCTCCAAGTCTAACATTTACAGTTGGACAGTGACTTGAGTGAGAAAGAAAGAGAAATGAGCGAAATGAAATCATTAGGCGGGACATACTCCTTTTCTTTAGAAAAGCTTCTACTGCAAAATGAGTGAGTGAGCTCATCAGAAAATGGGAACTGAGTAAATGCTTGTGAATTTCCACAGACACAGTGAAGTTGGAGTTTGAACTGGTAGCGAGCGAGCGTGTATATGTTAATTGATTATTTAAATATAAAAGTTTTAAGTTCAAAAGGAAATATCACTCTATTGGTAACTAAAACTAAAAGTAATCTCTATAAACTGAATTAGTTTAATATAATTAATTTAGTACAACTAAATATTACGTTTATACGATTAAATATTGTGTCAGGATTTGTAAAGAGCCACTGAAAGGCATTTTATTGAAGAAAATTATTTAAATTTAAAGTGTTGGTTATTGAAATTTGAAAGTGCTTGGTGTTTTTGCTTAATAGTCACCATCATGCATTCTATAGATTTAAATTTTATAATAAGACTCAGATTAAAAATATCTCAGTTTCAGCGAGTAGATCGTGGAAATAAAAGAAAAAAAATTACTTCTACTTCAATTTAGTAAAATATCATTACTTTCGTTTCATCTATACTTAGAACAAAAGTCTTAGGCATTTTTAACACGCTTTTATTAAGTCGGCCTGTATGTAAGAAACTAACTATGTAATGGATAGATAGATAGATAGATAAAATTCTTTATTGCACACACAAACTATAAGTACATAAAAACAAGATAGAATCAATAATTGTAGAAGTATAACTAGCATGCAAAGGCGACCTTATCACTATTAGTGATCTCTTACAGGTAACCTTGGGCGTAAACATTTACAATAAAATAATAATATAGGAACCGTGTAGTGCATAAAAAGTTTGTTAATAATAACAATATTTATGAGACCCAAAATAGATATACAACATTATAGGTGTGATATAGTTTACATATAATACTTATATAATAAATACAGAAAAATATATATAGGTATATATATATATATATATACATACTAATATTACGTACATTACATTACATATATACAAATATATATAAATATACTTTTAATAAATAAAATAATCTAAATAAACAAAATAATCTAAATATTATTTTGTTTTGCCAAATAGTACTGCTTCAAGGATTTTTTGAAGACGTAAACTGATTTACAGTGACGGATAGAAGATGGTAAGTCATTCCACAAAAAGACGCTTTTCACAGTGAAGGAATCATTGAAACCTACTGTATTACACATAGGCACCTTTAACTTGTTATCGCTTTTGGAGCGGAGGTTGATATGAAGTGGGGTATCCGATCCAAGGAATGCGAAGCGCTCCTTAAGGTAGTGAGGAGTGTTAGGATGGAAAAGAATGGAATATAGAGTGCAAAGTACATGGAAATATCGACGATGCCGAACCGTCAACCATTGTAGCTTATTGCGATATGAGGATATACGATCGAATTTTCTCAAATTAAAAATGTATCTGATACAGAGATTTTGTAGGCGCTCTAGTTTATCTAGGTGTACTTGTGATAAGTCAAGGCAACAGGAATCGGCATAGTCGATAATGGGAAGAAGGAGGGAAGTGGCTAATGAAATTTTCGTTTTAATTGGTAGAAAATTTTTCCATCTTCTTAGAGAACCCATTGTGGCAAATATCTTACGGCTAATATTTGAAACATGCGGTGTCCAAGATAAAGTGTTATCCATGATAATACCCAAATTTTTAACGGATTTTGTGTAAGATATAGGGGTACAATCATACATAACAGGTGGTAGATGCGTAATATTTAATTTTGCTACTTGTTTTTGTGTGCCAATAATTATAGTTTGAGATTTGGTGGGATTTAAGTTTAAGCCATATGATTTGCTCCATTCAAATATTATTTGCAGATTGCGGTTTATTCGTTCAATAGCTTCTGAGATGGCTTCAACGGGAGATGATACATAAATTTGTAAGTCATCTGCATAAAGGTGAAATGGGACATTAAGTAAATCAGTTAAGGAATTTATAAATATAGAAAAAAGTAAAGGAGACAAGACCCCTCCCTGTGGAACGCCTACTTCAAGACAACGAGGTGTAGTAATGTTGTTATTGTATCGAACACTTTGTTGGCGATTGTGTAAGTAGGAATGGAACCACTTAATGGCATTATTTGAGATGTTTATGTGTTCAAGAATAGCAAGCAAGATGTCAAAGTCTACGGTATTAAACGCATTAGAAAAATCAAGCAAGACTAAGACAGTGACTTGCTTATTATCTATACCACAACGAATGTCATCACAAACTTTAATCAAAGCGGTAGTGGTGCTATGTCCGGGCCGAAAGCCAGATTGGAATTGACTCAGAGTGTTGTTCTTCGCTAAATATTGTGTTAGTTGCTGATGTATAATACGCTCAAGTACTTTAGAAAGGAAGGGAAGTATAGAAATTGGTCGGAAATGTGAATATGAAGAGGGACTAGATATTTTGGGAATAGGGATAACATGTGAAGAGCGCCATACTTTTGGAAATGTACAAGATGACAAAGAATTGTTAAGGATGTGGCACAAGACTGGAAGGATCGTATGAAGGGATAGAGTCAACATTTTACGACTAATACCATCGCTTCCGATGGCATCTGAATGTATTGCCTTAATATTTTTCTTGATATCATCCTCTGAAATTTCGTCAAACTCAAGAACAGTTGCATTTCGCTTAGGACGTGACTTAAGACCGTAAACGGTATTTAATTTGTATGGGATGTTGACCGCTGTTGAAGCGAAATGCCTGTTTAGACTATCAAAGTCAATACTGTGGTGCGTTTCTTTCGTTTGACGTCCAATGCCCATAGATTTAAGGAACTGCCAGGTTTTCCCAGAATCTTTCGCATCCAAAGACTGGTGTATATAATTCCGTTGTGCATCCCTACACAACTTGTTACATGCATTGCGTAATCGCTTATATTTAGATAAGTTGACATCAGATGGATTATGTTTGTACTTACTTTTCGCATTATTTCGTCTTGTCATTAATGCCCTAATTTCTTGTGTCAACCATGGTGCAGGTAAATGCTTTAATTTAACAGGTCTTAGGGGAGCATGGATATCAAAAAGTTCTACTAAAATCGAGTTAAATATTTCCATTTTCAAGTCAACTGTTGAAGCGGCAAAAACACTCGTCCAATCAATTAAATTCAGATCGTATAAAAATTTATTGTTGTCAAAGTTTTTAAAGTTACGACGCATGACAACAGTAGGTTTTAATTTTGGTGGTTTAATTTTATAGGAAAGGTAAATGAGGTCATGATAGGAAAATGCTTCTGCAGGGAATTGGCCATGGAGATTTACGTGATTTAGGGACGATACAATAATCAGATCAAGGAGAGAAGGAGAGCAATGGGGGAAAAAGTGTGTAGCGCTAGATGGAAGCAGATGCAGGTTTGAACTTTCGATGATGTTTTTAAGACTTTTAGCACGCTTGTCGTTTTTGATTATACAAGTATTGAAATCTCCCATTAAAATAGTATGATCTACTGTATGTACATACTTCTCTAGTAATGTTTCAAACGATTGGAAATAATTAACATGTAAAGATGGACTATAAAAAACTCCCAGCAAAATTTTTAAAGTACCAAGCTGGATTTCTACAAAAATATGTTCAGCAGCTTCTGAGTTTTGAGTGTTAGATTTATCAAGTATGGTGAAAGGTATATGACTACGAAGGTAAATAGCCACACCCCCACCACCTTTGTCTATACGATCATTACGTATTAGATGGAATCCTGGTATGGAGTAGGAAGTTGAAGGAAGGCAAGGTTTTAGAAAGGTTTCGGATACAAGTATAGCATGGATATTTTTTACATTAAGGGAAGAAAGGAGATCAGGATAGTGTGCAGGGATACTTTGGGAATTTATATGGATGACATTGAAGTTTTTAGGAGCAGTAGAAAATTTGGATTCCAAAAGCGTATCTAAAGGCATAGATGTACTGTGAAAACTATCATTTGAATCTGATGCAGAATCATAAATACTAGCGGCATTAAAGGAACTGCTACTTATATTCAGTATATGGCTCATTATAGTAATATATAAATACCTAAAACAAATAAATATAATAATAAAATAATAATAATAATAAAATAGAATTAATAAAAAGCACTAACGATAACAAATATATAACGATATACAATATACAATATACCCATCTACAGATATAAAACATACAATAAGAAGTATTCAAAATTTACCTACATTATACTAAGAAAATATAATCTATATATATAAAAGGACTTGTGCTGACTGACTGAGGTAAGACGCACGCAGAGCCGTAACCGCTGATGGTAGAAACGTGAAATTTGGGCAGATGTTTATTTTCATATTCTGGACATCCACTAAGAAGGGAATTTGAAAAATTTTAACCCTAAAGAGATGAAATAGGGGTTGAAAGTTTGTATGGAAAAAAATTTTAATCTGTACTGATTTTTATAAAATTTGAAATTCCGACTCTTAAAAATATTTCATTGAACACGTGTTTCATGGTTTTTAAGAATTCACCCCTTAAGGGTTCAAATAAGGGGTTGATAGTTTATATGGAAAAATCTTTAAATTGCCACCGATTTTTATAAAAAATTAAATTCAGACTGTTAAAAATTTTTGTTGGTTGTTTGTTAGTTGGTTATTTTAGAATTCACTCCTAATAAGCGGGCGAAGCCGCGCGCGCCCTCTAGTCAACTATATTTAGCAATACCAAACAATTATAAAACCTAATTTACAAAAAAAAAAAAAAAGTATATATATATATTTTAATTTATAATGTATAGAACATCTTGAAAGTGATTTTTTAGTAAAATAAATATCAAAATAGTACCGGATTTAATTAAGTTATATCAGTAAAGCATAGCAATGTTTTTATTTAATAAATATCTTTCTGGTTTTTAGGCATGTCAGTACGTTTTTTGACATGAAGAATGATTTTTGACATTTAGATTGACATCAAACATCACTTTCAATAAATACAGTGATTATTGTTACTAAGTAGGTAAACAATTTAAAAATAATAAAAAAAAAAAACAAGCTAAAGTAAACTACACTAGATAGCACTATACATATACATAAAAAACAAGAAAAGTTAATTATTCTGAGATAAACTATTGTCAACTACTACTGAAATATACTTATAGAAAGGATTATTAAGTACATTAAACGCCAATCATTTCTTTACTAGTCTTTTGGACCTGATGGCTTGAGTTAATTGTTTATTATCTTTAGTGTTGTTACTAACACCAGCACCAGTAGACATCAAAGATCTTTGTGAAGAAACCTGCACAGTACCTTTTGTAACTGCATCTAGCTCGGTGTGAGTTAATATTTGGTGACGCTTACCGCTTGCATCAATAATAAAGATTCGGCCATCCCGCGTCCAGCACTTAGAAACACCAAACCTTTGACGTGCACTCATAAAGACACCATGACGCTCCTTGGTTAAGAATTCTGATATGGTGATACCAGTATTTTTAAGATTGGATTTAGCAAACCACACGCTATCTCTAATAGCTAGATCCTTAAACTTGATAAGTATGGGTCGTGGCTTCTCTGAGGTAATGTTTCCCATACGGTGGCAGCGACTTATAGTTTCCACAGAAATACCGTCTATCTTTAAGCGACTAGACAATTCATTTAATGTAAGCTGAGTTACATTCTCATTCTTGGATTCAGGAATTCCATGAATTAAGAGTATTTTTCTTCTGCTTCTCATCTCCAATACATCATACTTCTTTGAGAGAAGAGTAACTTGTATTTGCAGTGCCTCTAGTGATGATAACACAAAATCCCTGAATATGTTGAATTGCGAAGCCAAGTTAGATGTGGGACTTGTAGCCGGTATTGAAGCACTTTGGAGATTTTTTTGGAATTCAGCCATTTGATGGTTGAAATGCTCCGATAACTGAACTATTGAGTGCTTGATGGACTCCATTTGTGATAGTGATTATTGTGAATAATGAATTATAGAATTAATCTTTGTTATAAAGTTGTAGGTGAACTTATAGGAGTAATTGTAAATGGGTATGTTATATTTTAGTGCATATTATGATGTTAAAAGAAATATTTTTAATAAATATCACACACAGCAAAAAAAACGATGTTCACTTTTTTATGCACCTACCCGAAATTGGAATCTAAGAATAAGAAGTATACGATCTTTCTAATTGTTATATCATTATGAAACTTAGCAGCTATATTTAGATTAGGTGACAATACAATTTTATGGTACCATCGAGCCGGTCTGATGATAGGACTGGAAGGTGGTTGATGGAACCTTGAACTGCCTACTAGTAGACATATCGAGTTTGGGCTCATTTGATTCGCATTAACATCTACTGTTCATTTCTCCTGATGACGAGGACCTGAGGGTGGATTGGAAGGTGGCCGATGGAACCTTGGACTGCCTACTAGTAAACATATCCAGTATAGACTCATTCGATTCGTATCTGAGGTTAACTTATTTAACCATCTTCTAATGATCGTAGCGTCATCAAAATTGGCAGGTATGTATGTAGTTCTGATGACAATATAATAATATAGTACTGTACAGGTACAGGAACTGGTATTCCATAATGGAATATTGTGTCATGGTCATGGTTGCACTTGTGAGAAAGGTCACGTAAAAGACTTTGAAC
Organism: Heliconius himera; assembly: GCA_021202915.1. Classification (NCBI taxonomy): domain Eukaryota; kingdom Metazoa; phylum Arthropoda; class Insecta; order Lepidoptera; family Nymphalidae; genus Heliconius; species Heliconius himera. Next base: position 223,321 of record JAJHJA010000464.1, on the reverse strand, counting down.
ACTATCAGGTTTCAACATTATAAATAAAAAGTATAAAATAAATTAATACTAAAAAAAAACGAACTATTAAGTTATTTAGTCAGTAAGTGTAACTAAGAAAATGATAATAAAGTAATACACAGCGTGCAATGAAATGTAACCATCTTTCATGGAAATACATCTTATTCTAAACTAAATATACATAACACGATAAAGATATTCCACTTGCATTTGAAACAGTCCTTCGGAGGGTGAGTCGGAGTCGAGCTTCCTGAAAGCGTAATTTCAGTTCCTTTGCCTGGCTTGCTCCCTTTATGCCGGGCCCTAAGCATTTAAATATGTGGCACTTTGCGCTCGCTGTGATCAATGTGTGAAAAGATTAAGAGCTCTGGACTATTACTATAGAGATGTTTTGAATAACTTTTTGTATTTTGCAGTCCAGTTGTACGGGAAATTTTAAGTTTTTGTGGTAAATATATATATATATATATATATATATATATATATATATATATATATATATTACTGCTGTACTATATAATAAAAATATATTACTGCTGTACTACCTATTTACTTATACAATAATTGTAACTTTGAAAACACAGAGAACATTAAAAGCTAAAGTTTCAGCTAATTTAATAAAAAATATGAAGCTAATTATTAGTGACATTAAAATAATTAACAAACTTATACTTGCATCTAGACAAACTTTGTTTTCCCACTAGACATGACTTAATAACAGTAGAGAGAGAGAGAGAGAAGAGAAAGGAGAAGAAAAAAAAAGCTTTGGCGTTTATAACACTTTATATTGGCTGAAATATTGCATAATTTCTTAAAAGGATAAATGGATACAAAAGTTGTTCTGTGCATGAGAGATAAAAAAAATTGGTTCGGTTAACAAATTGAATATAGAAGCTAAAAAAAAATAATCAGAAGAATTATTGTCTGTCTCTCCGTCTGTATGTCTGTCGGTTTGCTTGTTTGTTTTCCAATCAAGAAAAAACTATCGGACCGGAGGAGAAATGAATGAATTTTGCATGGTGATAGCCTATTTAGTTAGTTAGTTTCTTTAAAAAAAAACCAGAAATACCTATTACTTAAAATGAAAAAAAAAAACCACTGTTTGGAAGTGAATGAAATTTATCATGGCTCAAAGCCTAAAGAAACTTATAAGATAGTTTTCGTAATGGAGTGTAACGAAATTTTAGTTGAAAAAATAAAAATCTGATATAATCATATTACTCGCAAGTGAAGCTAAATTATATAATTTTAATTAAGATTTTTAAGGCGATATCTAATAAATCACATGGCTTCCCATTTAATTTAACCACAATTTAGAATAAAGAATTAAATTAAAAATTAAATCAAAAATACAAATCATTATAAAATTAAGTACAATTAAAAGTTTTTTAGTCTACCATAAGTATGATTTTAAACGACAATATTGGTGACATAAAAAAATAATATAGTCTGTCTATATTTATCAGAACTAGCTCAAATGGCGATTCACAACAATAAAAACTAAATGTATTTGGAAAATAAATTCTGATTAGGAGTTTATCGTTTATAAAAGTTGATATTGTGTTTAGATGAACCGGATGTGATTTATAGTAGATAGAAAAAATACTAGACACTACAGACAAGAAATTAAAAAAAAATATTTTTGCTTTTTATTATTCTTTTTAAGTGTCCCTATATCCATTTCTGTCAAAATTACTAAATATAATATTTTTACTGTCTTATTATATTATATATAGATATAGAAATTTATATAAAGTAGATTTTTTTTTCAAAACTATTGAATCTTCTTATGGAAACTACAAAAATCCAACCCAAAGTTTTCATAATTTTCATATTCAAAATCTTACGTCCTTTGCAAACATATATTATATATTAAAACAAGAATGTGTAATTCACTGTATTAAGTAAATAATTCAGTAACTTAAGCGGGCGAAGCCGCGAGCGGGTCTTAGTAATGAAATAATAAGTTGCTTTGTTTTATATTTATAAAATTTTTCAGAATCGGATGAAAAAATATCTTATTTTGCCCTTAAATCTGAAGGACTGTATTGTTGAGCAGTAAATAAGTTTTCTTTATAGATACATCAACTGGTAAACATACATACATCAACTGGCTGTCACAATGTGAATGATTTGGTGAGAGACATGCGATAAATCATGAAATATTGTCACGGGGCCAATTGATTCTGATTCTCATTACTATCATCCTTATTTCTCACATTTTAGTCTATTTAGTTTTAACTTTATGCCTTTATTGTATGTAGAAGAAGAGAAGGACTTTCCATTTTGTCATTTGATCATTGTAGCATCAGAGCGTAGGGGCACAAAGTGTGACTGTAAAATCAATTTGTTATGGGTTCGATCCCTATTCGAAGATATGGAATATAACTTACCTCTTCACACTTTATTCCTAGCGGGGTAGTCAGAGAGAACGGAGCGCCAAACGCTACGGTCTCTACATACCTCTTTCGCCTCGTCCACTGTCCTCTTCATATATTTAAATATTTATTTAAGTTTATATTTTCATTTCTTCGCTCTGGTGTCGAGGCAAACCGCGACGTTTAGTTCCGCCAATCAACACTCATTGCTTTTAGAATTCGGTGAAAAGTGTCGAACGGAGTCTTAACACTCGGTTCTCTCTGCCTACCATGCTTTGTGCAGGATACAGAATGAAGCTGATTGATGTGATTTATTTTATTTATTTTTTTACAGTTCATAGGTTAAGGTTTCTTAAAGAAATAAAACACACTTTGGTTATTATAAAAATTGTGATATATTCTTTCTTAAACTATTAATATTTAACTGTACAAAATACATGATGTTTCTAATTTACACAGTAATATAATATATATTTAACAAAATATTAATAATATCTAAAATATTAATCAATGGCAGGCGATGATCGGTCGTTTGTTAACGCCTTTCTTAGTTTCACTGTTGCGAATTGCTGGGGCCTGGACGAGAAAAATATATAAAATTTTTGGCACACTATGTTTTTTATACAGATTTACAAAAGATAAATATTTAATGTAAGTTCTAATTCTTGAGCATATCGATGTGAAAAGATAAAATTCGTTTCTAATTTAAGTAACTACACATACTCGTATGTGCAACTAGAATATGTAAGTAGAAATTAATTATTTATTTTATTTTAAAAAAAGTGACATTTACATTAATCAACAATAAAGCTATCCCTTCCCTTTAGAACAATGGTATATAAAATTTTATATCAATTTCAATATTTTTTAATTAGCTCTATAGAAAACTAAGAACAAATGCAAGAGTTAAAATATGAAAACGTACGTATTATTTATTATAACAAAAGTTTTGTTATAGATTTTGAGTTCTCGATTGTTTCATAATGTATTTTATCCATTGTGTACTTTAGTCTCGAGTACCGTAAATGTATGTTGTTTTTATTGTATGTTATATTTAAATTATTATTTTCATAGTATCTAAAATTTTAATAGTTATTATAGATGTTACTAGATTATAATCTAGCTATATAGCTGTAAACTACGTTAAACTTTAATATTAACAACAACAAATATACAATATAACATATTATGTAACGTGAGTGCTTATCAAAGTAAAACAAAATTAATATTTAATTTGAGTTCAGAAAACTAGAGCTCTACTCATATAATTATTGCTTAGAGCAAAAAAAAAAAAAATATGCTACACGTATAACATAAAGACTAATCAACTGGTATTGTGACTACATGCTAAAGTCACTAGAATATGTAACCTAAACAATAATAATCAAACCTGCATCTACTTATAAATTGCCGTTTCCCGACCCCACAAATCGTACCACGGCCCAAATGTATGACCTTCTTCTGGTAATTCATTCCCATCAGCTGTGCGTTTGAGTAATTTAGTTCGTGGCAATAGTTGAGGCCTTTGTTGTTTCAAAGCTTCATTAAACTTTTGATCGTCAGATTCGCTGTAGGGTCCCTCATTTCTCCGATCCATGAAACGTCTTGCTTCTAGCCGCGCCTCTTCTTGTCTTAATTTAGATTTTTCAGCTTTTTTAGAATCTGTCTCATAATCGTACCTCGATGTCCTTCTTTCTTGATCACTGAAATATGAAATGTTGGATTCATAAAATCTTTCTTCCCGTCTTCCGTTATATTGTAACGTGCTATCGTCGTAACTTCTATTAACGCGATTCCTCGTCCTGTTGTCACGATTTTTAGAATCTACAAATTCTTTTCGTGTATGGCGCCTATCTAGCGAATAGTCAATCCTTGGTTCAGTCGACTCGTAAGATCTTGGATCTTTCTTCTGGTTTCTAACTTCTGCTTGTGGGTATTCCTTACTATTACCATTTTCCAGATTATGCTTGCGCTTCTCTTCACTTTGTCGTTTTTTATTATATTTGAGAGTGCCCTCATCGTGGTCATTATAAATCTCTTCGTTCCGTATTTCGTTATTATTACGTTCTATCGGAATGCCATAACGGTCAGTGGGCTGCTCGTTATCTTTATATTTCAATGTCTCTGATGATGCAGAAAATGTTTTTATCTCTTTTGACGAATCTTTAAATGTTTTGAATTCCATTACTTTTGGCGAGGATCTCTCGTGTGATGACTTTTTAGATTTTTCTGATGACAGTGTTGCTCGTACGTGTGGCTTAATTGGTGTCACTTCAATTTCTTCAAATTCAGGCATATATGCATTTTCTTTATTATTTTTGACGTCATTATCTAACAACTGAGCTTGTCGGCGGCGATCTAACTCTTGTTGTTTTTTGGATGTCATGTGATCATCAACAATAATGCAGTCATATGGATCTGTAGTAGACGCCACAGAATTGTTGTCGGAATTACTTTCATTATCATACCTTTGTAATATTTCTCTACGTTTAACAGTCTTCATTACAAAGCCATCACCGTCTTCGTCGTTGTAAAAACTATTTTCAAAGTTTGTTTTGATTGTACTTGTGTTAGTCAGATCGGAATGGCGAGATTCGTTACGAGGAGTAAATTCATCATTTTTCTCCTCCGCTATTGATTTTTCAGAGAAGCTTTTCTTGTTCATTTGATTTTGGTGGTAATTCATATTATTTTTCCTACTCTCAGCGTGTTCTTCGTGTTGTATTGATCCTAAGCTTCTGGCCTGTCGCATGCCATTATTTACTTTAATATCTTTCCTATCGATTGTCTCTTGAGGACGATTGGAATTGTCACTTGGTGGTATTAAAGCAGTTTTTTCAGGACTACTAGATTTTTTGGCCTCTGGGATATCTGGAGCTGGTCTCAACTCTTTCTTCAATTTCACGAACATTTTCTTCTTATATTCTGGAACTGTGTCAACAATATCTCTATGTTGCCATAGTGACATTCCTTCCATTATTTCTTCAGAAGTCGTACGTCCGAATTTCCAGAATGATTTAGTTCTTTTAATCTTTTGGGAATCTTTGTCCATATCAAGCATATTACGTAGAAGTAGTTGCTGATCATCGGTTAGATATCCGTTGTTATTACTGGTTTTTGGTCCCCTCTTTAAGCTTTGTGTTTTCAATAAGTACGCTTTATTATCGATGTTTTGTTGAGCTGACTTACTACAAAAATAATTAGCAAATTAAAACAAAATGAAAATAGCGCTACGTAAAAAAACAAAAGCAGAAAAAACAGTAATACTACAAAAAAAAAAAAATTATAACTACCTAATTGGAATACGAAGTCTTTGTGCTTCTTCGTCGCTATAGTCCACATCTGGTTGTGGAGGGGGCTCATTTGAAAAGCCTGAATCATTGGAACTGTGTAATGACACATTACCAACAGCACCCACAGCTGAAACCACAGTCTTGGCTGGAGCAGATTTTTGCGTCACCTAAAGTAAAAAAAAAAAACATTAGGATAATAATATTTGAACTGTAATAAAATATTGCATATTATCTTATAGTAGGTCACAGTTACTATTAAGGTTTTAATTAGTGAAATGTAAGGACAAAATTATAGTAAATCGATAATTTTGTGTCATATACGAGTACTAATATAATAGAATTCTACCTGTGATCGCATAGGAAGTGTTTGCGGTCCAAATGATCTTGTTTCGATGACAGCATGTGTTGTGAAATTAGCGGCTGACGTGGAATTTTTAATGGGGCCAGATGTTGCGGGAATCGGTGTCTGATGGAAGTTGGCACTGGCGGAAGTGCTTAATGCGCTTGGTGATGGAGCTGGTAGGGTTGGTGGAAGACCAGGAGAGCTACTTGCGAGACGACCCTGATGAAATAAAATATTCTTAGTACTTTACCCAAAGTGTTTTTCTATTGATGTACATATAGCAAACAGATTTTCATTCATCTTTTAATAACATATAGCAAAACAAAATTAGACTTCAGTCGTAAAAAGTTATTAATTGTGTGCCACTGCGCCAGTGGTGGCGCAGTGACACGAAGTGTGACTGTAAAACCGACTGGTTGTGGGTTCGATCCCCACTCGAGGAGATGAAATATTTACTTAAATTTATATTTCCATTTCTTCGCTCTGGTGTCGAGGTTAAGCGCGGCGTTGAGTTCTGCCACTCAACACGCAATGCCTCCAGAAATCGGCAGAAAGTGAGGAACGGAGTGTCTTAACAATAGGTTCCCTCTGCCTACCCTGCAGTGTGCGGGATACAGCGTGAAGCTTAAAAAAAAATATATATAAATCTTATATTCAGAAATAAATTTAAATTTAAACTAATGAATATCATATCTTAAATAACAAGAAATTACCTTAGTTACATGGTGAGCAGTGACAGTGTCGCCGAACATGCGTGTTGGTGGATGGGAGTGCGTGTGTGGTGTAGTCGTGTTAGATGACATTTGCGTGTGCGCAATAGGCGCCGGTGGAGGCGTTTCGCTTGGAGTTTGAGCACAACTCCAACGAGCTGGTGAATTGCTGCTAAGAAATAAAAAAATATATTGTAACTAAGTATGAGGTCAGTCGTGGCGCAGTGGCACGAGGTGTGACTGTAAAACCGACTGGTAGTGGGTTCGATCCCCACTCGAGGAGATGAAATATTTACGTACATTTATATTTCCATTTCTTCGCTCTGGTGTCGAGGTTAAGCGCGGCGTTGAGTTCTGCCACTTAACACGCAATGCCTCCAGAATTCAGCAGAAAGTGGAGAACGGGGTGTCTTATGACACTAAGTTCCCTCTGCCTACCCTGCTGTGTGCGGGATACAGCGTGAAGCTGATTTGATTTGATTTTTTTGTAACTAAGTAAATGTCTGAAGCCATACTTAAAGATATTTTGACATTTCCTACCTGGTCTCCTCAGTTATAATAGGCTCAGTATAAGCAAGTGGGAACCAGCCCGCGCTATGAGTACGTAAGTTTTCTCCATATTGCCATCCTTTAGTTCTGTCACCAAGTAAAGCTAAAATATCTCCTTGTTGGAAGCTAAGCTGATTATCTCCAGCTGCCGCGTATGCGTACAGGGCTCTTGCCAAAGGCGGATCGCGTGATGTACAAGAGGGTGGTGCAAGAGATGATGGACGAGTTTTTGTACGAATATCTGTATCTAGAAAAGAAATAAGAGTTGTCGTAATGTTACAAGTAAATATAACCTACCAAGACAAATATATTTTTTTATAATTTGACTACGTAAGTCTTTAAAAAAAAAAGTATATACAATAAAATTGTTACATATAGAATACTTATAAGGAAGGTTATACTAACATAATGTACATGTTTATTACATAGTACTTGACATTGCATATAATTGTCTTACAAATTGTAATACGAGTAACGTCACTTAAGCTATAAGTATGCACTGTATGCATCATTGACATTTTATGACTAAGCTCACCTTGATCCGCATTGTGGATACTTGCTTGGAGATTTAAATCAGATTTAGCTCTTGACAATCCATGAGACGGCGATCCTAAATCAGCTATAGATCTGACGTCTAAGCACGATGCATCAACTGATCTTGTTTTACGTAGCGCTGATCCAACAGAAGCACGATCGTCGTCATCACCATTTCGTGGACTTGCGTATACGTCTTCATCTGCCCAAAATGATACTTGCTGACAAGCAAAAAATAAATTAATTTCGTTTCAAATACTGATTTATAAGTATTACTTAGTGATTTTTAATATCTTACTCTCATTCTGCTGACGAACATAGCTTCTACATTTGATGGTAAGAATTCCCTTGTACGTGAAACTTCCAACCATTCTTCTAATCCTGTGTTATATGCTGATGCTCCTGCAGAATGATAGGCTAGCCAATGTTTAGCCAGGGAACACTGGCGCTCCAATACAAATCCATATCGACGACGTTCTTGGGTCATTGCCTGTTTATTCAGACAATAAAAATGATTGAAATTTGAAAAAGAGTATATTAATAATAAAAAATAATATTTGAAAGTTGCTGAAGGAGTTGACATATTACAGTTTTTTCATTGTTTTATACTGACATAGTTAAGTTGATAAAAAGGCGCTTCAAAAATTTTGGAAAATTTAGATTCTAGTACTGCTATGTTAATTTTTTTGACAGTTTCATTTATTTATTTTTTTTCGTATATTTTTTAAAAAAAATTACAAATACATACATTTTTCAGGCTTTGTTCACAGAAAGCATCCAGTTTTGTTTTTTCTTCTTCCAAAATTTGCATACTCTGTAATATCAGAAATATATTGATACAGAATTCATAAAATGGTAAAAAAAAACTATTAATTTATTATATTAGTGTCTAAGTTTTTGATGAGTTGCGAAGTATTTCAAGAGCGTGGCTTACATGAATTATTATGATGCCAATTATTGTATATTTGGAGAGGTATTGTTACGAAAACAGAAACTCCAGAATTCTATAAGAAGCTAACGTTAACTCATCTTAGCGAAGTAGAATAGTTGCTGAATATTAAGCCTTATCATTGAATATATTTCCACTTAATTAAGGCCGTGGTATTTGAATATAAAGGGAAATTTATTTATTATAATGAAATTATTTTGGCTACTAATACTTTAGATATTAACAATAAACGTTTCACATTTTTGTTCCACTGTAATAATATACATATATAGCTTTAAGTAGGTGTTTATTTAAAAGTATCATCTATTCATAAGAAAAGATTTATAAGTTTTTTATAAGCAAGTTGAGGCCGGTCGTGGCGCAGCGGCAGGAAGTGTGACTGCAAACCGACTGGTTGTGGGTTCGATCCCCACTCTAGGAGATGAAATATTTACTTAAATTTATATTTCCATTTCTTCGCTCTGGTGTCGAGGTTAAGCGCGGCGTTGAGTTCTGCCACTCAACACGCAATACCTCCAGAATTCGGCAGAAAGTGGGGAACGGAGTGTCTTAACACTAGGTTCCCTCTGCCTACCCTGCTGTGTGCGGGATACAGCGTGAAGCTAATTTATTTTATTTTTTTTTTTAAGTTTTTCAAGAAATGGCGTGTTGAGTATCATACACATAATTACTAATTTACATAGACAAAATGTAGGTAGATGTCAAATCAGAAAGAAGATTACGATTTAATGTATGACTATTGAGTATATTTTTTTTAGTGAAATTCGAACGATGTATCGATAAATATTATAGCTAATTCACCTTCATCTCCTTATCCATGGCGGAGCCAACTTTTGTTACATTAGTTTTCTTTTTTCTCTGTTTCTTAATAGTAGCGGCCGCTTTGCTGTAGCTTTCTGAACGCAGCTTATGTTGTTGCAAAAATCTCTTCTGTTCAGACTGCAATGACAGTATATATTTTTATAAAAAAAAAACAATTAATATTATAAAAAATAGCAGTATTTATTTACTTAAGAAGATAGTCTTATCGCTAACTATTATCTGTATTTAAGCTAAACATGTTTAAATAAAAAAATAATAATAACATTTTGAAAAATTCGCAAATTCCTGACTTTTTGATAATCTCCCATTATAACTATATCAAATAAAAATAGCTTTTTATATTATTTCTTTGTGTGTTGAAAATTTAAAAATAATACATTAACTTTAGCTGTAAAGCTAGTATTAATATAATTAATATATAGAACACGTAACAATATTATGAGTATTAGTTTTGATTTAAATTCTGATAGAATCGTGATCGTGACTAGTATCAATAAAATTAACTTATCTCTAATTGCCTCAGTTGATCTTAATATATTCTTAGCTGTCGTTATTCACAATCGGAAAATAGCTACTGTTGTGTTTAGTAACAAATATATTATGATTTATAAACTTATATTTTTATTATTAAAAAAAAATTAAAATATAAGTTCATTATCTATATATTAATACTTGAAGCAAAAACAGTTATAGTTTATATGGAGAAGGAGTGACGAATGCTAATATTAAAAAAAGATAATACATTAACTTAATAAAATAAATATGACACACACTACCAGATCTTTGACAGTATACACTTTTATTTAAAGTGCGCGTTGCGGTGGCAACGCTGTTTTCCAGTTATAATAAATATATATATTTTTCAGCCTTACTTATTAATACATTTATTTATGGTACAGACCTGTACAACTTTTGTATCTTTTTCCAGATTAGTTTCCAGGGGGACGAGCAAATCTACGTAGAACGCTTTCAGCTAAGAAACAAACAGATTAGGTATTAGAACATTTCACATAAAGGCGGGTTGTGACTCATGGTACAGGGCACCAAGCGTATGTTTGTAAGCGTGACAGGTTGTGGGTTCGATTTCCACATGAGGAAATTAAATATGTAATACCTTAATTTCCTCGGTCTGGTAACGAGGCAAAGAGCGGCATTGAGTTGTGACACTCAACACGCAATGCATCTAGAATTCGGCAGAAAATAGGCAAGTGTCTTTATGGAAACAGAGTGTTTTGACACTAGGTATCCAGGCTCCCTCCCTAGGCTACCCTGATAAGCGAGGGATACAGCGAAAAGCTATAATATCACATCACCATATAATAGAACATTTTTTTTATGTAAGAAGGTTTATCCTCCTAATACGACTATACAATAACACGCTCAGTCAAGCGTCAATGTGTTTCACGTTTCACTTGAAATTGTACAAAGAAATTATTACCCAATACTATAAGTTATACGGCAAAAGTATGTAAGTTTGAGATATCCAGGATTGGTAATAAAATTGGATGAAATATCTTAATACTGATATTTTACTTTTATTATTTATTCATTCTTCGCATTCTTTTTAGAGGTAAAATTATAATAAAAAATATATTATTTATTTGTACTGTAAATAAGATTATATTTTATGACTTACGATATTCATTTGTTGATCTTGGATTTCCCGGTACACTTCCACGACCTTCATAAGGGCAGTGCCTATAAAAATAAATAAAAAAATATTATAGTTGAGGCCAGTCGTGGCGCAGTGGAACAAAGTGTTATTGTAAAATCGACTGGTTGTGGGCTCGATCCCCACTCGAAGAAGTAATTACTTATTTACATTTATATTTTCATTTCTTCGCTTTGGTGTCAAGGCAAAGTGCGGCGCTGAGTTCCGCCACTCAACACGCAATGCCTCGTGATCTCGGCGGAAAGTGGCGAACGGAGTGTCTTAACACTAGGATCCCTCTGCCTACACTGTGTGCGGGATACAGCGTAAAACTAATTTAATTTTATATATGTGAGACCAGTCGTGGCGCAAGGGCACAGGTTACCTTTAGTGGAAATTAAATATTGAATATATTCATTTTCCTAGCTTTAGTAACGAGGCAAAGCGCGACGTTGAGTTGCGCCTCTCAACATGCAATGCTACTAAAATTCGGTGGATAGTGATGAACGAAACTGTCGTAATGGGATCGGAGTATCTTAACTACAGGTTCCCAGGTTTTTTCTGTCTACTTGACTATGTATGTATCCGGGATAAAACGTGAAGCCTAAAAAAAGCATTAAAAGTTTGTATATTGCAAAATGATAATTATATGAAAAATATATGAAAAATTGTATTTTTATATAGTAAATGATTAAACAATACAGTAAATGAAACATAAATGGCCACTTAACAAATGATAATGTAATCATGATTATTTATGAACGCCAACCATTTTCAAGGATTTTATTTGAGCTCGCAATTTATATTGCGATGAGATTTTATGATAATTATATTATTGTAATGAACGAGGGGGTCATTGACCCGGTTCTCTTATTGAGGGGCACTTAGGTAATTATTTGTATTACGCCTTAATATTTTAAGCTTGTACACCAAATCCTTAAATTTTGATAAAATATTCTTACGTTAATTCTCTTCATTAAATTGTATTCGTACTGCAAGTCTGTTTTAGGATTCAATTTGTATGGAAATATTGATTTAAAAAAGTTGTATTTATTTTTTTATTATATGTATTATTAAATCAGCTTTACGCTGTATCTCGCACATATCAGGGTAGGCAGAGGGAACCTAGTGTTAAAACACTCCGTTGTTCCCCACTTTCCGCTGAATTTTGGAAGCATTGCATGTTGAGTGGCGGAATTCAACGCCGCACTTTTTGCCTATGTACCATATATTATTAATATGTTAACTTATTATTATTATCTATCAATTAATTGAATAATTTATTTAAACTATTCTCTTTTTAAATTATTTATATACGTATAGATCTATCTTAAATTTTAAAAGTTCTTCAAAACTTCACGTGAAATTACAGAATAAGTTAGAAATAAAAAAATCTCCAGCCAACCGGCGTAAGTTCTTGAACTCCAAACTCAAAGTTAAGTACACTTTATTTAAATAGACTTGTAGAACCTCTTTAATTATCAATTAAACTTTTATAATCCTTATAACTTATTAACTAATATTTTTAAAATTACTAAATCAAATTTGATATTAAAAATTATTGAAACATAATTTAGCTTAATTTTTTCATAGACAACATTATTAATTAGAGGCCAGTCATGGCGCAGAGGTAAAGGCGCACAACCGTAAATGCGACAGGATGTGAGTTCGATTCCTATTTGAGAAAATGAAATATTTCATATTTTTATGTCCTCGCTCTGGTATACACAATACCTCCAGAATTCGGCGGAAAGTGATGAACGTATGTGTTTCAATGGGAAGTACCTTAAGACTAGGTTCACAGGTTCCCTGCTTACCCTGCTATGTGCGAGAGGAAAAATAAAATAAAATAAAAAAAATCTAATTAAGAAGCTTTCACAAAACTCAAATAGATAATTAATTCATAATTAATAAGGATTTATTTCAAGAAGCTTTTTTTTGAGCACAATATTGAATATTTTGTATAGTGATATTTATTTACGTATTACATGTGTTCATCTTATATATTCAAAGTACTCATACTTTTTTTTTGTTATTGAGTTTAAGTATTAAAATATATAATTGTCTATAAAAAGTATTAAAGTAATATAATTAAAAGCTTATATTTGTATACAGAGTTAAAACCTAGAAGTTTGAATATTATGATTTCTCCAAGTGGGAATCAAACCCAAGAACGTCATATATTTGTATAAAATAAACCACTGTATTACTTCCTCATGATGCCGTCTTTAAAATATCAATATGATTTTTTTTGATTAAAAAATCAGCTTCACGCTGTATCCCGCACACAGCAGGGTAGGCAGAGGGATCCTCGTGTTAAGACGCTCCGTTCCCCACTTGCCGCCGAATTCTGCAGACATTGCGTACTGAGTGGCGGAACACAACGCCGCGGAAAACAAATATTTCACTTTTTAAAATTATAAAAATAAATTACCTATATCGGCGCATCCACCCCAAGTACCTTGCTGCGCCTGTCGGCCGAGCTTGCCCACAGCATCCACGTACAGCCTGGACGCCGCCGCCGCACCTGGGACGAAATTACATTCAATTGTAATTGATGCTTTATAGATGTAATGCTTCTTAAGAGATATGCAGATGGAACTACACCTGGTGCTTAGTATATATTCATTAAATTTGAATTAGTATTTTTATCCGCTTCACGCAGTATACCGCCTATAGCAGGTAGGTAGTGTTAAGGCACTCCGTTACCCATTTTCCGCTGAGTTTTTTCAAGATATTACGTGTCTAGTAGCGAAACTCAACGTCAGGTTTTTGTTTTCATGGTAGCGCGAAGAAATGATATTATTAATAAATAATAATTCATTCCCCCGAGTAGGGATCGCACCCACAACCGTCGTTTTACAGCCACGACTTTGTAACCCTACGGCACGATGACCTCAAGTAAGAAAGACAATCAAAGATTTTTTAAGTTTCAATTATAAAAGAAATCTCTGCAATATAGAAAGTTCAAAAGAAATCCATTCCGATACCACATTAACAAAACGAGAAAATTAAACGAATCATATCAAAACATCATTTTAAAATATCATTTAAACAACGACAACTTTTAATCTGCTACCAGCTATTAGCTTTTAAAATGTCAATACACTCGAGTGCACTCTTGAGAAGTGGCGTAAAAGCAAGTATCAAGATTAATACGTCGCGGTACACAATGGCCAACTTTATTGCGTCTAGCGCCGAGTATATTACGCTAGATAAGCCAACAGAGACAATTTGGCACCATATACGCCCTAGTTCGGTAGCCAAACAGGCCCAACTGAGGTTTTGCATATAGATGCACCCATTTGGCTTATGGTTTATAAATTAATTGTTCTCCGTTTTACTGAATACGTATCTTGTTGTATTAATTTAATAGTGTTCGGTCACTATCTTGGTAGTCCATCAGTTGGTAGTATGACAGTTTCGTCATGGATTTACACACGTGAACTTGGAAAATAATAAGATAACAATGGTTTCGTCAGTCGGTTTTGTCATGTTTCATTAAAATATTTGTATATTGTGTTGGTTTTAGTTTTGCGTTTTGCAAGAAAACATTTCTGAAATGTTAATTGGAAAGGTTAAATTTGTAAATGGAATGTTAAACAAAATACATATTGTATAGATTTTATTTTTCTTCAGAGTCACTCTATGTACCAAATATGTGAAAAGAGGAAATTCGGTGAAAAGCCGCATACACTTTTCGCCGAATTTTTGTGGCATTGCGTGTTGAGTGACGGAACTCAACGCTGCGTTTTACCTTGTTACCAGAGCCAAGAAATGAAAATATTAATAAACTAGCGGCTCGCCCACGGCTTCGCCCGCTTAAAATACATGATTACTGATTTAATAAGCACAATCGATTGACAACTATAATGAGTTCTAATATGATTTTTTTTACGACATTATCGTCAAAGAATTTTTGATTGTTTTAAATAAAAAAATACGACCATTGTTGATATTTGATATTTATAAAATATACATAAAGCTAATTATGTATTACACGTATATATTTTTGTAACTTTTTGTTCTTTTTACCTATATAATATACGTCTCATCATAATTCTAAAACTCTGTTAAATGTGCTGATGTCACTGAATAATTTAATTTAGGTTGTAGGATTCATAATATTCTTTGTAAAATAACTGTATTAATTGCATATTAACTCCTATACAGTTTTTAAATTAGTTACATATATTATATGAACGAACCAACCAAAATATCTTTGTATTTACTTGATATTTCTTTCAAGATCGTTCTTTATCTCTGTGTTGAATTAAAATAAATTAAAATTAGCTTCACGCTGTATCCCGCACATAGCAGGGTAGGCAGAGGGAACCTAGTGTTAAGACACTCCGTTCCCCACTTTCTGCCGAATTCTGGAGGCATTGCGTGTTGAATGGCAAAACTCAACGCCGCGCTTAACCTCGACACCAGAGCGAAGAAATGGAAATATAAATTTAAGTAAATATTTCATCTCCTCGAGTGGGGATCGAACCCACAACCAGTCGGTTTTGCAGTCACACCACGTGCCGCTGCGCCACGACCGGCCGGTTGAATTAATTACGACTTAAACTTAACTGACTATGATTTATGAAGGTAATCTCCACTAACAATTCAATTTTGTTTACTTTATTGTATAAAATATTATAT
Organism: Heliconius himera; assembly: GCA_021202915.1. Taxonomy (NCBI): domain Eukaryota; kingdom Metazoa; phylum Arthropoda; class Insecta; order Lepidoptera; family Nymphalidae; genus Heliconius; species Heliconius himera. The sequence continues at coordinate 207,442 of JAJHJA010000464.1, read as the reverse complement.
AATAGTGCTTCAAAAATATATATCAACAATCATATAACCCAGACGTTTCGAACGTCATTCTTTAGCCAGGGTCATACCAGCGCGATTGCTGTATAATATTCGCTGGCAAGCTAATGCCTTGAGTTCATTCAAATGACGATAACTTTTTTTTTAATGAACCGATTTTGATAAACCAAACTTTAGAACCTAAATTGAATTAAAACAAAGCAATTGGTGAAATTTTCAAGTAAATCGGTTCAGTAGTTTCAGAGAAAAATGCGGACAACAATATGTCGACAGACAGACAGACAGACAGACAGACAAGAAATTCAAAAAAATCTTTTTGCTTTCTATTAGTCTTTTTAAGTGTCCCTCTATCCATTTCAGTCAAAATTACTAAATGTACAGACAAAATATTTTTACTGTCTTATTATATATAGAGATAATCATTCATTTCCCTGAGTGGAAATCGAATCCACAACCGTCATATTTCTAGTCTTATGCTTGTGGCACTGCGCCACGACAGCCTCAAAAACTTATAATTGGCTATCTTATTTATGTATTTTAAATAGTTCATAATATATTCAAGCGAATATATTATAAGTAAAAATAAACTCCACTAAATCTTACCATGTAACGCTTTCAAATAGGCTTTGCCAGCTGTTATCATCTGCCGGGCGCCGGGATTGAACTTGTCCAAGATGTTCTGGAACAATGGAAAAAACTGTTACTTAAAGCCCACTTTGATAAGCTATTAGTTGAGACGAAAAGTTATATCAATTTTTTAGCACTATATTTCAAATATTTAAGTTAACTTAACTAATCATATTTTAATCTATTATTTAAATACTCTATTCCACACTTTTCACTTAACCCATGTCGCTGTTACTAAATTAAAATAAAAATAATCATAATTAAATGTAATAAATGATAATTAATTCAAATTCAAACAAAATTATGTTCTAGACAGCATATTATTACATTTGTGACGTGAACATTTGAAATAAATGTAAGATAAATGTAACTTTTAAGATTATAGTACCTAACTAAGAGTATTAGACACTAAAATTGGTCACTAATAATTAGGTGGACTACTTTTTGTTAGCACATTAATTTGCAATCTCGAAGAAAATGAGACTTAAGCCGTAAATAGTCGTATCGGAATGTGGCCTTTCAAGGATGCTGCAACCTCGTTAGGTGCGGCAACTGCCGGCACCGGCATTCCATTGTAAATATTGCTCAAAGCTACTTCTTCGGAAACCTACTTACCTGAAAAGGGTGTTCTTATACTTGATTAAGTCATTTAAGTTAAGGTAATTTTTAAATATTCTAAAAAATGGTATTGAATGAATAGTTCTAAAGACGCAATAGGAAACCCTGTCTTATTTTTTATATGTTCAAAAAGTATAATGTATTAACTTATCTCATTATTACATAAAAAAAGTATTTTAACAGGTTATTCGAATTTAAGAATTAAGCACATTTTAGCTATAATCAAATATTTATAGGCAATCTTAGAAACGTCAATTAGTAATAAAGCGATTGTCTAAATAAACAAATAAAACTGACATTAGGACTGATTTGTAGCAATTTAATAAAAGTAAATTGACTTAACAAAGCGCTTTAGAACTATCACGTAAAGATTTAAAACTCACAATAAAATACAAATAATTTTGGGCATAAATAACTAATATGCTTTAAATATTAATCCTAAAAAGGGAATAAAGTTCAAAATTCTACATTCACATTATAAAGAGTAGTCAGTAGTAGACGGTAGACAGGTTCCCTCGTAATCTGTGGATTATGGAACATTACAAACAGGCAATGCATACTCCCTTTTAGCCGAATACCGGGGGCAGGGTAAGGCAACTACGTGCTAATGTGTTTTACGATGTCATGCCTCCTAATGTCTGCCGTCACATTAACTGACAATTTCTGACAGTAATTCAGTCACAATATTGTATACTAACAAAAGATTAACGCTAGTTTTAAAAAGTTTGAAAAAATCTATGAAAATGGGTTTCTTTGCGTTTCAAAGCTATAATTTCATTTATTCATATTTCTAGGGTGAACGGTGTGTATAACGATCTATTTATTGCAGATTAAAATTTATGAATAGTAATCATAAGATGATATAATATTATGATTTGTAATCATTGATTTGTATTAGTCATCATTATTTTTATGATCATAATTTTTATATAAATTATATATTTTTTTATTATTACTGTTTTATTCCTAATAAATAGTTATTATATCAGCTTCGCGCTGTATCCCGCACACAGCAGGGTAGGCAGAGGGAACCTGGTGTTAGACCCTCCGTTCCCCAATTTCTGCCGGATTCTGGAGGCATTGCGTGTTTAGTGGCAAAACTCAACGCCGCGCTTTGCCTCGACACCAGAGCGAAGAAAATGGAAATATAAATTTAAGTAAATATTTCATCTACTCGAGTGGGGATCGAACCCACAACTGCCAAAGACCCACTGCGCCACGACTGGCCTCAAGTAGTTATTATATCTTACTATACTTGATAGAATTTTTATATAATAATATTTATTTATTTTTTCAATTCAAAAACCAAACCAGGAAAACGAATAGCGCTAACAACTATTAATGAAATATAAATCTGTAACAGACAGTGATATATTATTATATAAATACAAATAACCATATATAATTATTTGGATAACCTTAAAAAGAAACGTGCGAGGCGTTTCTTTTTGTGGCGGTTATCCTTCATATTCACGTTCACTAGTCCAATTTTCGACAGTGACAGTAATGTATGGGTTCTCAGTCTGGGCGGGTAGGAGGTAATATTTCAGGGGAATCCGACGTATGTTTTAAAATATTTACAAGCACAAACTCTCAAAGTGTGAAGTTGTTAAAAGTTCATTAGTAATATTTTAAAATACACACGCTATGTTTTAAAAATATCTATCTACAGTCGTTCAATTCAATTCTATCAATTATTCGAATATAGTTATATATATTTTATTTTTATTTTTGTGATTATTTTGATTTTTAGTCTACAGTAGCTAAAATAAAAAAACGAAAGCCAAAATTTGACTGGGAAGTTTCAATCGCATTGTTTGAGAAACACTTTAATCTGTTTGAACTTTCAGTATATTCCATTATCTTCAAAAAACAATATACATTTTTTATATACTTATTACTTATATATACGTTTCTTAATGATTTTTGAGTTTTTGTACAATATATCAAGAGGAAGTTATTAAAATGTTATTAATAATCTTTTAAAATTAATATTACTTTTTTTCAGCTTCATGATGTATCCCGCAAGTAACTGAGTATATAGAGGGAGCCTAGTGTTAAGACACTCCACTACTCACATTCCGCCGAATTCTGGAGGCAACACAACGCGTGTTGAGTGGACACCAGAGGAAATAAATGAAACCATATAACATTTATTACTCCTCAAGTGGGAAAGGAACCCACAACCTGTCACCTTTACAAACACACGACCAGTCCACAAAATTAAAAACTTACAACAATAATATAATCAATGACAAAAACGAAATCTCTCGACAAAGCAAACCGGTTTGAAATAACAAATTCGTTTTCCTTTTACATACACAATATAAGAGATACGGCGCACTGTGAACTAACAGCTTCTAAAGTAATACAGGCGGCTTTATTCCATCGTCTTTATTTGTGGGGCACGTAGCGTACGACATTTGGTACCAAATTGCCTCGGGTAGACTTCGTGACGGGACCCTTCCTGCCTTGTCTCTGTCTAATGCCTTACGCACATGCCTTATATATTTTTTGTATAAGTTTGGCATATGTAATGAAATTCATATCTAGTTTTTATCTATTTCTTGTTTTTTTGTAATATAAGATCACTATGGATTTATTTATATTTTGTTGCAATAGTAAACGTGTATATGTAGACATACATAACGAATAGAAGTTATTAAAATGTTTTAGCTTCACGCTGTAATTTTTACATAGCAGGATAGACATAGATAACCTGGGAACCTAATGTTAAGACATTCCGTTCTCATTAAGACACTTTCACTGCCCATTTTCCGCCTATTTCTGGAGGCATTGCGTGTTGAGTGGCAGAATTCAAGACCGCGTTTTGCTATGTTACAAGATGGAGGAAATGAAAATATTTTATATTTAATTTTCTTTAGTAGGAATCGAACCCACAATCTGTCGGTTTACAGTTGAACTTGTGCGCCACAACTGACCTTAATTAACTGACCTCACATTAATATATTACAAATCATTAATGGCCGTACGAGGCTATTGTTGTCGATACAAATACTGACGAAAATGTATAAATAAAAAAATATAAGCTTTTTTCATCATCTGTTAACAGTGTAGCACTGGGTTTCTCAATGTAGCACATAATGTATCTAAAAGGACGGAAAGTGAGAAACGCAGTGGGGTGTCCTGTCCCACAAAATATAAATAAAAATACTTTTCGTATTACTCTACTTTCGATCATCCTATCCAGGTTTTTACTTCCAAATGTCATATAAACTCAGGCATATTTAGAAAATTTATATCCCTTATAATAAACAAACAGACTAGATAATATATTCCAAAACACATTTTAATATCATTAAAAGAGATAAACTACGCCGAGTACGCAGGGACAGGTTTGTTTCAAATTTATTACTGTAATTCTCAAACGCATACATTTTCTAGAATGCATATTATAATATAGTATTCTTATGTATGAAATGTCATACTGTAAATACTCTTTTAAGCAATACATCGTACTTAGATGCTATATTTGCAAAACACTTGTTGCCCTCGACACAAGAACACGACAATGTTTACATTACTTCAAACAACGTTGGAACTGCAATAAGTTTTCTGCAAGTCAAAATATGATTTTGTTCTATACAGTAATTGCATTTGTTTAACCTGTGAAAATTGAGGCCAGTCGTGGCGCAGGGGCACAAAGTGTGACTTTAAGACCGACTAGTTGTGGGTTCGATCCCCAGTCGAGGAGATGAACTATGTACTTAAATTTATATTACCATTTGTTGAGTTCTGCCACTCAAAACGCAATGCCTCCAGAATTTGGCAGAAAGTGGGGAACGGAGTGTCTTAACACTAGGCTACCTGTGCTTACCCTGCTGTGTGCGGGATACAGCGTGAAGCTGATAATTAACCTATGAAAATTGATGTGTGAAATTAAATGAATATTATTATTGCAAAAGTGGAAGTGTGAAGTTCGTTCCACTTCCACTCAAAAGCTACTAAATAAATTAAGATAAAATATAGCTAATACATCAAAGTAACATATACAATTTATAAAGATTTGTTTTTAAATTACCTATATAAATCTAAAATTCGCCCCTTAGATATATAACAATACGTCGACGGGGCGATGCCACGTTTAGGTCGCTACTATAGAATATTTTACGAAAACACAAATTACATTCACTATAGACAAGGTAAATAAATCTTGTATAACAGTAATAAATTTAGCTATAGGGAAAAAAAATATACAACAACAAGCAGGAGCTGGCTTCTCCTTTGTCCGATAAGTTAATGAAAAAGTTTCAATTCTAAATAGCTGCGCTTTGGCAATTAATCTCTTTTGATTATCCTAAACAGTGATCAAAGGGGGAGGAGGGGGGGAATGGGGGGAGGAGGGGAGTTGTTAAATTCCAATTTTCTTTACACCGCCGTACTACATTCCTTGAATGGTGAATCACGAGAGTGCAATTTGTTACCAATTTAACAATGCATCCTTGCTAGGGAAAAAATAAAAGATTTTTCCGCCTTTAACTTTCCTAAATGAAGTTGACTACAAAAGGCGGAGTGAAACGTAATTCAAATGAGCACTGCCGGCACCGACCGCTCCAGCCTTCGATTTCGTACCTTGAAAAGTTTATTTTTAAGGAAACTTCCATTCGCTGTAGGTACTTTTGAATACGCTTTGAGTTTCAATGGAGATTTAATCATTTGATATCTGGTGAAATAATTATGTTGTTTTTTTTTAAATATTTTGTGTAACCCTTTTGTCATTTTTTTTTCTTTTGAAATACTGCCAGAAAAACAAATCTTTCAAGGATTTGAGATATATCTTGTATAAGAATTTAAATTATTGAAGTTTACATTAAAATTCCGGTTTATACTATCAATTATAGTTACTAAGAACCGCGACCTCTGGCTGTTGCTGGTATTTACAGCAACAGCCAAATAAATCAAAAATCAGCTTCACGCTGTATCCCGCACACAGCAGGGTAGGCAGAGGGAACCTAGTGTTAACACACTCCGTTCCTCACTTTCTGCCGAATTCTGGAGGTATTGCGTGTTAAATGGCAGAACTCAACGCCGCGCCTGTCCTCGACACCAGTGCGAAGAAATGGAAATATAAATTTAAGTAAATATTTCATCTCCTCGAGTGGGGATCGAACCCACAACCAGTCGGTTTTACAGTCACACTTTGTGTCCCTGCGCCAAGACTGGGCTCACTATCAATTATAGTTTTATTTTTTATATGTAAATACCAAGAACCGCGACCTCTGGCTGTTACTGTAAATACCAACGATAATATTTTCTCATTATAAATTTCACGCGATAATAGCCTTTATAAGAACAAGTGTTAGAATGCCAATGTCATCGATAAATGCCTACATTAAGGCGGACCGGTTTGCTTGAAAAACGTTTTGTAATAATTAGGCGTGTATTAAAATATAATTTTGACAGCTCTTCATTATTGTCATAACTCACGTCGCCTTCAAGGTTGTTCTTTGTATTGTTTATTTCATAAATAAATCGGTATCGTTTGTTACAAAAATACAATAAATCAGCTTCACGCTGTATCCCGCACACAGCAGTGTTTTTCATAGTGTTAAGACACTCCGTTGCCCACTTTCTACCGAATTCTGGAGGCATTGCGTGTTGAGTGGCAGAACTCAAAGCCGCTTAACCTCGACACCAGAGCGAAGAAATGGAAATATAAATTTAAGTAAATATTTCATCTCCTCGAGTGGAAATCGAACTCACAACCAGTCGGGTTCCCCTTGCCTCACCTGCTGTGTGCGGGATACAGCGTGATTCTGATATGAAAATTAATATATTACATACTATAACTTTATCTTCCTTGAAATATTTTACATACTCAACTATAGAGGTTATAAGCTGCGGTTGCGTTAATTCAAACATCGAGAGACACAAATGTGGTCTGAACTTGAAAACCAACTTAGCTTTGTGACCTGTGTTTACTTTACCCTCGAGTCGAGAACTCCTCAATGATAAGTACTAAAATGTTGTGGGGTGTATTACATATACGAAGTACTATAATTTAATTATAGAATTGTATTGGTAGGTTAAATTAAAAGTTTTACTTAGAAATTTTCATTTTTTTTCATTATTTAAATGAAAAATCTTTTTATTTGCTTATTAAAAGTCCATTTTTAATTAAATTTATAGACTTGTTTTATAGCGTGTGTAGTCACTTGTATGACATGAAGGTGCTAAAGTAGAAGAAATTGTGTCTATAAATTTACATTTCTTACAAGAAAAAAATATTATTCAATTGGATATTGATCTAACAAATCCAAATTCAATATAATAAACAAATTAAAAAAAATCACGCTGTATCCCACACACAGCAGAGTAGGCAGAGGGGAATCTAGTGTTAAGACACTCCGTTCCCCGAGTTCTGGAGGCATTGCGTTTTGAGTGGCGGAACTCAACGTAGCGCTTCGCCGCGACACCAGAGCGAAGAAATGTTATTAAATATTTCATCTCCTCGAGCGGGGATCGAACTCACAACCAGTCTATTTTACAGTCACACTTTGCGCCACGACTGGTTAATATTTTTAACAAACAATTGATCAATATTTTTCTTCTAATAAAGACCTTCATCTAAAAGACTAAATGTAAATTATATTCAAATAATATATTCACTAAGTACATTACAAAGCAGAAATATATAAATCTCAATGTTAATTGTTACACGACGTTGTTTTGTATCGGTCTAGGCTCCGTAAGTACATATACAGGGTGGAAGTGTCAGCACCACATTAAATGAAACCATAGTTTTAACTACTCTATAAAAGCCTAATATAATTCAGAAAAAAATAAATTCCCAAAAATGAAAAAGTTTTTTTCTCAAACAAAATAAATAATAAAATTGTAATTTTAAAACAAAACGCCATTTGTAAGGATGACGCACGCACACATAAACCTATCAAAGGAACACCGCCGCACACGCCTCATTTCGAAATCGAGTCGTATGTATTGGCGATAAAGTTCAAAGTTGTTTAACCTTTAGTAGTATTTTTGTAGTAGTAAGTGTTTATGTTATTGGGATCTATACGTAATCGCGTCACACGAAATACAGGTATGGATAAAAATCGTGAAATGAAAAAAAAATCCTACGTCCAAACTGTTGAGGCATCTTGATTAATTTCTTTAGGTATAGGTTTGAAATATTTTACCCTATATGCTGTTTCCGTAAATGGAGCGCTGCCTCTTCCACCCTGTATAGTAAAGCTAGATATTTTTCTTGATCATACACTTTAATGCTTTATTCGTACTAAGAATTTAATATATATTATTTCTATTTTAAACTTCACGCTACATTCCGCACATAGCGTGGTAAGTAAAGGGAACTTGGGAACCCAGTGACAAGATATTAAAGTGACACGACAAGTTTCATCTTTTTAGTTTAATCAGAGGCCAGTCGTGGCGCAGAGGCACAAAGTATGACGGTAAAGTCACGGTTGTGGGTTCAATCTCCACTCGAGGAGATGAAATATTTATTTAAATGTATAATTTCAGTTCTTCGCTATGACATCATAGCGAGGCAAAGCGCAGAGTTGAGTTCCGCCACTTAACACGCAATGCTTCTGGAATTCGGCGCAAAGTGGGGAACGGAGTGTCTTAACAATAGGTTACCTCTGTATACTCTGCTATGTGCGGGATACAGCGTGAAGCTGAAAAAAAAACAAATTGTATCTAACTAGGCCGAGAGACTGCGCCACGATGTTTTCAAATCACTAAATGATAATACCTACCTCTTTTTATATAATTAATAGAAATAACTCTTATACTAATGTTCATAATTTAACTGAAATTGGTACTTTACGTATACAAATTCAAATATTCTTATGTAATTCTTCCTACTTACATAACTAGAAGATGTTTAAATTACATTGTAACGACTGTTTTATAACAAAATGATGTAAGAAATGTAAAGTTTCGATGAACATTTTGTTTCAGTTGACCTGTTGAATTGTGAAGTAAATAATAATTAACAACCGTTTCAAAATTAATTTTTGTGTGCAATCATAAATCAGATGTTTTTAGAAGAAATGGAAAAAAGGTAGATACTTCATCTTACAAAAGATAAAGAACAAAAAGAAAATTTTAATGAAATTAAATAACTGTTTTCTAAATAGTTTCAGCTTTAGGCTGTATTCCGCATTTAGCAGGGTACGCAGAGGGAGCCGAATTCTGGAGATAATGCAGCAAAAATAAAAATATGAAATATTTCATTGTCAAGAGTAAGGATCGAACCCATGACCTGTCTCGCTTACAATCACACACACAAGCCCCTGCGCCACAACTGACCTCAAAAAATTATTACACCATAAAGTACCTTTAACTCTAACAAATATAATAAACTTAGTTAACTGCTAACTAACTGTACGATGCAAAGTATCTTGCGATGCAAAACTGAACCGCCTGTAGCCATTCCTCGATCGAGTTACGACCTATGCATATATTAACTACTGAATTCTAATATCGCGATTTACATCTAGACGTTAGGCAAATAATATTTCATATGTATGAAAATACATATTAATTCACTTTAGTAATTGTAATCTTTGAAGTCTACGAAGCCAAGATACGCTGATGTTTGATGGAAAGTTTGAAGCTAGTTTAGCTTTATCCGTACTATACGATTGTATAGTACGGATATAATGTATATGCATTACATAGATATAAATGTATATTTTGAGGGTGGTCGTGGCACAGGGGCACAAATATTCAAAAGTAAGCGCTACAAGTTGTGGGTTCGATTCCTACTCAAGCTAAATTGAATACGACGTTCCGTTACTCGTCACGTAATGCCTACAGAATTCGGCGGAAAGTGAGGAACCGTAGTGTCTTGATAGAAACGGAGTGCCTTAACAACAGGTTCCCAAGCTTTCTCCCCAAATAGCATGATAGGTAATCATGCTATTTTACTGATATATTTCACATACAGCGTGAAGCTAAATAATGTGTGTACGTACATATATATATTCATAAAGATTATATTAGTAGTATAGAAGTAACAATGGTCAGAATTAGCCAACCTGTTTGGTCTCTATAACGGTACATAAAAATAAACATACAAACAAACACAGTAGGTACATACATATAATAAGCACGATAAACACATTACCCCGCTTTGCACCGTGAAGTCGGATAAAAAGAGGGTACCCATTGCAGTAAATGTCGCATCTTATGCAAATTGGACAATATTAAATAACGAGATACTCCGTAATGGATAATACGTTGGGAAAACAGCGTTCATCGTCTGCGGTTTATAATGAAACGCCGACGCGAATTTTATTGTGGCAAATTGTCATTTACGTTTGTATACCAAAATACATGGATTTTGATGGTGTTTTACAAAATGGATAGAGGATTTAAATATTTAGTAATTTTAGTTGTTAGTTGTCCGTCTGTTAAGATTATTTATCTCGAAATCGCGTAGCAGTATCAAAGAAGATAATAGTGAAATTGATATAAAATATTTTGTAATGTTTTAAACTTAGAAGCTAGACCTGACCTGGTCATCGATCAAGAGATACGAGCATTTTTGCACCCTTGCAAATCCTTGCTTGAATAATAAAACATAATATTAAGGAAAAAACCCGAAAGTGTTCTACGAAAAATTCCTACAACATAAAAAAATATATTTATAATTTATTTCATAGAATATAAGTGCATACGACCGCAAACATAAATTTGTCAACTTTATTCGCTGCGCAATTAAAACCTATAAAATATTTTCCCCAGACCTACAATCCTCCCATCAACCCTCGGTGGACGAATGCGATTCGCACTTGACCGGTTATATTAACGATCGGTTTTAATTAATTACTAATTTATAATTAGGAAAAAAGAATAGAAAATAAATTATAATCACTTTTATTATAGGATACGTATTATATTGACTGATTCACATCTTATTATGTCTTATCTGATGTCAGTACAAAAATGCATGTAAAATATATCTTAATATTTTATTGACGACATATCAGCTTCACGCTGTATCCCGCACACAGCAAGGTAGGCAGAGGGAACTTAGTGTAAGACACTCCCTTCCCCACTTTCTGCCGAATTCTGGAGGCATTGCGTGTTAAGTGGCAGAACTCAACGCCGCGCTTTGCCGATTGACGACATGATTTCAAATTATTTTATTGCTTAATTAATTTTGTTTTAACTATGTTACTTTATATGAACACTAGCGGCCCGCCCACGGCTTCGCCCGCTTAAAATACATGATTATTGATTTAAGCAGAATTGATTGACAACTATAATAAAATAAAATAAATAAATAAATCAGCTTCACGCTGTATCCCGCACACAGCAGGGTAGGCAGAGGGAACCTAGTGTTAAGACACTCCGTTCCCCACTTTCTGCCGAATTCTGGAGGCATTGTGTGTTGAGTGGCAGAACTCAACGCCGCGCTTAACCTCGACATCAGAGCGAAGAAATGGAAATATAAATTTAAGTAAATATTTCATCTCCTCGAGTGGGGATCGAACCCACAACCAGTCGGTTTTGCAGTCACACCTCGTGCCGCTGCGCCACGACTGGCCTCACACCCTATAATAGAATGACAAACAAATATAAAGACAACATACAACAACATATATAATATAAAGACAACTATAATGACTTCTAATATGATTTTTTGTTACTTTAATCTGTAATATTCTATTATGATTTTTTTACGACATTATCGTAACTTCTGTAAGAATTTTTAATTTTTAATTTGTTTCGAACTAAAAAATATGACCAATGTCGATATTAGATATTCATAAAATATACATAAAGCTAATTATTTATTATATATATATATATATATATATATATATATTTGTAACATTACGTTCTTTTTACCTATGTTATGTTTTTTAAAGCTCTGTTAAATGTGCTGATGTCACTTAATAATTGTACAGCTTCAGAAACAGTCTTAAATGTAAAATTATTAATTTGGTTAAGGATTCATAATATTCTTTGTAAAATAACTGTAATGTTTGCATATTATTAGATAAATGAATAATTGGTAAATATGTAGTTATGGGATGTTTTTAGGCATTTTTATATAGATTTATTTCAAACGAACGAACGAACCAAAAAATCTATGTATTTACTTGATATTTCTTTGAAGATCAAATCGTTCTTTATCTCTGTGTTGAATTAATTACGATTTAAACTTTACTGTTACGATTTATGAAGGTAATCTCTACTAACAATTCAATTTTGTTTACTTAAAATAAATAAATCAGCTTCACGCTGTATCCCGCACATAGCAGGGTAGGCAGAGGGAACCTAGTGTTAAGACACTCCGTTCCCCGTTTCTGCCGAATTCTGGAGGCATTGCTTGTTGAGTGGCAGAACTCATCGCCGCGCTTAACCTCGCCACCAGAACGAAGAAATGGAAATATAAATTTAAGTTAATATTTCATCTCCTCGAGTGGGGATCGAACCCACAACCAGCTGGTTTTACAGTCACACTTCTTGCCGCTGCGCCACGACTGGCCTTGTTTACTTTATTGTATAAAATATTGTATAATAGTGCTTCAAAAATATATATTTTTATCAACAGTCATATAATCAAGACGTTTCGAATGTCATTCTTTAGCCAGGGTCATACCAGCGCGATTTCTATATAACATTCGCTGGCAAGCTAATGCCTTGAGTTCATTCAAATGACGATAACTTTTTTTTTAATGAACCGATTTTGATGACCCAAACTTTAGAACCTAAATTGAGTTAAAACAAAGCAATTGGTGAAATTTTCAAGTAAATCGGTTCAGTAGTTTCAGAGAAAAATGCGGACAACAATATGTCGACAGACAGACAGACAGACAGACAAGAAATTCAAAAAAAATCTTTTTGCTTTCTATTAGTCTTTTTAAGTATCCCTCTATCCATTTCAGTCAAAATTACTAAATGTACAGACAAAATATTTTTACTGTCTTATTATATAAAGAGATAAGGCAAAAATAATAGATGATTTTTTTAAACATTTTTAAAATATCATTCCTAAAAAATACTTATTTAGAAAACGTATAAAAATTTGAACGTTGCGGGACTCGAACCCACGCCTCCTCGCAACCGACCAGGCGCTCTGACCACTAAGCCCTAGCCCAATAAATGAAACACTTATACCGACTTATTGTTATTTCAATTTTAGACCGTAAATATTCCACGGCTAAAATATTTACTAGATTTTTATTCGGACATATGGCAGCGACCGTTTCTAAGTAATACACGATTGCAGTTTCGATAAGAGTCGTTATCTGGACATAACTATCACTTAATTATCATTACATAAGAAGATCTACTACGTACTGGAGAAAGCACATTCGATATTACAATTTAAATGATCTATTTTGCTCTTATTCAACGTATTTTAAATTTCTATATAAAAATGTCAGGTCCACGCTATTTCACGCACACATCAGGGTAGGTATCAGGGAAGGAACCTAATGTTAAGACATTCCGTTCCCTACTTACCGCCGATTTTTTCGAGGCATTGTGTGTTCAGTGGCAGAACTCAACTTGTAACTTGGTGTCAGAGCGAAGAAATGAAAATATTTATAAATAATAATTCATTCTCTCGAGTCGGGATCGAACCCACAATCGTCGCGGTACAGTCATCTTTGCGCAACGACGGTCTCTAGAAAATATCAATATACTTTTTCATAAATCAGCTTCAGTTGCTTGGTAGGCAAAGGAAACATAGTGTTAAGATACTACGTTTCCCACTTTCCGCCAAATTTTGGAGGCATGGCGTGCTGAGTGGCGGAACTCAACGCCGCTCTTTGCCTCGACACCAAAGCGAAGGAACGAAAATACAAATATAAATAAATATTTCTTTTCCTCGAGTGTGGATCGAACCCACAACCGTCGCGTTACAGTCACACCCTTGTACCCCTGTGCCACGACGGCCTCAAATATCAAAGTTTTTCATATAATTATGTATCTAAAACTCAATGTCAGAATGAAGACCTGCAGTTAATTTGCCAACCTATTACACATAATGGCAGTCACGAATTGAGACAACACCCGCATTCCATACAATAAATAGATTGTTATCATATACACTGTGTTATATAAACCCGGTACTGGAATATTTTTTTTATCGTAAATTTAAATTCATATGAAGGAGCGGCTCTTTGAAATATTCGTGAAATGTTTTTTTTTTGTTTGGAGGCTATGGAATGTTCTATGTCAAGGCTGTTGGAAGGCAGAAATAAGATAAGTTTTTCTCAAAAAAAATATAGAAATACTTAAAAGTTATACAAACAATATACCAATTGGGCTTGTAAATAATTAGATTTTTTAGAAATTCTATTCTACTAGAGGCCAGTCGTGGCGTAGCGACACAAAGGTTGTGGGTTCGATCCCTACTCGAGGGGATGAAATATTTACTTAAATTTATATTTCTTCGCTCTGGTGTCGAGGCAAAAACGTGGCGTTGAGTTCTGCCACTCAACACGCAATGCCTCCAGAATCCGGCAGAAAGTGGGGAACGGAGTGTTCTAACACTAGGTTCCCTCTGTCTACCCTGCTGAGTGCGGGATACAGCGTGAAGCTAATTTGATTTATTTTTTATTCAGAAATTCTAAAACTTTATTGTTTCCAAGATATATTACAACATCATAATAGATTACAAAGCAAGTACCAAAAATAAAAGATCAACAATTTTCTTGGAAGACAACTTTAATATAATTCAAAGTTGGTGATAAGGCGGTACATATCAAACGAAATGAATACCGACTCCGGTCTAGAGTTTTACTATAATGAAATTCTTTAAATATCACCCCTCGAGGGTATTAAAATCCATGTAATTGCGCGTGCGGTTTGTATGTTAGACGCTCACTATCTTAAACATTTCCATGCTTTAGACATCAAAAGGCAAGTAAATACTATTACGGATTCCTATTCTATTAAGTTACACCAGTTCCTCCGTATGGTTGTGTCTGGCTTAATTATTTCTCTCTTGGGGCTTAGTTAGTATAGTTCATATTATACTCTTAGGAAACGTTACCTTTGAATTTTAAGTTTTAGACATAATTAATATACATATATAGATTGAAATATATATATATTTCAAAGCTTTGAAATTATATTGTATTTTAGTTTAATAATGAAAAGCTATTCTTAAATGAAGTATAGATTTATAATTATAATGTTTTATAAAATTTGCATTTGTATTTATTTAAGCCAAAACATATTTTATTAGTTATCTGTGTTTACTATTCAATATAAACAATACAGATCTGGCAACACTTGGCAACGAAAAACGAAATAAAATACATTTCTATTTTATAACTTTAGTAAAAGGCATAATATGTTTAAAATGTTCTAAACGTTCATGGCCGGTCGAGTAACTGTACTGCGCTGGTACTGGTGTATTAATCGAGCGGGGCACGTACGATACAGCCTGTCGTGCAAATATTTATCCACATTGGATTTACGTGTTTACAACGTGGAATTGTAATCAGCTTTGATTAGAGCTCATGCCTGGGAGACTAATGACGCTTCGTACTTCCCAGCACTTCCATTACCTATTCTTAGAACACAGTACCCTTTGTGTTGATCACATATACTTAATGTAAATTCTCTTCACAGTTAAATTTAATCACGCTTCACGCAGTATCCCGCACGCAGCATGGGGAGACAGAGGGAACTTAGTGTTAAGACACTCCGTTCCCCACTTTCCACCGAGTTCTTGCGTGTTGAGTGGCGGACCACAGTTAAAGTTTGGTAAAATTTAAAAGATAAGTTTATTTATCTCCATTTTTAACTAAAACGAGCACGTCTTTTAAGTACTTTATGAAAAGTCGCATCATATAATAAAAGTTTCGACGAGTTTCAGTCTAGTTGATATCTATCTACTGTAATAATCAAAAGTTAATAAAATAAGATAGATTTTCTCCGAACATTAAAAAGTTTTTATTGCAAGTAGATAGTAAATGGCTTGCCAATAAGTGAGTAATTACTTTAGAAAGTCAACATTGATGACATCGTCTGTTTAGTAGAAGTTTGCTGCATTGAAGCCAGTCGTGGCGCAGCGGCACGAAGTGTGACTGTAGAATCGACTGGTGTGGGTTCAATCCCCACTCGAGGAGATGAAATATTTACTTAAATTTATATTTCCATTTCTTCGCTCTGGTGTCGAGGCAAAGCGCGGCGTTGAGTTCTGCCACTCAACACGCAATGCTTCCAGAATTCGGCAGAAAGTGGGGAACGGAGTGTCTTAACACTAGGTTCCCTCTGCTGTGTGCGGGATACAGCGTGAAGCTGATTTATTTATTTATTTTTGCTGTATTGAAGATGTGTTTTTACAACATTTTGTTGAAATTCGGTCGCCATTCAAGCATTCGTTGCGGGTTCCGCAAAGGTGTGTTGTTGAAAGAAATAAGAATTCTCGCTGAGCCGAGGATAAATAAGGCTCACGGTCCACTGAGGCGTATCTCAATAAATTCGTTAGCTTACCGAAACATTCCGTAATACGATACTAACGCACTCACTTTCATCAAATAAAATGGTGAACACGTTTTTGCTATATTCTAGTACAGTTGCAGTGTTATTAAAGCTGTTGTAACATATATAAATTTGTGTTAAATAAAAATTAATGTTTCCGTGACTAAATTGCTAGATAGATAAGAAGAGTCTAATGACAAATTATAAAATGATAAGAATAATATTTTCACACGGACAAGTTGATTTGATGGCAGTGACAGAAAGGATGTTTAACATATTTTTTGTATTCTTACCACGAAAAGAATAAACAGAACTTTTATAGTTTCGCTTTGTTGCCATTCTCTACGTTTGTCAATACAACTTATCCCGAGATCACGTAGAGGTGTGGAGTTAATATCAAATAATCAGGTCTTCTGTCTGTTTCAGCACCGAACATCAAGCTTCTAAATTAACGTTTACTTAGAAGCTTAAGTGGAGCAAAGACGTTTTTGCTGTATTTTGTATGTAATTTTCCGCGTTATCAAAATTTTATATTATACAAAAATATTTTTTAATTTATATTATATCATCTATTTATGTAGTCAAAAATTATAGAATATTTCCGTAGATCTACAATAATGAACTGACAACTTAAAGTATATATACATTTCATACAAAAAGAGGGCATACACACGCAAATTTAAGTTTGTGTGATATTTTATAAGTTGTACTTCCCGATGACCTACAATTTTGAAATTGGTTCGAAACACTCAATGTTAAAAAAAATGTCACATCCATCGTGTTAACAATCGAAGCGAAAACTACGTTATAGTTATTAAATCCACTAATAATTTTATTCCAAAAATACTATCCCTAAAAAGAAAATTAACGAACGTCACTATTAGATGGCCTAATTTTATTCAAGGCCTAAAGTACTTATCTAGTGTAAATAAATAAATCAGCTACACGCTGTATCTCGCACACAGCAGGGTAGGCAGAGGGAACCTAGTGTTAAGACACTCCGTTCCCCACTATCTGCCGGATTCTGCAGGCATTGGGTGTTGAGTGGCAGAACTCAACGCAGAGCTTTGCCTCGACACCAGAACGAAGAAATGGAAATATAAATTTAAGTAAGCATTTCATCTCCTCGAGTGGGGATCAAACCCACTACCAGTCGGTTTTACAGTCACACTTTGTGCCGCTGCGCCACGACTGGCCTCAATTCTCTAGTGTAGAATAAACAAATATAACACACAAGGTGTAGTGTCGTATAATTGTAATTCCGCGGTGATATCGACTATTAGTTATTTCACATAGAAAGTAACCGGAACAATGGGTGAAATGGTTTTTAACAAGCCATCGATACTCTTTGTATCTGTCAGTTACAGAAACGACTAGAAACTAAAGCCATTGTGTACATAGAGACTGATTACGAATTCCTATTAGAGAGACCGACACCAAGCACTTAAATACTCGACTCAATACATTACCATTTAAAAAAAATAGCTTAATCAGCTTCACGCTGTATCTCGCACACAGCAGGATAGGCAGAGGGAACCCAGTGTTAAGACACTACGTTCCCAACTTTCTGCCGAATTCTGGAGGAATTGCGTATTGAGTGGTAGAACTCAACGCCGCGCTTTGCCTCGACACCAGAACGAAGAAATGGAAGTATAAATTTAAATAAATATTTCATCTCCTCCAGTGGGACCACCGAAGCCACAACCAGTCGATTTTACAGTCACACTTTGTGCCCCTGCGACACGACTGACCTCAAATAAGCTTAAAAGTAAAAGTTTATGTATTTTTTTTTTAATTATAAAAGATATTTTTATGTAAATATTTAAATTAATATTGGTATACAACTTCTATATTAATATTCAAAGTGCTCTATAGTAATAAAACTCGAAACGTAATACTTGCTGCGAAATAAAATACACAGCTATCTAAAAAAAAGTAATTTAATTTTAATATTTCTCAACAGCAGACGGCGTCTGTCGGGCATTATAAAATAGTGAAACTCTTGATTTCGTAGAGCAATTTGATATTTAGTTTTTTTTTTCTTTTTAGCTTTACGCTGTATACGCACAGCAAAGTAGGATACTACGGAGTGTTAATAAACTCCGTTTTTCCGTTTCCCATTTTTCGCTGATTTCTGTTGAATAATGGAAATGCACACTGCGTTTTGTTCGATATCAGAGCGAAAAAATAGAAAATATTAAATATTTCATTTCCTCGAGTGAAAATCGAACCCACAACCTGTCGCGCTTACAATCACACGCTTATGTCCTTGTGCCACGACTGTGACAATAGTTTAAAGTTATATTATTATTCTTATGTTTAAAATTACATTCTATTATAATAAAAATGTATTCATTATTAATTTGAATAATATTTGCTTAGGTTTAATTGAATAGTTTTTGTATAGACATACAAAACCAAGCGAGCACTCGTGTATGAAATTAAGTTTCACACAATTTGCACAGCCGTAAAATATACGTACGGACATAGAAACGGAATAAGCGATCTTATTTTATTTGCGCTCAGACAAGGAGCAATATGGATTGAGCAGAAATACGACGCCATTTTGTCTCTAGCGCGTAATTAAGAAAATATTTCGTGTGGAGTGACTAATATACGCGCAAACGAAGCCGTGCTAGTATAGAATGTAGGCAATTACATAAACGACAATCAACGCTACAAAGACGTCAGAAGGGAAAGTCCCGTAACGCAATTATACAGATATGCCGCGTTAACACCGTCAAATGTGACGGATTACACGCCGCCGCTAAAACGTTACGTTTTGGAGGTGTTGCCTTAATTTGAACGTATTAAATTTTGTGATATTTCTGAGAAAGAAGAACAACTTGTTTTGAGTTAAAGTTGTTTGTGTATGGTATTTTCTTTTTTTAGCTTTGCGATGTGTCTCGCACATAGCG
The DNA here is from genome assembly GCA_021202915.1 of Heliconius himera. Classification (NCBI taxonomy): domain Eukaryota; kingdom Metazoa; phylum Arthropoda; class Insecta; order Lepidoptera; family Nymphalidae; genus Heliconius; species Heliconius himera. The sequence continues at coordinate 187,826 of JAJHJA010000464.1, read as the reverse complement.
GGGTGGGTAGTGCAACATGGAAACTTAGTGTTAAGACATTCCGTTCCTGTTAAGACACTACCGTTCCTCACTTTCCACCGAATTCTGGATGCATTGCGTGTTGAGTAGCGGAACTCAACGCCTTACTTTGCCTCGTTATCACAACCTGTGGTGTTTACAATCACATAAGTGTGCCCTTGCGCCGCAACTGGCCTCAATTTATGGCATTACAAGGTAAATAAAAAAAATTGTTTTATACTAAAAAATAAATAATAAAAATTTTTATGTTATATTATTTATGGTATATAGGCATTTCGACGAAAAAAAATAATTGTAATATTATTTTCATAATAAAAGTGATCTTATTTGAATATCGTATTAAATAACTTTTTTATGAAAGTACAGAGAATATTTTATGTAAATAAACAAGTAGACGGTAATACGTCTGCTGTATGAAATCGTCTCAGGCTGTTTTACATGTAAATAGATCTGTATGTAAATGATTTTAGCCGGTTACTTAAATATGAAATATTTACTTAAATTTATATTTCCATTTCTTCGCTCTGGTGTCGAGTCAAAGCGCGGCGTTGAGTTCTGTCAGTCAACACGCAATGCCTTCAGAATTCGGCATACCCTTCTGTGTGCGGGATAGAGCGTGAAGCTGATTCTGACTTAAATGTAAAAAAAAACGGGCGACAACAGATATTTGTAACTTATACGAATGTGTAAAGTAAATCCAAACAAATAAACATTTTAAAAGTTCTAACCATATACCTATACCTTCAGGAATGACTGAAAGAAAATAAAACTAAAACACGAGGCTACCAATTTCGGGATTGTAGGTCACAAATTTTTACTTCTTAGATTTTTTTTTCTTTATTCGTATTATAAGTTCCCACTGCGTGATAAATTTCATTATTATAGGCCCACGGGAAGAATCCTATGAGTTTTGATTACGCGGTGTATTTCATATAGAAAACGTGCAATATAAACTGCTTGAAACTTTCGATAGCGTCGACTTAGGAGTTTAATTTTTTCTGTGCTTTAAGGACCATAGGCTAGAATATTTAATATTAACAACATATTGATACGTCGACACCATCTCGAGATAAATGGCCTTAACAAACGGACAGACGGACAACAAAATTATATTATAAGGGTTCCGTTTTTACGTTAAGGTACGGAACCCTAAAAATGCTGTAAACGCTCTATCCAATTCTTTTTGTAGGTACATCTCTTAAGAGCAGTAATAAGCATTAATGTAATTTGCGCAAATATGAAAACGGCTGAGCTTGCCCTTATTAGTTTCGCGCCCCAGTTACGCTGTCACCCGAATTTATTTATATACGAGTAAGACGTGATTTTATTTCGTTACGTCAAATAAAATATTGACAATTGTCATAAGAAAAAGTTTTACATGACTTTTATTCTTACGTTTTTAACTTTACAAACATTTACTTTTTCTCGATGTGTGTGTTTTTGTTATTTATTTTATATTATTTTATATAATATAGCGTCTGTTTGTTTGTTTGTTTTAATGTTTGAACCAGTACATCCACTAACATATCTATATCAGTTCATAATATCTCCCAAAATTTACTGCTTCATATCATTCGTGTTTTTTCTACTATACGTGACATTGGCAGATTATTTTGCGCCTGTCATCGCAAAATCAGGCCATTAAAAAAAAAAATAAAGCATTTACTTTAAATGTTCTACGAAATTCTCCCCTATAGCCCTAACAAATTTTAAAAAATGCTATAAATAACTGTTTTATTAAATTGGCTGAAACTTTACTTTTTGATATATATAGATACTGTTTTAAAAATGATATCATTATAAGAAACTAAATATTAAAACTTAATATTAAATGAATATTAATGTAGTTCAAGCGGGCGAAGCCGCGAACGGGTAGCTAGTTAACTAACATATACATTGATAAAAAAAATCAAACAAACATATTCACTTTGTACTAGACAAAGTTTTAACAATATCATGATTTTCTATAGAAATATAAAACCTAACAATGCCGACAGTGTAGTATAATTAAAAATGTTTCTCTATAAGTTTTCAAACTGGAATTGAATTTAAAACTATGAGTTGATCTCACAAAAGGTGCCTACTGCCTAGTTTGCTTCCCGGCAATCAGAAATTTTCCTCTTTCCTCTTAAATAAAAGGGAAACAACAATGTTTATTGTTACCCCACAAAAGAGGCCTGGTACGATACGCGAGCAAAATGAATTTACATTTTTATTTCACCACTCATAAAGTAAGATCGGTCGCGATTCTTTTAATTTTTTTTTGCTCTGTTTCTATAGAAATACTCCACTTAATCTACCCTGGACATCTGTTTTAATTTCGGCCTTTGACCATTAAATGGCCATGTCTAAATTATATACTTTATGCTTTTGTTTGAAACTCCGACTTTAAGGCTTAACTTATAATAGGATGAGCTATTTATAAAATATAAATAGAATTATAACTTTTTTTTATATATTTAGACTGAAATTTGTAGATAACTAAAATTATGTTTTAATATTTATCAAAATATTTATTTAAGATTTCGTAAACCTAGATAGTTATTAAAGAAAAATCTAATAAATGTTGTAATTTGTAACAAATTTGTAATTAAGGTCGACTGCTAAGTAAATACTGTTAAATGAGTGTATACAAATTGCTCTAAATTGGTTCGCTGGTTACAAAGATTAATAAATTACTAAATTTATATGAATTATAATAAGATTCAGTGAAGTGAAAATACATGACATAATTAAAATGATAAGCTTCTCAAAGTTTCGACATCTTGACTTCGGTTTTTTACATTTCTAACCAACAGTTGATAGGTACTCAAAGAATACAAAGTTAATAAATTACGTGCCTCGCCAGAATAATCTACAATTGAGTACAGTCAGATACATATTTATAATGATAAATTTAATTTATGTTTTGAAAATAACCAAGGTAGTCCCATTTTCAAAAATAAATATTGTTTTGGTTTTTCTCAACATAAAATTCTAGCCACAAATCCTAAAACTTTAAGCATTTGTTTCTTAGACAGATCACAGATATGGCTGACAGTTTTATATGATAGCGCACGTGAAATATGTCTAAATTGATTGAAATAAATTTCAAAGGAGTCTATAGTATTTTCTATATTCAAAAAAATAAGTATTTTAAATTATACAATCAATGGTTTCAACAGGTTTGTTACTTACTATACTTTGTAGTGTCTGAATAGATACATATATGTGTACTTGTTATGTTTACCGATAATATGCTGTGTCTTACACTAATATGTTATTTTCTCGAGTGGAGATCGAACCCACAACCAGTCGATTTTACAGTCACACTTTGTGCCCCTGCACCACGACGGGCCTCAAAGAAGTCGGTTAAAAAGGTTGTATTCTTTTCCTTTAAGGTAATGTATTATATTGTGCTGAAGCAAGTGATAGCGAGTGTTAGTGCAATGCTGCCTGCACTCCAAACTTAATAGTATAAATAATAAATTATCGACTTATTGTAAGTAAAATATTTTTCATGAAAAATCAATTTCATTTAAATATCGAAATTAACAAGAGTAATTATAACACAAATATAATTTATGTAATTGCTAACAAATAGCAAATATAATATAAAATTAAAATAAATCAATTTATCAAACACGTAAAGAATATAAACAAGAATTTTACCAAAATGGATCAGTTCTAGCTCTTTTGTACGTATAAAATAGTAGCAATAGCTCTCCAAGCTATGTTGCCACTCTTATTGGTAGAGTGCCAGTCACGTCCGGCCCCGACCTGTAATTTTCTCAATCACATCGACTTCAAATGCTTAACGTTTACTTTTATTCAGTAAGCGGAAGGTACGTGAACACAAGACAAACACTTTTGTAATATTTTTTAGTTGTTAAGTTTATATTCGAATTTATAATATTTTCTATTTATTTTTTATAGGGTTATTGAACTTGAAACATTAGTGGATGAAAATATTTAATATTTTATAAGTTTAGGAGTATTATGTAGTCAATAATAAGTCGCAAATATATTTTCATATTTCAATTAATTGAAAAATATTGTCAAATTCAATTCTTAACAAATAAGTCCAAGTAAAAAAAAATCTATAAAATATAAGTATCTTCATACTCACCTTAATGTTTTTGCATTACAAAAATCCTACACAGAAAAAGCGGCGTCAAAATAATTTAAAAAAAAACGCTTAACAAAATGTAACGTCGTTTCATTCTAAATAAATCCTTTTTGTTAGATTCAACCGCCACTCGAGTGTCCTAATAACTGTCATATAGATTTAATATCACATATTCCGTTTTGTACGGGTTCCACCGCAAGGCAATTTCCTTTCTTAAATTGTATTTCGACGAATACGCGTCAACTAAATACATATGTGACCCGAACGACAAATTTATTTATATTTTCTCTTTGTACAAAATCTAAAGCGTATGTTGTTTATGAGGATTGGTCTCCACATTTATTCTTTAATTTTTGACGTTGCCTTAAAAAAATGGAAGTATAATTATGCTGGCCTGTTCCATTATTGGGAAAAGCCTATCTCTATTTCTTCCACTGTTGTCTATTTTGTGCTCTTGTACACCAGTTAGGCATGTTATAGTCCAGCACGTCTTGCCGTCTCCATTTTGTGTTTTTGGTTTCTCCTTGAGGTTGGACTGAAGACGAGTAAGTTAAAGATCGAGCTGATGATCAATAGCGTACAGTGAAAGGTCACAGTATATTCCGGGGAGACGCAATTTGTCCGAGAATATATCTACCTGGGTCAAATAGTGTTCTTTATTATATAAAGTCGAAATCGAAGTCGAGTCGAAAATGCCTGGAAAACCTATTGGAATATGGGTGACTTTATGAAAGGAGACCTTCTTCTACATTATGAAAAAGATTCTACAAGCTCTAAAAGTGCTCTTCTCAGTCTTTATCGAATTTACAGAAATCCACCTTCAAGGCTTGCCAATGTGCGATGGGGCGCAGCGTCTAATAAATGGATAAAATCCGAAACACCGAACTACGCTCTCGCACAAAAATCGCTAACATAGCAATTTTCAAATCTCTACACCGAAATTCTACTGCACCGGACACGTCCTAGAATCCTCCGAAGTATCCTCTACCAGTTGGATTACAAACTCTAAAAGGAGAAGTGGCAGACCAAAATGGAAATATAAACAAATAAAAATAGAATATATTATCAAGAGACTGTTCACTTCATTATTTCGTTATCGTCGTCGTGCTAATTAGACGCAATAATAAAATTAAAGTTTGTCAATTAAAAATGTACAATCTACGATATTCGAAAGGTCCTTCAATCTGCTCCGCCACATAAGGAATCTTGCCTTGAATACTGAAGAACCTCTTATAATAACTAACATAAAATGTATTCAAGTTCGATACAGTTCGCTTTGTTACACGCCATAATTAATAGTTAGTACACGAATGGGAATGCATAAAGAAGATATCGATATTTTAATGAGCTTGTTACAAGGAGTCACAAATAAATGCAACCGACTCAAGAATTATACTTCAAAGACGTTTGAATGCTAGTCGCACTACTTAAGCGGGCTCCAGTCCAGCAAAATTAAAGTTGTGATTTTCTTCATAAATTAAAAATTAAATTAAATTAGCTTCACTTTGTATCCACTTTGTGTCTCTTGAAATCTTTCCGCTGAATTCTGGAGGCATTGCGTGTTGAGTGACGGACCTCAACGCCGCGCTTTACCTCGACATCAGAAATTAAAAAAAGAAATTAAAATATACATTTAAATAAATATTTATTATTTCCTGTAGGTGGAGATAGAACCCACACACTTGTGCCCCAGCGCCACGACGGGCTTTAAAGCTATGTTATTTTCTTCATAAATTTAATTAAAGAAGTTGTGATGTGCATAAGTTCTTCTCGTGCTAACTTTGTTGAATGGAAGCCGGAGTTATATGTTCCTGATTACTCTAAAGTTTCTAATGGTAGGTGTTAGACACTTTAAGCAGGTTTATTTTCATATTGAAAGCTTAAGTGTATTTTCAGTATCCAAGGCTTTTATGTTTATCGTGGATATTGCGAGTGATAATGTATATTAAAATACTAAGAAAATATATAAGAAAACTATTATTTGTTTATTTCTTGAGCTATTTGTGGACTAGACATTAATCTGAGACTAAGAAACAAAATCCGAAAATATATCTGAAAACATAGAAAACGTGACGTGGGCAGACTAAAAAGATGAAATCGGTGGTACCGTTAGGATTTTAAGGTATAAAGTCTACGACAATATGCTCTCATTTTTTTATAAAGTTATTTTTAAAAAAGCAAGACCATTCATACTTATACCAAAAAGCTGCGTCCTTATGACTGGAGAAAGCCTGATAATATATATTTTTTTAAATCGTTTATAGAAGGTTGCTCAATTTGCTCCATATTTGGAAGTTGTTGTTTCAAATTTAAATTTGCGGTAACTTTTTAAAATATATCGATTAATTTCGATCTGATAATATTAAATATTGTAATAATGTAATACAATAGTGCTACCGACGAAAAATGTCGTAATCAAAGGAACAAATATCAACGTTACGTGTTACAAGATAAAATATAAAAAATAATTATTTCTTTCTTACAATATAATGGAACAATCAAAAATAAAACTAAATATTTTTCTATTATCTCGAAAACTTGAGATACGAGAACATCAATATAAGGTAGCTTGTAAGATACTAAAGTCAAATCGGATAAACGATATAATACACGGCACATCGACTTTCAAATTTATATCTCAGAATAAAGATAGAAGAACTCGTAAATACTGAGTCTTATCACACTAAATCCGTTTAGAAATCAAATCGGTTTCTTTTAGCTTTACGCTGTATCCTGCACATAGAAGGGTAGACAGAGGGAACCTAGTGTTAAGACACTCTGTTCTCCACTTTCTGCCAAATTCTCGAGATATTACATGTTGAGCGACGAAAATCAACGCCGCGTTTTGCCTATTTACCAGAGTGAAAAAAAAAAACTCAAATGGGAATCGAACTCACACACACTTGCACCTTTACGCCTCGATGGCCTCAATCGAATTTTATCTTTATAAAATTTAAAGCTACGTTATAGTTTGAAGAATGACTGTGACTCGTATAGGTACCAGTAGGTAACTCATGTTACCGTTTCAAAGGTAGCGTGACATGCCAAGCGCACTGCTCAGCAACTTCCGCGCAATAATAGAGCAAGAACGCTCTTTTTAAATATTATTATAGTATTTTAGTTTATTTTGAAAGGATTCTTTACTTAAGTATTATATAATATATTACTTTTTAAGTATATTACGTCTGCATATAGTTTACGTTTATTTTGTAGTGTACAAGCAATATAACTACACTTAAGTAATGAAAAATTCATTACATTATTTTCCATATGATTATACAGTATTATTTTTTTAATTGTGTTTATTTTCTTTCATATTTGTCAGTAAATTATTTAAGGTTAGTGATTCAAATTCTTATCGTATACATATGTGACGCATAGTGCGTATTAGTTCGAACTTGCCTCGTTACCAGAGCAAGAAAATGATAAAATTAATATAAAAATTTAAGTATAAAAATTTGAACCCGCGCCTCTTTGTTAATGGTTTTCAAAGAGGCGCGGGTTCAAATCTTGCTACGTTCAAAATTTTTATACGTTTTCTTAATAAGTATTTTTCTTTCCTAAGTGTGGAATAACACTTTAAAAATGTTTAAATATATTTATAAGTAATTAATTCTCCAAAGTGGGACAGAATTTTTACTTATTTTTATTTTAAATTTTGATCATCTGAAAAATGTTCTAATGTTCAATATTTAATTACAAAAGTTAACCGGACTTAAAATATAATATCATAATAGAGACTTTCCAAAGATTTTGCATCTAATTTTTTTTAAGTAAACACCCTTCAAGATTTTCTGATATATAATTTAACTTGATGGGAACTCGAAAAGTTGGAGGTGAGGAGGAAGTCCACTGTGAAGCGATACTACAAAATATATATTACTATAAATTGTTGTAAGTGCTATTTTAGCTATTATTATAAAATAAATACTTTAACTGAAAATAAATATTTCATTTTTTAACGATTAAAGGCCATTCTATCAAAAAAATACTTTATAATGATTTGTTTGATATATTTATTAACATTTAAATTTCACCAATATTATTAAATAATTATATTAATCTAATCTTTATGCGCTAACATAGTAAGAAAACAAGCAGTGGACAATATTCCTAAAATATTTGAATTTAAGTTATCTGTCGGGCCGGTATCGTCGTATTATTCAAGAAATAGACTGCCTTCAATTACTACTTGAGTTAAGTATTCCTTAACTAGCATATAACGTAACACTAAGAGATAACGATAGATGAGAACGTATAGCTTAGTTGGTCAGACCGCTTTGACCGTTTCCAAAGAGGTGCGGGTTCAAATCCCGCTACGTTTTTTTTACGTTTTCTTTAATATGTGTGGTAAGACACTTTAAAAATATTAAAAAAAACAAAAGATATTGTAAAAAATTTGAAGGTTTTTTTTATTTTAAGTAAGAGGAGTGGACGCTAAAATAACTACAGGTCAAAACGAAATAATGATATAAAGTAATGAATTTCGCCTGAATTCAAATTTAAATTTTATAATTAGACGTGTGGATCTCAATGTGGTGTAAAAGAAAACAGAAAGTGAGAAAGGGAGAGTAAGAGTATATATTGCTTAGAAGAAAATATTGCTTAAACACCCACTACATTAGTATTGAGAAGTAAAAGGTACCTTTGATATCTTCTTCGTATAGCATAAACAATATAGCTTATATCTATCGATCGAACGCTTATCCTTCGGTAACGGATATTAATGCGGATCAGATATAGAACTAGCAGTCAGATATAGGATTAACAGTCGGGACCTATTGTTTAACCAATTAAATCTTCATAAGAAAAATGTAAAATTTTAATAATTAATTCGTTAAAGGAAAAATTCCGACTGTCAATCCTAATGAGCTATTGCGGTTTTCGTTTTCTTTTTAGTTTTATACGGTTGGGTTTTTTGTTTTTTTTTTAGTTGAAACTCCAACGCAACCTCCATTTTCGTCGTTTATATACACACAAATTTATATATCTGTTTTTTAATTATCAGTCATGTGAAATAATTGTGAGAGGATGATGATGTGAGACCAGTCGTGGCGCAGGGGCACAAAGTGTGACTGTAAAATCGACTGGTTGTGGGTTCAATTTCTACTCGAAGAAGTGAAATATTTATTTACATCTATATTTTCATTTCTCCGCTCTGGTGTCGAGGCAAAGCGCGGCTTTGAGTTCCGCCACTCAACACGCAATGCCTCCAGAACTCGGCGGAAGGTGGGGAACGGAGTGTCTTACTACTCTAACACTAGGTTCCCCCCTCTGCCTATTTTGCTGTGTGCGGGATACAGCGTGAAATTAAGTTAATTTGATTTGTGAAATGATTATTAATTAATCAAAAGCATAATCCATTGCCTTATTTGTTGTGACACTAAATAATAAGCAATGAACAGCATACTTTGTTTATAGTGCTACAATTGATCACCTATTGCCACATTTCGTGATTGTTACAGATAATATCTTTTGTGAAAATAGGGTAACTTGATTGATGTGGTGGAACTAAATATGGATATGCAGAAATAACTGAGAGTAATGTAATAACAATACGAAACTTTAAGTAAAACAATTCAAAATCGTCTTTATGTTTATATGCAAAGATAGTTAGAGGCAAAACGCAGCGTTAAGTTCCGCTGCTCAACACGCAACGCCTCAAGAATTCAATTGAAAAATGGGGAACAGAAGTGTCTTAATAAGGAACCAGAGTATTTTAACACTAGGTTCCCATGTTCCCTCTGCCTACCCTGCTATGTGCGTGATAGAGCGTTAAGCTAAAAAAAATTAAAAAAAAACTTCATTACGATTAATACCTCTTAACAATAGGTTCCCTCTACCTACTCTACTGTTTACGGCATACAACGTGAAGCTGATTTAGTTACACTCTACTCTATAAAAATATTTAAGTGTTCTCATATTTTAATGTTACATAAGTTAAATATAATTTTCTCATACATTTTAGAACTAGCAGATCAAAAGATGAATTAGCCAAGTCTATAGGATGCTGGAATTTTAAGCCATTCTTATTCAAATGAGAGGAACCGATTCAAACAAGGGTCTGTACGGATCAGATGAGATTAGCATAAGAGCTCTTACACAGAGCCAAAGGTTATTTAACAGAAAACGATTTATAATAATAAAATTATATAAAGCAATTATTGTTTAAAATGTAGAAAGTATATATTTAACTAACTATTAGGATGAATCCATCTAAATACGATAGGAATGAGTTCAAAGTTCACTTAGAAGCACTCTATAGAATAATATTGAAAACCTTATTAGATAAAATATCGTGTCGACTAATCTTTGTGTTTTATCTAGAGAAAGATTAAAATTTAATTTAAATACTTTTTACATTTTCCTTAGTACAAGACGGAGAAATTAATAGAGAGAATCACTAATGTGTAAATAAAATTTAAAAAAAAATCAGCTTCACGCCTTATTCCGCACACAGCAGGGTAGGTAGAGGGAACCTAGTGGTAAGACACTCCGTTTCCCACTTTCCGCCGAGTTCTGGAGGCATCAACTCAAAGAAATGAAAATATAAATATAAATAAATATTTCAGAAAAATGTAAGTAATTTTAATTTAAATAATTTTTAAATTTTCCTTAGTACAAGAAGGAGAAAAAGCGATTATATTTGTTTACTATAAAAATACGAAAAAACAATTTTAAATACGATTGTATAGAAAAAGCTTTTGAATAAAAAATAAAGAATATAGTTAAAGCAACTTTAATTAGATTATTTTCAAATACTTGGGTGCAAATTGAACTGAAATCGATATTTACCTTTTGTATTGGAGCTTATAGCCTCTTTGAACAACATTTGTGTAGGGGTTAATAGCGTATCAAGAGGTGAATTCACAATAGATAAAGTACTAGCGCAATAGCATTCTTATTCAAATACGACTATTCAAACGAACGTGATATAATTGAGCCAGTTGTATTACCTAAGGAGGATCTTTATGAATATAATGAAGGCTTATTTAAGCTTACTTTACTTAGATGTCTGCAAATTTAAACTATGAAATATATATATTTTTTTATATATATAAATATATTTATATAGGCACACAGAGTAGGCAAATGGAACCTGAAAACCTAATATTAAGACCCGTTAAGACAGTTCCGTTCCCTATTTTCCTTTGAAATTTGAAGGCATTGCGAATTGGTGGCCTAACTCCACGCCACGCTTTGCCTCAATTCTAAAATAAGAAAAAGAAAAATATTAAATGTTCCATTTCTTCGAGGGGAATCGAATACCCTGTCGCGTTTACAGTCGCACGCTTGTGCCACTGCACTTCGACTGGCCTCATTTTAATATACATCATAAATTACCTCATAGTTGCCATATAATAGTTATAAGAACCTAGAAAATGAAGACTGACAAACAAAAAAAAAATTAAAAGCTCTATGCAAAAGAAGTATTTAATCAAGTTATTCCCAATAAAAAGCAACCATGTTTTTCGTATCATTTGTTTACCGAGTTTGTTCTTGTTGTTTTTGTGAGAATTTACGTAAGAAAAACGTAAATATCTCTTGTATATATATTTAATTTCGTCTCTACGTACATACACGCACACACACGATATGTAGATAGCTCCTTGCGGATGATCCAGAATGCTTAAGAGCGGGCGTCACGCGACGGTCATTTGTTTGAGCTTTCCTCATTTCCTTGTTATCTATGACGTGACGTTAGAGTAAATGCGTGTTTGCTTATATCTCTATCATTTTAATTTTAAATTAAAATAGTCACACGTTGTGCCCCTGCGGTACGACTGGCCTCACTTCTTATTTGTTTTACTTATTTGCGTCTTATTGTTCAAATATTTTTTACAATGACAAAATCCATATTATTATCAAGCTTAAATCATATATTTAGTAAGTTAGGTTAGAATAACAATATAGACTTATGTCTTCAAAGTGTATGAACGTACGAATAAACGTACCTTGAATAAATAAGTAACTAACATAATTCTTTTATTCTTTAATATTAATTTATGAGTATCGTATATTAAAAGTGACATTTATAAGCGTTAAGATAATTATATAAAATGAAACACAAGCAGAATGTTCGTCGAATTAATGAAATATCAAAAATAAAAACACGAAGAACAGAATAATATAGATATAATTAAGAATATAAGGGCGCTACAGCGGAGTCGTAGTCGTATACAAACATATATTTCTTCTTATGACCGAAGCAAATCACGCAATGATCCGCACGAACACTAAGAATAAACAAACAGCGTAATGACGAAAATTTACATTAGGCTGGCTTAATGTCGCAGAGCAATCTCATTCGGGCAAGGAAAGTGGGTAAACGGCGACCAGTGAATTGTGACCTTCGACAGAGATATTTCTGGTTGGCGCCTGACTAATTGGGGCGGCTCTCACTCGATGGTTTGGTGGCGTTGCTTGCGATGCTGGCACGATATAGTCGTTCCGAAAAGACAAATGTGCTGCATATCTCGAAGGCGGTGGCCCAACCTTGACATTCTTATTTACACTAAACTTTTACGTAAGCTTTTGCTGCTTAATTAAGATCTATTATAAGTATATTAAATTCAAATTTTAAATTCAATTCTGAGTGTACTTTAGTATAGTAGTTTAAAATTGTGTATAAGCTTGTGTAGAACGAGAAACGCATTCTTCGTTGAATGCCGTTTAAGTTACTCAATTCTTTTAATTAGTAGCATTTCCAAGTGAATAATGTAAGTTAGTTACATTTTTGCACAAAAAATTAGAAAATAAACAAGAAAAATGCTATGATTTTAATCCAATATCAGTTTATTATTGATCATTTTAATTTAAATGAAATAATTATTAAGAAGAAATATGAAAAATTCTCAAGAATACTTTAAAACATAAAGATAATAAAGAAAAAATATAAAAATACTGTGAAGAAAATATCACACATTCGATCTCTACAATACCAACTTATATTAACAAGTTTCACCGATATTGTGACGGGGCAAATTACCATACTGCTTTTATGATTTGTCGAAAACACATAACCATAAAAACTTTTACCGGAGGAAAGTAAACGCGCACGGTTTATGTTAACAAGAAACTAAAAATTGATCAAATATATAAAATCTTCGTTTGAATGTTTATATCAGCTTTATACTGTATACCGCACACATCAGGGTAGGCAGAGGAAACCTAGTGTTAAGACACTCCGTTCTCCACTTTCTGCCGAATTCTGGAGGCATTGCGTGTTGAGTGGCAGAACTCAACACCGCGCTTGATCTCAACACCAGAACGAAGAAATGGAAATATAAATTTAATACAGATTTATTAAATGTTAATAATATAAAAAAATATAAAGTTACTACATTTAAATACAAACTTAAATTTGATTAATATAATAGCATTAGCAAGATTGAGGTCTCTCATAAACAATATAACATCCTAGCACTTTAGCAAGCATCTGGCAATAGTCCAGTTTAAGTTAAATTAAGTACTTATTTAGTAAAGCACACCTAATATACATTAATTCTTTTAACTCCAGAAATTTATAATATTGAGGCCAGCCGTAACGCCGTAACAAGGGTGCGACGCCAGCACCGCGGACGTGGGTTCGATTCCCACTCGAGAAAATTAAATATTTTTTATTTTCTCGATTTCGTAACGAAGCAAATCGTTACGTTTAGCTGTGCCACTCAACACTGAATATCTTCAAAATTCGACGGAAAGTGGGAAACGGAAGTATCTATATGGAAACGGAGTGTCTTAACACTAGACTCTCAGGTTCTATATATAGAGCGCTAAACTAAAAAATATTTAATATATTAGACTCTATGTAAACATTTGCCTAAGTTTATAATTTAAATAGAGTTTTCTAAAAACTTCATTAACCTTCAAAACTCGTTATTAAAATCCGGTAACTTTATCTTCATGTTAATAAATTCATGTTCTTAATATTTGAGACATTTTTATTGTAGTTTCTATAAAAACTGCGGCTTTTGCATAAAGGGATTGCTTTAATTCTAGTTTTTCGACCTTGGCTATTAGTTTTATAAATTTTATTAAAAAAATCAAAATGAAATCAGCTTCACGCTGTATTCTGCTCAGCAGGGTACGCAGAGGGAACCTAGTCTAGAGTGGAACTACTCGGGATACAACGTGAAGCTAATAGATAGACCTTCAAGGTAATAAGAAATGAAATATATATTTTCTAGTCCAATTATACAGTTCACAGATTGTATAATAATTGAGAAGGCTAAACTTACCACTCATATTATATATGGAAACCATTCAAATGTTTTTAGTTCAATCCACCAGTGCTATGAACGGAATTGGCCATGAATTCCGATTATTCAATTAAGAACACGACATAAAACCTACTTTAGCACACGCAAAGAGTATTACACAAAACTATTTTTGTTATATTTCTTGTAATTACCGTGTAATTTAGTAATGTGATTAGAGAGAGAGTATAGAAAATATTTCTTACTTAGAATCTACTTCTTTTTTTGAAGCATTGTGTGTTGAGTGGCGGAGTTCAACGCCGGAATTTTGCCTTGGTGCCTTGGTGACAATAATTATTAATAAATCTTAATTCATTTGGATGGGGATCCACAACCGTCGCGTTACAGTCACACTCTTGAGCCGCTGCTATTAAGATGCTATTAAGATACAGAAAAAAAAATCACTTAGAAGCAACTTCTCCATTTTCTAGTATCAAGTAAGAGTTAACCAATAAAGACAATATTTTATGATTTCTGTAAGCCCGATTTAAGAATCGGAGATAACCTTAAAAAGTAAAAACTGGTTTCGTTTTATATATTTGGTCATTTTCCGTTTTAAAGTAAACGTTAATTTCCAGGCTAGGCTATATTTAATATGGAAATAATTTGGAATTTGGGGCCAGTCGTGGCGCAGAGGCACAATGTGTGACTGTAAAACCGACTGGTTGTGGGTTCGATCCCCAATAACTCCAGAATTCGGCAGAAAGTGGGGAACGGAGTGTCTTAACACTAGGTTCCCTCTGCCTACCCTGCAGTGTGCGGGATACAGCATGAAGCTGATTTATTTTTTTAAATAATTTGGAACGAATGATATAGGTATAATTAATATTTCAACTGTGATATGAATATTAATTGCAAATATAAATTGCCTCTCTAAATATTAGTCAATTTCAGATTATCTAAAAATATGTATAAAAAAATATGTATAAATGACAAAAAGAGCAAAAATTATGCATATTTGATTACTTATTTAGTAAACGTATAAAAATTTGACGTTAACGTATAAAACCGACCTGGTTTCCAGGCCGGTTCCATGTAGCGGGTTCGAGTCCCGCTACATTCAATTTTTTATCCGTTTACTAAATAAATATTTTTCTTTCCTAAGTATGGAATAACACTTTAAAAATGTAAAAAAATATGCATATTTGATTGTTTTTCTTAGTTTATACTATTGATGAATTGGTCTGGGTTGGCTGGACATGATCCAGCTTTAAGTTATACCGCCCGGGTGAAAAGTGAAAAAATAATTTTATATAAATGTGGTAGAATTTAATAATTCAATGTCATTATACGATATGCTTATATAAGCTTTATTCATACAGTTAAATCAGGGAAAGAATTTACATACGTACGACCGAAATAAGGTTGCTTTTTATAGATCGTAATGTCGAAATGGCTCTACGAAATTATTATGCCCTATAATATTCTTCAAAATATGAATAACTTTGCATTCAAACTCTTTACCATAGACAAATTAATATAATAATATATATTTTTAAAATTTCTGATACTATTTTTTCTACCGATAAAAATATAAATATTTTATATATATTTTTTGTAATATTCCGTAAGTATATATTAATGCTTGTCTATTCACATGATAAAATCAATATTTCAAACCACAGACCACCGAATGACTACGAATCGAAGAAAAAAAGGCCGAATTGGCTATTACCATATTTTTATATAGAGAAAACAATCAGAAAGTCGAATTCTTTGACCCCAGTGCGGTATGCGATAAACATACATATTTATATCAAACAAGTTAGAGAAATCGTATAGTCTTCGCGAGTAGTGGTGACCGTTTGACCTTGACATTTGTGAGGCAGGTGCTGGAACATCCGCCTGAGCTTTTGTACTGTATTTTCACTTTTAACGCTTCACTATAGCTAAATAATAAATAAATAGCAAAAAAAAAACCTTTAAGAAAAAATCTATTTTGTTTATATTTTAATCAGGAAACTTTTACGGAGTAACATCAAACTTACATTAAAGATAATACCAGCTGTCTCTATAAATTTCTTGGTTTAGCCTTTGTTTCGTTATTAAATTGTTAGAATTAATTTAAATTCATGAATCGTCTTCACGTTTATTAATTACGAAAGATGTTTACTAGAAACCTTTTTAAAATATAAAACGAAATTAATGTAATAAAGTATATTTATAATGATAAAAATTAAATATAAAATTGTAGTTTATATATATTTAAAATTATAATTATCTTCACAAAGTAATATTTTTCATAATATTCATAAATTTTATACATATTCAACGTTTTTAAATTAAGAAACACTATAGAGTAAAATGGAGATTCAAATTAGATATTCCAGCTTTGTATCTAATAATTTCAAACGTTACATAATGAAATACCTCAGTCGTGATCTTAACTAGAAGTGTATAATATTATAACTTTATTTTCCTCTCAATAAGGCCACAATGGCCTCCGCTATCCCTTTCACTTGTATCATAATAATATACATATATATTAGAAAACAGGGAGAGCTGTACTAGTGTAAAATACAATAATAATATATTTTATTTGTAAAAGATCTTTTTTATATAAAAATGCTAAGTAAATTTATTCGATCAGTTCTACATACATATGTAAATTTGAACTATAAATAAATTGATACTTTATATTATTTATGTAAAATAGTAAGTAGCATAAAATTTTTGAATAAAATTATTTTTATTACAGAGATTCTACGAGAGTTATGGCAAAAGTAACTATATTTATCACACGAATGTCAAAAGTTTCAAATATATGTAAAAATCAAGAGTTCTTCCTTACCTTGTATATACCGTCCACGAGTTTAGTGAGTTCCTCGGTCTCCATAGCGAAAGAGTATCAGTAAACCAATTAAGAAAACAGTAAAAAAAGTTACACTTGATAAATCATCAGGGCAAAGTTATCACACGACAAACGATTTAAACTGCATCAACACAAAATTCACATTTCATTGCACAAAAGTCCAAGATTCGATATAACTCACAACACTTAAGAAAACACCACTGTCGACATCTGCAACAAAATAAAAACAATATATAAGAAACATATTTAAATACGAGAAATCGCACTTATATTTTAATTCATTTACATTTTAAATATTTTTTATTAAAAAAAAACCTTAAACGAATTTATATAGAAAAAGTTATTATACAAAAAAATAACTTTAGTGCCGCACCTGTATAAGATTTAAAAGACCGCGACGTGCGTCTACCGCGGTGGGAGCAAGAGTTGTTACTATCGCTCGACTCACTTGTATCTGCCTCCTGGTGTTTGGCAACATAGTGACTGGAAATGGACCGTTGATGTCTAAACCTTGTACTGTTAGGCACTTAATTGTTTGGATTTGTTGGTATTTAGGACCACATTTCGCCATAATCTTCGGGTCAACGGCATACATTTCTTGTTTTTTTTTTGCAATTCGGACATCAATATTTTCTTTTAATTTACAGTTATATTGATTGAGCTAAAAGCCTTTTTATGCTAACAATGTAGTGAAGCTATTAGCACATACTTCTTTTTATGTAAATTTTAAATAAATAAATTTAATTATAAATAGATATTGTAGTAAAATGACAAATAAAACGCGAAAAGGTAACCGTTTGGTGAGCTGCAACTTGGTGGCGTAAAATATTATTAAGCTTGTTACGAAATACTGTCAATGCCACAAGAGTAATTGCTAACATAAATGTTAGCGAGCAATTTGCGGCAAGTGTTACCTACACCTAAATTATTTAGACACAATCGTTTTTGATAACTCGAATGTATAACGTTAATATTATGAATGTAAAAGTTTGTTAGGTTGTTTGTTACACTTTTACGCAAAAACTACTGAGCGGATTTAGATGAAACTATTCAATAATGTAGCTTATACATTAGAATAGCACATATGTTACTATTTATATAACATTTGTATAATATAACAATAAGTTTTAGCGGACGAAGCCGCGTGTAGGCTGTTTGTTTACTATATATATTATAACCTATACGTAATATCTTCTTCTTAGGCGTTTCGCTCTTGACCGAACGGTAGTGGTCGTCACATGTAATTATGACCAAAATTTAAAACTCAATAGCAAATATATTAAATACATATACATACATCTATTCGTATCAGACACATCACATTTCACTGCTTTCCAAACTTACGTAATACATTTTTTACATTTTTAAAGTGTTAAAATTTTTAAAGTTATTCCCCATTTAGTACCTTCAACATACTTCATAAATAGCATTCTCTCTTGCCAGACGATAATTCTTAGTAATTATTTTTGGGTAGCGGAAATTGGTAAAAATCTTCCTACAGAGATGCTAACAACATAAATAAGTTGTAACAAGCGTATAAAAATTTTGACGTAGCTTGATGAGAACGTATGGCTTAGTGGTCAGAGCGCCTGGTCGATTCCCAGGAGGCGCGGGTTCGAGTCCCGCTACGTTCAAATTTTTATACGTTTTCTAAATACGTACTTTACGTAATATATATTTTAGTTATTTTACGTAAACGCCGTCAAAACGCCTAACTGAATTTACAATGTCGGTATAAAATTTACATAATCACGCAAGAGATGCACTCGCTAGATGCTAATCGTATGCATAGCTCGTCGCGACGCCTTAGTTCATTAAATACGAATATAATTCCCATCCGATGTTTGGTAAGAATGAACTTGTTATAAACTTGTTGCTTAATTAAAGTCTGCGTGAACCTCGATCCTGGCAAATATTATTTTGAATTATACGAAAATATGAATAACTTGACGTGACTATTAATTATTATTACTAAAATATCTGCGCACCTGCTCATTGCTATTTATAGATATTGCGTTTTATATGCATATATTGAACTTAGATAGTTTCATATTGAAATAGGGCCTCTGTGTGGCTTCGCCCGCTGGTACTACAAAGTTATTTATTTTCTCATCTGAATTACTTTCATCATTTTATAATTTTAAATACAATACTCTTTAATTTTTTTAGAACTTTTTTAGACTTAAATTTTTTCAACACCCAAATGCAAGTAAATATTTTCAATATTTACTATCGTTACCCGTACAAAAAAATATCTTAAAAAAATCTTATATATTAATGTATCGTAAAATTTTTAAATAGATATAGAATTTCGTCATATTATATTTCTTTTGTACAGACACTGATACATAAAACTTAATTTACACATATTGTTTTTTATGTATATTTCAAAGTGTGAAAAAACCATAAAAAAAGTATAATTTTCTATTGTAAACACTTATATTCAACCGCTAGTTAACTTTAGCGTGGAATAAATATAAAAAAATTGAGGTACCAAATTTTAAATTGGTTTAAGTTTCATGTATTTTTTTGTCATTTGCATATAAACTGATAGAAGGAACTAGCTTCATATTTTCTTGGTAATTTTATTTTTAATAATATTTATTTTAATTTAGAAGAATATAAAGTATACCTTATAAATAAAGCATTTTATGTGTATAATATATATTGCGTTTCTTCATCTAATACTAGCCACCCGCTCGCGGCTTCACATGCTTGAACTACACTATTATTTATTTACTAATCTGAAAAATTTCGGATTCTAATAACTTTATTACTTTAATTTCAATATTAATACACTGAAAACTAAAATTTCAGCTAATTGTAATTGAATTTAATATTTTATAGCAATTTTGTCGAACCACTTTAAATTGACAGAACTTTTTTTATTTATCAACCTTTGAAATAAAAGAAACAGTAAATGTTAAGGGATACTTGCCAAAATACAATAATGAAAAATGTATTTAAATTCAAGCCGTTTATGAGAAATCAAAAAGACAAAAATGTTTAAATTAATTGTTTTGGGTTTTATTACATTGATAAACATTTATAAGCACTACTAATTATCATAATTTTTCTGTCCTAATCTTATGTTACGATTTAACAAGAGTCTTTTTACAAAACTTAATCACATTCAATAAAAAATATCTTATTTAAACTAATAACTATAATAATATATTTAAATTAATTTTACAAACACTAGGACTAGCTCTCAGCGTATTCGTAACTCAGTTTTAAACAAGCGAGATTTGCCTCGCTGTAATCCGTTTATACCTTGCATGTGCAGTTGTGCACCCACGCGGGACTTCACTGAATGAGCCTCATACCTACATACTTCCCTCTCACTACCTCCTCGAGGCGTAAAGATACAAGTATTCGAGCACTTATTTTAGTTTGAACCCCCTTAGCTCGGATCGAACTTGCTTTATCCGGATTTATATTAAGCTGTCTCGTAAGTAACAACACGGATTTCCAAAGTGAAAATCGATCGAGTTTTTCAATCTGTGAAGCCTTATAATATTTTCCTAGCTAAACCAAATTGTTCTAAAGTGTCTGTTCACTTTAAAAGTTTGGAAACTTGTGAGTCTCGATTGTCTTTTGAGTTGGAACAATTTGATTTTCATATCAAGGCTTATACGTGACTTTTGCGAGTGCTTGCCAAGTCGCCGGCCAAGTGTCGTTGTGTCATGTATTAGTGTAGTGTAGAGCTAGAGCAAAATGCTTGGTGTCACTGGTGTCTGCATGGCGCTGTTCTGCTGACGAATCTTGTTACCGCAAATGCAGTATACGACTATAATGCGACTATTCTATGTTACTGAATATTCATATTCACATTCTTGTTTCGTAGCGCTACTTAGGTAAATCAAGTGTCTTACAGATAGGATTTTCACATTTATAAAATATAGTAAAAGGGGGAAATCTAGGTTTACTGAATAGAAACACAATCGTATTTTACCAAATTAGATAGGATTTGAATTATTTATATGTGTTTTTTTTTAAGTTTCACGCTATATCGCTCATGTAGAAGGATAGGAATAGTGAGCCTTGTGTGAAGACACTCCATTTCTCACTTTCTTCTGAATTATTGAGGCACTGCAAGTTGACTGGTGGAGATTAACGCCGCGCTAAACAATTTTGAATTATAAATCAAATACAATTAATTTATTTTTTATTTATCAAATCAAATCAGCTTCACGCTGTATCCCGCACACAGCAGGATAGGCAGATAGAACCTAGTGTTAAGACACTCCGTTCCACACTTTCTGCCGAATTCTGGAGGCATTGCGTGTTGAGTGGCAGAACGCAACGCCGCGCTTAACCTCGACACCAGAGCGGAGAAATGGAAATATAAATTTAAGTAAATATTTCATCTCCTCGAGTGGTGATCGAACCCACAACCACACAGTTTACAGTCACACTTCGTGCCGCTGCGCCACGACTGGAATTTTGAATTACGATTAAACTATTTTTGAATTATTCATATATTTTAATATGAAATTAAATCAATATTAAGATCAAAAATCAATAGAACGTAGACTGCACTAGAGACTGCACTACGACGCTGTCCGGCAATGTGACAGTGCGCGCGGTGGGAATCCGTCATCTGTCAGCCACACTGTGGACTTACCACTAATGAGATTCCGATACACTCGTGGGAAATACCCTATAGTGTAGTGTACTTGTGCATAATCCGTCATCGAAATGACTGGAGTTTGTTATTCAATTATTCAACGATTTGATCGATATTGTTTACTCTTTTATGCTGCTCCGAACAATGACTACTTAATATGATTAATTATCTTTAAAAAGTTAAAATCTTTTGTTCGTAATGTTTTATGGCGATCATTGTTTAAAAATAAATGTTATTTTTCTCGATGGATTGTAGATTTGAGTTTATATCCAGTGGTTAAGTATTATCAGTTGATATCGATGCAAAGCGCGACATTTAAGTTCTGTCATCTCCATAGTTCGGCCGAAAATGGAAAACGGAGTGTTTTAACACTAAGTTTGCTCTACCCACACAGCTATGTGCGGGATACAGTATGACCCTAAAAATATATATATAAACTGATACAAAATGATAAGCAATATGAACCCTGAACCCTAATATAAAATTTTGTATGATGTTCCGGTCAACAAAAAGCAATTGCTTTTTACCAAACTATTGAATAGCCACTCACAAGCGTGCCTCCATTGAACACTTTAATCCGTTCTGGGGCGCCAGATATTACTCGCCATAGATTGCTGTATTGCGTGTGTGCTATTGACAGTTGCAATTATATAATTTAATTCCTTAAAAGTACCTGCTGCTGTGTTATTTAAATTTCGAACCGATAAAACCAATTCTGCAGCGAAAATAAGGCTTATTTAGTGATAAATTATTTTGTGAGAGTCATTAAGTGATTTTTGGTATTTTTTTTAAGGTTTATTTGATAAAAAGTTATGTAAATATATCTAATATCCTACTAATATTGTAAAAGTGATCGTTTGTAGGGAGCGATGCTTGTTGTTGAATTTAAATGAAACTTTACAATAATATAGATTATATTATATATTAAAATAAAATGTAGGCTATAATTTACGTAAAGATTTTGTATAAATTGGCAATAATATAACCATAAGCTTAAGCAAACGAAACCGCGTTTGGGTCGCTAGTATAATACAAATATAAGAAATAGTAAGCGTTTTCATAGTAACCAAATAAAATATATAAAATCTCTTTTAATAGTCAAACTCCTTACATACATTTTTCAGTTGTCAACTAACAATAGGAGGGTCAGTAATGTCTGATAAATACGAAGTTGCCGTCGGCTCAGGAAATAGTCCTTCAAAACGAGACGTACCCACATAAACTTATTACGTAATTGGGGTTTAGTCGAGTTCAGGGTATTTCCTAGATACCTTACAAAGTTGTGATAAATATACATCAGCTTGAAATATTGACGATGTACTAAGTTGGATCCTTGCATCTTGGAAGTTAACAATTCAATTATATGATCTCACTTCACTTTATACTTATCTATATATATAAAAGGACTTGTGCTGACTGACTGAGGTAAGACGCTGATGGTAGAAACGTGAAATTTGGGCAGATGTTTATTTTCATATTCTGGACATTCACTAAGAAGGGAATTTGAAAAACTTTAACCCTAAAGGAATGAAATAGGGGTTGAAAGTTTGTATGGAAGTTTTTTTTAATCTGTACCGATTTTTATAAAATTTGAAATTCAGACTCTTAAAAATATTTCATTGAACACGTGTTTCATGGTTTTTAGGAATTCACCCCCTAAGGGTTCAAATAAGGGCTTGAAAGTTTACATGGAAAAATCTTTAAATTGCCACTGATTTTTATAAAAATTTTAATTCAGACTGTTAAAAATATTTTATTGAACACGTGTTTTGTGGTTTTTTTAGAATTCGCTCCTAATAAGCGGGCGAAGCCGCGCGCGCCCTCTAGTTTATTTATATTTTTACAAATTTTGTTGTGGGGCTAGTAGTGGCGCAGAGGCACAGAGTGTGACAAGCTGTGAGGTAAACCTCCAGAATTTAGCGGAAAATGGAAAACGGAGTGTTTTAACAATAGATTCTGCGGTGTGCGAGATACAGTGTGAAACTAAAAAAACTAATTTTGTTATTAGATGACATGAAATTTTTATTTCAAGTTATATTTTCATTTCTTCGCTTTGGCATCGAGGCAAAGTGCGGCGTTGACTTCCGCCACTCAACACGCAATGCAAGATTTCGGCGGAAAGTGAGGAATGGAGTGTCCCAACACTAAGTTCCCTCTGCCTACCCTGCTGTGTACAGGATACAGCGTGAAGCTGATTATTGGAAGTAACTTTTAAAATTTAGTAAGCCCACACACAAGTTTTGGTGAAGTTTGAAACACCACACCTAGACCGCTCTAATCCGTGCAGGAGGGGCCGAGTCATTAGCTACCACTGATTGCTACAGTTTGCCGGATATCCGATGTGCGTGCGAGCGACAACTGAAATAGTATTGGAATATGCACTTGCTTTTATTGTATGGAAGTGGCCACGACTGAGTGGTCTCCCTTTCATTATTCACTTAGAGTTTTGTATAGAAAATTCTGTATTTTGTTGCTTTTATGGGCTAAGTAAGAATGATTTATAAGGATTAATAGTAACTTATAAATTATAAGATATTTTATCATGATATATGCTACTTCTTATTTTTCATGATTAGGGTTCTTTATAACACTTTAAGAATCGTTTTAAGACCTTTTACGAACCATCCATCTGTCTGTCTGTTAAGAGCCTTTATCTCAGGAACGGTTTGAGATATCAAATTTAAATTTAAACCATATACTCAGATCTACGGTCCCATGATTTCCTGATTTTTTTCTACATTTACTTAAAAAAATATAGCCGTTTATATAGTAAAAACGCATATTTCGACACTCCAACGATATTCCAAATTAATAGGGGTAAATACCTGCCAAATTTCATAGTTCTATGTGAATCAGAAGGATTTACCTAGAATGATGAAATATTGCAGCTAGCATCTACAGGAAGTAATAGTTTAGGAAAAAATCTATACATTTTTTGTTAAATCCTAACAAATAATAGCGTTAAAGGGAGGTAAAATTTAATGTTAAAGCTAATTCAAGTGAGGTATGAGATGAATAGGTTGTAGCAAGATAATCTGGAATTTCAGAAAAAGCTCGAGACCTCCAGCCAATTTTTGTACGGAATCCTCGGTGGGAGAATCTGACTCGCACTTGTTCTGTTTTTTTTTCCATAATATAATCCCATACTACATACGGTAAAAACAATGTTTGAAAGCACCAACGGTGAAGAGTTGAAAGCCAAAGAAAAAGCTTTTAGTGCTTTTACATGCAAAAGTGTATGTTTGCGCACGAATTCTCTAAGAGGCATTGAATAGATTTCAATAATATACTCAAAATCTAAAATTTTATACCGTAAAATTTAGTTCACGTACAAACACATTGTTATTTAAAAATAAGTTTTCAGTAAGAATATAAAGCTAAGAATAGAGATATATCGTTGTGCTTTGTATACGGATACCAGAACCAAAGAACTTCTTTGTCACATTTGCTTGTATGGAGGTAATCTACGCGATTCCTTAAAGGCTATTACTACTATGACAACAAAGCCGTACATTGTTCCTTCTTTTATATCCCGATGGATTTCAATACGAATCCGTCTCTTGAAGCAGTTAGAGGAATAAAGGAACCTTTGTGGTTTCTAATATAGGCACAAAAAGAAACTAAAGTAATAGCTTAACTATTGCTACCAGCTATGCTAACATATAAAATATTCTGTTAGTTTCTTTTGTGTGGAAACGGAGGTATATAGTACGTATGTTGTACGAGTCGACTTTGTGTTGATGTTATCACTTGTTAGGAATGTTGTTTTTGGTTATTTCTGCTCGTTCTGACCAGATACTTTCACTCTTGATTAGCTACATTTCCTAAATATGATGATAAAATTCAAAATATTATATTATTAACGAAAAGAAAGTTGTTATCAAATAAATGTGTATTTATTTTTTAATTTCATATAATATAGTAATTTTGAATGTTTGTATTTTTTTAATAAATTTTCTAATATTAATATTCGTTTTATAATATTAAAATATGTCACTTTCTCTTATCTTTACTCGTATTACATATACGAGTAAAGGTATAAAGTTTGGGTACATATTTTTTCAGCTTTCGCTAAAGACCGTACAAAGTGGAGTAGGTTGAGCAGGAAGGCAGACCCTAGCAAAAGTCGGGATTAATACCAGGAAGAAGATTTGTTCAGCTTTCTGGAGTAATTCTGGAGGCGTGTTGAGCGATGAAACTCAACGCTGCGCTTTGCCTCGACACCAAAGCGAAGAAATAAAAATATTAAATATTCCATTTTCTCGAGCGAGAATCGAACCCACAACCTCTCGCGTTTACAGTCACACGTTTGACACCTGCGCCACGACTGGCAACGTTTAAGATATGAATTAATTTTAAGCTCATAATATAAACTCTACATAATTAAGCTAAAAATATGTTAAAATTAATTATAACAATAGATTTTGTTATATTGTTTCAGAGATATAGAACATATTTTTATTTTTCGTTATAAAATAGTTCTCGCAAGTGAGCTTTCAAATTAGCGTCGTGTGAATAATGCAAGGACAGCAACTGTGCTCTTAGGCAACGTGACGTGTGCGTATAATCTTGTATACAAAAGTTTTAAAGTATATTATTAAAATATAATTATATTTTTTTCAACTTTACGGTGTATCTCGCAAGTGGTAGGCAGAGGGAGCCTAGTGTTAGGACACTCCGCTCCGTTTTGAGTGGCAAAATTCAACGCCATGCTTTGCCTTGTTACCAGAACAAAGCCGAATTCTGGAGGCATTGCGTGTTGAGAGGCAGAACTCAACGCCGTGCTTGTCCTCGACACCAGAGCGAAGAAATGTAAATATAAATTTGAGTAAATATTTCATCTCCTCAAGTGGGAATCGAATCCACAACCAGTCGATTTTACAGTCACACTTTGTACCCTTGTGCCACGACTGGCCTCAATAATAAATATAATTTTATTTTCTCCGAGTGGGGATCGGACGGACATACATCGCGTTTCAGTCACACGCTTCTGCCCCTGAGCCACAACGTATAATTATTATATTTAAATTATATTCGTTTGCCCGATAATTAATCGAACCCACAACCTGTCGCGTTTATAGCCACACACAGTCATAACAGAATTTGTGCCCGTTGCGCCGCGACTGTCCTCGAAGATATTGTTATAAAATTGTTAATAGAAATAAATCTATGATACACTTCCTTGGTTTTCAAACTACAATAGATAATGTTCAATAGTTAATGTCTTAATATGGTCTTTAATTAGGTAAATTTAGTAAAATATTTTAATTATTTTATATTTATGTTTTATGAATATTGAATTGAGGCCAGTGGTGGCGCAGTGGCACGAGGTGTGACTGTAAAACCGACTGGTTGTGGGTTCGATCCCCACCCGAGGAGATGAAATATTTACTTAAATTTATATTTCCATTTCTTCGCTCTGGTGTCGAGGTTAAGCGCGGCGTTGAGTTCTGCCACTCAACACGCAATGCCTCCAGAATTCGGCAGAAAATGGGGAACGGAGTGTCTTAGGTTCTAGCTCTAGGTTCCCTCTGCCTACCCTGCTGTGTGCGGGATACAGCGTGAAGCTAATTTAATTTAATTTTAATATTGAATAGTTAAAAAAAAACTGTAACTGTAGGTATCAAGTAGGTAGTAGGTATAATCAAAGGAAAAAAAAGACTTAGGAAATCATATAAAATATCTAGCAAATAACATCATTTATAAGGTTGATGCAAAAAACCAGTTTCTTTTATAAAATATAAAAAAAAAACTAAATGCACTGGTATAAGATTAATAGCATTTCCTTAAAACGAGTCTGATACTGGCAACATTTCCCGGTTCTTAGAAAATAAACGTAGGAAATTGAAATTGAATAAATTCTATTTATTTTAAATCAGTTCTTATACGATTTATGTGCCTTAATCAAAGCTGTGTATCCGCTATAAAAGTATATGACACTCAAAAGATAAGATTTTGTAAGTATTTTTAATTGCAATACAAAATTATTTAAACATAAAAAATATTGGGGGCCAGTTGTGGTGCAGATGTGTGATTGTAAACGATACTGATTGTGGGTTCAATCCCCACTAAAGGAAATATTTTTATTTCTTCACTCTGCTGTCGAGGCAAAGCGCGGCGTTGAGTTCCGCCACTTAACACACAATGGCTCCAGAATTCGTCGGAAAATGAAGAACAAAGTGTCTTAGCACTAGGTTCCCTGCCTACCCTGTCTGCGGAATACAGCTTTATTATTATTAGCGTAGCAAGATGTATGTTAAATACTTTAAACCTCATGTCATTTATAAATTGAACACATATTTTTAAGCTGAAAAGCAAAATCCTAGGAGTCGTCATCAATAAAATTAAATGCCACAGGTCTAGACGATCACCAATCACAATTTAATATTTACTAAACTTTTTAACTAAAACGGCACCAACCCCCGACGTGATGTGATACGATTGCTCAATTGGCGAGAAATTGCGACGCGAGTAAGCTTCCGGAAAATTGGCGATATCGTTAATATTCACCCGAAACCGGTGGTTCACGTGGCGACTACAAATAACGAGAAGACAGCCCCATAGATTTATGTTCTGTCGTTTTAAGTGATATATACGCTGGGCCCGAGATATCGACGTATCTCAAGTAAATGTTTATAGCGAAAGGAAATCTTAAACACGATCTGTAGATAACTGATTGGATTGATCTTCTCATAGCTAGAACAAAGCTAATAGTAATGTAAATGGATCTTGTAAATTGGTATAATTAGTAGTGCTTAGTACTAATTTATAGGTGAATAGGATTTCTAGATTTGAATTTTGTATTTAAAATGTGTTGTTGATGGTTCTTTTCGTGTTTTTGTTAATATGAAAGGAGATGAGTTTAACTGTAAGTAACTTAAGTTGAAAGTTAAAAATAATTTATTACATATTGTTCAAATAATTTGAGTCGCATCAACCCGATAGGTTGTGGATATCGTGACCACACGAGGAAATGAAATATTTATTGTCTTAGATTTACACAGTGTCTTAACACTAGCTTCCCAGGTTCCCTCTGCATACCCTACTATATGCGGGATACAGCGTGAAACTAAACAAAAAAAAACAAGAAAAGAAAATTACTGCTACTTATAAGTTTTTGAACTTGTTTAAATAAATACTTTTAAATATCATTTACATACGATTTTTTATATGACATTGAAAAAACCTAACCATACCTTAATACCTGTACATAAGGTATAAATAGATTTATATATTTCTAACCTAATAAATCTCAGAAAAAAAAAGAAAAAATATACTCTGGATGTCAAATAAATAACGTTGGTTAGCTCCAACAGAGTTGACGGACGCTAAAAATTATAAGCTACTGTGTAATTTAAAAGAGAACAGGAAATATTTACGCTGGTCCCATAAATATACGATATCTTGACAAGGCGGTAAGAGGTTCAGGTACCTACATTTAAGTAAGGTTCCTTTGCGTTAAGCCGTTTGTACGGAAATTGGCGACAAAAATATTCCGGTCATGTAAAAGCTCCCTTGTTGACACGCTGGGGAAGTACACGTTTCGCCCTACAATTCTTATGAGGAGGAGGATATCTGGTATTCTGTTAATAAAGCTATATGATGTATAGCTGTAATAAGGTGTTGAAGCGTGATCGTATTATTTATATGAAGATAAGAAATAATATTATTAATGATTATAGCTATTTATTTTTACTTATTTAACGTTAAAACTATTTTTTTGTTCTGTAAATGGTGTCACAAATTTTTATTTATTATTTTAATTATTTTCACCTAAAACGTCAGATAAAAGATATCTACTGGGATTAAGATACGCTAACAATTATAGTTAGTAAAATCGGCAATTTTTCACAATATAAGAGAAAAGTGAGAAATTTGAGGCCGGTCATGGCGCAGAGGGACAAAGTGTGACTGTAAAATCGACTGGTTGTGAGTTCGACCCCCACTCAAGGAAGTGAAATATTTATTTACATTTGTATTTTCATTTCTTCGCTCTGGTGTAGAGGCAAAACGCGGCGTTGAGTTCCGCCACTCAGCACGCAATGCCTCCAGAATTCGGCGGAAAGTAAGGAACGGAACTCTTAATACTAGGTTCCCTCTAGGCAGAGGGAACCTAGTATTAAGAGTTCCGTTGAGTTCTGCCATTTAAGACGCAATGCCACTAAAACGTCTTTATAGAAACATAGTGTCTTAACACTAGGTAGGCACCCTGCTGTGTGCGGGATACAGCGTAAAGAAGAAAAATAATAACACCAATACGCCAATATACATAATTTTAGCAACACTTTCTTGAATATAAAGGAACAATATACGACCTCAATTTTATCTAGATGGTTGTCATTCCTTTAGACGTTTTTTATACAAAATGTTTGCCATTTCACGTCAATAGCTGTTGCGTGCGTGGCCTCCCTTATCTTGTAATGGCTGATGCGTATTATGGCTTCATTTTCTACAAAATGTTGACACGTAATACTAAAACTTTATTAAATAGATAATTTTATTCTAGAAATAGATAAAGATTAAGTACCAGAGCGAGGAAATGAGAATATTCATTATTTAATTTCCTCAAGAGGGAATCGAATCCATAACTGTCATGTTTACAGTCACACGCTTATGCCCCCGCGCCACGACTGGCTAAATTTTATGACACTTACTTATTTAATTTTAAATGTTCTTAAATTAAAAATTAAATAATTAATTAAAAATTAAAATGTTTTTAATTTAAATAATTCTTAAATAATGCTAGATCTGGATAATAAATTGCGTAAGATACAGACATATTGTAATCATAAATCTCCATCGACAATATCTTTATTATGTGAAAGTTAAATTCATTAAAGATAAAGGAATGTATCTCAGCTGTTTTGTAATACGTTACGCTCTATAAATAGATATAATAGTTATTTAATGAAAGTATTTTTACTTTAATTTTTTTAAAATATAACTAACAATTGTTGGGCAGCGGCACAAGACTGACTGAAAACGTGACAGCTTGTGCGTTCGATTTCCACTCGAGGAATAGAAATATTTAATATGTTCACTTTCTTCGCTGTGGTATCGAGGTACAGCACGGGCGTCGTGGCTTTGCGCCACACAACACGCAATGTCTGCAGAATTCGGCAGAAAATGGAGAACGGAGTGTTATAACACTTGGTTCCCTGCTGTGTGCGGGATACAGAGTAAAGCTGAGTAAAAAAATCTTTAGAAAGTTAACTAGCAATTATTCGATAGTAGAGACCAAAGAAGTTAAAAACACTAGGCTAAAAACCACCATAATGTATAGTTAGAATAACCTTATTGTCTTTTCAAATCCAATTTTCATTTAATTCAGAACGTGAACAAGAAAGAATAAAAATGTTACAAAACCTAATTAGAGAATACATCCATTGAATGTTTCATACGCAACGGCATTAGAAAACACAATTTTACGATATAATAACATATTTTCTGCAATGCTGGACTCGCTTTATTTGTATAAATATGTTATATGCTGCTTTGTAGAAGTACATTAAATATAAAATTTTCTTGATATTTATTGTCTTTGTGTTTATTTTTTATAAAACCTGTACAATTTTAGGATTCCGTGTCTTTTAAGGAAAAAGGAACTCTTATAAGATAATTTGTTGCCCGTCTGTCTGTCTGTTTGTCGGTCTGTCAAGAACCTTCATCTTAGTACCTAAATGTACGGCCCCACGAAGTAAAAAAACTAGTTTATACGTTTTCTTATATATATATATATATATTGTTGATTCTCTTTATATATATATATATATATATATATATATATATATATATATATATATATATATAAAGAGAATCAACACTAATAGGGTACTTCCGGTTGATTGAGGATTAAAAAAATAATAGCCTTAAATGGGGGGAAAATTTGGCAAAGTTCATGTGAGATATCAGATGAGAAGGCTCT
The DNA here is from genome assembly GCA_021202915.1 of Heliconius himera. Classification (NCBI taxonomy): domain Eukaryota; kingdom Metazoa; phylum Arthropoda; class Insecta; order Lepidoptera; family Nymphalidae; genus Heliconius; species Heliconius himera. Next base: position 156,074 of record JAJHJA010000464.1, on the reverse strand, counting down.
AGCTAAGCTAAGCCAGAATTTCAGAAAAAGCTAGACCTTTAATTTTTGTACGGTACCATCGGTGGGTGAGCGCAACTCGCGCTTGTAAGAAGTTTAAACAAGAAATTATTCAAGGAAAAAAATAAAAATAATACACGTTGAAGCCGTACTGGCACAGCGGCACAGTATCTCAATGTAATCGTGACGACTGTGAGTTCAATTTCAACTAGGGGGCATGAATTATTTTCATTTACTCACTCTGATTAGTATTTACTCTGATTTTCAATGTCTCGAAATTTGGAGGAAAAGTGGGGAATGGAGTGTCTTAACAACAGGCTCCCTCAGCATATTGCTGAAAACCACGTGAAGCTATAAAACGTAATAGAAAATAATATTTAGTTCGTAGTATATAAACATTTAGAAAATGTTTATTTAGACGATATTAAAACAGTTTAAAACAACTGTTGTGGAAAATCTTATTAAGGGCGTTAAAGTTCATAGCCCCCGTAACTATGTGGATAGCGTTTTTCCTCATTAGGAGCTCTTTCTAGCTTTAATAACAATGTGTAAGAAAGCCAACATACTTGAAATATGGCCGCATAGTTTCTTATTTATTATATATAGTAATATAACATAAGCCAATGTGTTTATGTATAAAAACCGGTTAAGTGCGAGTCGGATTCGCCCACTGAGGCTTTCGTATCAATTTCAGAATGTAGTTCAACGTATTTATGTACAAACTATAAAAATTGACAATCTTAATTTTTCACGTCCTTTATTTGTATTTTAAATTCTAGCTTGGTGCCAAATTACATAACTGCAGGTTTAAGGGTATATATAGCTTTTAGTTACACGGCGAATTTCATACAAAATACAGTAAGATCGATGCATAAATGCTCTCTTGATTGCGTTAACTTCGAAGTTTTATTCCGTGCTTCAAGGGACAATAAACCTAAATACTTTCTGCTTGATACATCTACGCGACCTCGAGGTCTTGACAAACAGATAGACAAACAACATAATCCTATAAGGATTCCGTTTTTACTTTTTGAGGTTCAGAACCCTAAAACACAAGACTAAATATTTTTTAAAATAAACATAAAATTGGTATTGATTTCAGTATCGAAAGCTAAGTCAATTGAGTTGTTCCCCTATCCCATAAGGCGTTACTTTCATTTATTAGAGAAGAAAATGGATGGTCGGCGACGCTTGCATTAATAGTATCGCGACCCTCCATTTTTCTTTTTGTATCGCTAAGGCCGTCAGTGACGGAGCTTTTTGTCTTTAATGTACACACCTTAAAACAAAAAAGTTAAGAAAACAAAAACAAATCTTTTGTTTCTTAGCAATTAGTGTTAACTAAAAATGTTCGTAAGAAATCTTAAGAATCTAGTTATTTTTTATTCTGTAACGACATTTTTTTTAATATGTGTATTTTTTACTAAGAAATATATGGATAAGTCTTTTTGTATTTTTATTTGCTTGCTTGCTCATACAAAGGTGTTGCTTGGAGTTACAGTCCGAACCCTACGATCGGCATACTTAATACACGTATGCCGTTATACATTTCCTCCGCCGTTATATATATATAACGTATAACGTATTCCGCCGTTATACGTTATTACGCCGTTATACGTTATTATATATACGTTATATATATATAAAATCAGCTTCACGCTGTATCCCGCACACAGCAGGGTAGGCAGAGGGAATCTCGTGTTAAGACACTGCGTTTCCCACTTTTCGCCGAATTCTGGAGACATTGCGTGCTGAGTGGGGGAACTCAATAGCGCGCTTTGCCTCGACATCAGAGCGAAGAAATGAAAATATAAATGTAAATAAATATTTCATCTCCTCGAGTGGGGATCTAACCCACAACCAGTCGATTTTACAGTGACACTTTGTGCCTCTGGGCTACGACCGGCCTCAATACTCTATGTTCTATACCTTAACGTTGCCTGGAAGAGATCGTTGTTTTAGCGTTAAGGTCTTGTACATTATAGTTTTTTTTCTGTTACCTATTTTATTGTTATTTTCTTGATAAGTGTACAGCGAAGAGTATTATTATACACATATAATAAAACAGTCCTTGTAGTATTTAGAGGCATTTTTTTTATACTATTTCTTATGATGTATATTTAATGTTGTAATCATGCATTTATATATGGGCACCTAGCCCATACAACACACCTATATACAATACCTGTCACGAACAATCATAATATTTCGTACTGTGACAGAAATGCAGTCACAAGGAATTTTTAAATAAAAATATGAGGATTATTCATCTGTGATGAACGTTTAGTGACGTGCAGTGGTTTTGTCATCTGACATTTATGTTAGAGTGAATAACACGACCGCTTAAGCACTTTTAATATACACACATACATTGAAGACACAGTCGTGGCGCAGTGGCACAAGCGTATATCTCTAAACGCGACAGGTTGTGGATTCGATTCCCAGTCTAGAAAATTAAATATTTTAAATTTTCATTTACTTATTAATTTTATTGATTTCTTCATTCTGTGGTCTAGACAACCGCAGCGTTGAATTACGCCACTCAACTCAACACGCAATACTTTTGGAATTTGGTAGAAATTGGGGAGTGGAGTGTCTTAACACTTGACTCCCTCTGACTACCCTGTTATATTTAGAATATAGTGATGCTGGAAATATATTTTAATATACATTAAGAACTCCCGTAATGGAGGGGTAGTAATATTAGGGGCAAACGGTGCAGAAATTATAAGCCTGGGGCATAAATATAAAATGTTGTTTGGTAAAATCCCCACGTACAGCCTTGGAAGGTAAACAAAGTCTACTTATCTGTCGGTTATTCATCCTCTATCTCTTTCGCTTACAGAAGATACTACCTAAGGATTTAAGAACATGTTTTAACATGTTTTTGGATCCTCAGTATCATCTTCACCAAGAGAAAGAGATAGAGGATAATTCCAGCGAAGGATAATAATATAATAAAGAAAATAATATAATTTATTGTTGTGTAGGTACTATTTTAACTACACCGATTAAGCCATGATGCCTAAAAAAATAAAATTTTTACTAACATTCATATCCATTATTTCTATTTATGTTTTATGCATATAAATTTAAGCTCTAATCTCTGCAATTCAGTTTACAGCTAAAAATATCATTGGCTTATATTTTTATTTTAAACTGCGTTTGAATATAAAATGGACTAAAGGATCATCGGATAAAATAAACATCCGTAATTGGCCAGTTAACGGGTATATAAACGTACGGAATATTATAGGGCTTGATGATGCAAATTATCTTTATTTATATGAAGATTAACTACCTAGAGGCCAGTCGTCGCGCAGGGGCATAAGTTTGTGACCGTAAACGCAACGGGTTCAATTCTCACTACAGGAAATATATTTTTTATTTTTTTTCATTTCCTCGCTTTTGGTAACAATACAAAGCGCGGCGTTGAGTTCTGCGCCAATTCTTGTCTTGCGGCACAAGGCTATAATTGCCTCAAAGAAAGGTAAATTTGCGAATTTGGTTCTTGTAATATTGGATAATAAAAACATTAATTTAAAAATAAATTCCTACAAAATATAATAAAAATATTTAATGAAGAAATAAAAATATCTTATATTTTTTTTCCGAAAACATAACTTCATAGTGTTGGTAGATACAAGGTAAATCATGAACCGAAAACGAGGGGCCGTACTTAATCGTAACTTATGTTTATAGGTGCCGTTATGTATTACGATTACACCGTAGGCTCTGTCTGGTGATGGTAAAATGTCGACATTGGAAGCACTTAGTGTCGCTTAGACTGAATGTAGGTGATAACATTATTTTAATCCTATGTTATTATTATATCCCTAAGTAAAGGTCCTCTAGGTTTTGAGACTGTTTCTTTATTCTTACTCCTAGAAACTACAGTTTAACAAAATTTTGTTTAATGGGACACAAAGTACAAATTTTCCGATACATATATGGAACGCGGAAATTGAGGCCAGTCGTGGCGCTGGGGCACAAAGTGTGACTGTAAAATCAACTGATTGTGGGTTCGATCCCCACTCGAGGAGATAAAATATTTACTTAAATTTATATTTCTATAACACGCAATGCCTCCAGAATTCGGTAGAAATTGGGGAACGGAGTGTCTTAACACTAGGTTCCCTCTGCCGACCCTGCTGTGTGTGGGATACAGCGCGAAGCTGATTTATCTATTTTATTTGATTTATGTACGGAACGGTAGTCTACTAGTACGTGTTGTGGTCCAATAAAAAATCTTATATTAATAGTCTATACAGTCCATCTTGATATCACATTCACATTCTAACAGTACGTTCCACCTATTTCTTATTCTTATTTCTCTTGTATGATATCAACAAGTTTAAAATATTAAAATAAAAAAAAAATCCAATATTTCTATTCTAAAATCAAAGGTTTAAACCACGTAACATCAGCTTTTAACGTAGATACTACTTAAAGTACATCAAAATTGTTTAGAACTTATCGACGAACTCTCAACGACTTAAGTACTCATTCTCCTCAAAATGCTTACAACGGTAAAAGCGTAGACGCTGTGAAGTTAAAGGCTAATGCTTCGACCGTATCGAACATTAGGCTAGACAAGCATCAGACATGTATGTAATAACGTAAGGAGATTGTTGGTTTTCCTTCGAGTTATATTTCTTTTCATATATTCTGTTTGTTTAGTGATAAAGCATTTATTCCATTTGATTTGTGTTCACGAAATTCGATTATTAGCAATGAAATTTGGGCGACGAATATATTTATAGAAAATGTTTACTTAGAAGAAAAAAAATCTTAAATATATGTACGTTTCGCTGGAAAAATTATAGTTTTTCTACTACTACCTTCTTCTACTACTACTTTTCTAATTATAGTTTTACTACTCAAAACGCAATGCCTCCAGAATTCGGAAAGTGGAGAACGGAGTGTCTTAATAGGTTCCCTCTGCCTACCCTACTGTGTGCGGGATACAGCGTGAAGCTGATCATTATAACGATCGTAAGCTATTATCTAAAAAAAAAAAGTAAAAATATTGCTCAGAAACAAAGACAATGAGTTTTAATTCCAAAGCAAAAATGATGTTATATTTACGAAAATGTAACATACGAAGAAATCACAGAAATATTTTTCTTATTCACCGGACAGCAGTAAGCTTAGTGTGCTGTCTCATCATATCACCTTACTAATGGACAACAGTGTCAAGGAAATAAGGTTTTATAGCAACTAGCATTTGAAACACGTTTCCAAGTTAATGTAATGCATGGACTGGGATTTTCTTTTTCATATTAAATGGTTGAATTTAAAGTACATCTTTTGCTATGGTTTGTTTATACTGAATAGTTTATGGGATTTATATTAGATTTTTCTTTGTATAATGTTTGATATTGTGAATTAGTTGAGGTTATAAGTCTCTAAATATATTTAAGCATTTATGTACTTTTAAAGTACCATTGGGTTAAATAAATTATGAAATTTATAAATGAATAAATATATTTATGTTGAAGAGAAATATTATCTATTTATTAACATAAATTAAAAAAATATGTCAATGTTTTGTGAGGGATTGGATCCCACAACTGCGGCGTTGAGTTCCGCCACTCAACACGCAATGTCTCCAGAATTTGGCGGAAAGGGGGGAACTGAGCCGCCTACGCTGATCTATATATGTATACGTCAAGCAACAAAATATTACAATTAATAAATACGATTGATTTAATTAAAAAAAGAATTTCTTATTAAAATATAACACCAAAACCACAAATAAAATATGGCCGAACTTCAAATATCAATAATTCACAAATTAGCATTTAATTATTTGTGGTATACACTACCGATTCCGTTGAATATTGTATGGCGGTGTTGGTGTGAACTGTATTGTCTGTAATTGCATTGTACTGATGGAATTAATGTTTGTGCGTAACCGTCGCGTCGCGTCGCATACATCCGATTAGTGGAACTGTTACGGTGAAGAAATGCTTTTTGTTTTGTTTTTCTTTTTTAGTTTCACGTTTTATCCCGCACACAACAGGGTAAATAGAGGGAACATAGTGTTAAGGCACTTTGTTTCCCATTTTTCGCCAATTTCTGGAGGTTTCTGTTCAGTTGTGAACTTAACATCTCGACACTAGAGCGAAGAAAATGGAAATATTAAATATTTAATTTCCTCGAGTGGGAATCGAACCCACAACTTGTCACGTTTACAGCCACATGACTCAAATCAATTATGTTCTTCCTATAAATTACGTTTATGTAATCTTTATTGTTTACAGACTTTTAAAGAATTTAAGTTCTTTTCTTTACGGCATTTGAACGTGTCAGCTGATCACAAATAACTTTGGCAATTTAAAAAGTTTTAGTATTGAAGTCAGTTAGAGGAATTTCAATACACGAAGATTTTTTAGAATTATTTTTAGAACCCCTGATAGATATATAGGCAAAAAATATGTTTGGTAGTAGTAACCACCTAATAGTATAATAATACAAGAAGAAATAAAATAAATATTCTTATATCATATTAAACATACTCTGTAAGACTTAATTTATTTCGCAATATCTACATATGTATTTACTTTTAGGTCACAGAATTGCTATTGTAAATGTCTAGAACCGCCCTAGCATTTCTAGTACCAAATTATACTAAATTATATGCCTAATAATATTGCAGTGATCTTAATAATTCTAATATTGCAGTTGTATTACAATAGTAGTAGTTGTTAGCTCTGTTGAAATTTATAAATAATTTGAGGTACATATGTTCAAATTTAAAATTAAATTAGCTTCACGCTGTATCCCGCACACACTGCAGGGTAAGCAGATGGAACCTAGTATTAAGATACTCCCTTCTCATTTACCACCGAATTTTAGAAGCAAAGGAGTGTTGAGTAGCGGAACTCTACGCCGCACTTAGCCTCGACACTAGAGTGGAGAAATAGAAATATAAATTTAAAAAATATTTTATTTCCTCGAGTGGGGATCGAACCCACAACCACAGCGTTACAACTTATGCCCCTGCGCCACGATTGGCCTCAAATTAAAGCCTTCAAACTTAAAATATAACAAAACAAATATACTTTTTTGTGTAGTTTGTTTGTGATTTCAAATATCAAATGAGCGCTATTAATAATAATTAATAAATAGAATACATCAATTCAGGAACCAGTAAAATTAGAATTTTGCCGAAACTGTGTGTAATTTGTGTTTGGAAGTGTATTTTCCGTGCGGCTGTAATCGGCTTAAGAGAGGAATGGCCACAACGGACGTGCCGAGCCTATAGGACACCACATAGCCCTTACTTTTGAAATACGATCTTACTTCTTAATAATATACATATGTGGCGCAGTGGGCAACGTCTGATTGATAGCATGATAATTGTCGTTTCAAATTCCACACATGATATTGGTTAAATTTAAGTTATTTTTATTTTTCCGCTAGTAAGCAAAGCGCGGCGTTGAGTTCCGCCACTCTGCCGCCGCCGCCGAAAGCGGGGAACGGCGTGTACTCTCGTTGCCCAACCTAGTAAGGAGGAAAACGCCTAAAGCTGTTTTTGTGTATTTTCTATATAATGTCTATTTTTTTATTTCTTAATTAGGGTTCCGTATCCAAAGGGTAAAACGGGACCCTACTAGATATTACTAATATCTGTTTCTTCGTCTTTCACCAGGCCGTATTTCATGAACCCTGATAGTTAGACCGGTTAATTTTTAAGGTTCCGTACCTTTAAAAAAAAGGAACCCTTTAAGTTCACTTTATGAGGTAAAATTAGTGTTTAAGCCGCTAGTTCAAATGAGGTATAAGATGAAAGGGTTTTGGCAAAGCTCGGCATGAATTTCAGACCTTTAATTTTTATACGGAACCCACGGTGGGCGAGCCCGACTCGGGCTTGTTTTCCTACAACACGATTAGAGGAATCAGCTGTTTACACTACTTTTGCTTCTATACTTAGTAGTTAAGCAATCTAGTTTACCTCGAAAGACAAGACAAATACTATTGTACGTTTATGTTGGGCGCAAATATGTTCTGCGTACGAACTAGAGACAGACCACATTTCCATAAAATAAATTAACATGAAAATAATTTATAACAAATAATTTTACTTTTTGCGTACATAAATACTTGTAATTCTACTTAATATCGATCAAAGAACGAAAAAATTAATAAAACTTAAAATTTTAAAAGGAAAATATAACTAACGCTAACACAAATTGATTTCCTAGTTGACTTTGACTAGTTTATTTCGTGTTAAGGGAACATGTAGCATCTCAAAATTCCATGCGGCGAATCCGTTCACACGGACTGCATCGTAATACTGACCCGACGCCGTCTAACGCCACTGACCGTACATGTCGGAATTTGTCCTTATTTGCCACCCATTTCGATATACGTTTTATGGCGTTTGAAATATAGTATTGTTCGTTTAGAGTGTATTGTTTCAAAAAACGTATGAACCTACAAAGAAACAAGATAATGTTATTTGTTTCATATGTGAACGCTCTGTTGTCATTTTACTAACGACTAGAAGCTCGCGGCTTCGCCCGCAGTCCACCTGTAATATTTTTATTATACTGAATTTGCGAATAGATTAATATATTCAATCATGAATGCTACGTATGATAGGACGTTATCGACGGCAAGGGCGGTCCCCGCGAGACTCGAGCTTATCTTGCGGCCGTAAACACAGCGTTGAAGTATTTTAATTTTACGTTTTCTCGAAAAGTTTCGTTCCTAAATTTTTAATATATATGTGAAATAAAAATCGATGAAACATGACCTTATTTTTTGTCTCAAAATGCGTTATTGAAACTTATTTGTACGGTGTCGTGGACTTTTTTAGATCTATATTTTTGTCATACAACGTACTGACATATAATTCACTGTGTGTGTAGCACAAACGCTTAAAACAATTTTAAAGTAATTCGATAGCGTTCCTTGTTATTGTTATTTCGTTATTTAAGGCTAACTAAGACTTATACCGTAATGTTATATAGCCTATAGCATTTCTGAAGAATGCAGCTTTCAAACAAAACAATAAGAAAGTAAATCGGACGAGTAAATCCAGAGATCCTAGCGCTTAAATAAATAAACAAACAAACAAACACTTCCGCTTTATTATATTAGTATAGACGATGATACGAGAAGTATTTACTTAGCTATTTCTTTTAATACTATACGACACAATTATATTTTTTTGTAGCTTCACGCTGTATCCCGCATTTCAGGGTTAGCAGACGAAATGTAGTGTCAAAATACGTCCCAACTTCCTGCTCAATTTTCGAGACATTTCGTATTGAGTGACAGAACTCAACACCGCGCTTTGTCTTATTTCAGAACGTCGAAATGAAAATACTTTGGGGAATTTAATTATTTTCATTAATCTGAATTCAACCCGCAACTGTCAAACGCTGATGCCGCTGCTGGCGCTGCGCCACGACGGCCTCCAGTCACAACTATGTACTTATTTCTTGTTTTTAAAATAATTCGTAAATTTCAAACTTACGTGATTTATTACTTTTAAGATATGATTTCTTATTAATAATTTATTATTATAGTTAATAAATTATATTACAAAACCTTGTCAATATCCTCCCTTTCTTGTTCAATTATTATTTACCTACATTCTACTCATTCAAAAAATATATATTTCTTATGATAAACACATGTAAATTAAATGCATTAAACTATGTGGTAAGAGTAATAAACCATTTCAATATTTAAGCAAACAGTAGACAAAAATTGTTGCTTGGCCAAATACAAATATTTGATCTGGTTTCAAACGTATCGCTCGTTCAACTTAAATTTCAAACATTTTTTCGTACAGATGAATTTAGGGAGTCTGCTTCGTATGTAACTCACATTTTTAACATTGCTATTTCGAAATATGGCTTAGTTTAGCAAATAACGCTTAATATATATACAATCTTGTTATTTTAAATTATTATAAAAATTAATATTGGCTGATCGTGGCGCAGGGGGACAAATGTGTGATGCATGACATGTTGTGGATTTGATTCGCATTTGAGGAAATAAAATATTTCTTATTATATTTTCATTTCTTTGCTCTGATGTAGAGGCGAAAGCTCGGCGTAGAGTTCCGCTACTTAACACCTGCAATGCCTCCAGGTTTTAGCTGAAAGTTGAGAGCGGAGTGTCTTATCTCTAGGCTTTCTCTGACTACCCTGCTACATGCAGTATACAGAGTTAACCAGATTATAAAAAAAATAGAATAGCGACCAATACCATTTAATATTCAATTGATGTATACAGAATATACTTAAACTATTTTATAAGTCTTATGGCGTCCTACAAGAAAAGGCTTTATGGAGGATACAGCAGCGGTTATCACTCACCTTTATAGGCACTAATATTGAATTACGATCGCACTTCCAGTACCCGATACCGAGATTCTAATGATAATTGACGATGGAGCAGTTAAAAAGTTGACTTGCCAAATTTAGATCGTATCGAGAGAAGAAACGTTCGAAACCCTTCGCCTATGCTCCAGCAATAATTTATTAAAAGAATTTTTTACTTGCTTCAAATATTTTTGATTGCTTTTAGAAAGTTCTTTAGTGAAATCTACGGCACAACGGAATTTCATCACAATTTTCCTTATTAGAAGCCCTCTTTTGTCTATTGAAATAATGTTAGTCGTGGAAAGCTACGAGTCTCACTTTTAATAAAATTTTAACTGTCCTTGTTCCAGTTTAGTTTTTTTTGTAATTAAATTAAAATATTTTTCCATACAGTTATTATAGATTTAAAAATGTTACTATATTATTATTATTGTCGATTATTTAATGGGTGTCCTAGTTGCCAATTTTTACTTATTTTTTAATCTGTTAAAAGGTGTTATGTATATGTACGTAATTGTCGCCACGCACGCAAGTCTGGCCCCAATAATGGTAATGATTTAAGAATTTAATATCTTCCTGATCCACAATACAAAACAGCTATATAATAAACTTTTTAAAACAAATTTAAAAATAATTTGCATTTGGCGCCCATATAATCTATCAAAGTCGATAATTACTAGGATTCGATGAGATGAATGTCAATAGCTGGATATTTTTTATATTTTGCCTAATACAACATTTTCTCTGTCCATTCCAAAAATACGAAATATGCATATAAATAGAAAATTATTTACATTTATTTATCGCTCACAAATTTTCTACGTACAATAAAATAATGAATTTAAAATGAAATAATTCACATTACGTTGTAGAGGTACAAGGCAGGAATAGACGCACGGGTGCACGCCAGAACGGACGAATGAACATGATAAAATTCAAAGGCTTCTCTACCTATTACGAAATACTACTAAAAATGTACACCGTATGAGTGACGTTTTACAATTTTATTATGCCTTGTTTGTGTTCGAAATATTTTTTTAGAAATGACATATTTGGATTTTTCCATAAATATTCTGGTACTTATAAGTGATTACTGGGTAGACCGACGTACCAATTAACCAAACAAAATAAACAACGACATAAGGAAAACGAGGACAAATTATGCAAACAGTAGACATGAAATAAAAAACAAATCATTAGATACTTACACAAAAAAAAAACAAAAATACAGATAAAATATGATTAAATCGCGTAAAATTATCTTTTGACTGATATATTTGTCGGAGCAATCAAAATATTTCAGGCTTACAACATATTGTGTTACAACAAAAACAACTTTGATTAATTCGAAGTTAGATTTATGACATCATAACTCAATGTTGAATCAACAATAGTGACAAATTTACAGAATCGTTGAAATATCTTAACATAAATATGAACCAGAGAATATTTAAGCTATATAAAGCACTAATTAATTCTGAGTCAACAACGTAAAATATAACTTTTATTTCGTTAAATTCATTATAACTTTTACATTCGTTGCAAATTTTAATGAATACTGAAAAAAATGTGATACTTAACTATAATAAAGTACTCTAGGTTTTAATGATAGCGACGTAGAAAGTTTATGAACTGCTCCAAAAGGATATTGACACTGGAAGAAGCTGCCTCTCAGTTTAGTTTACACTTGAAGGACATTCTTAATATAATAAGGCACATCTAGATTTATAACTTTCATTTTGAATATGTTTTTATTATTTTGTAATATTAATATTTCAATATAGCACTGCTATAAGGTCGTATATAAGAAGTTGCTAATTCTAATTTTGCCTTGTAGACTTATGACTTCGCTTTTTATCAAATAATTTTCAATAAAAAATGGAATTCATATAAAGCTTAACTAAAAGTGATGATAAAATAATAATTTGTTGTGAAACAAATAAAATCCGAATTTAAATAGCTCGTCGTTGAAGTCCACGGTATGTACGAGTATGTATGTATGTATGTCACAAGCCACTTACATAAACTTGCATTTCTCGGCCTGAAAAGGACCTACCGGAACGTCGTTTTGACATATCATCTTGCATGAAATATTTAGAAATTTCATCTAGAGCACTTTAAATTTTTCGTAGTCCTAGTTGGACTGCACATTCGAGTTTTTTTTTTCATACGAATGCCAGGTGGAGCGTGAAACGTATCTTTTATTGTACTCCTGCAGCTTCTAAATTACCGGTGAAAAAATTTTGCTGGCAAACTGATGTATATTTCTGAGGACATCCTCAGGAAATTACAGAATATTGCAAAAAAAATCATATAAGATTTATGACAATTCGTGACTATAGAAGATATAGATAGATATAGAAGATAAGCAAAATATCACGCTGTATCCCTCAAATAGCAGGATAGGCAGAAAAAATCAGGGAACCTCGACACTCCGTTCCCAATAAAATACTTCCGTTCCCCACTTTCAGGGAACGAGAACGAGCAAATGAAAAATTTCAAATTTTTATTGAAGAAGAGTGGGAGTCGAATCCACAACCTATCGCGCTTGTGCCCCTGAACCACGACTGGCCTCATCTGGCAACAAACTTTCAGTTCCTTGTAATACAAAATTTAAAATAACTTATTTATAGAGCAATAATTTTGTAATTTAGAATCGTAAAGGTATGGGGTTGCCTGAATATAACTGATAGGGTGATACATATTAAAATAAATTTCAATACATTTACAATTATAATTAGGAAGATGTTGTTAATGTTCGCTAAGCATGATAATTATGGTAATATATTAAAATTTATATATCGAAATTTGCCTATTATACAATAAACATTATTTGGGTACCTCTAAATATATCACAACTAGAACCGATTCCTAGTCCCTAAAACACAGTACCAAATTCGAAAGTTTCCAAATGTTTGGTGATTTAAAATTTTTAGATTTTTTTTTATTTTACTTATTAGTATCAAGCTGTATCCAGCACCTTGCATGGTAGGTAGAGGGAACCTGGGAACCTAGTGTTCCTTCCGTTCCCCTTTTCCCCCTAATTCTGGAATTATTGAGTTGAGTGGTGGAGCTCAACGCCACGCATTGCCTCATTTCCAGAACGAGAAGAATGTTATATATTTAATTCCCTCGAGTAGAAATCAAACCCAGAACCTCTCGCGTTTATGGTCCCCATTTGCACCTCTGCGCGACCACTAGCCTTTTTTTATAAAATTGAGTAAATAATTAATATTTTACACTTTTACGTAAACTAAGTTAGATCCTATCAAAAACATAAATATGAAATGAAAGCCAAGTTGAAGGTTGAGAAATGCATCAGTCTCGACTTCACCGACAAAATAATAAACTATTACGAAATAAATTTTTTAAGATTAAATTTCTATTAAGATTAAATTCAAGATAGGTATTGCAAAACTTTAGAAATCATATTACTAAAACCCATAACACTATACCATTTTACCACATTGCTAATAAAATAAACCATCTGAAAAATCCACAAAGGGAAGTCGGTGAAAATGACACGTCACTTGCAGGCGGAGGGTTATATCAGCAAGGGTTATATGTCCGCAATTTACTCTTTTCTTATAAAAATATGTAATTTAAAAAATATCGTACGAGATATTTCTGGTTAATTTATAAAATTTTGCCTAATTCTATTTTATTTTAAGATCCTTTTGATAAGTTTAGAAGATTTGGTTCAGATACCGATTATGAAACGTTCCATTTTTTAAAATGAAAAATATTAACAATTTGAAATAAAATATAGAATTTGTAAAGTGAAAGAAAGGTTTTCAAGAATATAACAAGCTTAATGTAAACCGAACGTAAAGCTTTGGCCGCGTCAGCAAGACGCCGGTCGGTCATTGTCGTCTATATCTCGTCAAAATTGCATCTCAAATAGACACCCTACGGAAATCGGATCAGACGGCACGATAGAAAATAGATGATCCCGGCTATTGCAAAGGAAAGATTGTAAAATATGAAGAAAATATATTTATTTCAGCAAAATTAAAGTTAATGGTCGATTACATAAAAAGTATATTTCACTTGCTTTAAGATGGATTTTATGAGTTGAATTTTTGGATAAAACACATGTTTCTACGAACCTTAGAGATTATGAGTTTTTTTTTTTGTAAAAGAATAGGTTCCTCTATAAAAATAATTTATATGGATTTGTATATTTTAACATTCTGTGGCGATAATCTCAGTCATGCCCACGGCGATAATTTGATATACTGTATAAACTGACAAACGAATATCACATCAGCTTACTGCATCGGACTACTATAAAACATTCAAAATGTTGGGTACAAAAAAGTAATATAAAACTTTTAATATAAAAAGAATTTATCTTACTAAATTGTGTGTCATATGTAGAGTAAGAAGAAAAATCTTAGACCCGTTTGTGACCCTTTAGGTCACTCTTTTCTCTTTTGCATATCTATCACTAAAAAGTCACCCATAACTTTAACTTGAAAACAAAAGAAACAACAGATTTTCTTTAATTTATTTTTTATATTCTAACTTATTAACTATTGTGTTTTTTTTATTTTAGCTAATAAATAACAGTTATTTATTTGGCAGAAGTTTTCTGAGTTAGCTCTTAATTCAAAAGTAAACATTTTCTTGTCCGTCATATATTCTCAGAGAAACCTCTAGGCAACTCCCCAGTAGAAATAAGAAAAGACAAGTTAATCCACACGGATTCAAAGTAAATTGATAGATGTTATCTCAAAAGCCAAAACACTACAATGAACCAACACAACGTACAATATTCCAAAATATATATGTATATATTTATACAATGTTTTAATTAAGTCAGAGCAACAAACCAAAAAGTACTAAAATGGCAGGCGTTAAAACAATATATGATATTTTCTATTTAATAGTAAAATACATTAAACATAAATTGGTACTAATCTATGACCTTCTAATTTACCTTCTACTTTGCTCATATATATGCTAAGAAACTCCTCATCAAGCCGACCTACTTTCTAAAGAAAATGTGACATCTCTATTATTACGCGCTTCTTGCGAGACAAAACTTCAAGCGTGTTTTATATGCATACTAAGGTGAATCACCAAGATACTGCAGATGGCAATAAAACACCTGCAGATTTTGTTAGTGGATATATTATATAAATGTATATAGTATAACTATAGGCAGTCTGACTGGTCTGATTTCTCCTTAGGAGAAAGAAATATTTTAATATCTTCGTTCGTATTGACCCAGAAAGTAGAGGACGGAGTGTCTTAACAGTAGGTTTCCCCTGTTTATCTTGCCCTAAACGAGAGATAAAGAAAATGCAAAAAAAAACACATAATGAAAACAACAAAAATATTTGCTTTTAATTTGCAAATATTTCAATTGAATGCAAGAACTGAATCATTAAACATGATTTTATATAAGTTATAATATTTGAATATCTCATAATGAAAAAATGAAAATTAGATTATAATAATTAAGATTATTTAAAATTTCTCACCATCAATCGAGAAGCTGTTTTAACTAAGCTTAAAGCGTAAACACCAAATACCTTTAAAACATATTAACTCGTGAACATCTTAATTAAATCCTTTAGTTCATTATCGCAAACTAAATTGCGTATCTTGTCATGCAACGTCGGTAAAGCCAGGCTACATAGATACGACACACTCTGAACACTGATTAGACCGTGTCTCGATACTAAGCACCGCGACTCAAACACGATACAGGTTTAAAGGGACATTCAGGTTGTGTGATGTTTATTAATATTATATAAGGAAGTCTGAAGACGGAAATGAGATAGGAAATTGGGATGTGCTAGATAGTTCGAAAGTTTGAATCTCACTAATTCTTATAGCTTATTTGGTCTACTTCTTACGAGACTGTGTTTTTCTGGAACTTCCAGCATTGTAGTAAACAACATTACGAAACATAAAAGACGCGTCAAAATAAACCTATTTTTTTATGTAATTGTAATTTTTATATTTGTCAATTCCTTGTTTATTACTTTAATACCTCATATGTTCCACTATAATACCTCATATCTTCCACTATAGGCACAACACACAACATGTATAAATCATTTGTTTCTCATTTCACAACTAGCACGAACAAAAAATTGTATGAAATTTAAAAATCCGGAAAAAAATATTACCAATTAATACTATTCACGTAATCGAGAGGCATACCTGAGTAATAAAAGGTCCTCATCTCCCCTATCCATGTTACGATGCACCGGAGACATCCCAACAAAAGGCCGTTAATGAGCAAATCGTGTTCACATTGAGAGACGATCGAGAATACCGTATGCTGATCGAGTGAAAGTCAGCGTACTGTTGTATGATGATCCAATACTATAGTGAAACATATATTTACAAGTAGTAAGTTATATGAAGTATAAATTTTATTTTTAACATTTTTAGGGTTCCGTACCTCAAAAGGTTACAACGGAACTCTTATAGGATCACTTTGTCGTCCGTGTGCCCGTCTGCCAAGACCATTTATCTCGCAATATTGTGGAATTGTCTAGCTAAAATTAATATCAAATATTTAGATATATGGTCCCTTGAAGCACAGAAAAAATTAAGCTACTAAATCAACGCCATAAACAAGCATTTATACGTCGATTTTCTTGTAAGCTTTTTGCACGAAATGAGAACTTTAAATACGAATAAAGGTAAAAAATTTGAAAACTGAAAATTTATAGGAATTTCATAAAAAAAGTTAAGTTACAAAGTTAAATTTGTAGTTCATTTCAAACAAAATGAGTGCATATGCCCGCAAACTTAAATTTGTCATCTGTTATAAGTTGTACCTCTCGTGACCTACAATCCTGAAATAGGTACGGAAGCCTTGGTGTGCGAGTCCAACTTAACCGTTTTTTTTTGCCGTGTTAAAGTTAAAAGTTCGAGTAGTATCGGCAATATCAAAAACGATAAAGGACTAAAGTAAATAATGGTACAACAGATACGCAGACGACTTTACCACTGTAGACTTAAAGGAAAAGTGAGTATTACCGTCTTTCGCATCATTAATTTCATTTTATCGAGAAGTTCGCTTTTCCCGTAGTCGCATTGTTTAGATGGGTGGTTATGGAAAAGTCATTATGAATCGATATTTTACTTTGCAAGAAAGTTAGATTACATTTAGAATTTATGTAAATTATTAAAACGGACAAGTAATCTAGTTATGCGGTGTTTAACATTTAATTAATATATTCTATTATACTTAGTAAATAAAATAGTTTAGAACAAAGACCAATATTGCTTATCGAATACTAAACTAATAATGCAAAACTTATTTCATCAAAATATGTTTTTGTAGGTTTTCCAATAAGGGTAATATACAAACGTCGAACACTCGTAACATAATGGGCCAATAAAATAGATAAGAGAAACATAAAAATAACTAAGTATGTTTTATCTGAAGTGGGACGAGGAAGATGGAGCTTCGACTTATCAAGTTAAATTGGAAAGTCCCACGATGTCTTGTATTGCGGCCGCATGGGAATCATACTAATTGTTTCTATTCCACCAAATACGAACTTCACATGACTTTAGTATGTACTGCTTTTCGTCTTCTCGTACGCACGCACTTGCAAAACAATTTATTTTATTTTTAACTCCAGATCTGGCTTGCGATCTGATTCGCTTGTGGCTCAGTTTTTTTTGTCATCTTCACGCTGTATCCCGCATACAACAGGGTAGGTTGAGGTAACCTAATGTTAACATACAAAAAAAATCAGCTTCACGCTGTAACCCGCACCCATCAGTGTCGGCAGAGGGAACCTACTGCTAAGAAACTCCGTTCTGCGTTGCGTGTTGAGTGGCGGAACTCAATGCCGCTCTCTGCCTCGACACCAGAGCGAAGAAATGGAAATATAAATTTAAACAAATATTTCATTTCCTCGAGTGGGGATCGAACCCACAATTAGTCGTTTTTACAATTTTATGCCCCAGTGTGCACCACGACCGGCCTCAGTTTCACACAATTTCAAAGCACAGTATAATAGCTTATTTACTTGGAGCAACACCTGATCCCTTAAAGGATCTTCATCGATACTGGTTTTAATCCTTGTTGCTAAGTTAGTATAATACTTGTACCATAATTTCTTACAAAAATATTATAGAATACAATCGAAGCTTAAATTTAAAAAGTGATTGAAATCATTTCCGTTTTATAGGACTTGGATTCGGATTTAATGTGAAATTTGACTCGCAAAAGGAAATGTATTTTATACCAATTCAATTATTTTACTTTCTGTGAATACGGAAAGCAAAATGTTTATTGCTCTCAGGGTATAAGGTAAATTATAGTGTTATATCTCGTGTACTTGTGTAAGACTTTTTGTGCAAACTTTTTGAAAAACCTCGACTAAAACGAGATAAATATAAATATATATACTATAAACAAAACTTCAACGGCCAAAAAAAAGAGGCCGGTCGTGGCGCCGCGGCACGAGGTGTGACTGCAAAACCGACTGGTTGTGGGTTCGATCCCCACTCGAGGAGATGAAATATTTACTTAAATTTATATTTCCATTTCTTCGCTCTGGTGTCGAGGTTAAGCGCGGCGTTGAGTTCTGCCACTCAACACGCCATGTCTCCAGAATTCGGCAGAAAGTGGGGAACGGAGTGTCTTAACATTAGGTTCCCTCTGCCTACCCTGCTGTGTGCGGGATACAGCGTGAAGCTAAACAAAACTTATTAACTACCAAATAAACAAGAAAGCACGTATTGACAGTACCATCCCAAAGTAATGTCTAACTAAACGCATCAATAATCGATTTAGCGTGTAACGATAATGTATTGAATACCCAAGATCGGCAAACACGCTAAGACAAGTTATCTACGTGATCCGAATATTACCAAATCGATCCCTTTCAATTACGAATATGATCAATGGTCAAAATCGGAAATGTAGGAATGGCCCATCTGTGTCCTCACGAATATATATCTCAATAATATCAATCATCTTATTACCGTCTCGACTGCCTGCTTCATGATATCTCTAGATTATTGGAACATAAAGTAAATAAAATCAGCTTCACGCTGTATTCCGCACATAGCAGGGTAAGCAGAGGGAATCTAATGTTAAGACACTCCGTTCCTCACTTTCTGCCGAATTCTGGAGGCATTGCGTGTTGAGTAGCAGAACTCAACGCCGCGCTTAGCCTCGACACCAGAGCGAAGAAATTGAAATATAAATTTAAGTAAATATTTCATCTCTTCGAGTGAGGATCGAACACACAACCAGTCGGTTTTACAGTCACATTTCGTGCCGCTGCGCCACGACTGGCCTCGCTAAAGTAAATATTCTTTTAATATTAAAGCCAGAAGCAATTTCAATATTTTTATCACTTTTACTTACACGACCCTCTAACTTAAGTTTATTCTAATTCATTAAAATCAAGAAATCTATATAAGGTATCTTGTCTATACTTATAATAAAACTGTAACTAATTGTATATGAAAAAATTGGGCGTTTTTAATATTGTTATACAACGCAAAACAATGATATTCTAAATTTTTGCTTGTTTTTCGGTTTGTCTATTTGTTTGTGCGTTTGTTCACACTAATCTCAAAAACCGGGTTAACCGTCTTAAATGTAGTTTTCACTGTAATATTTTGGCCAACTTTCCTTAGCATTTAGGGTTTATTTTATTTTAATCGGTTAATCGATAAAAAAGTTTTGTCAATATAAAGAATTACAAGAACAACGACTTGCTACTACAAAATTTGTATTTTATTGAATTGGTTGAAACTTTGGCTATCAATATATAAATATTATATTTAAAGTGATAATTTTATTCGATCACGAAAATAATTCAGATAATAAAATAATACAAGCGGGCGAAGCCGCGAGCGGGTCGCTTGTTAATTATAAAGCAATCTCAACTAAAATTTATAGGTAAAATAATTAAACTCTTACCATTTTCTATACCTATCAAATTAACATTATTAACTTGTCCGTTAACCGTTGTTCCGTTAATTAATCGGGCCTTTGAATACATGCACTAAAGCCGGCTGATCTGTGCTGCATAGAGCGTAATTGCAAAGCGCGGAGTCAGCTAAGATTTACCAATTAAGTGAATCGCCGGCGAAACCGCGCAACTCAGCGTGCTAGCCTCAACCTCCTAACGTTCGCAGTTCAGTTTTATCAGAAAATAACTTTTGCAATAGTATTTGGTATAATATACGTGTAATATAGACATTTTAGTATTAGAGGCCGGTCGTGGCGTAGAAGCACAAAGTGTGACTGTAAAATCGACTGGTTGTGGGTTCGATCCCCACTCGAGGAAGTGAAATATTTATTTACATTTATATTTTCATTTCTTCGCTTTGGTGTCGAGGCAAAGCGCGGCGTTGATTTACGCCACTCAGCACGCAAAGCCTCCAGAACTCGGCGGAAAGTGGGGAACGGAGTATCTTAACACTAGGTTCCCTCTGCCTACCCTGCTGTGTGCGGAATACAGCGTAAAGGTGATTTAGTATTAGATTATTTTCCATAATTGTGTATATGTATCCGTTCCCATTTAGACACTTCTGTTCCCCACTTTACGTGTTGAGTAGCAGAACTCAACGCCGCGCTTTGCTTTGTTACGCTTATTAGAACGAGAAATTGTCACTATAAAGCATTTAATTTCAAGTGCAAATCGAAACCACAGTCTGTCACGTTTACAGTCGTACGGTTGAGCCCCTGCGCCATGACTGACCTCATAATTAGGTCACGGTACTTTTTTTTAGCGTCACGCTGTATCCCGCAGGCAGTATGGTAGGCAGAGATTAAGACACTCCGTTCCCCAGCTCCCCAATGGAAACATATATTTAAATGTAAGCAATATATTCTTATAACTAACTCTGAAAGGTTTAACGAAATGAGACTAAAATGGATTCAGGCAATAACAACACTCTTCAAAGCACGAGCCGAGTATAGCATTTGCATAACAATGGAATACAAGAAAGTATATTTTTAAAAGAAAACGCCACCTACAATATGAAAGTCGACGAGATTTAGTAGCAGTTATTTGGCAGATTTAAATTTTATCAATTTTAAGCGTTCCTTGCAATCTTAGTTTGTATCAATTTCTTTTTATTATGATGTTGACCCATCTAGTCTAGTAGAAATCTAGTCCACAGATTCAAATCTCAAAATAAGTTATTAATGTATTTAATTTAGACTTCAATATGCAAAGAATCTGCTACTTTTTTTTATTTGACAAATATTGAAAATATTGTAGATTTTTATTTTAAGTTTCGCGCTGTATATTGCAAGCAGCAGGGTAGGCCGAGGGAACGTAGTGTTATATACTCCGTTCCCTATATTCCGTCGAATTCTGAAGTTATTGCCTGTTGAGTGGTGGAACTCTACGCCACATTTTACCTCAACACAAGAGCGAAGAAATGTTATAGATAAATGCATAATATTCCACACAATGAATATAACGTCGCCCTTAAAGGAAATTTCCTTAAAATCAAAAGGGATGTAATGTTATTCTCCCGTTAAGGCACAACATGGGATAGGATATATAGAACACTAGAGGGCGCGCGCGGCTTCGCCCGCTTATTAGGAGTGAATTCTAAAAAAACCACGAAACACGTGTTTAATAAAATATTTTTAAGAGTCTGAATTTAAATTTTTATAAAAATTGGTGGCAATTTAAAGATTTTTCCATATAAACTTTCAACCCCTTATTTGAACCCTTAGGGGGTGAATTCTTAAAAACCATGAAACACGTGTTTAATAAAATATTTTTAAAAATCTAAATTTCAAATTTTATAAAAATCGGTACAGATTAAAAAAAAATTCCATACAAACTTTCAACCCTTATTTCATCCCTTTAGGGTTAAAATTTTTCAAATTCCCTTCTTAGTGGATGTCCAGAATGTAAAAATAAACATCTGCCCAAATTTCACGTTTCTACCATCAGCGGTTACGGCTCTGCGTGCGTCTTACCTCAGTCAGTCAGCACAAGTCCTTTTATGTATATAGATTAGTGCCTAGCTTCAAAAATTAATTACAACTTAAAGTTTATATTTACCGAATTCATTTTCAAATTTTGCTCTTAAATCAATTTCCTGTGAATTAGATCCGGTCATAGCTAAATAACTTTTCCGACCCTTTTAACAAAGATAAGAAGTTATATTTTGCAAATATTTATGTTCGTAATAAACTTTGTGAAATATTTTTGCAGCTTCATAAATAACGAAACGAGAAAAAGAACGATATTTTTTTTATTATTTGTTAGTAAAAATAATTTTTTACTCATATTTTTTAAAATAAATTTCTATTTCGTTAGCAACGTGAGTATTACCTTGATATTTTATATTTCATTGTTTTCACGTGATATTTTTATTTAGATATCAATTTAAATAGATTTGTTTATTAAAAAACGTTATAAAAATAATAATTATAATTATATACATTATGTTCGACAAAACTGTACTTGTATTATTACATTTTTAAACAATAATTTAAAATTGGACTGCAGTACCGCGGCAAGACGCATAAAGAGACCCGATTCAATAACCGAAATAATATCGACTTGAGACCATTGAGGCCAGCAGTTCACTCGTATAGCCTTAATCGGCCCTCTATTGTTTCTGCATTTTTATTCGATATTCGTTTTTTAAGTCTTGCCATATTTTTATGAGCAATTCTGTTTACATAAAAATAAGTTGTTATTTCCGTACGGTTCATATACAGGATGGAAATGTAAGCACCACTTTAAAAGAAACCACAGTTTTAACTACTCTATAAAAGCCTAATATAAATCGAAAAAAAATAAATTTCCAAAAATGAAGAAGTTATTTTTACAAACAAAGTAAATAATAAAATTGACATTTTAAAATAAAACGCCATTTGTAAGGACGACGCACGCACGCATAAACCAATCAAAGGAACACCGCCGCACACGGCTCATTTCGAAATCGAGTCGTAAGTATTAGTGATAAATTATTTAACTTTTAGTAGTATTTTTGTAGTAGTAAGTGTTTATGTTATTGAGATCTATACGTAATCGCGTCATACGAAATACAGGTATGG
This sequence comes from Heliconius himera, assembly GCA_021202915.1. Lineage (NCBI taxonomy): Eukaryota > Metazoa > Arthropoda > Insecta > Lepidoptera > Nymphalidae > Heliconius > Heliconius himera. The sequence continues at coordinate 132,698 of JAJHJA010000464.1, read as the reverse complement.
ATAAAAATCGTGAAATGAAAAAAAAATCCTACGTCCAAACTGTTGAGGCATCTTGATTAATTTCTTTAGGGATAGGTTTGAAATATTTTACCCTATATGCTGTTTCCGTAAAAGGAGCACTGCCTCTTCCATCCTGTATATATAGATATATATTTTTATTATTCTTTAATTGACACTTTTACATTCTGATGAATATCTGGATACGTGTTGAGTTACGGAACTTTTCCTTCTAATATAACAATGAGGTCAGTCGTGGGGAAAGGGCACAAAGTGTGACAGTAAACGCGACAGATTGTGGGTTCGATTCCCGCTCGAAGAAATTAAATATTTATTTAAATTTATATTTCCACTTCTTCACTCTGGTGTCGAGGCAAAGCGCGGCGTTGAGTTCCTCAACAACTTAACACGCAATGCCTCCAGAATTCGGCGGAAACTTTGAAACGGAGTGTCTTAACACTTAATTCCCTCTGCCTACCCCGCTGTTCGCGGTATACAGGTGAAGCTGATTTAATTTAATATACTTAAATTAACAAACAGTATTGGAGAGACAATTTGTCTCCATAATTTGATAGTTTAAATCACGCAACACGCATTGTTTTATTACAGAAAACAAAGTCACTAGGCTCCCTTTACCGAAAAATGAAATACACTCGTAAATTCCTTTCTTATATACAGAGGGGTGAGTAAGAGCATACTCCAAGGCATATAAATTGACTATATTGAAATTAACGACCTATCCTACCTTGATATTAGGAGAATGTATTTTTAAACTGGCAATATTTAGCGTATGGTTTTTTTTTGTTAAGCTATATAAATCTTTATTCGATTTAAATCAAATAAATTATACTTACTATTAATTTAATAATAAAATATTTTTAAAATACATACACATTAATATTTGAGTTGATTTAACATACCTAACGAGTTCAGTCGTGACGCAAGGGACCAAAGTGTGACTGTTTAATGATATAGGTTATGGTTTCGATTTCCACTCGAGGAAATGAAATATTTAAAATTAAAAAAACATGCCCAAAAATATGTATATTTTCCACAGCACTCTAATATCGACGTAAACTGTCGTATCTGACCGTAATGTAGTCTCAAAGGAATTAATTTAGCGGCCCCACTCACTAAGCGACCGCCATGTAATGTCAATAGTCTGTGCATATTTACAATAAGAGTAATATATAGTGCTGTCAGTCCGTCTGTTACAGGTGTCGCGATACTATGCAATAACGTTGGGGACCCGATTTGTCCTGAACTGTATTGCTTAGTGGTTCATGTTGGAAGCGAAATATTTTTATGTATTCTGTTAATATGTATTATAGACGATTTTGTATGTTTATAATTAACTAACAACCTGATCGTGGCTTTGCTCGTTTGAATTACACAATTCTAATTCTAACAATCCAAAAAAATAACATAACCATACTGTAACTGACATCCCACCCTACTCCTCAACAAAATATTTAAATAAAATAATTTTAATAATAATTTTATTATTTTAGTATGGCTCGTGATACGTCTAATATAGTTAGAACCCTTTCGTAGAGATCGTAAGTAATCCAAGATCTTTTAGAGATTCAGAGGTAACAATATTAATATGAAATATACCATAAAGTTAATATAAGTACAAATAAAATATATTATGATAAATAACATGTCTTAGTCTGTCCCTTTTAAACTCCCGTGACATTTCTTAAGTATATCGAAGACGAATCTTCCTCTCTACTGTGTAAAATATTTAGTTATAATAAAAGGAAGAAAGCGCAAGGGCACCGCCCCGCCCCTACACCGTGAATTCCTACCAGACCGTGGTTGCAACAGTCTTTATTGAACTCTCCGAGACGTGCGCGTGTGATCGTCCTTAACGTACTGGTTACGCTTGTTTATATTAAGATTGTATTAGAATGGTGATTCGTGACGTTGATTGATTTGTGAGATCAATATAAGTCGTTGGATCGAACGCACTATCGCAAGGCGGCCGATATGTTAAATAAACGCTCGGCACACACCCCACAGTCGTGTCTCATTTGTTTTCTACATTAAAACAAGTTGTTAGACTCACAGGCGGACACTACTACATACACCGGAGTTCCAGGACATAAAATAGCACCACACACCTACTTATCATACAACGAGTTATAGAACAATTGTTGAAACTGTTTTACATATATATATGTCCAATACCATACAAGCATCACTTATGCATCGTAAGCGCACCGCAAGACAACGTCGATCGCAGTTTAACAATAAAAGGCCATAGCAATTTGCCTAGACAAGCATATTAGTACCAGCGGAACCAAGCAGCAGTCGGTTGTGACTCCAATATCAGTTATTAGTAAACCATAGGGTCAATGAACTCTAACAGTCGTATAAATCGTAAATAGTTGATATTTTGTTACTGTCTAATATCTTTATGATAATTAATTAAATATCTTGACAGATTACTTTTATTGTAGAAAATTAAATATACTCATATTATTATATATAATATTTATAAATTGTAAATATGTTTTGATATAATAATTTTATATCATTATTATAAATGATACTATTATATTAATATTTCCTTTTACAGTAACATGTTACATATCTACTAATATGTATAGAAATTACATTTATAAGTAATTATAATTCACCAAACCTATTTAATTCTGTATTTCACAATTCCCATACACGCTTCTAACAAAAATGGCGGCAAGCATTCTGCGTACATTAATATAATTGTAATTTTACATACCTCATAAAATCATATTCATGTATTTATTTCCATTTACTAAAAAATAATAATTATCTCTGGATATTGACGGCATTACGTGCATTAATATTACTCTTCTTTGTTTTAATAATAAGCTATTAAAAACTTACCGACGAAGTATTCCAAAACAAGCAATCGTAAATAGTGAAAGCACTTATAACTGCCACCAGCCTCGAATACTTATATCACTATTACATGTACTAACTAACATACTTTTTACATATAAGATGTAACTTAATATACATTAATTATAAATTAAAACTTCTCTAAACATTTTGAATAACTATCCTTCACCAGACGCGCCCGCCATCTCCCTTCTCTTTCTGTCCTATCCCTGACTTTGACGTTGACAGTAGCTTATTCAGCCAACAAGATATTTTACAATAATTCAAATATTAATTATGTTATTATTTATTTTAAATTATAATACATAATGTTTAAATATAATTATTAAATTATTTTTAATAAATATATTTTATATTCGTGTTTTACCTACGGTATATTAATTCACTTTAATATTACTTGTGAACGGAACGCGTAATTAAAGAACTGAACGAAACTATTATTTTTAAGATTGTATTTTTCTTAATCTAAAAATAAGTAATGTTCTAAATTATAGCTATAAATTATTATTATTTTGAATTTACCTACACATTTTAGTTCTGGTATGGATCGTTACAATACCTTATCATTTTAAAGACAATTTACACTTAACGTGACGATATATTTTTTTATTTCTAACTTGTAAATATACTATAAAAACCGCGATGTGACTCTATAAGACAATGAAAGTATGTAAAATAAATTTAAACTGAAATGTATATTTAGTTGTTTCTGTGTTCAAATTTAATATAAAATATGTTTTTATACGTAATCATTTGGACCATAGCTAAAGAGCAGGATGCGAAAAGCAAAATGTGTTGTGTCCCATCCCTTTGTAGCTACGAAATACAAAGTAAACGCGCCCACAACAACTTGGGTTCATTTGAAGAATACTCACAACAAAATTAAGGCCTGGACATTCATTTTATTATGAAAGGGAACTATTATAAGCGTGCCGATTTCCGAAGTGTTATATTGAATGGATTTATAAAACGAAATTGGATGAAAATGCAAATTCGTTTAAAAGGATTCTACTCAATTTACATTTTTCAATTCGTTAAGAACGCGAAGTAAATCATTAAAAAACGCCGCGCGATTCTTGAACTTTGCGGAATGAAGTGGTAAAGTTTGAAATCCCTTTTTCATGAAAATTTTAGTTTTACAGAAGTCACTGGACGATTCATATTGATCACCGAGCAAATACTCCACCATGAAAAAGGATTATTCAATGCATAATATTGCATTTTTCAGCTTTGCGCTGTAATCATATAGCCGGATAGGCGGAGGAAACCTAGACCAAACCCGTGTTAAGACACTCCGTTCTTTACTTTTCGCTGAATTTTTGAGGCATTACGTGCTGAGTGGCGGAACTCAATGCAGCTCTTTGTATTGTTACCAGAGCGAAGAAATGAAAAATAAATAATAATTTAATTCTCCGATTTAGACTCGCACCTACTATCGTCGTCGTTTACAGTCGCTCGCATGTGTCACTGCGCCACGACGGCCTATGCTTTTATAATATCATAAAATTGTTAGATCATATGTAATATGAACAGATTTACTTCAATAAATCATTTATTAAAACAATTAATAATTTAATTTAACTTCAACTGACGAGTAATATTGTCGCGTATCAATAAACATAAAATTCGGAAAAAGCACTTAAAATATTTTTAAAAGAAGGCCTATTAAATATTTTTTCAGGTTCACGCCGCATCCCGCATATAGCAGAGTAGACAGAGTGAACCTAGTGTTAAGATTTCCCCACCACAGTATTAAGGGTTCCCCATCTTCTTCTGCCCAATTTTAGGTACTGCATGTTAAGTGGCGTAACTCAACGCCGCGTTTTTTGCCTTGGTGTCAGATTAAAACATACATTCAGATTGACATATTAATAGAATTGAAAGTTCAAGCACTCAAGCAAAGTCAGTGCCAATCGTTACTTGCAGAAAATTTGGATCTGCTTAGTAATGCCATAATTTATACCAAAATGCAAACGCTGACCTATTAACGTTTTGTTTGTATGCAAGGTGGGTTGTGAAAACTTAACATTTTGCAACTTAATAGAGTTTATCTCAGATTTTGAAATATTAATAACTGCGCTTTTTAAAAGGGAACCTCATATTTTCTACCACAAAAAAGAATAATTCAATGCTTACTTATTTTAGACCCGGTTGCGGCTTCGCCCGCTTCGCTAGAACTACTCAATATTGTACGTATTAATCTAAATTATTTTCGTGTTCAAATAACATTATTATTTTAAAGTTAATAACCAAAAATATATATATTGATATACCTTTTGAATATATGAACCGATTAAAATAAAACAGACACTAAATATTAAGTGAAAACTGACTAGATTGTGAGATTAGCGTGAACAAACGCACAGACAACAGTTTTATTAATTTAAATTGGATAGAATGAAAATGGAATGACCAGTCGTGGCGCAGTGGTACAAAGTGTGACTGTAAAACCGATTGGTTGTGAGTTCGATCCCCACTCGAGGACATGAAATATTTACTTAAATTTATTTTTCCATTTCGCTCTGGTGTCAAGGCAAAACGCGGCACTGAGTTCTGCCACTCAACACGCATGCCTCCAGAATTCAGCAGAAAATGGGGAACGGTGTGTCTTAACTCTAGGTTCCCCCTGTTGTATACGGGATACAGCGTGAAGCTAATTTAATTTTTTTTTAATTTAGAATGAAATCATTCTAAACATATGTAAATCAATAATAGCTACTTAAAATTCCATTACTGATCAGAGAGCACCGTGGAAATGAAAAATGTTTCTGTTTCACCGGCGCATGTGGGCCAAGTGGCGCGTTAAATTGCAACAGCTTTGTGAAACATTTTGAGCAAATTTTAAACAAGTTCAGATTTTATTTAAGTACTTTCATTTAGTAGTATACCGATTGAACTCCGCGTTGAGTATCACGTGTAGTGGTGTTTTAGTTATATAGCTATTCGGGTTTGGCTAAACTAAGTGACAAATAGGTTTTGTGATTTTACCTATTTTAATACAAACATATGAGCAAAAAATGTATTTTAGCAATATTCTTTCGAACTTTTCACGGGTCATAAATTGAAAATATTATATATACACAGCTTCACCCTGTATTCCGCATTTAGCAGAGTGCGCAGAGGGCGCCTAGTGTAAAAGCACTCCGCCCCTCACTTTCCATCGAATTCTGCAGGCATTGCCTGTTGAGTAGCAAAACTACACCAGAGCGAAGAAATGATAAAACATAAAACATTTCATTTCCTCGAGTGAGAATCGAACCCACAACTTAAATTCAACTATTTATACATTATTTTATACATTAACAGTGCACACGCCTATAATAGCTCTACAGTGTAAAATATCCAGCCTACGCCGGATGGCAATAGAGCACTGGATTCGGCACCCTATCCACCGTTTGATTTGTTTTATTCGTACCCGGTACTTCCCGTTCCCCATTCGTATGAATCAAACCGAGCGGACTCATTTATTTGATACCCAGTAGAAATATACCCATATCACATATGCAATGTACTGTGCGCGAGTGTTCCCGATATTGTTGGACTGGAATGCTTTTTCATAAACCAATTTCTTTTCACAGTTCGTGTCGTTTGAATGTCTAATAAATATATTATTTTTGGTTAGTTTATATTTTAATTATTGTGTTTTATTAGATTTTAACTGAGGCTTCGCCGCCATTGACATGACACTCTGACCGCTGGTACAGTAGGCTACATAGAAAAAAATTACATCATGTAATATAGCACAAAGCCATCCCTAACAAATGGACTAGTCACCATATAAATATTTAATTCAAACCGTAGTGGTTCCTGCGTTTAGCGCTTTCAAACGGCAATATTATTATAGAAATACTAGAGGGCGCGCGCGGCTTCGCCCGCTTATTAGGAGTGAATTCTAAAAAAGCCACGAAACACGTGTTCAATAAAATATTTTTAACAGTCTGAATTTAAATTTTTAAAAAATAGGTGGCAATTTAAAGATTTTCCATATAAACTTTTAACCCCTTATTTGAATCCTTAGGCGGTGAATTCTTAAAAACCATGAAACACGTATTCAATGAAATGTTTTTTAAGAATCTGAATTTCAAATTTTATACAAATCGGTGCAGATAAAAAAAAAATCCATACAAACTTTCAACCCCTATTTCATCCCTTTAGGGTTAAAGTTTTTCAAATTCCCTTCTTAGTGGATGTCCAGAATATGAAAGTAAACATCTGCCCAAATTTCACGTTTCTACCATCAGCGGTTACGGCTCTGCGTGCGTCTTACCTCAGTCAGTCAGCACAAGTCCTTTTATATATATATAGATAAATTTACGAATTATTACTAAACTATAGAAAAAAATATTGATTGGAAACAAAATTAATATTTCACATAAATGATTAAACTTTCATATTATACACATATCATTGTATACATTAAATAAATATATGGAAAACAGATTAACTTCTAGTAACACTTTTAATTAAAAAAAATCGTAATTTTACTACTATATTTAAGTAAATGAAACAGCAGACTAACAGCACAATCCAGTATTACCCAACAACAGTGAACTACCCAAAAAGTACTGTAAAAAGTTAATTCACCTAATTAAGTACTTTATCTGGATGTAAAATCCCACCTTCCAAATGAGACTAAATTCGAATCGGGTATACGGGTAAACTGAAAATTGGGACAGCAATTATCTTTATTTCCCCATCTAATAAGCGAGCTATCTTATTAAATTACGTAAATGGGTTGCGTTCGTAATCCAATCCCATATTCTAATTAACCATTAAGAAACTCATCCTCCTGCTGTATTCTGTAATGATTTTAAAGGAAACTTTGCTTGTTAATACAAGTGTACTTTCCAAAGCAAAAGTCGACTGTTTGAAACGTTATCGTGGCATAATTGAGAATTCTAAATCATGTCAATCAAACGTCTTTCTGGGGAATGATGGAGAACACGCGGAAGAGCGGGCGAAGCCGCTGGTAGGTTGCTAGTAATAAATTTGAAAATATTAGTTATCTATTATATTAAGAGACATTAAACAATAGTTTAACTACGGACTAAGGTAGATCTATTATTGGAGGGATTTATCAATGTAATAGAACCAACACAACGATTTTTTTCTGTATGTCTGTGCTATTGTGCTAATCTCATAAACAGTTTTTACCTAAGTTAACGTTTAGTGCTTGTTTTTTTTATTTATTCAATTGGCTGAAACTTTAGATTCCAATGCAAGAATACTGTATTTTAAATGATATTGGTATAAGAACACGAAATTAATTCAAATAAATAAATAAATAATTAAATAGTTCTAGCGGACGAAGCCGCAAATGGGTCGCTCGTCATAAATACATAACATTGTTATTGTAATTGAAATTTACATACTACAACATTTTACAAACGCTATTATATATATTCATGTTTTAATATATTACATACAACCACTATTACTATTTGTGTAACAAAATAAATTTGAATCACACTGTAATCATATGAAATGTTTCGGGCGACGGAATTTAAGCGGTTGTAATTTTTTATTTTATAGTTGTAATAATTTAGAGAGTTTATTTGGATGCAGGTGAAAAGTTTTCGATTGTTATGTTCATACAATATTTTTCTTAGGTTCACGCTGTATCCCGCATGTAGCAGAGTAGACAGAAGGAACCTAGTGTTAAGGCACTCCGCTTCCCACTTTCCGCCGAATTCTTTAGGCATTGCGTAGTGAGTGGCGGAACTCAACGCCACGTTTTGCCTTGACACCAGAGCGAAGAAATGAAAATATCAAATATTTCATTTCCTTGAATCGAACCCACAACCAATTGCGTTTACACTAACACGTTTATGCGTCTTAAAATAAAACTAAATGATAATTAAAAACATTTTTTTTTTTATATTTAAAAACCAAAAGTAAAGACGCCGTCATGGTTCGATAGTCGCGTTCGAAAGTAGGTACTTACCAGACTAATTGCTACAGATATGGATATGAGACTCTCAATTGCAAAATTATTTTTCTGTATATATTTATCAGATAAACACAATTTAGAGGCCAGTTGTGGCACAGGGGCACAAAGTGTGACTTTAACTCGACTGGTTGTGGGTTCGATCCACACTCATGGAGATGAAATATTTACTTAAATTTATATTTCCATTTCTTCGCTCTGGTATCGAGGCTAAGCGGGAACGGAGTGTCTTAACACTAGGTTCCCTCTGCCTACCCTGCTGCGTGCGGGATACAGCGTGAAGCTAAAAAATAATAATAATACGGAATACGCACAGAAAAAACCCTTAATTGAATTCCATTCTAATTTATATCAAAAAATATTTGCAAAAAGGAAACACAGTGTCTATCTTGCTAAAAATTCTGATAATTTCATCGACATTTTAGTCTTCATAAAGACAATTTTCTGTTTTAATGAATACTAAAGAATCTATTTTTCCTTGTTGTTTTGTGATGTGGTTAGCAGGTGTTTCTTTTTTTTTTCAAATTAATTAAAAGTCACCGTGGACCGGCTAACGCGAACGTGCCCAAAATACTGCCTTACTTTCCTTTTATTACAACTACTTTATTTCTGTCTGTTCAGTCTTAAATTAAAAGGTGCACTTCCGACGGTTGGAGAGAAAAAAGTATTTTACGTGCTAATAAACATTTTTGAAATTAGCTCTTCATTTCTAAATTTTTAATTTTTAACTATTGAAGTTATTTTTTAAACGAGCCCGTCGTGGCGCAAGTGTGAGACTGTAAACGTGAAGTTTACTTGTTCGATTCCCACTCGAGGGAAAAAATATGTTTATTAATATTTTCATTTCTTCGCTCTAGTAACATAGCAAAGCGCGGCGTTGAGTCTGGCCACTCAACATGCAATGCCTCGTAGATTCAGAGCAAAAAGAGGAACGGAGTGTCCTCTGAGAGTGTTTGCTGAGAGTGTTTCCTCTGCCTACCCTGCTGTAGGAGATCCAGGTTAAAAAAAATGTTTTAAATACTACTAAATACTTAAAATTTCGCTTAGGTTTCGCTTACATTTTTTTAATTAGAATTTTATTCTCAAAAAAAAAATACACAGAACGCTAAAATTTTTAATAAGAAACTACCTACAAGTAAATATAACCAAATAATAATAAATAATACTTACATTAATCCCTTCCCAAAAGCAATCCACGTCTTGTCATTAACAAGATTGTGAATTAACCTGCAAAAATAGAAAGAACGAAATTAATGATCTAATAACGAGAACATTATTGCTTATATTTCTTTGATGTGTGGTGTTTTTTTTGTTATTTAGATAGTAATAATTTTAATACTATAAATAATATATAACGATTTTTTTTTGTATTGTGTATCCCTCACATAGGGTAGGCAAAGGGAACCTGAAATTATTTTGTTAAGATACTTCATTCCCATTTAGACACTTTTGTTCCCCGGTTCTTTTTAGAGCAAGGAAATGATAATTCCGTATTTTATTATAGAGTAAACCTAGCGTCGAGACACTCTGTTTCTTATGGTATGAATGTAGAAATTCCGACCTATATGTCAGACATTAATGTACTGTTTACACTTTTTGAGATTTTTTGTGTCTAAACTGTTCGCACGTAAAAGATTACTATAGAACTATCATTAAATTTAATTGTTATTAAATAATAAGCAATATAAATATAAAAATATGCTATTTACTATGAAAATAATTATGAATATAAAATATTTTATTAATATTCAAATTATGATGAAATAATTTAATTTACATCATAATAGTATATCTAATATTTTTATACGTTTTCTAAATAAGTATTTTTCTTTCCTAAGTGTGGATTAACAATATAAAAATGTTAAATATATTTAATATTGTTGACTCCATTAACTTTTTATCTTATAATTTTATATTACCTCTATTCTAATAAATATAATAAATACAAAAAAAATATAACTTTTTTACTTCTATAACCTTTAATTTCTGAATTCTATATTAACTTTAGTTCTTACACACGCATTCTCCATACTATTATGCGCGGTGCGATGTATTGACAATGTCTAATCTGTTTAAAAATCGTGTCTTAATATATTTTGCAATTAGAGACACTTGTGCTTAGACTCGATGTATACATTGAGTGTACCGTGTATGGTGTTGTGGTCTATTCGTAGCATTATTTTCCGCCTTATGCAAGACAAAGCAGGGTAAAATATAACATTCGAATTGAATTCTGGAGGTATTGCGTGTCATGTGGCGGAACTCAACGCCGCGCTTTGCCTTGACACCACAGCGAAGAAAGTGAAAATATTAAATATTTCATTTCCTCGGGAGTTGAACCCACAACCTGTCGCGTTTACACATACGCTTTTGGCCCTGTGGCTTCTACTGGTTTCATCAATTTGAACATAACTCAATTAAAACGTTTAGTTAATTGGCTACAGCTCCCGATGTTTTCTTATATCGTCTACTCAATGCTACGTTCTAAATATGTTTCTTACATTAAGAATTGAGGCCCGTCATGGCGCAGAGGCACAAAGTGTGACTGTAAACGCGACTGGTTGTGGGTTCGATCCCCACTCGAGGAAATGAAATATTTATTTAAATTTCTATTTCCATTTATAAGTCATAGGTACATGTATGACTTTTGTAACATATCTGCTTAAATTTCGATTTCTTCAAGATTTTTTTTTCATTACAAATTTGCTTTCGATTTCTGAGATTCATGTATTTCTAATTAATTAAGCAAACTGAAACCCGTTCTTTAATTAAATCACGCCAGTGAAAACTGATAAAAAATATAATTGAAAGTCATAATAAATTTGTATTAGTCGTCTTTGATGACGATTGCAACACATTTTTAGGGTTCCGTACTTGAAAAAAGAACGGACCACTTACGCCCAATATTAATAATCTATCTCCTACGTCAATCTTCGATTGTTCCATATATCAATCCAATCTAGAGATTGAATAGATATATGAAACAATCAAAGATTGACGTAAGAGATAGATTATTAATATTGGCCGTTAAAGAATCACCTCGTAATCCGTCTGTCCATCTCTCATGGATCTTGAGATCGCGTGGGGGTATAATGTAATAAATATGAAATATTCAGAAGTAAAATTTTCTTGAAGTGCAGAAAAATCAACATTCTAAGTCAACGCAATCAAAAGAAAATATAAATGATAGTAGCATTTATGCATCGATTTTGCAGCACTTTGTATGAAATTCGTCGCGTAAACAAAATGTAATAGGGTACATCCCGTGGACCTACACTTATAAAACTTGGCACAAAATGAGAACTTACAATAAGAAAACCAAGGAAAAAATCGGAAAAGTGAAAATTTGAAGGTATTTCATATAAAAAAATCATTACTAATTTATGTTCGTAAAATATCATCACAAATTTGATTATATATATCTTACAAAAATAAAACAAAAAACAAAGTTAGGTTTGTCAACTTTTATAAATTGTACTTCCCGTTGAGCTACAATCCAGAGATTGGTACGTGGGCGAATCTGACTCGCTTTTAATCGGTTTTTTTATTTTAATTATGAAAAGAATCTGGAATATTCCTTTTACACTTAGCAATCACTGTACTGTATTAAAAATTCTTCAAGCGTAATTTTACAAGTTTTCAGAACTCTAATTCTAACATTCTTTAAATTAGTAACTTTTTTTATTTATATATTAATCGATTGAAATAAAATAAAAAACGAAATTTTAAGGGCCATATTGCCAAAATATAGTAATGAAAAGAAACAAAGCTGTTTCTGAGTGAACAAACGCACAGTGAAACAGGCAAAAAATTTAATTATGTATAAAAATCAAACAAAAAAAAGTCAAAAAAGTTTAAAAAAAATTACGGATCCCTGATAGGGCTCTAAATCTTTGATATCGTCTCAAATTAAATCAAAAAACATTTCATACATAATAAAAATGTACAGACAAAAAAATGCTTTACATGTATGTATATATGATGTGCTCATCACATAAACACGAAACACAAAACGCAAGGCAGGTATCGGACGGTCAAGTGTAATCGCAACTCTGTCTCGCTAATGGAAAAAAAAACAAGTACCTACGTCCCTGTATCAATAAAACATGTGGACAGTCGTCGAACGTTTTAATTCCGCTAAAAGCGTCCATTTCATTGTGGCGGGGCCGGTGATTCGGAATTCTCCAGTACAGCATGCAGTCGAGGCGTAATGTTGCCTCCCAGGTGATCTGTAACGAACCGAGCTAGACATATTGGTAAATTGTGGTAAATTTAGCAAAATATTCATATTATGATTGCCTCGATGGCCACGTATCGCAAGGGCACAAGTGCGTGACTGTACACGCCACTGGTTATGGGTTCAATCACCACTGGGGAAATGAAATATTTATTTTAATTTACATTACCATTTCTTCGCTCCAGTGTCGAGCCAATAAATAGCCATATCTTTTTTTAAATAAATGTAGAAATACGTTCTTTTTTAGGAAATCATTGAGCCTTGAGTATACGGTTTGAAAACAACTCGATATCTCCAAACGTTACTGAGATAAGAGCTCTTGACAGACAGACAGACAGACAGACAGACGGACAACAAAATAATCTTATAAGGGTGCTATTTTCCTCAAAAGGTACGGAACCCTAAAAAAAACATTTATTTATGTACTTACGTACATACGTTACAAGTACTTCATTGGCGTGGCAAGATAAAAATCTTTTCAAAAATGTATCCTTCTGTTTGTACAGAAAGCGTTTGAATATTTTTTTTTAAATATCATAAACACGTTTTTGTACCTATATGATTAAATGAAATTGAAATAATGACACATGTCGTTTATAGCTAATTTCATAATGTCAGTTTTTACTAATTTACTCTTATTTTTTTTTCCGAAAAAATTGCAACTGGGTCATACATCACAAAATCTCCTATTATTGTCAAAACAAAACTAAATCCTGACATTATCATTAATAATACGTTATATAAAAAACAGTATAAAAAACAAGGTCAGTCAAGTTGAGGTCAGTCGTGACGCAGGGGCACAAAGTGTGACTGTAAAACCGACTGGTTGTGGGTTCGATCCCCACTCAGGAGATGAAATATTTACTTAAATTTATATTTCTATTTCTTTGCTCTGTTGTCGAGGACAACCGCGGCGTTGAGTTCTGCTACTCAACACGCAATACCTCCATGATCCTCCAGAATTCGGCAGAAAGTGGGGAACGGAGTGTCTTAACACTAGTTTCCCTCTGCCTACCCTGCTGTGTGCGGGAAGCTGATTTATTTTATTTAAAAAAAAACAATACAAAATTAAAAACAGTGTAGCTAACACAGAAAGTTCAATTAAAGTGTCTCTATAAAGGCATTAGTAGAGAGACGCTATAAATATGTTGATCGTGACAGTCGGTAAAGACCTCGAAACTAATTACTCTGCGGCAATTCCATTTAAGCTCGCGCTTTAAACAATTAGTTCACTTTAAACGAATACCAACTCTTATTTCAATACACATATTTATTGTGTTTGCGAGAAAGAAGTTTATAATATGTGGATGACACCTGAAAATTCACATACATATATTTCAAATATATAGTTCGATCCCCACTCAAGGAAACGAAATATTTATTTAAAATGTATATTTCCATTTCTTCGCTCTGGTGTCGAGGCAAAGAGCAGCGTTGAGTTCCGCTACTCAACACGCAATGTCTCCAAAATTGGGCGGAAATTGGTTAACGAAGTGTCTTAATACTAGGTTCCCTCTGTCTACTCCGCTGTGTGCGAGATACAGCGTGAAGTTTATTTTAATTGATTTAATAATAATAAAAAGGAATAAAATAAAAAATGCAATGGATACCGCCATTTAACAAGCAATTAATGGAAATAGTATCCTACAGTACCTATTCGGATTAATATAAAGAGTGAAGTAAGTGGTACATCAACATCTATATCGCAAAAGACGACGATAATCACAAAAAATATGCGGAGAACAAAAACCTATGAAAAAAATTTAATACATTTCGGCGGTATAAAGCGATAGACTAATAATATGGGGCCAAGTTAGTACACAGCGCATACAATTTATGTACATTTTCATAGTAAAATAGAGGACAGTAATTCTAATAAATTAGTTACAAAATAATTTTGTAAACAAGAATACAAATATCGAAACACCTTTATTTTGATAAACTAACGTAAACCAATTTACTTTGCCTAACGAATAATTGGCAAATTGTAGACGGTTAAAACTAACACGGCATTAGCGAGAGTTTCATGACAACTTGGTAAACAGAATTAGAAGGATAAAGCTAATTACGAATTTATAAAATAATAGTAATAATAATAATCAGCTTCACGCTGTATCCCGCACATAGCAGGGTAGGTAGAGGGAACCTAGTGTTACGACACTCCGTTCCCCACTTTCTGCCGAATTCTGGAGGCATTGCGTGTTGAGAGGCAGAACTCAACGCCGCGCTTAACCTCGACACCAGAGCGAAGAAATGGAAATATAAATTTAAGTAAATATTTCATCTCCTCGAGTGGGGATCGAACCCACAACCAGTCAGTTTTTACAGTCACATCTCGTGCCGCTGCGCCACGACTGGCCTTATAAAATAATATACTTTTAAATCAAGATAAAATGTATTCATAAGCATTGAATTATATAAAAATAGACGTGAAAAAACTGAATACAAATCTAAAAATAGTTGGTAGCTTCCACAGAAGTCTCAAGTGAAAACAACCCTTAAGAAGCCACGGAACGCTTATAGAAGTACTAACTACTAACTATGTACAAATCACATAAAACTGTACCACAATTCTATGCGATACCATTCCATTTCTTGATTCAAAGGAATAAAATATTTCAAAGGAAATTGTATGAGGAAGATTTAATTTAATTATGGTCGTAATAGGCGACATCGGAAAGGCGTATGCGGCGAGCGTTCCAAATGGGAAAACAATTAAACTGGCAAAACTTTCACAATAACCACACTTGCAACAGTCGATAAACTTGCTGCATTTGTGTGCTGGGTGCATCTTAAAATGCCTTCTACTGCTATAGTTGTAGGAAATTAAATGCTGAAATTGCATTAACTATTAAGACCTGCAGCTGGAGATGTCAAAAGTAGAGAATAATAAATTGAAGAAAATTTGTCGTTCTTTGAGTTTGTCATTTTATTAATGAATTGAGATTTTCGAAAGTTATAAGTTGTGAATTAAGAAAATATTATTGTTTTAGGCATTTTCAAAAAGGGATGGTTAAAGAGTGTATTTTTTTTTATATCCGCATGTTTCGAAATATTCAGATATTTAATGAATGGATTTTGATATTTCTCTTTTTATATAGTGATATATGTACATATGTCCTTATTCCAGAAGTAGACCCATATAAATTTGCACTTTATATTATAATTTTTTTTCCACGTATGATTATGTATAATTTTTTACAAAGTTGGCCGATTTTGATATATCCTATGTAATAATAGATAAAATATATCTGAAAATTGGTCCTATATAAATATGGAAAATTTTCAATCCCAAGGAAACTCTAAACCCCGAATAAAACAATATGGGATGATTCATTGATAGATTTTAATACTGACTTACGAGTATATGTATGTACAATATACGTCTCGTACGTTATTTAGCCTTGTATAGCAAATTTGAAAAAACAACGAGATATAGCCTATATAACTACCCTAATAATTACCAAAACCAAACCACTCGGCAAATACTTATGCGTGTTTAAGCTGGCGTCAAAAAACGAACCTCTTTCGGGCTATTTTCTCGGTTAAAAACGTGATCATTTTACATCTCTATGCCATAACTGAATTAAATTTGCGCATTTTATTTTTAATATGTATAAATACATCTATGTTTATTCAATATATTGCAGTGTACAAATAAAATTATTATTATTAAATGAGGCCAGTCATGGCGCACAAAGTGTGACTGTAAAACCGACTGATTGTGGGTTCGACCCCCACTCGAGGAGATGAAATATTTATTTAAATGTATATTTCCGAAATATTTCCGTGTCGAGACAAGACTAGGTTCCCTCTGCTTACCCTTCTGTGTGCGGGATACAGCGTGAATATGATTAAAATTTACACACACTTACATCGTAGCGTGTAAAATTAAATAGAATTTAAAGCTTATCCACAATATTAAACATTTGCAATAATTACAAATGTTTAGTATAACTTGATTTTGAATAATGCTTTGCATTAATTTCCCAGTACGTTTAACAAATCAATATCAACGAGGTTAGATGCACTGATGTACTGAAATCAAATTATATTTCGTTGCTAAATAAACTGAGTTACGGGATCGGTGCTCTTCGTTTCGTCAAAATTGCGTTAACAGAAAATATTCGGGATGATATAGGTAAGCTATTATTGTAGCTACAGTACATTACTTACTAGAGCAGGTGTATTTTTAGGGTATTTGTATATTGTTTTGTAAATAATTAGCATATTTTGTGAAAGTTAGTACAATAACTTTAAAATACAAAAATGTCCATAAGAAATATAAATATATTTTTTTTTTCTATAAATATAAAATGCTCTTAATACACGTTTATTTATATAAAAAAACCGGACGAGCGCGAGTCAGGCTCGCCCACTGAGGGTTCTGTACAAAAATTGGAAATTCAAGCTTAGTTTAGCCAAAGCTCTTTCATTTGATACCTCACTTGAACTTACTTGGCTTTAATACCATTTTTTTCTCCCTTTTAAGGGTATTATTTTTTAGGATTTAACCACAAATAACGGGCAACAAAGTGATGTTATAAGAGTTCCTTTTTTCCCTAAATGGTACGGAACCCTGAAATTATTAAAGTCACTACTCTTCTACTCATTACTTTTATATAAGTTTTACTTCCCGTTGCCTTAGATTCCCGAAATTATTACGCAAGCCAAGCCTCGTTGGGCGAGTCCGACTCGCACTTAACCGGTTTTTCTTTCATAAAGCAAAAATTAATAAGGTACATATAATATGTTATGCACAATTTGCTACTTAGACCACATATATTTCCTATTATATTTGGCTTGGCCAGCGAAGATATCTAAATTAATCACCTATCACATTTCAGGAACATCGCAGCAGCCCGACGTTAACTAATGTACGAACGTGCTGTGGAACGTATTGGGAGGAGGAAAATTTAGAAAATACTTTAATTAAACTATAACTAAAGTCTGGAACATGGATGGGATTATGCAAACTCAGGCAGGGCCAATATTGCGTTAGGTCAGACAAATTGCGATCAGCTAGTGAATATATTACGACCCTACAGCCATCGGTTTGTTAATCGTTGACTGTTATTTATAGCCCAATGTTTATCTGGGGTGTGGATGAGGCGTATACGAGTATGTAGTGAAGTTATTCCAATTATAATAAATTAATTTTACAATTGTTAAGCGATCCTTGGAAGCGGCCCTTGTATGATTATAGGGTAATTTTTGTTTAGGCAATATTGGAAATATTGATTGATTTTTAGAAAATGGTTGCGTTTTGCACTTGAGACTAATTTAATTCAAAAATAATAATATTAAAATGAAATATAACTAATTATGCAAAGCGCGGCGTTGAGTTCTGCCACTCAATACGCAGTGCCTTTAGAATTCGGCAGAAAGTGGGGTACAAAGTGTCTTAACACTAGGTTCCCTCTGCCTACCATGCTGTGTGCGGGATACAGCGTGAAGCTGAATTATAACTGAAAAATTCTGCGTCACGATTCCTTCCAAAAATTATATAACACCAAAATACATGGCTAACATAGCAGCCACGCATGAGGAACTGTTTTATGTTCTTTTGTTTTTGTCAGATTCACGATGTATCCCGCATTTATTAAAGTATCCAGAGGGAGCCTAGTGTTAAGACACTCCGCTTTCTTTACTGTTGAATGGCGAAACGCAACGCTCGGTAAACTCAATGGTGTTTTATATAATAATTTATTTTGTACTAACGTATGAATTGAATTACCAATATTTGTTTAACGGTAGTATGATAACATAAAGAATCAATTGAATGTAATGTTTAAATTTAATTGTTTCATACAGCTCATATTTACTTTATAAATTACCTATTCATAATAAAGTGGAATTCAATTCAATTTTATAAACGTTTAAATCTTTAATATTTTTCTTATATCGCTAAATTTTATAGTATTTGGATAAGTTACGTACGTATTATGCGCTTTTCTTTATCAATATCAATTTTTCTGAAACTTTATTTTTCTAAGGAAACGTAGACCAACGTTCAATTCTTCTTATCTTTTTAACCTTTGTATATACATTAGAGGAGGCCTTTACCCAAATCACGGTTCTTGTCATTCAGCAAGAAATGTGAATATTCTTATGTAGAGTTTAATCAAATAACTTCAACATAAGAATATTAAGTTTTTACTTACAAATTAAACTTGATTATTAATATTAGCTAAATTAAAAATAAATCACTAACCAATTATACTAAACTTTCATAATATGTACTATAAAACTTTTCCATAATTTTTAGCAAATAAATGTTTTTATTTTTTTTACATTAAACATCAAATAAAATTGAATAAAATGTAAAAGCTAAACATACTTTAATACTCTTGTCGCGTAAAAGAGTCTTTGGCACTCTACACAATCAAAGACTAGTATAGTAGAGGGAAAATATCAAGTACTCTACGAACAGATTGCCGCAAACAACTGATTGTAATAAGTACATATTCAGTATGGCTTAAACCCTTTTTTATGCTTCACGCTGTATCCCGCACACAGCAAGGTAGGCAGAAAGAACCTGAGAACCTAGTGTTAAAACACTCTGTTTCCATTAAAATATTGTCATTCCTCACTTTCCCCTGAATTCTGGAAGTATTGCGTGTTGTGTGGCGGAACTCAATGCCACGTTTTATTCTCGTTACCACAGCGGGAAAATGAGAATATAACATATTCCTTTACCTTCAATGGGATCGAACCCACAACCTGTTGCGCTTATACTCGCGCGCTTATATCCCAGCGTCGCGACCTCCTCTACTCTCTACTTCTGGCCTGGCTTCTACTTTTACTTTTATTTTTTTTATTTATGAAATTATTTTTGGAATACTTATACATATTTTATAGACCTAGGAAGTCAATGAAAACTTATAGGTACATTTTTATAGTAAAATCTCTTTATGAAAAGTTACGGAGCACGTCTGTAGCTTGCGTTTTACTTAAATGAAACTTTTCAAGAGGCTTACGCTCATTTTGATTTTAATCAAGACAAATTTAAAGCGAAATTGAATTTACACGACGAAGTTGTATCGTCAGTCGTCGTTCCATTCAAAGCTGTATGCACAGCAACTCAATGACTGTAGAACATTTACAGGTATATAATTTTTATTTGACTAAAATCCGTATAGCTCGACTTACATGTAAATTTTTAAGTTATTTAGTTGTTCATATCACTACAGTCTAGAATAATTAATTAATCAGCTTCACATTGTACCCGCACACAGCAGGGTACGCAGGGGGAACTTAGTGTAAGACACTCCGTTCCCCACTTTCTGCCGAATTCTGGAGGCATTGCGTGTTAAGTGGCAGAACTCAACGCCGCGCTTTGCCTCGACACCAGAGCGAAAAAATGGAAATATAAATTTAAGTAAATATTTCATCTCCTCGAGTGGAGATCGAACCCACAACCAGTCGGTTTTACAGACACACTTTGTGCCGCTGCGCCACGACTGACCTCAATTTTTATTGGAGTAAAATCCGTATAACTCGACTTACATGTAAATTTCAAGTCGTTTCACTACGGTCATATCACTACGGTCTAAAATAATTACCAAAATGAATTCAGTTATGAAAGTATCAGTAGCCAGTGCTTTGTTTTACTTAATAAAAATGATACAAAAGCATCTGCGCTTTCTTGGACCATAGTTTTAAAGGGTACTTAAACACTCCATAAATCAATGCGATATGTCCGAGAAATGCCCTGTTTCATCGCAGCTTAGTCGCCGTGAAATATTACCAGATTATACTGTCGAGGAAATTTTGTATAGAAACAAACCAATGTTAAATTATTTAACTTTTCTTTCGTATTACTGACATAATTTAGGCTTGCAGAATAAATTATTAAATACAGAGTGAAATATTAGTTGAGAGGAAACCTTGTTATTGTTTTTACATTTTATATTTCCATTTCTTCGCTCTGGTGTCGAGGCTAAGCGCAGCGTTGAGTTCTGCCACTCAACACACAATGCCTCCAGAATTCGGCAGAAAAAGGGGAACGGAGTGTCTTAACATTAGGTTCCCTCTGCCTACCCTGCTGTGTACGAGATACAGCGTGAAGCTGATGATTTATTTATTTTTAATTTTAAATTTAGATGTTTACTTCAATATACAAGCATACATATTTCTACACGCAATAGGGTAAACTCAATACTACGGTTTATCCTCGTTCGTAAAAATTAACTCATTTCTCCGAATCAATATCAAACCCACACCACTTGTGTTTCCAGTTAGACGCTGATCCACTGCGCCACAGTGTCTATTCAAAAATCTATATCGAATTACCAAATTGACAAGGTTAAATTGGCCAGTTCATGAAATCTGCCGTTTAGATTTAAAAAGCACCATCGAAATCAAAGGCAAAGTGAATTTCAAATAAAAAATAACTATAAGGTGGACATACGACGTAAATTGCGTTTTTGTTCTACAAGGGCTACCGTTGACTTTTAATTAAAGCCCCTTCCAATCTCCATTATGCACGACATTTTTAACAACCCCACACTTCAACTAGTTGTGTGTATGTTTGTGTTATAGGATTAAAATGAATGCGTTATTATAGAGTAGGTATATTATTTAAAAAAAAAATTAATTAAATCAGCTTCACGCTGTATCCCGCACACAGCAAGGTAGGTAGAGGGAACCTAATGTTAAGACACTCCGTTCCCCACTTTTCGCCGGGTTCTGGAGGCATTGCATGTTGAGTGGCGGAACTCAACGCCGCAAAATCCTGTATATCATCCTGCTGTGTGCGGGATACAGCGTGAAGCTGATTTTTTTAAATAATATAAGTAAAAAAAAATAAAATCTCTCCAAATAAAATATAAATTAAACAATTAATCATATATCATAAATAATGTTTATCCAAATATTTTTGATTCTGTACTGATCAATTGGACGCTAAAAAGTATGTACTTATAATTAATTATATTCTATTTATACGGCGGGGACTCGTAAATAACGTCGCTGGTCGCTTGTCACGTTTGAAGTAAACATAATTAAAATTACCAAAAACTCTCAATGGAACACGCAAACTTCATTAGAATGTTAATTCGGGGTGTTGATTTCGTTATACTTCTATATTACTTAATACCTAAATTATTTAGTGGCCAGCTCGTGGCTTCGCCCGCTTAAGCTTTATTATTTTTAAAATCAGCTTCACGCTGTATCCCGCATACAGCAGGGTAAGCAGAGGGAACCTAGTGTTAAGGCACACCGTTTCCCACTTTCCGCCCAGTTCTAGAGGCGTTGCGTGTTGAGTGGCGAAATCAACGCCGCGTTTTCGCGCGCCTCGACACCATAGCGAAGAAATGAAAATATAAATGTAAGTAAATATTTTATCTCCTCGAGTGAGGATCGAACCCACAACCAGTCGATTTTACAGTCACATTCTGTGCCCCTGCGCCACGACTGACCTCGAGCTATACTATTGCTTACTTATTATTTTAATTTTTTTATTGAAATTGTAATTTAAACCTTTTAGGAGTTTATATGTTATTGATCCCACGGAAGTTCTCGGGTTAAAATTATTAACCCGTATGCTGGTCCATAAACTTTTCCATTTTCCAGTGAAAGTACCATAAAAATCGGTCCAGCGGTCCACGAGATTACTCCGAACAAACACAAAGCCAGACAGACAGAAAAATTAAAAGCATTTGTTCTAGTATATGCACTTGAAAAAACGCCGAACTTGAAAAACAGCATATTTTGAAACCGCAGACAGACACTTCAATTTTATTTACATAGTATATATTATTACGCTTGGTAGCGCCTAGCCAAGTTCAAGAACTGGCGAGCAGCACCGTGTGTAATTTTACATGAACCATTTAAAGCCACTTTTTACCCCTTCGAAACACAAAAACTATTCCACGTAAATATGCCAAATTTGGCTCAAATATTTATACCCGCTACCTGTATACGTGTATCAAATTTCATAAATACAACTAAAATAATTATTTAGATAATGACGTCCAATAATAATAATAATTGTCAGTTTTATCAGGGGTTGACTGACCTATAGACTTTAATTCTAACCCAGTTCTAGATGTTAAATTTGGCATCCAGTAATTGGGTGTATATAAAAGAAAAATCCGAAACTAGTATTTTTTTATCATTTTTCAATAAATAGATTCTATTAGGAACATTAACTTATAGTGCCTGTAATGTAAGAATAGCATCGTATAAATAAATAAATGTATTCCAAGAGCGTCTAAAAATGAAAGAGCAAATTTTATATTCATTCTTGGTAGGCATACAAGCCTACTATAAATTCATATGAAAACTAGCCAAGTCATATCATACACTTAAATACAGTCTCCTAAGTTGTAAAAAGATAGGACATTTAAGGTGTTATAAAATATTTTATATTATTAAAAATAAATATCAGGACTGACCATTGAACTTGGCACACATTTACATATCACTTTTTTTATCGCTGACATAAACGACTACGGCATATAGGCATATGTTTTTGATTAGAATTTCATTATTTGTATATAATATTTGTAAAGGTTATTTTTATTAACAATGACTATTTTAACTTATTAGTTATAGCTTAGTGGCGGATTTAAATGACGCACTTTGTCTAAACAAATCACATAACATCCACCGTGGCATAGTCGGGATTTACAATTAAAACAAACCAAAAATATTTTTGTTTTCTAATATATGTTATTAAACCAACCACCACTTTACATATCAGAACTTACGGCAAAATTATCATTACATTTCAAGAACAAAAATTAATCAATTAAAAATGTATCCAAAATGTAACACGATTAATTAATTCACACATTTCATTTATTTTTGCATTAACATTATCAGACGGGTATTTTTATAAGGCTTAAAACGATAAATAATTATATAAAATAATATTATTACATTTTATGTTTTCTTATTTTATGTTGTAAGCTAAATAAAAAGTAAATATACTTTACTTTAGTATTGAACTTTAAAATCTATCCGCAGTGATTTTTCAATAATATTTTTCGGAAAAAGATAAGCTAAATCTCGAAGTCTTTCAGTGATACAGACTCAAAGTCTGATAGAATATTCATTTACAAATCAATTTTGAGTCCATGTTAATATTCCACTAAGAAAATTATAAAAGAGTACAAGAAACCACCGCGCCGTAGCAAAGCAGCACTGCATCTGACGTGATGGTCGTGGATGCGATTCCCACTCAGGATAATAAATTATTTTCATGTCGACGCTCTGGAAACAAGACATAGCTCGGCATTGAGTTCCACCATATAACATGTAATTTCTCCAAAATTTTGCGGAAAGTGGGTAAAAGAGTTTCATAATATTGAATCATCTCAGAATACCCTGCTAAATATTTAACACATCGTGGAGTATATTAAAAATCCTCAAAGAAATAAGTGTTTAAAATTTCTCAATTTCTATAGATATGGTAAATTTACGCAAGAAGAATGCCTCAATTTTAATAGGAAAAGTAATGTTTCAGAAACAGAAAATACCTATAGACCTATAACTAAAATATAAATTCCATTTATGTGTCCAATAATTTTGCATTGCTTATGATTATGATTTCAGTAGATCATCAACTAGTACCTATCTACCGTCGTTAACGAAAGTGTAATTATGTTTCAAAATGTATTATAGGATATTACTATAATAGAAGAATAATTATAGCATATAATATATTCACAAAATATATATATATATATATATATATATATATATATATATATATATATATATATATATATATATATATATATATATTTTTAAAACTCACATTAAAAATATAAAATGTTAACAAAATCACCTTCATAGAACTTAAAAACAAAAATTCAATTTCTACAATCAATACGAAAACCCGGATAGTAGTCCCCAAGTAAATTGAGCAATCCGGAAAATGCTCTGGTAATTTTGGGCTTTACTCTAAATTTAGTACCCACCAGTACGTAAGCCGCCAAGAAATTTAATTTAGAAATTATTTTTCCTTTTTCTGTGACACCGAGACGTTTTCAATTATAAATTAGTGGCGTCTCCACGTTTAATTGTCCTTTTGCTGTACTGATTGTAACACAAATTTTTAATTATATATTATATATTTGGTAGATATAGACAAATATAGCTTTAGTTGTTTTATTTTTCTTTTATTATCTATATTCTTTGTTATCTATATATATATATTTCTTTAATAAATAGACGAGTGGTAATAATTCAGACTGTTATCTTAAATCGTTACCCTGAAAAGTATCTGTGTGATAAGGTAATCCTAGAGTTTTTTCTATAAAATAATTTATTTATTAAGGTATATGTACATATATGTATATTTGAAATTATAAATGCATTAGGCTTTGTTTACTAAGGGGTCAAACATGTATGGCTGGCTATTAATATAATTTGATTTATTTTTTTCAGCTTCACGTTATATCCTTTATGTAGCAGTCAGCAGAAGACGCCATGCAGAGTAAGCCATGATGAGAATTCTCGAAGCATTGCATGTTGAATGGCGGAACTCAACGCCGCGTTTTGCCTCCACACGAGAACGAAGAAATGAAAATATTATTATTATATCTAATCAGCTTACTTTGTAATAACAAACATGTTATTTAGAACTTCCAAATGATATTTAATCTAATAAAACATGAAGACTTATAGCATTAATTTAAATTGTTAATAGTTTAAATGTTAACAGTTCACATTGTCTACAAAAATCAATAACTAACTATTCCAGTCATTAGACTAGTAACTATCGACAACCCTTACAGCGTACCTATCCACCGGAGCCATACAACAAAAACGCATCACAAATACATTTACAAAGGACAAATACAATCAAAACTACATCAGCATTCAAATTATTGATGTTTAATCGATCGATGTATGACGAATTTCGATTTGCGACTAACAAACGTACGGAATGATCACATTTAATTACGAATGCAGGTAGCATACCTACACCGCTGTTTCCGAACTAGCTGGATAGCATTGCCCTGGAATCCAGGGTATTCCCACTGGTGAATTTGTGGTTAGCTGTTTTAATGAGGTACTAGCGTTTATTAGTGGCTATGGAACAGCCGGACACCTGTAACAGCTGACGGTATGGAAACCAAACAGATTTGGTAATGGATCTAAATGCGACGATTTGGGAATTAGATTTGTTCGATGTTTCTGATTTGTATATTACAGTTTTGCTGCGTGAGCTTTACGTATAAACATCAAGTAGTTGTAAATTTTCAGTATTTTAGGTTTAATTCTCTTCTATTCAAATAATTGAAATTATAATTTTAGTGGCCAATGCGGCTAGTCCTAGCGCATGGTACAAGAAGTGTACGACAGATTATATGTTCGGATCTTACTGGAATGGCGTATCTTAGCACTAGGTTCCCAAGTTCCCTCTGTGTACCTCGCTATGTGCAGGATACAGTGTACATATGTATATAAACATGTATTCTGAAAAGATATTTAATAGATATTCTCCGCAGAAGATACTTTAAAATGTATGTACTTAATTTATATATCATAACGTAAAACGTCCATAAAGTTTTAAAAGGGGCCATTGCCTCCAATACATGGTGGAAAAATAAAATGTGCAAACAGGTAGTTTTAAAAACTGCGTTTATTTTCTCATAACTGTTCTGCAGCGAAGGTAGAACCTTTGCTGCAAAACTTTTCGAAAAGCGCTAAATGGGCTATAAGCATAAGCAAGTTTTTTATTTCCTTCTTACTTCCCTGTGCATCGATAGTGAATATAAAAAATTTTTCCAGGTGAAGAGAGTTCTGTGAACTTTTAAGTAGCAACTGATAGAAGTTTGGAAGTTAATATTTATATTGACATTATTTTTCGTTATTCTTATGATTTTGAAATTAATTACATAGATATTTTTTTCAAGTGTTTGAATTATAGAAATTACTGACTTTAAACTAACTAATAGGAAAAGACAATCTATATAAAAATCATCACATGATACAGTCCTGTCTTATATTTAATTTTTCAATAACGGCTGTGTGTTATATTGGCAATGCATATGTAAATTAGTGATTTAAAAATATCCCACTGAGCTTCTTGCACCAGTTCTACCAAGCAGGTCAACATTAAAAAAGTAAGTAACTTTTAAAAAAAAATCAGCTTCACGCTGTATCCAGCATACAGCAGGGTAGACAGAGAGAACCTAGTATTAAGACACTCCGTTCCCCACTTTCTGCCGAATCTGGAGGCATTGCGTGTTGAGTGGCAGAACTCAACGCCGCGCTTTGCCTCGACACCAGAGCGAAGAAATGGAAATATAAATTTCATTTCATTCACATTCATTCAAGTCAATATTTCATCTCCTCGAGTGGGGATCGAACCCACAACCAGTCGGTTTTACAGTCACACTTTGTGCCGCTGCGCCACGACTGGCCTTTTTATTTTGAAAAAATAATAAGTTTTTCTACATAAATTTGTCTTTGAAACTTGTCATTAAGGACAAACGTACAAATGAAATGAAAATTCTGAAATTGATAGTACTATTCCTAATATCACACGCCGAATCGAATAAGTTCTGACGGTATTACATAGCGACCTTATAATTTAATTCGTCGGTCCACTTACCACACAGACTGTGCTCAGGTTTGATAACTAAATTTAGGTTTAGAGAATTCGAAATCAGTTAGTCGAAACAGAAACCGTTTCCAATAACTTCGTCTATCGTTTTGTTATACAATCTATTAGAAATTATACAATGTAATTGAATATATCGTAGTTCGTGTAATGCTAGGGAAACTTTGATATTATATCTATTTAAGCCTGAAATGATATAAGTGTTATAAGTAGGTATATATAAATCAATTGATTTACAAATAAGTACTATTCAGTATTATTTTTTTACTGAAAGTCTTTAATCCTTCTTCTTCAGAAGAAGAAGAATTAAATAGGCCAGTCGTGGCGCAGGGGCACAAAGTGTGACTATAAAATCAACTGGTTGTGGGTTCGATCCCCAGTCGAGGAAATGAAATATTTATTTACATTTATATTTTTATTTCTTCGCTCTGGTGTCGAGACAAAGCGCAGCGTTGAGTTCCGCCACTCAATAAGTGACGCCTCCAGAACTCGACGGAAAGCGGGGAACGGAGTGTTTTAACACTATGTTCCCCCTGCCTACCCTGCTGTGTGCAGGATACAGCGTGAAGCTGAAAGTCTTTAATAATGATTATTATTATTGTAACAATATTGAACAAAAAAAATCTTTACAGCGACCACAGTTGTTAATTTGAAAATTTTGTTTAGCTTCACGCTTACCAGCATATAGCAGGGGCAGAAGGAACTAGGAAACACATACAGCATTGCATTGTTACCAGAGCGAAGGAATGAAACTATTATTAAATAATAATTCACACCCCTGAGTGGGAATCGAACCCACAACCGTGAGTTTAAAATATATTATACGTATCTGTCAGCTGGTATAAAGCCCCAATTCTGTATATTAGTAAGTATGAAGTAATTAAGAAATACATATATATATATATATATATATATATATATATATATATATATATATATATATATATATATATATATATATATATAGATCGTGCAACGTGTACAAGTAGCAATTATAATAAAACGTGAACAATAGACATTCCTCAACATATTAATACCAACTAAAAGCTAAACAAACATCCTCGTCGATGTCTGACGAAGGCTAACTTGTTCGCTACAATCTCTTTGATAAACTTACTGAAACTTGGCCCGCATGCTCGTTTGCAACTTGCACACTTACCGTGCAACTTAATTGAATTGTCCAGAAGTCAATTGGTTTGATATTTGGTGAAAAAGTATCTTTTTTCCTTATATTTTTTAAAATGTAGACTTACATTGTTTTTTTATATTTAGTAGTAAGCTAGGCCTATACTAGAATGAGAAGTTTTAGAGCTTCACGCTGTATCCCGCAAACAGAAGAGTAGGCAGAGGGAACCTAGTGTTAAGACACTCCGTTCCCCACTTTCTGCCGAATTCTGGAGGCATTGCGTGATGAGTGGAAGAACTCAACGCTGCGCTTAACCTCGGCACCAGAGCGAAGAAATGGAAATATAAATTTAAGCAAATATTTCATCTCCTCGAGTGGGGATCGAACCCACAACCAGTCGGTTTTATAGTCACACTTTGTGCCGCTGCGCCACGACTGGCCTCAATCATTTTTTTGTTATATTTTTTTGTTTCAGATTTATGTTGTTTTTTTTTCATATTTAGTAGTAAGCTACGTAGCCTATACTAATTTGAGAAATTTTAAAGTGTTATAACATATTTTTAGGTTCAGACGTTACCATATAGCCGGGTAAGTAGATGGAACCTAGCGTTAAGACATTCTGGCACTCCATTTGAGGGACGTGTCCGCACAATTATCGAAGCACAGCGTGTTAAGTGGCAATTGGTAGTACTGAATGCCGTCTCTTGTCTACCAAAGTGGAGAAATTAATATGATCATTCACTTGAACAATATCGAATCCACAATCTCGTATGTACAGTACAACGATCTCGTACTGTACCACGATGGTTCTGTAAAATATATATAACGATTTCTTTGATTAAAGCGAAAAGGATATATAAATGCCTGTGTCTGAATAAGTAACATACGACTTTAAGTTTAGAATGTCACTTATTCTTATATATTATTTTTAATATTCATTTGAAAAATAAAACAATACATATATGCACAAACTAAATCAAAAACAGAGAAAATAATATTTTTTTTATTTTAAAGTAAATATAATGAAAGAACAATTAAGCTATTTTTTGATACTTACTATACTATTATACATCTTTACTATTTCAAAGTCGGTGCTGGACCTGGATATTTTTCTTAAAGAATTAATAGGCTTATTTTTTATGAATTTAGTAATTATCGATTAATGTTACTTTTCTCTTGCCATGCGGCCATAACACGGTCTCCAAAACTCTTATCCATTTGTTTCTGGAACCTAGTAAAGCACTTTAGCTTAAAGATATAGGAAAAACACCTGTATTTTCAAAACAAACATTTCCTCCTGAGGAATTTGTCCTTACGGCCAACGCGAGCTGGCCAGTGCTACTTATATACGTCTCTAAGTAATCGATACGATACTACAGGTACATGTATAGATGTATATATATATGAGACATTCTGTAAAAAATATAATTAAAAACAAATTAGTTAGTTTAAGGAATTGAAAAGGCTGGATTTATATGTTTATGGGTCTAAAAAATTAAATTATTAAATTTATATTGTTTCTTGATGCTGGTGGAGCATTGTTACGTCTAACTGTGATGGTTGTAGGTTGCAATCCCACTCGGGTAAGATTATATTTCTTATTTCCCTGTTCTAGTAACTTTATGACACTGAGTGCGTTTGAGTTCTGCGACTCAACACAATATCATAAAAATTGAATGGAAAGTGAAGAACGAAATGTAAGAACGGAGCGTGTAGTTCCTTCAACCTACCAGACTATATATAAAAAAGCTTAAAACTGTTGTTTGTTTAAAATAATACCATACACATAAATTATGTTATAAATATATAAATTTTGTATTCAACTTTCCATCACTATTTCCACCTACACTCCTCAGTTAACACCAAAGGGTTTTTCTTTCTTTATCTTCTTAAGTTTTTAAAAAGATATTGCGTCTGGCGCCCCGGGCTATACAGATTATCTCATACCGTTGCCGGGGGCAAAGTTAGTTTGAGGAAAAACATGGATAAACAAAGCACTTTCAACTCAATTAGATCTCAAGTTCTATTATTTTGTACCTTTTTCACAATCAGCTGTGGTCGTTTAAGGAATTGTAGGACCGGAATATATCTATGAACGTGCTTTCACTCTCGAGATCCCATTTGGTATTTACTGAAGTAAAAATTTATAAGTTTGAAACAATAAGAGATAACTTAACTAAATTTAAGGCCAGTTGTGGCGCAGCGGCACAAAGTGTGACTGTAAAACCGACTGGTTGTGGGTTCGATCCTCACTCGAGGAGATGAAATATTTACTTAAATTTCTTCATTGAGTTCTGCCACTCAACACGTAATGCCTCCAGAATTTGGCAGAAAGTGAGGAACGGAGTATCTTAACACTGGGTTCCCTCTGCCTACCCTGCTGTGTGCGGGATACAGCGTGGAGCTGATTTTTTAACTTAATTTAGCTTCACGCTGTATTCCTAGTTGGGTAGTCAGAGAGAACGGAGCGCCAAACGCTACGGTCTCTACATACCTTTTTCGCCTGGTCCACTGTTATTAATAAGAGATAGTTAATTGTTAACGAATTGTTTTAGCTTCTCGTTTTTTCAATTAAAATAATCGATTTTGTTGTTATTTTAAATATAAAATGGAAGGTATAATATTTATTCTAACTTACCATTTTTCTATTTAAACTTTACATAAGTATTACTTTTCATAAAATGTTGTAGACGGTGTATAATATGATGAAGTCGTAAACAACAGTTTTACCAATAAAACAAGGAAGTAATGACATAAGTACCTACACGGCTCTACAAAGCAAAACAAATTACGTAAGTATATTATTACGATATAAATAATATACAGTTTCTAAGAAATACAGTAGGTATTCAACTTGCACAATCTCTACAAATAAATAATTTAACTAACCCCATTATTTACGAGTGAAAAGAGGTAGAATATGGAAACAAACAGTGGATGTAGCGCTGAGACAGTACAAAAACGTTATGCAATTTTATATTTTTATCAATTTAAAAATTAAATCAGCTTCACGCTGTATCCCGCACACAGCACATTAGGCGGAGTGAACATAATGCTCAAAGACACTCCGTTACCCACTTTCCGCCGAATTTTTCGAGGCATTGCGTGTTGAGTGGCGGAATTCAACATCGAAATTTACCTTGGTGCCAGGCCGAAGTAATGAAAATATTAATAATTAAATTAGACATACTGTGACTGTAAATGACAGATAGTGGGTTCGATTTCAACTCGAGGAAATGAAATATTTAATACTTTCATTTCTTTGCTCTGGTATCATAAGTTCCGCTACTCGCCTCCAAAATTCAGCGGAAAATAAGAAACGGAATGTTTGAACACTAAGTTTTCTCTGCCTACCCTGCTGTGTGCGGGATACAGCGTGACACTTAAAAAAAAATTATAAATGATAGACGTTAATTAGTATCTATCTATAAAGAATATCTATCTATAAAGGTTGATTCTGTCCATTCAGCTAGTTGCCCACAATTTGAAAGGAAGTAATGTCATTCACGATGAATTAATTGAAATTTTCATTTGCATATCGAAATCATCCAATTACCTTTTTTATATAGGTTTTCATTCCAATCAGGCACACATTATGGACTTTAATAAAATCATCGATCGCTCTTCGATTACGAGGGGAAAGTTAAAAATTGCAACTACAGAACCATCCATTTACATACGGTACACAACTGTTTATTCATTGATTTAAGTTGAATTATCTTTTCAGTATAGGATGAAATCTGTTTTGTCTTCGTTTGTTAATATTGTATATTTATTCTTTTAATGCCATGTTAATCAACGCGCAGTGCTTCAAAAAATTCGGCGGTAACTTGGAAATGGAGTGTCTTAACACTATATAGCCTCTGCCTACCGTGCTTTTTGCGGGATAGAGCGTGACGCTGATTTAATTTTGATTTTTACTTTCAATTTTCGCAGCGCACGAGCTTAAAGAAATTCGATGGCGTTTAAACAAACAAGCAAACAAACAAACAAACTCTTCTGCTTTATTATATTAGTATAAATGATTTTTTTTAAAGAAAAAATAATATATTCCTCTTTATTACATTTAAAGGCAGCGCCGTTCGAAGTAAATGCTTATATTATGATAGCTATCTGTATATCAAATGTTATAAATGTAAAACACGTTGTGGTTGCGGCTTCGACTACTTAAGGATATATTTAAAAATATTTTCATTTTTCTATCTATTCATGTTTAGCCTCACTTTCCTCTTGAACAACTTGATAATGAGATCAAATTGATCGATAATTGGATTATTTTTGCCTACGCGCAAAATGTAGAGATGTGTGGTCGTCAAAACAACATTATTGAAAGTTAAATAACAAGAATTATTTAATTTCTTTCTATTTTTATAAATTTTAATATTAGAAAAAAATATTTTTTTAATTTCACGCTGTATTCCGCACAAAGCAGTAGTCACTTCTATTACCCACTTTCCGCCGAATTCTTGAGGCATTGCGTGTTGAGTGTGGAGCTGAACGCCGCGCTTCGCCTCGTGACCAGAGCGAGTAAATAAAAATAAATATTCCCCAGAGCGGGTATCGAACTCACAATCGTAGCGTTAACAGTAGCTTATGTCCCTTCGTCACGATGGCCTCAAAAATGATATAACTTACTTTAATCAGCTGCACGCTGTATCCAGCACACAGCAGGATAGGCAGAGGCAACCTAGTATTGAGACTCCGTTCCCCAATTTCCATAGAATTCTGGAGGCATATTGCATGCTGAGTGACGGAACTCAATACCGCGCTTTGCCTCTGCACCAGAGCGAAGAAATTAAAATATAAATGTAAATAAATATTTCACTTCCTCGAGTGTGGA
The DNA here is from genome assembly GCA_021202915.1 of Heliconius himera. Lineage (NCBI taxonomy): Eukaryota > Metazoa > Arthropoda > Insecta > Lepidoptera > Nymphalidae > Heliconius > Heliconius himera. The sequence goes on along the minus strand of JAJHJA010000464.1, from coordinate 99,078 downwards.
TCGAACCCACAACCAGTCGATTTTAGAGCACACTTTGTGCCTCTGCGCCACGACTGGCCTCTTTAATCAAGTACAAATATAGTATATTACGATTAAAAGGATTTTTTTATATTGAACACACGTTAGTAACGTGATGTGGCTCTATTATGGCGAGCAGATCATATCAACAAACTATCTTAATGGTTCGCTCCAATTGTTATAATGTGCGATCGCTCTAACGAGAACAGTCATGCAAGGTTACCGCACTTGTATGAAAAATAAAATATAAGAACTAGGAAGAAACTCTATCTTAACTTAAAAAAATATATATAATTACTTATTTAGAAAATGTATAAAAATTTCGATGTAGCTTGATGAAAACGTATGGCTTAGTGTTCAGAGCGCCTGGTCGGTTTCCAGGAGGCGCGAGTTCAAGTCCCGCTACGTTCAAATTTTTATACGTTTTCTAAATAAGTATTTTTCTTTCCAAAGTGTGGAATAACACTTCAAAAAAAATTTAAAAAATATATAATTTTCAATCAAATAAATTCTTAATCTTATTTTTGGTTTATTTAAAAAGTTGATTATTTTTTGCCATGTTTGTCGATATAATTTATTTTTCCAAATTTATTTTATAAGGCCACGAATACAAGATAGAGACGAAAGAGACGTGTACTGTAACTGTACAAAGAGCTCAGCATTAAAATCAATGAGTGAACATAAATCATCCCCTATTTTTCTACCCTCCCTTGGATATTTTTATTCTCAATTTATATGGGATCAATTTTCACATAATATCCTATCTTTTATAGTTAATTGTTTTTTTTTTTGAAGAAATGATAATGTTATTTTCTACTATATTATAGCATAGTCTATTTGTTTACAATTTTGTGAGTACAGAAAAAAATTAATAACTTCGTTCCTATTTTAATTTTTTATCAGTATTTACATAATATATTATCTGTGTACGACTAGAAAGTCAAAATATAATGGCATTTACAAAACTAAGGTTTTTATATTTACTCTGTATCCCGCTCATAAGGAACCTAGTGCTAAGACACTCTGGTTCTATCAAAACACTTCCGGCCCCCAGTTTCTGCCTAATTCGGAAGGGATTGCGTGATAATGGCGGATCTCAACACGGCATTTTGCTTCGTTAGCAAAACGAGAAAATAAAAATAATAAATATTTAGTTTCCTTGAATGGAAACTGAACCCACAACCTGTCACGTTTACAATCACATGCTTGCCATAAGCTTTAGGTACTTAACGTTACTTAAATACATAAAGAAGAATATTTTTCTACTTTATGTATTTAACCCTTCTACAGTGAGACAAACTTATCGAATTAAAAGAGAAAAAAAAAAACTAAAAAAATATATCAATTTATATATAGTCTGTGAGTGTTTTGGCAAGGTTCTAGACATCGCGCTCACAGGAACACATTTGTTATCATTCCGGTAATATTTGCGGGTTTCGCAGACATACTTGCCATTCTGTCGGTTCTTTTCTCAGTAAACTATGTTTTATGGAGAATATTATTTCCGACGTTTCTACTTGAAGTAATTCTTCTTTTAATTATTCTTTATTTCTTGCAAGTGAAGAACTAGATGATTTTATAATAAATTTTATGTTGTTTGTCGGTACGTCCGCAATCTGCATGTTTTTATAGACGAATGCAGTATGCATTATACGATAACGATAATTTTCTACATTTTTACCCAGTCTATGAATTATCTGATATTTTAAGTAAAATTTGAATGAGTAAGCATTTTTTTTCTCTCAACTTTACGAATGTAGCAAGGTAGGCAGAAGAAACCTATTGTTAGGACACTGCACATCACTTTCCGCCTAATTCTGGAGACTTGCCTGTTGATTGGCGGAATCCAACGCCGTGCTTTGCCTCAATACCAGAGCGAAGAAATGAAAATATTTAATATTTCATTTTTTCCTTAGTGGGGATCTAACTCAAAACCTGCCGCGTTCACACACAAGCTTGTGCCCCTGCGCCACGACTGGCCTCTATAATGAGCAAGATAAATATCTAAATTAACTTATCTAGACAAAAGGTCGATACTTACGAAAAACACCCTAATTCCACACACAAAGTAGTTAGTAACTGAATAAATAAATTGTATAAAAGTAAAGGATAAATAGAACAACCGACAATAAGACCACGATCAATCAAGAACTTTTTCTCATTAAATAAGTAACGTAACATGTTAAACTCCTCTCCTTATGCAATTCAAATAGAATGGAGAAAATAACGATTTTCTCTTAGAATTTACCCTAAAAAGAAACGATTCCCACCGGATCCCCTTTATGGTACCAAAGCTATGTTTATATAGCAATGGAGATTCACAAACAAAAAAGCCTGCCTTGTATCTTCTGTGCAGTATATTTTTTAAAGTTCGGAAACCAATTTGGTTCCGCGGTAGTATTGACTGAAGGTAAATGCGCCGTTGTTGTTTCTATTGGATATATTCGGAGGCAATATACGGTTGTTCTTTTGAATTTTGTCTCTCTCTCTCTCTCTCTGTTTCTTTGTATTGATGTTAATTCTGATATTACTGTTTATACTTTTTGACTGCTAGCTTGTGATTTTTTGGTTCTTGTTTAAATTTTATTCAAGTTAATTCATTGAAAAATATATGATAAACATAATCATTTTCATTATATTATATTCTGAGACATCAATACATCGACATAGTGTATTACTAAATATATATTGAGCAGACACTACATTATCGAGGCCGTCGTGACACAAGAGTGTGACTGTAACGCGACGGTTGTGGGTTCGATACCTACTCGATGGAATTAATTTATATATATTATATATTAATATTTTCATTTCTTCGCTCTTGCACCAAAGCCTGGCGTTGAGATCCGCCACTTAATACGAAATGCCAAGAAAAAATCGGCGGAAGACAGCAAGGTACGAAGAGGGAACCACTTCCATTCCCCCTTTATGCCCGATACAGCGTGAAGCTGATGTATTTTCTTTATTTTTTACATTACATTACAATGATATCATTGCATATAAAAAACCAGACATGCTTTACAGCATTCAAAACCAAAACAGAAATCCAAAACATTACGAAGCTCGGTAGACTGCATCGAGTCACAAGTACTCTATTAAAACGTTTATTTCAATGGAGGCACGCCGGGCGCCCTTGACACATGCTTCAACCAATCCACTAACAGCTTGCTTCTCAACATACCGTATTTAAATAAAAACCTATTTCATTTGCAATAAGAAATAGAAATAGATCGATTTTTTTATTTAGTTCGATTAACACTTCACGAAGATATTTATAGTTAAGAGCTAAAGTTGTTAAATCTCTATTTTGTATACAATTTCAAAGTTTATATTAAAATTTTTATTGGCACGAGGTGTGACTGTAAAACCGACTGGTTGTGGGTTCGATCCCCACTCGAGGAGATGAAATATTTACTTAAATTTATATTTCCATTTCTTCGCTCTGGTGTCGAGGCTAAGCGCGGCGTTGGGCTCTGCCACTCAACACGCAATGCCTCCAGAATTCGGCAGAAAGTGGTGAACGGAGTGTCTTAACACTAGGTTCCCTCTGTCTACCCTGCTGTGTGCGGGATACAGCGTGAAGCTGATTTGATTTGATTTGATTTTTTGATTCTAAAACTCTTGGGGTCAGTCGTAGCGTAGAGGAACAAAGGTACGACTGTAAACGCGATAGGGTTATTATATATGTAGATTCGACTTCCACTCAAGGAAACGAAATATTTAATATTTAAATTTTTGGCGCTGGTAACGAGTTCAACGGCGTTGAGTTCCGCCACTCAAGACACAATGCCTCAAGAATTCGGCAGAAAGTGTAGCACGATAGTGTCTTAATGAGAACGGAATCTCAGCACAAGGCTTCATACTATGTGCGGGATAGAGCGTGAAGCTAAATATAAAACCATTTTTTAACTTCTATTATATTTTTACATCATAATCAATACGCAGTTCATAATAAATTATTTAAAGATTTAAAAAAGAAATTAAAAATAAATATAAAAATAAAAAACTTTTAAGTTTATTTTAGTACTAGAGGCCGCCCGCGACTTCGTCCGCGTGGAAACCCTATGATAACGTAACAATATTATCAACATAAGAAATATGGTAACTAAGTATTGCAAAGTTCTAAATTCTATACATAGGTCTATTGGAAGCTACTGCAGTATGCTCCTATAAACTATATTTAACGATTTTTTTCCTTCAGCATAAACATGCACATTTTTCGCTTTGGAATCACGTGAGCAAGCCACATAAAGCTACCCATGACAAAAACATGGCGTGTCCAAATGTAGGCCTGCTACCTTCAAGGTTTGACCCTGAGATCACGCATTCAGTTGTCAGAAGCGATAAATGTATCTATTTTCAATGAGGAATGAATCCCGCGGGAACTCCGGGATAAAAAGTAGCCTATATGTTATTCTGGGTCTTCAGCTACCTACATACCAAATTTCATCGTAATCGGTTCAGTAGTATTCGCGTGAAAGAGTAACAAACATCCATACATACTCACAAACTTTCGCATTTATAATATTAGTAGGATGGTAGTAAACTTATTGTACGTAATTTCATCGTTAGCGTAGAACTCGGTACGGCCGTGGTACATCAAATATACATAAGGCCGTCTGCTCCAGTTAAGAAAAATGTCTTACACTCGTGATCTCGGTAGTTGTTAATATGTCATTTTATATTATAAATATTTCAACATTTATTAAAATATATAATTAGCATGTTGTGTTGAGGCCGTCATGGCACAGAGGTTAAGCGTGTGACTACCACAACAGTTTTAGGTTCGATTTCCAATGGGGGATTGGATTTGGATTATTTTTTAATACATAATATTTTCATTTCTTCACTCTAGTGTCATGGCTGCTTAGCCACACGGCGTTAAGTACACCCATTCAACACACAATGCCTCCAGAATTCAACGGAAAGTAGAGACCAGAGTGCTTTATGGCCTAAGATCCCATCGTTTAAAACTGTAGGGATTAGATTTTCTAATGAAACTAATATTTAAGAATGATACATGATAGTAGAATAGATTACACTAGGGTTGCCCAAAAAAATCCTGCCGCAATCACCTTTAATTAATGTTTTTCGTAACTCGTTTTTGGAGAAAATTGCACTCATATGTTTTTTATGTGAATCGCACATCATTTGAAAGAAAATCGCATAAGGAATTGGAAAAACAATGGTTGCCAGCTCTCAGTCTGCCGCAAGTCCAAGGTTGCCTGGTTTAAAGAGGTTACTTAATGTGAATATTTGCACTCATGTGTTTTTTTAATGAATTATATATCAAATTAAAGCTTATTTTTTTGTCATCACTAAAACACATGGTTGCCTGGAAAATGGCTGCCGCAAGCAAAGGTTGCCATCATTCGAAATATTTTATTCTGATTCCGTTTGACTGAGAATAGACGATGAAATACGCGATTTGCCTTATGTTTTAAAGTAAAATATTATAAAATAGAAGGTCAATCTTAAAATTAATATTTATTCTAGCTGTTCACCTGTTAAATGATGATTTTAATCATATTAAGTACATACAAAAAACTATTTAAACATGAAATCATCCTTATTTTTCCATTGAAATAATGAGTCTATGATATTAAGTCTTTGTTAAATCTGTTTTCTAGATATTAATACTCGTTTAAATCGTTATTTTAAAAAGACTGAATTATCATCTATATATATAAAACAAGTACCTGACTGACTGAGGTAAGACGCACGCACAGCCGCTGATGGTAGAAACGTGAAATTTGGACAGATGTTTTTTTTCGTAATCTGGACATCCACTAATAAGGGATTTTAAGAAAATTGAACCCTAAAGGGATAAAATAGGGGCTGAAAGTTTGTATGGGTTTTTTTTTAATCGGCACCGATTTTTATAATATTTGAAATTCAGACTCCTAAAAATACCCCGTAAGGGTTCAAATAAGCGGGCGAAGCTGCGCGCGCCCACTAGTATTAAATAAACGTTTACAAATATCGTTCTATTATAAGGTATTAATTACATAATGTTTTCATAATATAATGTAGGTTGACAATTATTGCAGATATTTTATTTATTAATCAAGAAAATATGGAAAATTACCTCGTTATAAACTCTTAATCTCTCTCTTCGTCCTCAGAGAAAAATATATAATATTAAACATTAAATTTAATTATACTTATCAAACATTAATTATACTTACGTTTTGCATTAGAAAATAATTGAAAAATAAAAATCAAATCAGATTCACGCTGTATCCCGCATGCAGCAGGGTAGGCAGGGGGAACCTAGTGTTAAGACACTCCGTTCCCAACTCTCTGCCGAATTCTGGAGGCATTGCGTGTTGAATGGCAGAACTCAACGCCGCGCTTTGCTTCGACACCAGAACGAAGAGATGGAAATATAAGTTTAAGTGAATATTTCATCTCCTCGAGTGCAGTTCTTCTTTATATTTTTTTTTACAACAATGAACTTTTTGTAACAAGTGATAACCGTGCATTATGTTACCATTTAAGAAAATGTTACTGTATATAAAAATCATTTTTTGGCGAAACAACAACATAATTTTACACTTAAGACTCATTATTAAATTCCACACACATTTTCGCACAAAAAACAGATCTTCATTTTTGTCATGTTAACTAAAAACGTCTTCATTCCAAAACGAAAGGTAAGTAACTAAGTAATATGTTCAAAAACATCTCATTTGGCCATCTGCACTGTTATTGCATTTAGAATCAATACATCTACGAAAGTAAAATTATTGCATTTTGTTTGCTTTGTATACCGCCGCAAAATGTTTATCTATAGTAAAAAGTAGACAATTAATTGATATTTGCCGACTTCTGGTCATAAACCTTAAATAGCGTTTATTATTCGGCATTACTGTCGAAATTTCTTAGAATTTATTTGTGATAACTTAATTTTGTTTATTATAATTCTATCATATATATTTCTTTCAATGCAAATTCTTAAAAGTTGCGTGAGAAAAAAGAGATTGCGGCAACCGTTATCAAAAAAAAACGAGAAAAAAAATCATACGAGCAGAGGACAAAGAGAGAGAGAGAGTATATTGAAATATTATTTTCCATATTTTCTTAATTAATAAAAAAACTTACGCAATAATTGTCGCCCTTCATTATCTTAAGGAAACATGATGTAATTACTACCTTATAATAGATTGATATTTGTAAGCATTTATTTAATTAGATAATTTAGTCGATTTAAAATGATAATTTAAATTAGTATTAGTATTTAGAAAACAGATTTAGCAAAGACTTAATATCATGGGTTCATTATTTCACTTGAAAAATAAGGATGATTTCATATTTAAATAGTTTTTTGTATGTTCTTAATATGATTGTAATCATCATTTAACAGGTAAATATCTAGAATAAACATTAATTTTAAGATTGACCTTCTATTATATAATATTTTAATTTAAAACATAAGGCAAATCGCGTATTTCATCGGCTATTCTCAGTCAAACGGAATCAGAATAAAATATTTCGAATGATGGCAACCTTTGCATGCGGCAGCCATTTTCCAGGCAACCATGTGTTTTAGTGATGACAAAAAAATAAGCTTTAATTTGATATATAATTCATTAAAAAACACATGAGTGCAAATATTCACATTAAGTAACCTCTTTAAACCAGGCAACCTTGGACTTGCGGCAGACTGAGAGCTGGCAACCATTGTTTTTCCAATTCCTTATGCGATTTTCTTTCAAATGATGTGCGATTCACATAAAAAACATATGAGTGCAATTTTCTCCAAAAACGAGTTACGAAAAACATTAATTAAAGGTGATTGCGGCAGGATTTTTTTGGGCAACCCTAGTGTAATCTATTCTACTATCATGTATAATTCTTAAATATAAGTTTCATTAGAAAATCTAATCCCTACAGTTTTAAACGATGGGATCTCCACCTATTAACACTACGCTTTCTCTGCCTACCCTGCTTCACACGCAACAGTGTGAAGCTGAAAAAGAAGTTTTATTCCTTCGCTCTGGTATCAAAAGCGCCTAAATGAGCAAAAGTCAACAATTTTAAATTAATACTTAAAGAGATGACAACCCAAATTACTGATCTTTCTCCGCATATACTTCAACTGTACCGCAATAATCAAATCTACGCACATTTAATAAAGAACAACACGATTGATTACTTGATAGTTACATAATTATATATCACATAGAAACTTTCACAGTAGAAAGTATTAAAATACCTATTAATTTTGATAATTACGTCTCCACACGTCGACGGTCACGACGCCGATGCAAAGTGGCAAAGAAGGTCTAATGCATATAACGACGTGCAATTTCAAAGTTCTTGCCATCGGGTAAAATCAGCAATTTGCGAGATTGCAGTAGCATGAGGGTCTCAGTAATTGCGATCTCTTGCCAATAGTCGAAAGCGATAAATAAATATGGATAGATTTCCTTCATTGCCCCTGAATGGCTACGGAACCAAGTAGACGACTTCCAAGTAAACACAGTCGGTTGTGTTGTTTAAACGCTTAAATACCCTCGTTTCCATTGAAACTAAAACGAGCTTTTAGTGAAAATATTTTTATTCAAAAGTCATTACGTTTCAGTTAACATTTCTAGAGATTTTGTATATATTTTATGAAAGCTTTCAATAAAATTAAAAGTAGCACAAAAATGTGCTTTTTAAAATGTCTTTTTTATTATTTGTATAAAATTATTCTGATTTGTATTAACGCAACGGTTCACCTTGTGTCGATATTATTCAGGAATTAAAATGTTTTTAAATAAGCTCTTTTATTTCTACTAGAGTTATTATTGAAAAATAGTACAAATTCTACTTTAGTTTTTACTAGTAAGAAATTAGTGTGATCTGACCGTAAGTAACGATCGTGTATTCAAATCTTATACAAAATAATATCTATTATTAATATTTTATACTCGATATACATTCGAATAAAAGAAGAAATTATACGTGATTTTTTTAACTTCACGCTGTATTCTGCACATAACAGGTAGCGTTCCGTTCCCAATTTTCAATTGACTGGTGGAGCTTAACGCCGCACCTTGCCTCGTTACCAGAAGGAGCAAAATAATATATTAAATATTTCGAACAAGAATATTAAATATTTAATTTTTTTGGTTGGAAATTGAACCTATAACATGTAGGGCTTACAGTCACACGTTTGAGCGCACGACGACTATCTTCAATTATACGTGATCATAAGGTTAAAAGTTCTGTCACACAACCTTATATCCGTACCGGGTGGAAGTAATATGTCACTATCTACGCCGGAAAAGTGCGGTTGATGGGGGAAAATAAGGAACTAAATAACCATAGTTATTCATTAACACAGTGAGATTTGAACTATCTTGTGACAAACTATTATATGAAATGTTTTAAAAAAATATGGTTATTGGCATTTCTTACAACATAAATATTATATAGTATAGTTTTTTTTTTATCAGCTTCATTTTGTATCCCACACACAGCAGGGTACGCAGAGAAAACCTAGTGTTAAGACACTCCGTTCCCCACTTTCCGAGTTCTGGAGGCATTGCGTGTTGAGTGGCGGAACTTAACTGCCTCGTCAACAGAAAGAAGAAATGAAAATGTAAAAGTAAATAAATATTTCATTTCCTCGAGTGGGGATCGAACCCACAACCAATCGGTTTACAGTCACACTTTGGGCCCCTGCGCTACAACTGGCCTCCAAAGCAAAATTCTATTATTTCTTAAGCAAAATCAAAAATAAAATTAATCGTACACATGAAACAAAATAGGCAAATAATTTATGCTAAAAGTTAAGATTAATAACCTACGTACATATTTTACTTATAACGTGCCAAATAAAATAAGCGCGAGTGGCTCGAGTTTTAATTAAAACTTTAGATATATGAAATACACGTCACCGTGTTATTTTAAATGTCACGCTAAATATAACGTCAATAACAAACACAATCGAGTTATTATTATTTGTGACAGATTTCAAAAGTTAAAAGGGAGTTTCGTCTGTAAACGACATTTTGCGGCCACAGGGCCGTTTCGAATTAAAAATTTCTATAGCATATTCTAAAAGTAGTATGGCAAATTGAGTTTCATACTTCCCACAGTGTGGGAATTGTCCAAGCTGACGTGAAGCAACGGACTTGTAAAGGCCACTGAATTGATTGGGTGCGAATTGAATATTGTACGGTACATGACTATGTTAGATTAAACTGCGCTGCCTTATTGGGAAAGATGGAAGATACCGTCATTAAAAATTTCATGCGATTTTCTTTATTATTTTATGAAATTTAGCATTTTTTATTATATTTTTATTGCATACTAGTGGGCGCGCGCGGCTTCGCCCGCTTATTTGCACCCTTAGGGGGTGAATTCTAAAGAACCCATGAAACACGTGTTCAGTGAAATATTTTTAAGAGTCTGAATTTCAAATTTTATAAAAATCGGTGCCAGTTTAAAAAAAAAACATATAAATTTTCAACCCCTGTTTCATCCTTTTAGAGTTAAAATTTTTCAAAATCCCTTCTTAGTGGATGTCCATATTACGAAAATAAACATCTGTTCAAATTTCACGTTTCTACGTACATCGGTTACGGCTGTGCGTGCGTCTTACCTCAGTCAGTCAGGTACATGTCCTTTTATATATATAGATTTGTGGTGTGGTTTCGTTTCATTTTATATAGAAAATTATTTTGTTATAAATTATATATTAAAATATACTTATTCAAAAACAATAATGGATAAACATACTGTTACCACTAACTCTACTTTCCCTAGTTCACTTTCCACCTATTTTGAAGGTATTGCATATTACTTACTAACCAGCTCATCTCATCTTGGCCTGATATTTTAATATCATTTAGAATTAGTAGGATACCCAACTCCTGACCAACTTAAAGCAGAGGTATCTTGTTTGGACACGATGATATTTACTTTTTGAGTTTTTCATCCTATTATATGCATATTCTCGTTTAATTATTTTTTTAAATATAAGAAAAGAATATAAAATGATAAAGAAACTATTTCGAGAATAAGTAAACTAAAAGAAACAAAATATTTTCCTATACATACATATATGTAGATATTTCGATCGATACATAGAATGCACTTGCTACATTCAACTGCTACTGATCAATCACAAACGACTAACGAATCTATTGACACCCGAGTAATTGCAATCCATCACGTGGATTGGATTCTAACGTATAACAAATACAACACTTTATTTCTAGTGTCGCCGTACATCAGCCACCGCGTGCAACAGCAGATCTATCTACAGTAGATAATCTTTATATCAATCCGTATGAATAAAATAGTTATGACTGCCTGTGATTCGTGTTTTATCGTATCTAGATCAAATCAGATCAGTTTCACGCTGTATTCCGCACACAGCAGGGAAGGCAGAGGGAACCTAGTGTTAAGACACTCCTTTCCTTATCGCCGAGTTCTGGAGGCATTGCGTGTTAAGTGGCAGAACTCAACGCCGCGCTTGTCCTCGACACCAGAGCGAACCAAATGGAAATATAAATTTAAGTAAATATTTCATCTCCTCGAGTGGGGATCGAACCCACAACCAGTCGGTTTTACAGTCACACCTCGTGCCGCTAGATTTCTAGTCTAAATTGAAGTATAACCTATAATATACAGACTTTAACCTGTTTGTTATACAAACACTGAAAGTTAATAAAGCTCTTGTATGGGAGAGAATAAATAATTGTCGTTGATAGAGACAAATACAACACATAAACCTTCTTTGTTAAGTAGCATTGTGTCAGCGACGTAATAAATGAGTTTATATGGGAAACATATTGTGCCTTTTCAAAACACAATAGCAAATAACAATTTTGGATACAATTTATAAGCTTAATACATAATACCAGGTACCTGGTCGGTTTCCAGGAGGCGCGGGTTCGAGTCCCGTTACGTTCAAATTTTTATACGTTTTCTAAATATGTATTTTTCTTTCCTAAGTGTGGAATAACACTTTAAAAATGTTAAAAAAAAATATAAGCTTATTGATAACATAATAATTATACAATATTTATAATTCTTCGTCTCTTCAAATAAAACATATTTTATACCTTTGTGTCTTTACTTAAAAAAGAAACAAAAAATAGAGAGAAAGAAGTAGATAATATTTTATTCATTTATAATTGGTCAATATCAATTAAAATGTTTTAAACCAAAAAGCGTATAACTTATTATTATACATGATAAAAAAAATAGGAGGCCAGACGTGGCGCAGTGGCACAAAGTGTGACTGTAAAACCGACTGGTTGTGGGTTCGATCCTCACTCGAGAAGATGAAATATTTACTTTAATATATATTTTCATTTCTTCGCTCTGGTGTCGAGGCAAAGCGCGGCGTTGAGTTCTGCCACTCAACACGCAATGCCTCCAGAATACGGCAGAAAGTGGGAAACGGAGTGTCTTAACACTAGGTTCCCTCTGCCTACCCTGCTGTGTGCGGGATACAGCATGAAGCTGTTTTTTTTATAAAAAAAATAAATTAAAACACTATCAAAATGTAAATCAAAAAAAAAATCACAATCCGAATGCACTTATAAGGCAACTTATCTTAATTACTCCAACAAATGGTACGCTGGATACACCGCTTGGATTGCCTTAATGACTGATATTAACGATCCATAAAGACTACGGTGTTAATAACGTAAATGTCAGCAAATTATACTGAAAAGTTGCCAAAGTTGAAATTTATTATTTTTCATGTTTTGGAAAAACGTTTAGGTATTTCTTTTAAATATTTTTTTTGCATACAGCTTATATTTTTACTACTAACTTTAATTTCAATAATCATATACATTTTTTAACATTTTTAAAGTGTTATTCCACACTTAGGAAAGAAAAATACTTATTTAGAAAACGTATAAAAATTTGAACGTAGCGGGACTTGAACTCGAACTAGGCCATACGTTCAGAACGTATGGCTTAGTGGTCAGAGCGCCTGGTCGCATTCCATGAGACGCGGGTTCGAGTCCCGCTAAGTTAAAGTTTTCTTAATAAGAATCATATACATTTTTTAAAATACATAATAATATTCACAGATTCTTTGTCTGTAAAATATAAACAAAATCAACACCTAAAAAAATCCTGCTAAAATTAAGACAAAGGCTCGCACAAAAAATACTTGCTGTATCCAACCAGCAATATCTGAGGCCATAATTTTTAAACTTTGAAAACAAGTTTCGAGTTTATTTTTGTTTCTCCCAAAATAATACCATAAATTACAAATCACTGCGATCCCCACGTATATTGCTGTATTCGAATATTTAAAATTCTAACAAAAGAATAAAACAAATTAAAAAACAATAAGAAAATCTAATAAGAATGGAATTTATGCTCATCAAATAATGTTTGTAGAGGTTCGTTGAAATGTTCCTCAACTCTTACTTTATACGGAAGGGCTTTGTGAATACAATTTTGCAATAGCTCAGATAGAATTAACATCAATTTCATGTTGTATACAATTTCCATAATAATCGAACCGTGAGTTAAGGGTGATCGCACACGTAAGTAAGAACGATCTTTATTGTCAATAAAGTAATATATTAGGGTATATTAGGGGATAGAGGCCGGTGGTGGCGCAGAGGCACGGAGCGTGACTGTAAAACTGACTGGTTGTGGGTTCGATCCCCACTCGAGGAGATGAAATGTTTACTTAAATTTATATTTCCATTTCTTTGCTCTGGTGTCGAGGCAAAGCACGGCGTTGAGTTCTGCCACTTGACACGCAATGTCTCAGAATTAAAATAAAATTTGAATTTGTATAGTATGTACGTGATCGGTTGAATAAAGCTCAAAAGAGTTTATCAAACGGTTAAGAAAATTTTAGATTATATTTATTTAAAAATCATGAGAGTAAATCATTTTTACAAATACTGTAAAATGTTATACAGACAATTTATGCTTAAAAAGAACAGAGGCTATTCTTTATTTATTGTTTTCAAACCAGTCGTACTGACGTTTTGAAAACAATATTAAGTTATTTCATAATTGAATTGAAATATTATTTCTTTACTTACGCTCGACGTTAATTTTCGACTCTTATATTGAACTGGATCCTTACCTGTAAACAAGATATTTAATTAAATTTACAATTTGAAGAACCTTTAAGTTATTTAAATGTTTAAGGATAATTTTGTTTGTAAATATTATTATTAGTAGCACATTATACATATAAAAAAGGTCGTAGAATTTAAGTGAAATATGAAAAAAATATGAGTAATTTGCTTTGTTATGTATTTTTATATATATATTTCTTATCTTTTCGCCATCATATTTTTGTAATAGAAATATATCTTCGATATTTGTAATCCTATTAATTATATTATACTATGTTTCTTTTATCGCATCAGACAAATTTCAACATTTAATTTTTAGCTACGCATATTCTTGGCCGGAAAACTTTAAACTATATAATTAAAGTTATATAACATACATTATTTTTAAAAAAGCCGGACAAGGATGCGTCGGACACACCAACCGAGGGTTCCGTATAACAATTAAAAGTCTCAAGCTTTTTCTAATATTCAAGCTTGCTTAGCCGGAGCCCTTTCTTCCGATACCTCACTTGAACTAGCGGCTTCAATACCATTTTGCCATCTAAAATATAATAGCCTTAAAGGTAAGGCTATTAGTTTTTAGGATTTAGCCATAAATGTATAGTTTCAGATTTTTCCCTGAACTAGTACTGCCTGTAGATGCTAGCTGCCAAATTTTATAATTATAGGTAAGCCCACACATAGCAGGCCAGGCAGAGGGAACCTAGTTAACACCCTGTTCACCATTTTCTGCCGATATCTGAAGACATTGCGTGTTGAGTGGCAGAACTCAACACCGCGCTTTCGCACTCGCCTCGACACCAGAGCGAAGAAATGGAAATATAAATTTTAAGAAATATTTCATCTCCCCGAGTGGAGATCGAACCCACAATCAGTCGGTTTTACAATCACATTTTGTGCTCCTGCGCCACGACTTGCCTCAACTGAAAATACCTACACTATTAATTTTGATTCCCTTTATAGTGTCGAAATACGCGTTTTTTGGATATTTTTAAGTAAATGTTAGTACCTTTTTTTCTTAAAAGATACAGAACCCTAAAGTACTGTATAATTTTTATAGTACGCTAGTGCCAGTATTCATTATTTTAGTATTAAATGATTATAAATTTTGATTGAGAATCTCTATTTTGTAAGAATTAAGTATTTAAGAGGCAAAATAATTCGAAAAGTTAAAAGTCAAACGTTATGATTGAAATGCAATAGAAAATATACGTTAATTTTTTGTTCAAAATGAAAGAAGAAGATTGAAAGTGATTGAGAAGTGCTTAAAGTTACAAAGTAGAGCAACAAAAAAGTAACTCCTCGGTGAAACTGTAAAAGAAACCGAGACCTTTTAAAGTGAGCAATTTTAAAAAATATCACAAAAATAACATTACTGAACACTTCAAAGAAAAATGTAATTCAATTTTAATATTTAAATATATGTACCTTTAAGCATTAATAAGTTTGTCTAAATAAGCTTAAATATTGATTATATTATTATTTTATTCATGTGAAAATAAAGGAAATATTACACGTAGTGCTGTTAAAAATATTATCGACGGAAGGGTTATGGGTTGAAGTTTGATTTGAAAGAAAGAAAAAGCTTCATTTCTTCACCACTCAACACACAATGCCTCCACAATTTGGCGGAATGTGGAGAGTCGGAAGTGTCTTAATGGGGACGGAGTGTCATAACACAAGCTACTCAGGTTCGTTCTGTCTGCTCTGCTATATACGAAATAATGTTAAGCTAAAAATAAAGAATGAAAGAAGAGACAAAATTAAATATTTTACAACGCCAGTAACTTAAAATATAGCATTGGCTTTCATCACTCATCACTTAACTCAAGTGAAAGGTTGACCACTATAAATTATTTAATATAAATAAGGAATAATCACCATATTATTAGTGAAAATGTTAATCCTTCATATAAATAAGGTTTTACTACTGTATTTCTATTATCCCCGTTTACCGTCGCCATCTTAATTGAAACAAATACAATTACTTAAGATATTTACATTGGTTTAAACTATTCTACGCCCGAAACATTATTAAAAGGAAACTTCGGACCAGATCTAGCAAAACGTCAATGGTTTTGTTGTGGTTTGAATACTATTAACATAGTTATTGGGGCATAAAATCACTCCTTGACTGAACGCTAGTTAACTGTACCGAATGTGACTTGAGAAATGATTATTACTTCAAATATATGAGAAATTACTAAATAATGTGTAGTAAACGATCAAATTATTAATATATTTAGATAAAAAAAACGTGATCTTTTTCAAGTTTCCACTCAAAATTATCCCCCACCACTTACACTACCATCTATTCGTGAAAATCATGTATATATATTTCAATTCATATTTTTTATAACATGCCTAAATCCATAAAAAAATAATTAGTATTTAACATTCTTGTATGTAGAAAGTAGTTGTCAGAGTCCATTGACAAATGAACGGAGAAAATGCAAAAGGAGGACTAAACCAATCTACGCTTTATGCTGCAGCAGCAGAAAAAATACTATTTTCGGCACTACTTTGGCAAAAAATAAACGTCAAGCACCGACGTGAAGCAACTCTACCGATTGGATCTCCTAAAAAATCCAGTTCGTTGCAAGCAGACGTGGTGGACATTCCAAATGACAAAACTTGTCTACAAACAAGAGAAACTTTTACAATGAAATCGCTGGGCATTTTTAATTTCCTTCTCAAGTTTCCTTTTACATGAAACGTACAAGTTCACGAAACATTTAATTAGTGGCGCCACGAGTTTCGGAAGTGATACCTACGGGCGTCCGTAACACCTCAGTGGAGTTAAGCTTCATAGAATTTTCATAACTTTGCTTTAGATGACCTAAACTTTTGTGAAATATAAAATGAAACATCGAAGCATTACTTTATTTTTTTTTTATTAGAGGTGATTGTAAATGCGACTGGTTGTGAGTCTAGTGTCGAGGCTAAGCACGGCGTTGAGTTCCGCCACTTACCATGCAATGCCTTCAGAATTCGGCTGAAAGAGGGATGCGGAGTGTCTTAATACTAGGTTCCCTATGCCTACACTTGTTTGTGGGATATAGCATGAAACTGATGTATTTTTTTACAACATTGTATATGATTCAATAGCGAAACCATAGCCTACCCCAAATGTCAGTTCACCTGCTCAGAAATGTGGTACGTGGCCAAACACTAGCAAAATATTATCTGGGCCTTCGGTTTGTTAACAACTAGCCAAGATACCTTTTAATATAATATAGATATTTGAAATAGCAATTGTAAATTAAAATAAAGTATATAAAAGTCATATTACATTATTATTATTATTTCTTTCTTTTAATAAATCCAGAATAGACATTGAAAGACGGAGCTAGCATACAAAATTCAATCAAGAAATATACATTTTGATAATACATTCTATGTATTTTTTTATATTTTTAAAATGTTATTCCACAATTAGGAAAGAAAAATGCTTATTTAGAAAACGTATAAAAATTTGAACGTAGCGGGACTCGAACCCGCGCCTCCTGGAAACCGACCAGGCGCTCTGACCACTAAGTCATACGTTACATTTTTTTAATAATATACATTCCATGTATAATATAAAAAAAAAATGTTTAAACCAAAGTTTTCTATGCTAACGACGCTGTAGGGAAAGTTGGGAAAAGTTTACATTAGCCGTGTCAAAACTATGCACTACCCTCGACCTCGTAAACATGACATTGCTATTAGGGTACGCTCGTGAGCGATTATTTAAGTGTAACTCAACGTGCTAATTACGACGTGTTGAAATGTAAGTCGATTTGTATTTTAACTTCAGTAAATGCAATCTTCTTGAATAAATTTCATATTCATGATTTTCTTTGTAAGTTTCATAATAGGTTTAATATATTGAAGTTTGTTTTATTTTCTATTTTATACAACTTTGTATATAAAATAGAAAAATAGAAAAGCATTCAGCAGAGATTTAAGTAGCTTGTTATAGAAATTATTTTTTAATTTACGATATATGTATATATAAATTACATAGTAGTTGCCGCGGCGTTCTGTTACAATAAAAAAAGGTTTCCAATTTTATATATTTTTTGAATATCTTCCATGTACAGTCAACAATTTGTTATGTTTTTATTATAAGTACTAGTGGGCCACTTACAGCTACATTTGCCAACAGATTGATTGTATTTAAACATTCAATCATTTTATATAATTTAGAGCAGTTGCAAGCACTACGTTACGGCTGATTGAGAGGATGTCATCAGCGGCAACGACTCGAGCCTAGGCTTGCGGCTGTAAATAGAGCGTTGAATTATTTTTATTTTACATTTTCTCGAAAAGTATACGTCCAAATTACATAGTATAAAAGCTAAAGATTATCTTCATAAAATTTCCTTGATGATAGACTAAATATTTTTACTCATAAGTTTCAATATCTTATTTATAAAAGACAGATAATAAAAGAGAATGTTTTATAATATAACTAGAGGGCGCGCGCGGCTTCGCCCGCTTATTAAGAGTGAATTCTAAAAAAACCACGAAACACATGTTCAATAAAATATTTTTAACAGTCTGAATTTAAATTTTTATAAAAATCGGTGGTAATTTAAAGATTTTTCCATATAAACTTTCAACCCCTTATTTGAACCCTTAGGGGTGAATTCTTAAAAACCATGAAACACGTGTTCAATGAAATGTTTTTAAGAGTCTGAATTTCAAATTTTATAAAATCGGTATCGATTTAAAAAAAACCCGTACAAACTTTCAACCCCTATTTCATCCCTTTAGGGTTAAAACTTTTCAAATTCCCTTAGTGGATGTCCAGAATATGAAAATAAATATCTGCCCAAATTTCACGTTTCTACCATCAGCGGTTACGGCTCTGCGTGCGTCTTACCTCAGTCAGTCAGCACAAGTCCTTTTATATATATAGATGTACATACATATATGTTATTTAATCTAAATACATAACGTAAATACATTTTAGCTACAATATGAAATATAAATCCAACGAAACGACGTACAAACACACTCTTGGCTTCATATATTGGACCGTTACCAAGCGTATGTATGAGGTTTATAATTAGTAGCAAAATGATTTGACTATTTCCATAATACGTTCAAAATTACGAATGGCCGTACAACTTTAAATCAACGCGGTCTGGCCTGCTCTTCCTAATCAAATATAGTTTTGCTACTCTAGACTGATTTAATAATAGTTAATTAATTTAATAGCCCTGTATACTTTATACGTGGTATAACTGTTGGTTCTTTTAATTTTAATTATGAAAAATCAAATTATTACGATGTGGGGTTGAATTTCCACTCGAGAAAATGAAACATTTATTTAAATGTATATTTAAATTTCGTTGTTCTGGTGTCGAGGCAAAACGCGGTGTTGAGTTCCGCCTCACAACACGCAATGCCTCCAGAATTCGGCAGATAGTGGGAAACGGAGTGTCTTAACACTAGGTTCCCTCTGCCTACCCTGCTGTGTCCGGGATACAGCGTGAAGCTGATTTAATTTTTTTTTTTTACAATTTCTTTAAATTTCAAACATGAAATTCGTTTCTTTCTTTAATTTTCATTAAATTTCAGAGTTTTATATTTCAGAGATTATTTAAATTTCAGGTTAACAGTGGCTTCTGCATTATGGGATGGTGGAACACCATAGCCGTGTTTATATCGAGCCTAATATACCTGTGTGCATATATGACAAAAGAAGAAACATCCGCAGTAATTTTCCGTTAAAAGACTACGGAGTACCATTACCTCATACAGTCCACTTTAAAGAGATTCTAAATAGTATATATCTATATGTGGAAATGTTATAGTTAAAATGGTGAAAGACGCTCCAGTTTGTATACATTGAGTAATAAAAGAAATATACGACGTAAGAATAAGCTGTAAAAGAGAAGTGTCGTAAGAAGCTTCTGAACCCAATACTATCACGTACACGACTTAACTGGCTAGCTAGTTAGTATCATATCAAACATTTTATGACAAAATATATTAGTATTCGTAACAAAATCAATTAAAATCCATTCATTTGCTATGTAAAAATTATTTTAATATATTTAAATTTACATGTGAAAATTATAAATTATCGATTTTTCCATCAATTAATTACGACTTATTAATGAGAGTACGAAATATTCTGCTTATTAATATTAAACATATCGTCGGAACGTAAAACAAAATTTATTTAATTTAAATCCTATATCGTTTCGACGATTCGAATTACAGTTATGGACTCGGAGCGAACAAACATAATATATAATTATGATCTGTGACCACCGCACTGTCATTGCTGGGATTATATTACCAAAGCTAGCGCTACGTATATAAACTATCAACGAATCTGTCTGTTTTAATTTATGTATTTGTATGAATAAAGATTTAAACAACTTGTTTGTTTGGACTCAAAGAAAGACAAGATTTGCATTCGCCAGTTCATTTAATTATTTAAACAAAGCAGCTTCAACCTGAGGCACCTGTCTGAGATGCAGTTCAGACAACTTAAACTACTTTATTTACTACGTGTTGTAATGTTAACGAAATCCGGTAGCAAATTGTTTTATAATTTTTTTTTTCTTAGTATTTTTTAGGTTCACGCTGTATTCCCCATACAGTAGGGTAGGCTAAGGGAACCTAATGTTAAGACACCCCGTTCCCCATTTTCCGCCGATTCCTGGAGGCATTACTAGAAACGAAAATATTAAATATTTTATTATTTTAAGTGGGCATCGAACCCACGAGTTCACAATCTTAAGATAACTTATAAAAAGCGATTACGTTAAAACTGAAACAGATAAAACAAATGAATTGTTATATTAAGTTTTATAACTTTCACAACAGCAATTTTAAATAACATAATCAGCTTTACGCTGTACCCGCACACAGCAGGGTAGGCAGAGGGAACCTAGTGTTGTTGCGTATTGAGTGGCAAAACTCAAAGCCGCGCTTTGCCTCGACACCAGAGCGAAGAAATGGAAATAAAAATTTAAGTTAATATTACATCTTCTCGAGAGCGAACCCACAACCAGTCGGTTTTACAGTCACACTTTGTGCCCCTGCGCCACGAATGACCGCATTCAATTAACATCCTCAACGATTTATCCACTGTAATATGCTGAAAACATCTAAAAACAGAGTCAGTCACCAACAGCAATCTCTTTTAACCCCAAAAATTTGTTAAAAGATTGCCTATCGAGTATGCAAAACCGTGCAGTCAAGCAAAACGGTTTAATAAAGCCATGCTGGTTTTAATGCATGATTTATAACGCTATACATAACCCACGCGCGGCTTGGCCGATTTAATAAAGTGTAGACAGCGTATTTTGTCAAGAGTAATTGGTTTCTACAGATCAAATGTGATGTGATTTCTTTTTTTACTGATCGCGATCGTGGTGATATAATTTATTTTATTAATAAAAATCAAATCAGCTTCACGCTGTATCCCGCACATAGCAGGGTAGACAGAGAGAACCTAGTGCTAAGGCATTCCGTTCCTCACTTTCCGCCAAGTTCTGGATTGCGTGTTGAGTGGTGGAACTCAGCGCCGCGCTTTCACCTCGACACCAGAGCGAAGAAATGTTAATATAATTGATTTTATAGCAGTATAAAAAAATAAAAAGACCTTCTTGGTACGCTTATATTTCTTTTAAAATATATTTCATTGCACATTGTTGTCTTACAACAAAAATTATTATGTCAACGTTTGAAAAGGTACTTAAAACGATCTGATTAAAATAAAGCACGTGATGTTCTTACTCTTACGTTACATTTTAATTTTGTTATTTGTTTTTTCTTAAAGCTAGCAATAATGAAGACTTAATAATAGTTTAAAAATTAAAAATAGTATACATATATCTATTCAAAAGTAAAGTTATAACATTGCCTTTGAAAAGTTAATTTTAATGAAATAACAATTTGTTTTACTTTAATTCTGTAAATGAAATATTCGTATATAACTAATAATTAATAATCATCTTCACGCTGTATCCCGCACACAGCAGGATAGGCAGAGGGACACTTCGTTCCCCATTTTCTGCCGAATTCTGGAGGCATTGCGTTTTAAGTGGCAGAACTCAACGCGCTTATCCTCGACACCAGAGCGAAGAAATGGAAATATAAATATAAGTAAATATTTCATCTCCTTAAGTGGGGATCGAACCCACAACCAGTCGGTTTTACAGTCACACTTTGTGCCGCTGCGCCACCACCGGCCTCTATATAACTAATGTTGATGTTAATCCAGCAAACCGGTATACCTCACGCCGTAGAGACCAATGTGTCTTGCTAGCAACGACTTACGACTAATAACCACCTAATTCATTACATTAACTTTGCTAAGTACCAACTAAACTTTAAGTTGGGCCATTATTTAAAATGGTGGTTTATTCACATTTCGATTTTTTAAGGCATAATGTATGTAAGTATATTAATGAATAAATAAATCAGCTTCACGCTGTATCCCGCACACAGTAGGGTAGGCAGAGGGAACCTAGTGTTAAGACACTCCGTTCCCTACTTTCTGCCGAATTCTGGAGGCATTGCGTGTTGAGTGGTAGAACTCAACGCAGCGCTTAACCTCGACACCAGAGCGAGAAATGGAAATATAAAGTAAATATTTCATCTCCTCGAATGGGGATCGAACCCACAACCAGTCGGTTTTACAGTCACACCTCGTGCCGCTGCGCCATGACTGGCCTCAATCATAATCAAGTATATTAATGCATAAATAAAAACTTGATACTAATCCTCCACTCCATCTCCACGTAATAATCAAGTCAAATTTCAAGTTCTAAATTTGAAATTTGCTCAAATTTTTGCCAGTTAAGTCAAATTTCAAGCTCTAAGTTTGACTGGACTATTTTTTACCACCAGACATCATACCAAATATCAACCTAATAGTCAAATACAATGGAAATTACACAAACTTACCAACATAATAAAGCCTGTATGTAAAAAATTGTCAAAAATTTAGAGCTTGAATTATAGCCCAAGTGAATACAGAACTCGGCACCCATATAGATCTCCAATTCTTTTGGAGAAACAAAATCTGTATTTTTTTTCTTCATTTGTATGACACAAGCATGCATGGACTGTCGTTACAATCTTTTGAACGTAAAATAAAAAAAGCTAATTAGACTTAACAAGAACATAAAATCACAAGAACAACAAAAACCTTATCAAAATGACGATCTAAGGCTACGTGGCAACTATATAGGCATTTATAATTCAGGGGTGTACTTCGCTAATCTCGTATAATTCTGCCTTATCCGGCTTAAGGTCGAAACTTCGTTCTTCCGAATACCAACGCCATACCGTAAAGATCCTGAACCGAATTGCCCCTAACGTTCCCGTATCTATGTGTTATCACTAGTTCACAGGGATTGTATTTACATTGTTGGGTTATTCATGAACGCCGTCTGAATAAAGATGAACCGCAACTGCTGTACCTTCCACTTTTAAAACCATTAGCATCGTTGTAAAATCTAACATAGCGTTACTTGGTCGGAAACACTTAAAGTTACTTTAAAAATATTTTAAGAATTTCACGTTACAATGTTCTTATGCAAGGTTTAACTACGAAATAATTGCTTTCGTTCAATTACTCAACTGTGTATGTATGTATGTTGAGGCCAGTCGTGGAGCAGTGGCACAAAGTGTGACGTAAAACCGACTGGTTGTGGGTTCGATCCCCACTCGAGGAGATAAAATATTTACTGAAATTTATATTTCCATTTAACAAGAACAACACGCATTGCCTTGAAAATTCGGCGGAAATTAGGAAACAGAGTGTTAATATTTGGTTCCTTCTGCTCTCGGCTAATCCATATGTATACGGGATACAGCGCAAAGCTAAAAAAACAATGTATGCACACACATATTTCAAACATTTTTGATTATTTTACAAATTTAATAGAACTTATCTCAAGGATATCCTGCGCATATATATAATGAATTAAATAACTGTTTGTTTAAAATTTTGTATGTATATATATACTACTTAAGTAATTTTTTTTAATTATGAATTTCTTTTAATATTAATCTTAGATAATCAATTTCACTAAACACAAAGTACAATAAATATACGAAACACTTGAACTTGATGCCTGTTAAGAATCTATCGAGCTCGAACTTATAAATTTCCTTGTAAACAGCAGCAAACAGAGCCCTTCCGGAGCTTTTAAAGAAAGTTAAAGTTTAGCCGGGCTAAAGCAATTTCTTTAAAATTTCACCAAGCTATATTGAAGAAGAGGTATTTGTAATCGGAAGTTAAGATCAGAAACGATATACTTTGTAGGCATCTCTAAATAATCCGGGGCTCGAATAAAGACGACATTACCGTGGAAGGAGCGTAACAAACGCCCGTGTTGACTCTGTAATGGGGAAAAGCAAAAGAAAACATTGCGTTTGTTCTGTGTCAAGACGAACACATTACGATTCGTTAGTCAATTCTCTTCGTAAATACTATAAGAGAGATTTTAGGAGGTCATGGAAATTTCTGTTTTGGTGGGTAGTATGTAATTTAGTTAATTAAATAATTAATTTTTGTAACCGCACTTTCATTTTAATTATTTAACAATATTAATTACTTCATTTCCTCGAGAGGGAATCGAACCCACAACCTGTGGCGGTGACAGTCGCACGCTTGTGCCGCTACGCCACGACTGACCCTAATTTTAATAATAATTTTGAATTTATTTATATTAAATTGTATTAAACAGTAAGTTATGCAACTCGAATAAGTCAGAGTATTAAATGAATTAAGTAAAATTTATTACTTTAATTTAAAATACCTACATCTTATATTCTATACGTGGGTTACATCACAATTTATTGAATATGGCAATGGACTTGTTACCAAGAACAGATCACACTTATTTTTAACATTTTTAAAGTGTTATTCCACACTTAGGAAACAAAAATACTTATTTAGAAAACGTATAAAAATTTTGAACCCGCGCCTCCTGGAAACCAACCGCTACGTTCAAAATTTTTATACGTTTTCTAAATAAGTATAGATTACATTTACTTTACTGATTTACTTTTACTTATCGCAATAAAAAGTGAAACTACCCACTTATTTTAGAATTTTGTCTAAGTAATTTTATATAAAGCGAACATAATTTCACACCAATCAATGTGCATAGAAGAATCATTTAAAATTTTTCAATGAATAAGATAACGGCCTTCTATTGTAAGCATCTAAAACGAGATCACCTTCACCGATGCATATTTTTTGAAAACATTATTAAAATTCAGTTTGAAGTGTAAACAAGCGGAGAGTTTGAACTACTTTTCTTTGTACTAAGGCCGTAACGGACACGTGACGTCGAAATTTAGACAACAGTCGTTCCTCACGCGAGACGGGCCATATTGTAGCCCGCCTAAAGTACTGCGGGCTAACGGTATGCCTAATTCGCATATATTTTTTTGTTAATTATTAGTAATATTTTTGGGTTATTCTTAGATAAAATTCATTCTTCGTCTTTATTTGTAGGAAGATTTTAGAGGATACATTTAAAGATGATTTTATTAATATGTTTCTGTTTTATGTGGTCTGGATATCAAATAAAAATAAATCAAATAAATCAGCTTCACGCTGTATCCCGCACACAGCAGGGTAGGCAGAGGGAACCTAGTGTTAAGACTCTCCGTTCCCCAATTACCGCCAAGTTCTGGAAGCATTGCGTGTTGAGTGGCAGAATTCAACACCGCGCTTTGCCTCGACACCACAGCGCAGAAATGAAAATATAAATATAAATAAATATTTCATATCCTCGAGTGGGGATCCAACCCACAACCACTCAATTTTGCAGTCACACTTCCTGCCCCTGCACCACCACTGGCCTCACCAATAAGAACAAAACCGCAATTTAGTTTATTGTATAAATAATTATGTAGTTTTAGCGGGCGACGCCGCACTATGGGCAATCGAGGTCCGTATCAGATCAAAAATCAATAACTTTTTTATTTGTTAAGATAAACAATTGAATTTTTGCATAAGCATAAAGTATAAAATTGCGCTTAAGATAAAGTTAAGATATTATACTTTTATTGAAGTATAAATATATTAAAAAAATAATGAAAAAAAGATTATTTAATTTCCTTAGTCCACACTACTTATAGTAGTAATAAAAATGTATTATTAAATTAGTTTATTAATAAACAATGTTTCTTAAGCTGTTATCTATTTGAGTAAGAAATTAATAGTTATGATTACACATATAATACTTAGTTAATAAAATATAAAATTTACAAAAATTGATTTACAAGTAGAATAATATTAGAAATGAATGTATATTACATAACGAGTATATTATATTTAATTATACTTGGTGAACTTCGGGATCCATAATAAGTTCATTCACTTTTAAAAGATCTAGGGTATCTTCATCAAGTGCCTTCACACTTTTGCTATACTCGTATGTCTTTCTATGACTGGAAATGTATGGATCTGATGTGTAGAGAAGAGTATGAAATACATTCTCATTTGTAGCTGATCGAGAGCACTTTCTGGCATGATGTAGGCGAAATTTTTGATACTCCTTATTACGGGATTCTTGTGCACCTTGTGCATTCTTGGGATCTCATTCGTTTGTTAGATTCCTTAAATACATTTATTGCGCTTTTGTTAAGTCCAAATCAATGAAAATACTCAATTCCTCTCAATCCGATAGCATTTTTCTCTGGCTTGCGTTTTCTATGAGATTCAAATATAGAGAAATTGTATCTCGGTCAGCAAGCCTTAGTTTTTCCAACGAGTTTTGCTTCTAATTCTAGTGTGGAACGTAAGCCCTGAACGTTGGCATTGCAGATGTGTCCAAAGCCATATTCACTAAATAGCGCGGTATTTTCGCCTCTTCGTTGATTCTGATGAGTCTTCTTAGGGACACAGGGTCTTCCGCGTTTTCCAGAAGACGTCGATGGTGAGTTCTAAGGTGCTACTTCTTCAATGATTGGTAAGGTTAAGAAATATTTAGAATCAAAACAATTTTCGTCGTTTTTTTTTTAAAAACGAATCTTTTTACCGGGACGCTTCTGTCCATTGTTTATTAAAGGAACGAATAAGATTCCTTTAAATGTCGCTGATAATAAAACATATGTTGTCTACAGAAACATGATACTTTTCTATAAGAAATATTAATAGCTAATATTGATTGCTTTAATTTTTTTTTCCTCCTCCGATGTATGGGTATATTTCACGCTTGGAACACTCGAATTTATTAGCCACGTTGAAATTTAGTGAAGGTACTTAACAATCAAACGTCTGTTAGTAATTTTATTACTAATTTGTACGAGTTTTATTAAATTAATTCACTCTATTTATATAATTTCATAAATGAGGGTATTCTGCATTTTATTAATTAGTTATACCGCAAAATATGTGCAAAATGAAGATAAAACGTTCTTTTATTAATAAATAACAATAATTTCATTGAAATTTACCGTAATCTAATTAATTAAATAGTACAACATTAGAAATTTCAATAGATAGAGTTTTCTTGTTCCCTGACTTGTATCGTAGTTTTCGTGATAACTTCTTAAACCGCACGTTTCCGCAGCTGATTTTTATAAATGTTATTTATGAATATCTGGACTATAAAACAACACCAAATGTAACGCGTCGGTAGACGTCGGTAACTGTCAAAAGTCTCGATGAACTTTAAGTACGTACTTTTTTTCTCTTCACTTATTGTTAATATTTTTTATAAGAATATAGTCACAAAATCCACAATCTAATAATTGTTTTAAAATCTACATACTATAGGCTTTTTAAAAATATATAACACTTTATACCTATTTGCACATTTTTTTTAAGGAAATTAAGTTTAAAATATCGATGCGAACAACCTGAAATAGACAGTCTTACGTATTACAATTTCTCACAATTAAAAAATATATATTCCAAATGTAATTCACGAAAAAATAATTCATTACATTAAAGGTGCACTATTATACTATTTAAAAAAAAATAAAAAGTGCGTCACGGACGACTTTAGTAAAAATGAATTTTGATCTGCCGTTGTTCTACCATTATCCATAGTGCGCCGTGGGCAAGTATATAGCAGTATGTATATAAAAATCTTAATAATTCTATTTGATACAATTTCTGTATGACAATATATTACTTTCCGTTCATGTTCACTTGGGATTTGTACTTTTTTGATATATCTTTATATTAATACATATCGAAAAATTTGTAATCGAAAACAATCCTACTGCCTATATCTATATAATACTCTTTTATTATCATTTATTGCAAATAGAAATAAATGACAATAAAATATTTACAGATGTAAATGATAAAAATGATTTTTCACCAAAATATCATTCGCAATAGTAAAATAAATGTAATGCAAAAAGTAACGTCACATTATTCAACTCCTTGAGTTTGTTCAACATTATTAACTCCTGAGGCCGGTCGTGGCACAGAGGCACAAAGTGTGACTGTAAACACAACTGGTACTGAGTTCGATCCCCACTCGAGGAAATTAAGTATTTAATTAAATTTACATTTCCATTTCTTTGCTCTGGTGTCTAGGCAAAGCGCGGCGTTGAGTTCCGCCTATGCCTACACTGCTGTGTGCGGGATACAGCGTGAAGCTGATTTTTTTTTTGAGTTTGTATTCCGCCAAATGTTTCGCGCGGTCACCATAATATTCTGTATTTTTTTAACATAAATATGTATGACTATTAACCCACGCCATATTAGCCCGGAGCAGTCACTCTAGTCCGATTTAATATTTCATCTTTATTCAAAGAGCCTTATGAATTAAACAACAAAAACTTAAAAGAAAATGTCGATACGCCGTCACTTTCAGTGCGTAACTTCATTTATTTTCCCGTTAAGAGTATTAAATATTTCATTTCGTTTTTTTTTATTATGTTTCGTCTTAATAAAAGCACTTTCATATTATATTACATGTGCGTATATGGATTTCCTCCTTGTGAGTGTATTTTATACATACGTACTTACAAATTCAAATATTCGATATATTGTTTTTGAATATATATTTATTTGGTACTTACGTATGTAATAAATTATATGTTTTTGTATCAGCTTCACGTTATTTCGTTTTATGTAGGTTGAATATATGCTATATTTATGTATATCCCGCTGTAGCAGGGCAGGGAGAGCTTAGTATTAAGAAAGTATAAAAGGGTTCGATTACTGAGAGGCCAGTCGTGGCGCAGCGGCATGAAGTATGACTGTATCGACTGGTTGTGGGTTCGATCCCCACTCGAGGAGATGAAATATTTACTTAAATATATATTTCCATTTCTTCGCTCTGGTGTCGAGGCTAAGCGCGGCGTTGAGTTCTGCCACTCAACACTCAACGCCTCCAGAATTCGGCAGAAAATGGGGAACGGAGTGTCTTAACACTAGGTTCCCTCTGCCTACCCTGATGTGTGCGGGATACAGCGTGAAGCTGATTTAATCTCTATTCGGCCAAATGAAAATATTAAATATTTCAATTGCCCGAGTGGGTATCGAACCCACAACATCTCACATGTATGTGGTTCTACACCACGACTAGTCTCAATATATTTTAATAAAAACATTTAACATGCCCACAATCTAGAATTAACAAATCAAAAAAAAATTGTAAACAATAAGAAATCGAATACTTAAAAATATGGCAGGACAGTATACTCAACGTAACCCGCATAAAGCACGGCAAAGCACGAACCGCTTCACTCCTGTTCCATACAGTGTGGTTTCCCACGCTCCATATTTAGAGATTCAGTTTTGTTTGTATAAGTCGTATCCGTATAAGTAGCGTGAAATTGATATCGGCTCAACACACGATACTGTTTACCAATAGTTAAGTTATGGCGGCTTGGGTTAAATGGTTTCATCGTGGAAATTGGAAAATTTAATTAAATTATAACTTTTCATTTGGTTAATTACTACTTTTTAGGAGTTAGATTTTTCGTGTACTATTCTAAAATAAATAAATTTTATACTATATTTACTTATTTAGAAAACGTATTTTTCTTTCTTAAGTGTGGAATATCACTTTAAAAAATGTATAAAAATAATACTATATTTATTTATAAATAGGGGAGAGTGGATTTTGATGTGTTGTTTAATTTCGATTTAGATATTAATGTTACTAGAGAACCAATTACTAATTTTAAACTTAAATACGCGTTGCCATAGCAACGTGCCGTAAATATTGTTAATTGATGAATATTGGGTTTGCGTTGCACATTGTTGAGTTACTAAATCCCCCAAGTTGAAATCGAACCCACAACCAGTCAGACGCTATGTTAAGACCGTCCCCAATAGATTAAAATCCATATAAATAAAAGACTGTATCAAATAAATTATTTGACCGCATACTCTGTTTAAAATGTTCTGAGGTAAACTCACATAAAATGTTAACCAGAAGCTTATAACGCATAGTTTTACCTTTTGTATTAATTATGCATCCACAAAATGAATTATATTTGCACAAATGTCTTATTAAAATATTTAAAACTTATAACGTCCTGAAGCCGTCGTGGCGCAGAGGCACAAGAGTGTGCCTGTTCGATTCTCACTCGGGGGAATGAGTTATTGTTTTTTTAATATGTTCATTTCTTATGTCTAGCACCAAAAGCTTGGCAATAAGTTTTACTACTCATCACGCAATGCCTCAAAAAATTGGGCGTAAGGTGAGGAACGGAGTGTCTTAACACTAGGTTCCCTCTGCCTACCCTGCTGTATGGGAAACAGCGTAAAACTGATATAAAATTACGTATATTATATAAAAAAAAATATTAAATTATTAAATAACACAATTCGTCAAAATAATTAAGTTATATAAACGTACACGACATACCCTTCATACTATCCAATTAATGAGGCTATAAAATCACGTAACAAAATATCATACGACTAAATTGTTCCATAATGCAAATTAATATAACGTTCTTAAGTAATAATGCATTTGAATTTTATAGCCTTTTACGTACATATATTTATAAATATTTATAAAGATGAATTACTTTTGTTTAAAATATAATTCTAACTTATTATTTCATTTCATTTTTGACGTCGTTGTGGTGCTGTTTTAAAATATATTTATATATTGTGAATTTAATTCCCAGCCGTCGAATTGTTTATATTTAGTTTTTTTCGAGATATTTAATAGGGGCCAGTCGTGGCGCAGGGGCACAAAGCTTGACTGTAAAATCGACTGGTTGTGGGTTCGATCATATTTTTATTTCTACGCTCTGGTGTCGAGGCAAAGCACGGCGTTCAGTTTCGCCACTCAAAACGCAATGCCTCCAGAAGTCAGTGAAAAGCGGGGAAAGTAGTGTCTTAACACTAGGGTCTTTAATTTTTTGATTTTTAAGTAATTTTTAAGTTAACGAACTATATTTCCAAATTTAAAACAAAATGAAAAATGGAGCTGCCTTACGCAGCATGATGAGGAAAACCCGTAAGTTATATTTTTTGAATCTTAACATATCTTTAGATCCCACATAAGAAATTTAAGATATAATTTGTTTTATTTTCTTATCATTATGATCGTTATCATTATCTCATTACTATCAACAACATTATCGTCGTTGTTAAAAAGTAGCATACTCTTCGTCACTTCCTCGATTGACTTTTCTCATTTATTTCAACTTTTAACTGGAAAGCTTCACTATTTTATAATTAGCCAGACGTCTTTAACTTTTTTGAATGGTACTTTAAATTGTAAAATGAAAAATCTAGTATTTTTCAGATCCTGCAGATATTTCACACCGACACTCCCTAACCTATTTATATAAATCTATCTAACTATCTAATGCCAAATTCCATTTTTTTTATTAATCTCAGCAGTTTCGTCCATATTTGTTCTGCCTAGTGACTGACAGACATCACTTATATTTATTAATCAATACTAAAAATATTAATAATTTTCATATATTTGAAGTTAATATAAATTTCTCGCTACGTTAAAATTATGGTACCACAATGTTTACACATACCATTAACCACGGGGTAACAGGTCAGTCAGCGAATCGGCAAGTTACGAGGTGTTCTCGTTTAAGATAAGGAAAGTCTCACAATTTGGTTTTTGTGTGATATCATAAGGCTATAACGTTTTATTTTTATTCAAATCAGCTTCACGCTGTATCCCGCACACAGCAGGGTAGGCAGAGGGAACCTAGTGTTAAGACACTCCGTGCCCCACTTTCTGCCGAATTCAGGAGGCATTGCGTGTTGAGTGGCAAAATTCAACGCCGCGCTTTGCCTCGACACAAGAGCGAAGAAATGAAAATATAAATTTAAGTAAATATTTCATCTCCTCGAGTGGGGATCGAACCCACATCCAGCCGGTTTTACGTATACACTTTGTGCCGCTGCGCCACCACTGGCTTTATACTGGCCATATTATTCGATTCTTTCAAAAATATTAGTTTATCAATATAAACCAATATTTTGATATAATAGTAGTATGGATTATTTATAAATTTTAAGCTTATAGAAATTGAGGTCCCTTCCCTTTACAAAAATAATAAAAGCCTTATTTACCGCCTTATAAATAGCGTCCTATCTGCCGAAGTATTTATTAACAAAATGAAAAGAAGCAAAAATATTTATTTACAAAATATATCACAAAATAAGTAAGCTTTTCGTCACAAAACCAACAGAGAAATGAAATGTAGTGAAAATAGAATAAGAAAAGCCCCGCCATTTCCGAATAATACATGTACTACTCTTTGTAAAGGGTAACAAAATTTTATTTCTAGTTAAATTGTGTTCCCAACAGAGCCACTTCTTACACACCCCGGGTACCCCCCGGGTACCCTCGGGTACCCCCCGGTATTGACGCCCCGAGGCCCACGCGTGTAGAGTAGGCGAAGTTGACTTAATAACAATATCATTGGCCCCTTTTTGTCAACGTTTTCAATTTCTAAATGTAATTTGTCGCGAGTCTGCGATTGTATTACTTATTTCTTTATTTCGACAACACTTTTCACTTCGGCTTGCAGATGTGTTTATTTTTGTGTAAATTTTTATTTTTGTTTTACAATATGTTCATAGTCACATTTTTTAAAATAAAGTTTCCTAACACTAGGTTCCCTCTGCCTACCCTGGTGTGTGCGGGATACAGCGTGAAGCTGATTTATATATTAATGATTAATAGTAATAATAGCTTTTCAAAAAAGTGAAAATTATTTGACAGTGACATATCGAGTATATTTACCCCAACTTGTATTAGAACCGACATCCATCACACACTTTTAAGCACACTTATACTATACACAACTATAAATATAATATTTATTTTTGTATTAGTATTTACGCACCATTATGGCAGCTACCAGCTTTCATTTTCAACGCACCAGCTAATGAAGTGAGAGAAAATGATGGATGAGACGTCACGACACTATTATGCCACCACCTTTTCAAAGGCCTTCCTGTATTACGTAATAAACTGTATAGAATTAGTTTTACAACTTGTATGGCGTCAGTCCTTATGTTAACTTATCGATCAAATTCTACTTACTGTAATTACAATTGTATTGTATTTAAGTAATTATGCAGAGAATTACGTGCTGAGTGGCGGAACTCAACGCCGCGCTTTATCTCGACACCAGAGCGAAGACATGGAAATATAAATTTAAATAAATATTTCATTTCCTCGAGTGGGGATCGAGCCCACAATCAGTCGTGTCTACAGTCACACTTTGTGCCTCTGCGCCACAACCGGCCTGAATTTCGGCGGAAAATGGGGAAAGGAGTGTCTTAACTCTAGGTTCCCTCTGGCTACCCTGCTGTGTGCGGGATACAGCGTGAAGCTGATTTTTTAAATTTAATGTATGCATAAGTTTAAGTATGGAGAGTATAGTATCTGTGAATCTTGTAACAAACAAAAATGTATTACTTATACATACTACAAAAAAAAAACGTCTAGCTTTCCACGTTTCTTTGATATATTACGTTCCATTAATTATTGAACTATAGTTGATTTTGATTTATCTAGTTTTTCCGAACCTGAATATCGAAACCTCGTTCTGTGCCAATTTTATTGTTGTTTTTCATAGGAACAATCGCCTACCATGACTTCGCTGATCAGATTGCTTCATTTATCTTTTGTATCTACATTGCTATCATTTAAATGTTACATAATTCATTAAAATGTAATTATTTATATTTATTTAATTATTATAAGTAAATACTTAGATAAATAACTATATTGAGGTAATTATGGCGCAGTGGCATAAGCTTGTGACTTTAAAAGCGATAGTTGTGAGTTCGATTCCTATTCGCGGGGTTGAATTAATATTTATTAATAGTTTTATTTATTCGCTCTAGTAAGAAGGCTAGGCACGGCGTTGAGTTCCGCCATTTAACATGCAATGTCTCAAAAATTCGGAGTGTCTTAACACTAGGTTCCCTCTGTCTACCCTGCTATATGAGGAATACAGCTTGAAGACAAATAAGAAAATAATGAATGAAAACTATAAATAGAAGCAAAATTTTATTAAAATACTGTCCAATTTCCCAACAAACGAACACCCCCTACAAAAAAAAACAGAACCACGTCGGCTTAAACAAAATAGTAGCTACAATATCAATCCAAAGATATCATATTCCCTTTACAATATTATTCAGACGAAAACGTCCAAAGGCAAAGGCGCGTGTAAACAATATTTGCCGCAAAATAATCAAGTTTAGTTTCGCACATTCACAACCCAGTTATAGAGGACCTACAATATCTTATTCGGGGAACCTTGTTTAATTAACGTTCCTCGGGTGTCACCATTAAGTCAGCAAGTGACAATGGAATGAGGCTTTGTTTGTGAGGGTATCACTTAAATCAGAAGTCACGAAACTAGGGCCCGCTTCCAAATAACTATACACAAGTTAGTATTTCACATACAAAACCAAACAAACCAAGACTTAGTTGAGATGTACTAGTTGTCGCTATATAGATAGAATACTACCACACGGCCCTCGGAGCTAAAACTTTGAGAGCCGCTGGTTCAAGTTGACTCAATTCCGCGATGTTAATTAGAATCACTGATACCCGCGCGATATTCCCCTTTTGTTGTTGTGAATTATGACTCTATAGCCAATTATGAATGGTATAACAATTGTCTTATTATTGAGTTTCAAGTGTATGTGGTTCATATATAATAATAATTTATATGTATGTATATTTTTTTATTATTTTTACTATTTATTATTTTTTGTTACAAAAAAGGCCATTCCACGCTGTTCTCTAATGAGAAGAATTGAAATTTATAATCTATATACAGTATATGGCTGAAAGAGCAATCAATGCTATTGTAAAAATATTGTTTGTTAATTTTAAATAGAAAGAAGTTAATTGAAAATATTTTCAATTAACTGAACGTACAATAAATACAACAAAATTGTACATTATACTAGTTATCTTTTTTTTTTCAATTGTATATTTATATAGGCCAGTCGTGGCGCAGGGGCACAAAGTGTGACTGTAAAACCGACTGATTGTGGGTTCGATCCCCACTCGAGGAGAAGAAATATTTACTTAAATTTATATTTCCATTTTTTTCGCTGTGGTGTCGAGGAGAAGCGCAGCGTTGAGTTCCCACTGCCTACCTTGCTGTGTGCGGGATACAGCGTGAAGCTGATTTATTTAATATATTATATGGACGATTATAATAAAAGTAAAAATAATCTACTGCATCCGATACTCTTACTATCAAACTCAACGTTGTTTTTATCTCTGAAACTCGAGACTTTCTTAAAAGACACTTTTGAGAAAGTTTTTATCAGAATAAAATAAATCATTTCACGGGTGGCCTTGACAGAGCGAAAGCTAAGCGATATCACAATTTTGTTAATTTTTTATTAAATAAAAAAGTTTTAAAATTGATGACAAAAAACTGCGCCATTCATAATTGTGTTTAAAATATAAAACATAACAAGTTCTTAAAGCAGTATTTATTTTCTTTCACATTTTTCATTTTGCTTAAAAACTAAAATAAATACATGTTGTTTGCTTTTTTTTAATAATTATTGCGATTTAAAATAATTTTATTAAAAACTTATTATTACTCTTACCATTTTTCTAACAAATAAAAAAATATATAAATCTATATAATAAGCGATATCTTTATATTATAACAGTCATATTTATGTTTTGGTTTTTTTTTTATAATTCTGTCTAACTAAAAATAAATCTCTTAAAACTTGATATAATTTTCGTTGTGAACATTTAGATTAAAACTTAACACGTAATTTGAAAATTTTATTGTAATCGCTCTACATTTTACCCTTAGTTTGGTAGTTGCTAATTTTATTGCCTCATTCGGTGGACCATCCATATATTAAAGTATTTGTTTATATCACACAAAATTTTAATTGTTAATAATCAATACGATTTATTTTATATACGTACAATTAGGTAATATATAGGGCTTATGTCTTGGCGCACTGGCACAAAGTGTGACTGTAAAACCGACTGGTTGTGGGTTCGATCCCCACTCGAGGAGATGAAATATTTACTTAAATTTATATTTCCATTTCTTCGCTCTGGTATCGAGGCAAAGCGCGGCGTTGAGTTCTGCCACTTAACACGCAATACCTCCAGAATTCGGCAGAAAGTGGGGCACGGAGTGTCTTTGACTAGGTTCCCTCTGCCTGCTGTGTGAGGGATACAGCGCGAAGCTGATTTATTTTTTTATTTTATGTTTATATAAGGTTTAATTGTTTATTACATCTAATACGTTTACCTAATTAAGTTTTTCAGCATTATGTATAAGTATGGAAATATACGAAAAGTTACTTTACTTTCTGATATATTACTAAATTCCATACATACTTAGTATTCAGATTAATAATTTTTTTAACTAATTGGAGGCCAATCATGGCGCAGAGGCACATAGTGTGACTGCAAAATTGACTGTTTGCGGGTTTGATCCCCACTCGAGGAGATGAAATATTTACTTAATTTTATATTTTCATTTCTTCGCTCTGGCCGAGGCAAAGCGCGGCGTTGAGTTCTACCACTCAACACGCAATGCCTCCAGATTTCTGCGGAAAATGGCGAATGGAGTGTCTTAACACTAGGTTCCCTCTGCCTGCCCTGCTGTATGCGGTCAACAGCGTGAAGCTAATTTAAAAAAATCTTATAAACGACAAAAATCACACAAGAATTTTCAATTTAATATTGAACCTTGGACTACGATCAAATAACTACATTGTAAATCTATCATCCCACACAAAATGCATTCAAATCAGTTAATGTCAAATGCACGAGCTTGCGGGCGGGACGTTGGCGCTCATACATCGAATGCTTGCAATAACTTATGAGTTAGGCATCGAGTTAACACTAGTTTCTATTGAATAAACATGGTTCTAGTATACTATAACTGAGAAACTATCAGGATTTAATTGTGGATATATATATACATAAAAAAAATAATATAATAAATCCAATTAAATCTTTAAAAGTAAAAGATTTTATCTAAATTTCTATTAATTCCTAAAGGATTATTAGGCCCTGGTTGATGTAAAAATAGTAAGTGAATTATAGTTAATATTAAAATAATAAATGGGACTAAAAAGTCCTATGTTTCTTTTCAATATGGTTGATAAATATAAAAATCGTATGTTTATAAATCTTTCTATTTTTATTTTTTATTTTTGTGGTGTTTAGTAATAGAATATGGCTTATTCTTAGCCTTAAATTCTACTTATTCAACAAGATAATTCAAAACTATTATTCTTGTTGTTACTTATATAGAAAACGTATAAAAATTTGAACGTAACGAGACTCGAACCCGCGCCTCCTGGAAACCGACCAGGCGCTCTGACCACTGAGCCATGTATGGCTCAGAATGGATTTCAAGCATTTTATTACAAAGTTAACTTTTACAAACAATATTTCTGAGTGAATAAATCTGAATACACAAATAAAAGTAATTAAACGATCGTT
Source organism: Heliconius himera (assembly GCA_021202915.1). Taxonomy (NCBI): domain Eukaryota; kingdom Metazoa; phylum Arthropoda; class Insecta; order Lepidoptera; family Nymphalidae; genus Heliconius; species Heliconius himera. The sequence goes on along the minus strand of JAJHJA010000464.1, from coordinate 61,088 downwards.
GCTTTTCAGTACACAAAGTTAAACAATAGAAAAATAATAACAATATTGAACGACCCCACAATATGTAGATAAAAATAAAATAAATCAGCCTCACGCTGTATCCCGCACACAGCAGGGTAGTCAGATTGAACCTAGTGTTAAGACACTCCGTTCTCCACTTTCTGCCGAATTCTGGAGGCATTGAGTGTTGAGTGGCAGAACTTAACGCCGCGTTTTGCCTCGACACCAGAGCGGAAAAATTGAAATATAAATGTAAGTAAATATTTCATCTCCTCGAGTAGGGATCGAACCCACAACCAGTCGGTTTTACAGTCACACTTTGTGCCACTGCACCATGACTGGCCTCTACTTGCCCGAAGTATGTAGATATAAAGAAATATGAGAGAAAAAATATTTAAAAACAAAATTTATAAAAGGCTTACATACTTTATATATCCCTTCATTTAATAATAACTTGCTGACAAGGGGATTACCGAAACGTTAGTACCAACCGGCTTCGACCCACATAGAGTAAGTCACGATCAACCGACTAAGTCATATAGGGATTACGACACCAATCTCTTGATTGACGCTTCTTACTGACTGCTGGAATCTTCTTTTAATGCTGGAATATTGATGGACTAACTTAAATTTTAGTTAACCGTTTGATTTGTACCTTTACTCTCGCATAGCTGGCTCTTGGGTTTTTAACATCATAATAAATTACAAATAATATTTATAATTTGAGGAGAACCGAAATTTTTAATTAATTTCTAATAAACTAATTTCAATTTAAGTAAACACATATATCTAAATTATTGTGGATTTGTACATTGAATGTGTATTTGATTACTGTATTTGGAATGAAAAATTATAAGTTTGACCATTTCAGTTTGGACTTTTATTGCTATGTGGTCTATAGATATATTGTAGTTACATTTTTTCTTTTCTTTTCAACTTCACGCTGTATCTCGCATAAAGTGCGGTAGGCCGAGGGAACATAATGTTAAGGCACTCCGTTCTCCACTTTCAGCTGATTTTTTTCTGGCATTGCTATTATGTATATGTTTTGTTTTTTATTGCTATATGTTGAGAAGCGCAACTGAACCCTGTGCATTTGTCTCGGTACTCAAGCGAAGAAATGAAATTGATGTGTCTTCCGCCACGACTGCCATCAACTACTTATAATCAAATAGCTTATTATAGGTACATCCCAAAGACAAACAGAAAAACATTGATCCTTTTAAACATTTCAAAAGTATTATTCCACACTTAGGAAAGAAATATACTTATTTAGAAAACGTGTAAAAAATGAACGTAGCGGGACTCGAACCCGCCCCTCCTAGAAACCGACCAGTTTCTAAATAAGTAGCGTCTAATATGTTACATACAATATTCCAAAAAAAGAAAGCAAATGTCTAAATACAACTTAGTTGAATACTTCCCCGAGCGGAATCTCGCCGACAAGGGGATTACGGAAGTAAGCGGCAAGCAACTGTTAGCCACGACCCAGATCGCATAATTCACGATCATCCAACTTACTCATACAGGGATTACGATGCCAATCTCGAGATAGAGGATTGTTGAACCTTCACTTAAATCTAAATTAAGCCACCTTGCAACACATTCTGTGTTATGTGTTCGTGTTTTGTTGTTTAGTAGATATGTGTAATATTATGTACTGACTTACATACATACATGTCTTACGTCTCTGCTTATTAGACGATTAGACTAATCTAAGTTTCAGAAATTTTAATATTAAGGTAAGACGTGGCACAGGGGCTCAAGCATGTGGCTGTAAACGTGACAGATTGTGGGTTTGATTCGCACTCGTGGAAATGAAATATTTAATCGTTTTATTTATTCGCTCTAATGTCATGGCAAAGTACGGCGTTAAGTTCCGCCTTTCAACACGCAATGCATCCAAAATTCGGTGGAAGCTAGAAGTGGAGTATCTTAATTGCCTACATGCGGAAGACAGCGCGAAACTGAAAAAAAACCGGTCAAGCGCAAGTCGGGTTCGCCCACCGAGGGTTCCATAAAAAAATTGTATAATATAGCAATGTTTGAAAATGAGAAATGAGGATGAAATGAGGTATTAAAGACGGTAGTTCAAGTGAGGTATCAGATGAAAGGAAGCCTGAATTTCAGTAAAAGCTCAAGACCTCCAATTTTTGTACGGTTTTTTTATTATGTTAATAGATCGTGGAAACAAAAATATACAAGAAAAAAATATGTTACTTCTGCAATCTTTTTATTATATTTAATTGCTCAATCAAAAATTCTAATTTGAACGTGTTGAAAAGATAATAATATTAAAAAATATATATATCCAATTTTATATTGAGAAATGTTAATATTTGCGAGCTATAACCTCGCTGTATGGCCGTTGCGGTTGAATTAGATAATTAAGCTCTCACGATGTAAGCCTCACCGCAAATTAGTTGACCAGAATCTTCAAACAAATTTTCTCGTAAATAGTAAATGTTTGAGGCCAGTCGTGGCGCAGCGGCACGAAGTGTGACTGTCAAACCGACTGGTTGTGGGTTCGATCCCCACTCGAGGAGATGAAATATTTACTTAAATTTATATTTCCATTTCTTCGCTCTGTTGTCGAGGTTAATCGCGGCGTTGAGTTCTCCCAGTCAACACGCAATGCCTCCAGACTTCGGCAGACAGTGGGGAATGGAGTAACTTAACCCTAGGTTCCCTCTGCCTACCCTGCTGTGTGCGGGATACAGCGTGTAGGTAATAGTAAATGTTATTTGACATGGTTAGATGGAAATTACTTTAAACAGGATGTAATATTGTTATTATTTACTTAATTTCAAAAGATTTACGCCGTTACAGCGTAATGGAAAATGATGAACGATTAACGATGTCTGATTATGCACACGGTGGTTGTGGATACCATCCCCGCTTGGATGAAATGATGTCTTGGAATGGCTTGGAAGAAATGATTATTATACTTAAATTATCTGGAGATTTTAATAGTTGAGGCGATCGTGGCGCTGGGACACAGGTGGGAATATAACGTGACGGTTATGGATTCGATCCCCACTCGAGGGAATGCTTATTTACTAATATTTTCACTTCTTCGCTCTGGCACTAAGGCCAAAAGTTTGGCGTTGAGTTCCGCAACTCAACACTCAATGACACGAAAAATTATATTTCAATTATCTCCGGACTGGTAATACAAAATGTCACAAGTCACCTAAGGGAGCAAAATTATAAAAAAAATACAAGGAAACAGTAACAATTCGGTATCTTATTAAAATTAAACACTTATTTTTAATCAGATAATAATTGGTTTAATTAAAAAGGGTAACCGAAACAAATAGAGATCGGATCACACGGGCTAGTCCCAATTTAGGGGTCCGTTGTTCGGTTATTACTTGCCGTAATGTGCTCTTTAACTTTTATGGGCTGAGTTTGGGATGAACCGGGCCGGTGGGGTCTAATATAGGACAAGAGTTTTACCAGTTCTTACTTTTACTTTAATTTCTATAAATTTTATGGTTGAGGCCGAAAAGAAGTGACCTTTTTCACGCAAGTGCTAACTTTAACTTCTAATCAATGTCATTGTATGTTACTTATTTAGAAAACGTATAAATTTTTTGAACGTAGCGGCACTCGAACCCGCGCCTCCTGGAAACCGACCAGGCGCTCTGACCACTAAGCCATACGTTCTCCTTTTACGTTCTCATTGTATGTTTTTTTTTAATTAACTAACAACCATAGCTATCTATTATAGCTATTATAGCTATATTATAGCAATAGGAATTAAAATTAATTTGGTTGACAAAAAATGTTTGTTAATAAAAGCTTTAAATCAGCTTCACGCTGTATCCCGCACACAGCAGGGTAGGCAGAGGAAACCAAGCGTTAAGACACTCCGTTCCCCACCTTCTGTTGAACTCTGGAGGCATTGCGTATTAAGTGGCAGAACTCAACACCGCGAAAAGCTTTTTTTTTAATAAAACAAGTCCAGGGAAGAAATTATTACATGATTGTTTTAATAATAATTAACATAATTATTTTATTAATAATTTTATAATATGGAACCCATACATCCAAATGTCCAGTGTTTATAAATCGGGCGAAAGGAGAGAGAGAGAGAGAGATAGAAAACACCTCTCAAGTACCTACATTCGACCGCCAAACAACAATTAAACTGACATTACCTAAAGTAATACGTAAAATCAAGTAGCCCCCAACTTGTACTATAAATTACCGTCCTTTACACTTCATCGAATAATAGAAGAGGGTGCTTTTAAGAACAATTACAAGGGAATATATTACGGAACCCTAAAAGGTTACGAATTTCACCATATTAGGTTACCTCAGGTGGGTCGTATATATAGACTGAGTGCCTATTTTGCAAATGTCACAAGGTGCGGGACCGCTACTCGACGTCTTTATTTTTTCTTCAACTTAACAATATCGTTGAAAAATTTTCTTTACGGCCAATAAAAAGAGTATATGTTTTTGTTTTTGTTACACGATATAAAATGATGGACGTTTTACAACTTTTCTTGTAAAATGAGCATTTTCTAGACACTTTACGAGCAATACAGAAAAAACTCAAAGACAGCGATAATATTTTTTATTCTTTAGAATACACCAATTTTTTAAATAGAATATAAGTACTAAGTGTATTTCTTTTTTTTTAGCACACGTCAGCTTCACGCTCACAAGAAATAAATGTTATAAAAGTGTATTTATCAATTTCTTTAAGCACTTTGTCGCTATTGGAATTAGACGTGATAATACTATATCCACAGCAATAAATATGCAATATATAACATAGCCTATAAATTGAGCTTACCAGAGCTTAAGCGAAAGACGTTTTTACAAAATCTCCCGCTCTGAACAATCATAAAACTGTTATTAAAAATGAAACGCTAAAGCGTAGACCCGTGTCGTCTCCAAGTTTTATTCCTCGCGTGGTCCCAATAAAACTGTCTGCCGTGCTTTACAACGCCTGAGGTGGGGATTCGAATTATTACGAATATATTCAGTATACGAGATCGCATTGCCTCATAGGGGAGCTGTTCATGCTGCTTTCTTGCATAAACTTGTAGACCTAATAATTTGTATCCATAATTTCTTAGTATATACTGTTCTCTATACGTAAGTGTATATGTATCGTTACATACTTGTCTTAATGTATTTGTTTTTTTTTTGTTTTACGCTGTATTCTGTATAACGGGGTAGGCAGAGGGAACCTAATGTTGAGACACTTCGTTCCCCACTATCATCTGAATTTTCGATAAATTGCATGTTGTGTAGCAGAACTCAACACTCGCGATTTGTTATTTAACCATGAGTGGGAATCGAACCCACATCCGTCATATTCATATTCTTCTGCGCCACGGTGACCTCTATACATTTGGAACGAGCAATATTTAATTTGGGATAAATTCTCCCGCCCATCCACATCCATCCCATTTACAGTGCCACTGTGCCACTGCGCCACCAAAACCTCACGCAGGTATATTGTACAATGTATATATAAAATGTCAACACTAAAAATAAAATTCTACTTTTCCCTACAAAGTTGTTAGAAAATAACTTTTCAATTCAACAAGCAGGAAGACCAACTAGAAAGCTGTTCTTATTTAAATATACATACATTAAAAAATAACTAGAATATCACATATGGTTTTATTTCTTGTTATTAGGAAAGCGGTAGGGCTGCATTTTTCTCAGTTTCACTCTTACGGCACTTTCACTTCTCAAGGTTAAAATAAACCGGACTGGAAGATGTGGATTGTATGCTTAATCATAAGGCCCTTACAAAGGAGAAAGTTCAAGTACAGATCATAAATTTCGTTTGCATAACGTAAAACAAGATATTTTATTACATGAACAGGTGGTAAGAAATAAATATTTATATTAAAAAAATCAGCTTCACGCTGTATTCCGCACACAGCATGGTAGGCAGAGGGAACCTAGTGTTAAGACACTCCGTTCCCCACTTTCTGCCGAATTTTGGGGGCATTGCGTGTTGAGTGGCAGAACTCAACGCCGCGCTTAGCCTCGGCACCAGAGCGAAGAAATGGAAATATACATTTAAGTAAATATTTCATCTCCTCGAGTGGGGATCGAACCCACAACCAATCGCTTTTACAGTCACACTTCGTGCCGCTGCGCCACGACTGGCCTCAATATTTCATATACTCAATATTTATATTTACTCTTATAATTTTAATTTCAATTATAATTTATATTTAATACTATTTTAATGTATTCATAATGTTTAACAAATATCTTGAGAATTCCTTAAAAGATAGATACATATACTTCGATGGGCAATAATTTAATTCGTAACTCAATTCATTTTACCCTTTTGTGAAAATAATTTCCTTTGCCGATGAAGTGATGCAAATAATGATTTAATTAAATTTTATATCATTGTCTGTCACCGTTCATTTCGTGTTTAAATTAAATTAGGAGGACATTTGTCACTTGCCTGTCAACTTTCTTCGATCTTTTCTAGAAACTTCTTGCTAGTTGAAAATGAAACGTCTAAAAGTATGTGTTCGTTGAATATCAATTGGCTTTTCACAACTATTTAAATTCTGCTTGAGCGGCTTGTTTACGTAATACGATTTTTTTTTTTTACTTTTACGGCTACAACGTAAAGTAAATAAGATAGAGAAAAATAATAATCTGTATTGCGTTCTCATTATAGTAAAGCAAAATTAATTTTTAATTAAAAATTATCTGTGCAATTTTTAAAATATCCGATTCCCGCATGAGTGTTGCGGTCGCGAATTGAATGACCGCGCAATTCGTTTAATAATTTATTTAAATATTTTGCAGATCTTTGGCATACATCCCATTTTATTATGCCAATTTTATTTTAAAACTTTTATGTAAAGCTTTATTATAAAAGATATAATTTACATATAACTTATGAATGGATAATTTATTTAATATGCTCGACATGGTTTATATCGATAAACCATGTCGAGTTTTATTTATCTCAAAATTATATAATATGCATCTTTTAGCTTATATTTAAAAAAAATATTCCTAATTTAAAAAAAAATAACAAAGGTATAAGAAACCTTTTTTAAATTTAAATAAAGTAAATTGTGAAGCTTAAAAGCTGATTCTATACAATTTATTAAAATAAATACAAAGATGAGTCAAACAGACTTGAAAGCTTTCATCGAAGTAAGCTGAGCTAATGTTTCGTTCATTATGATCCCGGGAGGCGGAAAAAAATATAAATTGAACCCACTAACGATTACTGCACAGTATATACTTTTTTCTACAATAAGTTAGAAGGAATTTTGACGCTAGCTCGATTTCTTCACTTTCATAATTAGTTCAATTTTCATTTTCCGCTTAATTTTAACTTGAAATAAGGCAAAAAGCTGAGTACATTAGAGTCTCGTATAATGAAAGAATAAGATTTACTTGGTAATCTTTGTAAAGTTTGAAATGAAAACCTTAAATTATAAAGAACCTAGGTATCGTATTATAGAATATCGTATCTACGTTCTGTTATTAGTAGCTTTATTGTCTTTTTATTAATTGATTTCTTATAAAATAAAAAATCAGCTTCACGCTGTATCCCGCACACAGCAGACACTCGGTTCCCCACTTTCAGCCGAATTCTGGAGGCATTGCGTGTTAAGTGGCAGAACTCAACGCCGCGCTTTGCCTCGACACCAGAGCGACGAAATGGAAATATAAATTTAAGTAAATATTTTATCTCCTCGAGTGGGGATCGAACCCACAACCAGTCGGTGTTACAGTCACACTTTGTGCCGCCGTGCCACGACCGGCCTCGATTTTTTATAATATAAAGTATATCAATATTATTTTTAAAAATATAATTATAAAATAGCACAAATCCTTAAATAGATAAAAGAAAATAAACGAACCGTCAAAGTTACACCGCTAATATTGAAACTGTATATTATAGCAATTAGAAAGTTTATCACGATACCAATTCGGAGTCTCAATATCTCTGCTCCTTATGTACACATGTCACGGTCCACTCCACACCGCCAGGTGATAAAAGCATTTATAAATATTTTTAAACATTTTTGTATATATAATAAAAATAAATAAGTATTCTTCTTTCCTAAGTGTGTTATTCCACACTTAGGAAAGAAGAATACTTATTTAGAATACTTATTTAAAAAACACTTATTTAGAAAACTCTATAAATGCTACTTATATATAACATAAGTCTAGTTCTAAGTAATATCTATAGAAAAAAAGTATTAAAAGAAATGTAAATATAACAAAAGGTACGGACCTGTGAATAAGTCTGTAGTGAAAGTAAGAATTAAAAAAAAAAAAAAAAAAATGCTACTTATTTAGAAAACGTATAAAAATTTGAACGCAGCGGGACTCGAACCCGCGTCTCCTGGAAACCGACCAGGAGGCGCGGGTTCGAGTCCCGCTGCGTTCAAATTTTTATACGTTTTCTAAATAAGTAGCATTTATAGAGTTTAAATGTCCTTAATGAACCCACCCAAAACCCCCCACCAGTCCTATCTAGATACGACCCAAGACCCAATTTTCTCAATTACCGGGATCAAGAGAAGTAAATGAAATGAGAGTAATCATTATCTCATTCGTTTATTCTTCTCTGCACGCCTTCGTCGCTGGAGGCTCCCTAAAATAAAACATTAAAAGACTGCTACAGATTATCACACAATTTATTCAGGTGCTTAATTTAAGCGGCTATCCCGCTTTGAGAGCAATTTTGTATTTTTTTTTTATTTATTTCACTTAAACATGGATCCGAGGAGATTTACCTACATTATTCATTATGAAAGCACCTCGTAGACAATAATGTAAGGTAATTGCGCTATTTCTCCGTTTAAGGAAGAAGAGTGTCGAGTTGTAAAGAATTTTCAAAATTGTTTATTACTTTTTGTTCAGCTTCACGCTGTATGTCGCATGTAGCAGCCGCTCTCCACTTTTGTCCGAATTCTGAATTCATCGGGTGTTACGTGACGGAACTCAACTGGCATTAGAGCGAAGAAAGAAAAACATTATATCTTATTTCTTTGAGTGGGAATCAAACCCACAACCAGTCTCGCTTGTGCTCGCACCACGTTTGGCTACAACACTTTAGTTACATGAAAGTTATAAATACCACCAACCGCCATTTCCAATAGCCAGAACTAACAGCGAGACATACGTCTACACACCTTATAGTAAATAGAAGTACATTCGTCACACTCGACTGGAAGCTTCAGCGATTATAAAGGCACAAATAGGTATTAAATTAAACAGATTTCGGTGCAGCCATTAAACCCTATACTGCGAAGGAGCACACGCTTAGATTGCACTCGCCCGAGTGGTTGGCAGTCCAATCGAAACTTTTGATTAAAATCAAGCAAACCAAGAACAGAACGCTGATTCCAACTGAATGCATACGTATATCTTTATTTGAGCTCTCCCCGATATGTTCAGATTACATGAAATATCTCATTTACATAAACAACCAGAACTGTGGAAACAAAATTGTTTTTCATTGAAATATAATTCAAATTTGTCCAGCTATTCTTTTACATGAATTTAAATTGCAACGTTTAAACGCTTTTTGTATCTGTGCTGTGGAACATACGATTAATAGATTGTATTATTATTGCGACATTTCTGGATTTGATTTCGGCTATAAATATTTATTCCGCCACTCAACACAGAATGACTCCAGAATTCGGCGGGAAATGGGGAACGGAGTGTCTTAACTTAGGTTCCCTCTGCCTACCCTACTGTGTGCGGGGTACAGCGTGAAGTGTAGTTTAATTTTCATTTTCACTTAACACACAATGCCTCCATAACTCGGTGGGAAGTGGTAAACGGAGTGTCTTAACACTAGGTTCCCTTTGCCTACCCTGCTGCCTATTAAGTGCGGGATACAGCGTGAAGCTAATTTAATTTTTTATTTATATTCATTGCTCATTGTGAAACAAAACGTGGGGAGTCTAATTACACCCTTCTGGTAAAGGTGACTTTGGAGGTCCTACGTCAAATGCCACATGCAAAAATGATTTAAATACAGGCCCTAATCCTCTCAGGCGTGAGGTGCCTTTAGGATTTAATCCGATTAATATGAGGGTTAGGGTGAATTCTGGGCGCCAGCACCAAGTGGTTGGCTTGAATGTAAAAACATTATAGGGCAAGTGGCAAAATGTATTACATAATGTAAATAGATTGCTATTTTTTTTAAAGGAGCAATAACTTTTTTACTACATTGTAATTTTACATAAAAATAAAAATGTAATCATATTTAAGTACTGGTAGTTTTTTTGTGAGATTCATATTTTTTTATCTTCACATATTTTACAATTTTGAGGATTTTTATAATATTAAAACAATTATATCATCATTTTCTCTAATTAATCATATCTGTTGAGTGATGAGTGACGGATCTCAAGCTTAACCTGACCGAAGGAACTACTGCATAATAAATATATAGATTTTTTCAGTGGATTCAAATTCACGTCTCAAATAGTCCCTTCTAATGTTATATCAAAAAAAAATTATTAAAATATCATAAAATACCATATATACCAACGATATATCCAAAATGTCAAATAACAATCAATAAATCTAGTTCAATCTATATGTTTTACAATACAATAAAACACATATTATACTTTAATAGCTAGCTTTGTTTCAATTAAAATGGGATTGAATAACTAAACTAACATCCTATAAATTCTGTATCAGAATAGTTGATCCCTACACGTTACACGCGTGTACGGTGTTCTGGCTTCCGATGCGGAAATTCCATTAGTGTTCGCTTTATAACTAAAATCGAAGTGGATAATTATATCATTTTTGTAGTATTTATATAAGAATTCGATTCGGTTGGTATCTTGGGTTAAGATATTTGAATGAAATAATAAAGCAGCAGCGTATTCAGAGGGAACATAGTGTTAAGACACTCCGTTCTCCACTTTCCGCCGAGCTCTGGAGGCATTGCTTGTTGAGTGGTGGAACTCAACGCCGTGATTTAGTCCGACACCAGAGCGAAAATATAAATATGAGTAAATATTTCATCACCTCGAGTGGGGATCGAACCCACAACCAGCCGATTTTACAGTCACACTTTGTGCCCCTGCGCCTCGACTAGCCTCTAATAAATAATAATCATAAATCATAATTAAATGAAGCTCTTTAACCGGTTATTCTTATATTTGAGTAGATATTAATCGCGTATATTTAAAGCTAGTACATTAATGTACCAAATAATCGTTATAATGAAAGAAAGATCTTATTAAAATAGATAATTCAATTATAAAATCTTCTTTTTCTCATTTTCATGCAAACACAACTTAAGCTAAACAAAGATGACCGGAAGTAATAACGTTCACAATCTAAGCAACATTATTTATAAAATATTTACTATATCAGCTTCACGCTGTATCCCGCACACAGCAGGGTAGGCAAAGGGAACCTAGTGTTAAGACACTCCGTTCTCCACTTTCTGCCAAATTCTGGAGGCATTGCGTGATGAGTGGCAGAACTCAACGCCGCGCCTTGCCTCGACACCAGAGCGAAGAAATGAAATAATAAAATTTAAGTAAATATTTCATCTCCTCTAGTGGGGATCGAACCCACAACCAGTCGATTTTACAGTCACACTTTGTGCCACTGCGCCACGACTAGCCTCAAATTTAGTACATATATACTTAATGTATCTTTTTACGATTAATTATAAATATCACCTGTTTTTTTTTCACATACTAATAAAGAAAAGACTATACATATATAGTATATCATATCAAATATAATTTTATTAATTTAAGTACAACTGATATATTGTCCGAAAATATTTGTACAGTAAGAGCAGTATAAACGAGTTAAATCCTTCTCCGCGTCGGTTACGATCGGCGACCATGCGAAAATTCCATTAGTGATCTCGAATTTAGGCACCCGATGTTTATATCAGCTGTAATTAGCTTGTGAATGCCTAGCTTTGCCTATAAACAGTGAATCTGTTTTGTAAATTCGTGTATTATACATACATACGACATTTGATGAATGTATCGAGTTTTGTGATACTATACCAATATTATTATTACATATTTAACAGATTTGCTAAGAACATTAATTTGAAAGCCATAGCATTTGTGTATAATAAATCGTATAAGTATATTACGATGACAAAGAATTTTCCTAAAACAAATGTTTAAAAAATCTAATCAAAATAGATCAGCTTCACGCTGTATCTCGCGCACAGCAGTAGGCAGAGGGAACCTAGTGTTAAGACACCCCGTTCCCCAATTTTCGCCTAATTACAAAGGCGTTGCGTGATAAGTGGCGGAACACAACGCTGCGCTTTGCCTCGCCACCGAAGCGAAGAAATAAAAATATAAATGTAAATAAATATTTTATTTCCTCGAGTAGCAATCGAACCCACAACCAGTAGCGTTTACACTCACATTTTAAGCCTCAGCATATTCTTTGTATATTTCAAATTGTACAAGTATATTGCGATGATAAAAAAAACCCTATAAAAACAATTTTAAAAAGATAAATCTTTAAACATTCGCAAAAAAATAATATTATGAACATCATAGTGTTGTACCAAAACTATATTACCTTAAAGTTTAAAGACCATGTAGCACAGGTACGTGATTTTGACAACCAAAGGTATTTAAAGAGAGATTTTAGAGGTCGTTTACTCTCGTTCACCAGTACAGTACTTAGTCTTTGTACCGTAAACGCTAGTGAAAGCCACTTAGGACCCTATAAACTCGTTTGCTATTGAGTTTTCGTTGTGAATTTTGTATTACGGTTCTATAAATCGCATTTTACGATTTCATAAAGGTTTTAACTAGTCTGTCTCGTTTTATTTTATGACATTGACAAATAAACATTTTTTTTTTTTATTAGCTTCACGCTATATCCCGCACACAGCAGGGTAGGCAGAGGGAACCTAGTGTTAAGACACTCCGTTCCCCACTTTCTGCCGAATTCTGGAGGCATTGAATGTTGAGTGGCAGAACTCAACGCCGCGCTTAGCCTCGACACCAGAGCGAAGAAATGGAAATATAAATTTAAGTAAATATTTCATCCCTCGAGTGGGGATCGAGCCCACAACCAGTCGATTTTACAGTCACACCTCGTGCCGCTGCGCCACGACCGGCCACATTTTTTTTTATGCCCGCGTAAATTGTTTTTAGAAAATTGTAGTGATAATCGCAGAATTTAAAATAGTATAAAAATAATTTTCTATAGTGGCCAGAGGTTATTTGTGAATGAAAGTAAATAATTAAATACAAAAAGGTCGTCGATTGCGTCGTAATAAATATACGATGGAACACGAATGCGTCGGATGCACCAAGTATTGACACTGCTAGCGTTACTCCTATCCCATTACACTAGCTATAGTAATACAGTACAAACATCGAACTTATGCCAATATTAGTTAAATTGTAAGTTTAATAATATATAAAACAAACTATTATTTATTTATATTAATAATATTGAAGAATCCAATAGTATAGATGATTTTCTAACTTTTGTTTTAGTAGGTACCTATCGGGATCAAAATACTGAGATAAAAATTGAAAATCAAAATGTAGATACTAGCAGCATAAGTCCAATGTTTACATTTCATGAACTATTATAATATGCATGATCTATAGAAACATTTGAAGCTAGGCATCTAAGACCTGTATTTCTAAATCGCTCTCAAATCTGAGATCGATCTTAAGATGTCGTTTTCTTTCATAAATTATATATGCGAATGAAAACGCCATCTCAAGACCGACCGACGCCATCTCAAGATCGATCTCAGACTTGAGAGCGATGTAGAAATACGGGCCTAAAGTCTAGATTATGTCACAGTGAAAGCATAATAGGTCATCAACAGTTAATATATAATGATTACTTAGCATTTTACACGATCATTTACTAGTACTTTCACATTGCACAACTGTATTCAGATACTAGCCTAAACTCATTTCATTTCTTGGCTTAGAAAGTAGTTTTAATGAGAGGTAAATAGTCTAAAGCTCTGGGCAGAATTATGTTATAATGTAAGTTACATATAATTACACAAGAAAATCGTTGGCATGTAGACAAGTTAGAGACAAGTTCAAAAATTCACCTTTTAAACAGCGCCCATCATCAGTTTAATATTTAGATAGCATCAATCTCTCCATCTATATTTCCAAATCAGAGAACTTAAAATTAATGATGAAACATCAATTAAAGTAGATAGATGTCGTTTTATTTTATATTTTTTTATCACTTTTAACAATTTTTAACCACACAACCATAACATGTTTGTAATCTTGAGAAGAAAACACGTCGATTTCTATAGGATTGCCTACGTCTTAAAAGGTAAAATTTTCACGCGACGTATATTTTATATCACTGAGCGGCGTCAGGATATGCGTGTTTTAAGGTAATTCTGAAATAAAGGGCCAAAAAGGGAATATATTTTAAGACAAGAAATGAATATATTTAACGTTTGTTATGAATCACTGCTTGCTCAATCGTAACCTTTAACACCCAAGGCAATTTATCCATTAGTCACGTCGAAGGCAGTCATGACTTTACATCGTGTTCTGTGGTTATAATTCATACACATTACACGTGTAACTGTGAACACATAGGACACCTTCCTCAAATTAACCTTAGTAAGTCCGAATATACCAAAAGCACGGTATTTTTTTACAGCTTCTATGTATTTCGCATATAGCAGAATAGTCAGAACCTAGTGTTAAGACACTATTTGAGTATTGACTATTTGAGTCACGGAATTCAACGCCGCGCTCTTAAAACATGGCATTTACCTTTAATAAATACATTAATGTCAGCTGTTCCATTATTTATATTTATTTTTCCCAACTTATTCACCCCTTTGCGCTTTAGGGGTTAGCTTCTCCAAAATTCCTTTCTAAGGGCACTTTGAGGATGCTGAAAGAATATTTAATTGTCTTCAAATTCTTAGCCAGCACTTATGATGGTGATTGTAAGCGTTCCGTACAAAAATTAGAGTTCTCGAGCTTTTTCTGAAATTCAAGCTTAGCTTAGCCAGAGCCCTTTCATATGATATCTGACTTAAACTAGCGGCTTTAATACCAAATTTTACTCCCCTTTAAGGCTATTATTTTTTTATTAAAAATTCATAATTCTAGGTCACCCGGAAATATCTTATGAATTTTGTTTCCCTTGATAGTGCAGAAATTCGCGTTTTTGCGATATAAGAGGCCATTTTTTTTTTTAAATTAATGTAGATTTTTTTAGAGGAAATCATGGGGCCGTAGACATGAATATATGGTTTGAATTTCAACTTTATATCTCCAAGCGTTCCTGAGATAAAGACTCTTAACAGGCAGACAGACAGACGGACAGACAACAAAGTGATCTTACAAGAGTTCCTTTATTTCTTAAAAGATACGGAACCCAATACGAACCTAAAAAACAAATGCGTAGCGTGGCGTTATTACAATATATCTTAAGTAAATATTTACAAATTCCAGATAGCAATCATGGACTAAAAACACTGACAAGATCGTGAACTCCGCGTCTATTAGGTGAATAAGAGTCAAGGCTAAAATTAATAACGTAATTACTAAACTTGCAACATTATCCCACTCACACCAATTTATATATATGTATATATCTAAATAATCTATTGAAAAAACCTTTTAGGTAAACACTAATAATAGGTGCAGTTTTTGTTTTTCTTAGCATCCAGATTTATGCTGAATTTATAATGAAAAAAACTGTATTACAAAAACAAATATTATTTGTTTTTTTAAAAATAAGTCAAAAAACAATAAAGATTGAAGTATGTACGTATTTCTTACCAAAATTTCCTTCCTATGTATTAATCTTGTGCCCTCAGATAAGAGGTTTATTAAAGGCACTAACTAAACTTTATGCCTTTCTTGTCAATTGAACAAACAATAAACATAAAACCGCTATAAAATCTTGATGGCAACTGTCCCGCATTCATGTATTTTGTTAACCAAATAATATTGGTTCAAATTAGATTATATTTGACAATTCACGTGAAATTTGCTTTTTAGAACTTTTATTATTTTTTATTATATAAGTAAAGAAATAATTACGACATATTAAGGTGATAATAAAATATATAAAACATATGATAATAACACATTTTGTTATATTGCTGAATAGTAACAGGGTAGGCAGAGGGAGCCTAGTGTTAAGACACTCCACTCCTCACTTTCTGCTGTATTCTGGATACATTGCATGTTGAGTAACGGAACTAAACGCCGCGCTTTTGCCGGAACACCCGTGCAAAGAAATGAAAATATTAAATATTTCATTTACTTGAGTGGGAATGGAACCCACAACCTGTCACGTTTACAGTCCACGCTTGCCACGACTAACCTCAATAGTGTAAATATAAGAGCCTAGTGACCTTTCTTATTCGATTTCATCAATTATAGAAAATTCATAAATATTCCCCTACATAGGAATCCATTTTGAACACGCATAGTAGAGCAAATTCCAATATCACGAAGAAAGACTCAAATAAAACATTTTTTTTTCTTATAATGAAATTTTGGCACAATTAAATTTTATATAAATGGTTGTCCAAAAAAATATAATCTCACTTCTTGTATACAGTTTTTGCTATAATTCGTTAAATTCGACACGCCGAAGAAAGTCGCACCTGCGGTTCTTGTACAGCGCGCGCTGGGAGAAAACAGTTTACGGTCACTTGACAACGTCCGTATTCACTGCTGATAGCTACGGTCATCAGATTATATTATATTTTATTATAAAAACGTTATTGTTTTTGAAAATATTCATTCAACAGTTAAAACGTATATAAAGTAATATCATCAAGGTACGTATAAACTAAATAAATCAGCTTCACGCTGTACCCCGCACACTTCAGGGTAGGCAGAGGGAACCTAGTGTTCAGACACTCCGTTCCCAACTTTCTGCCGCATTCTGGAGGCGTTACGTGTTAAGTAGCAGAACTCAACGCCGCGCTTGTCCTCGACACCAGAGCGAAGAAATGGAAATATAAATTTAAGTAAATATTTCATCTCCTCAAGTGGGTGGGTGTGGGTTCAACCCACAACCAGTCAGTTTTACAGTCCAACTTTCTGCCCCTGCACCACGACTGGCCTCGATGAGTAAACTACATTTTATTTAGTTAAGTTTATGTTTATGTGGTTCTGTAAAGAACAGTTTAAGTACTTTAGGTATGCTAATAATGATTTCCTTTGTGCTTTGGAGGCCATACTTATGAATCAAAAGGCAATTAACAATCTTGATAAATCAAGGTCTCAGGCTAACTACAGTCCGGTAAAATACTGACAATAATTGATGACCAATAGGTTCCTGCAACGTCCTTTTGTAAACGTCTAAACGTTTACGTCTTAACGTTGTTATTTTATAATCGAATATGATAAAATTCTCAAATATCTCTTCTCTTTTAAAAAATTTTAATCATTGAATATCTCTTCTATCTTTATATTGTTCTACTTTTAGAAAGAAAATTACAGCATTTTTTGAAAAATAAATTCTTTCAATATTATTAATACTATAACTTCCTTGATCTTACATCAGTATGCAGCAGTGCGTAATGAAATATAAGATGTACGGATGTATTGCTATTAGTTTCATATCATTGAGTTTCTAAGGAATAACAAGCGTATGTATTTTATTATATTAAACAATTTATTTAGATATTTAGAGGCCAACCAGGGCGCAGGGACAAAGTGTGACTGTAAAGTCGACTGGTTGTGGGTTCGATCCCCAGTCGAGGTGAGATATTTACGTAAATTTATGTTTCCATATCTTCGCTTTGGTGTTGAGAGGACAAGCGCGGCCGAGTTCTGTCACTCAACACGCAATACCTCCAGAATTCGGCAGAAAGTGGGAACCGAAGTGTCTTAACACAAGGTTCCCTCTGCCTACTTGAAGCTGATTTATTTATTTAGATATTTGTAAAGCACATTTATCAAAATAGGTCAAATGTTTCAATAGAAATGCTGTTAAAGTTTTTTTCAGAATATGCACCTCATATTGATAATGAAACAGAATTTGCATTTAAAATTATCTTGAATGTTCTGTCTGTATTTATTCTTAAAATATATAGTAGAAAAAATATTGTTTATATCACATTGAGACATATATATTTATTCAATTTAAAGAGTCATTAAATCGTTATCTCATGCCATAACAATTGTATACAGAAGTACGATCAAATGGAATACAGACTAAGACAAAATTTACCCTTCACTTTGAGGATCACCTCAAACTTTTTTTACTATCACAAATATATAAACAAAAGCACTAATTAAATTTTTTCTTCACCCTGGGTCTCGCACATAGCAAGACAGGCAGAAGGAATCTAGGAACCTAGTGTTAAGACTCTCCATTCTAATTAAGACAATACCATTCCCCCTTTCCATCTAATTTTTAATACAATACATATAAGGGTAGCGGAACTCAAAATTGCGCTTTGCCTCATAACTCGAGTGTGAATCGAACCTACAACCTTTCACGTTTGACTACGACTGGTCTTAACAAATAAAATTATATTATATTTTTTACGTAAACCATTAATTCGTAATTCTCATTAGCAACCCAAATCATATTCGACCAAAAACTACTATCCGCATCGCCCGAAGGCTAATTACTGTGCATTTCAAAATATCAACTTAATTCATTCGAGTATTGATTGTAGTGAGATTAATATAATAGATAATCTTAATTAACAAATCTGTTTAAATTACTTTATTATAAAACATGTGTTTTCATACACACAGCGGCAATAAAGCCTTCATGTTAGAGGTCAAATATTCAAATTTGTTTGTATAAACGTACTTAAAGTTATATTAATATCTAAAAAATAATAATAAAAAAGTTATAATTATTTATATCTACTCGCTGAGCAAAGCGCGTCGTTAAGTTCCGCTATTTCAAGTATCAATATCTCGATTTCCAAGAGGAGTGGGGGACAACGGAGTGTTTTGACACTAGCTGCTGCGAAGTGAAAAAATATTAGTAAAATGAGTATACGACTATTCATCGTATACTCATTTTACATATCTTACTCACCAAATAAGATGATGAAATTTCTGATTTACTTAAAATATGAATATATTATTATAAAAAAAATCAAATCAGCTTCACGTTGTATCCCGCACACAGCAAAGTAAGGAGGCAGAGGGAACCTAGTGTTAAGACACACCGTTCCTTAAATTTACTTACCTTACTTAAATTGAATTGAATATAACTAAACCTATCACAATGAAGACAGTTCTGACAAGTGAGATTTTTTTTTAAAAAAAGATACACCAAGGTGAAAGAACGTTTACAATAGATAACTACCACAGATTTATGACTAAATTCACTTTTATTCTCAACTTATTTTAAATAACAATGCTTTTGAAGGTCAATTATACTATGTGAATTCTCGTAACGGTACACGACACGCTGCATAACGGGTCTCTTTCTTGGATTTATCAATATATTAAAGAAAAATGTATGTTTCTTTATTTTAGAGCCTTTATCTCAAGAACGCTTGGAGATACTGAGTTGATACTATAGCCCCATGATTTCCTAAAAAACCACATTTCTATATTTACTTCAAAAAGAGATATGGCTGTTTATATCGCAAAAATCGCGGATTTCGACACTATAAAGGGAATCAAAATTAATAGGGTACTTCCGGTTGACCTAGAATTATGAAATTTAAATAAATTAAAGTTTACATAAAAAAAAATAATAGCTTAAAAGAGGGGGCAAAATTTGGAAAAAATGCACCATAATAAAAATAATTTTAGCTGGTATACGGGCGAAGCCGCGAGTGGGCCGCTAATAATGAATATATATTTTCAGCTTATGTACTGAAAAGTTTAATAGTATTATTGCAGTACCATCATACTCTACATAGTTGTTAGTTTGTTTATTATGCCTGAATTAGACAAAGGTATTTGAAAAACGTTTTTGCTAAACATACGGTATTAAATATCATATTTTACATTTTCCGGTATTAATGAATCTAGTATATAATTGAGGCCAGTCGTGGCGCAGGGACACAGAGTGTGACTGTAAAATCCACCGGTTGTGGGTTCGATCCCCACTCGAGGAGATAAAATATTTACTTACATTTATATTTTTATTTCGTCGTTCTGGTGTCGAGGCAAAGTGCGGCGTTGCGTTCCGCCACTCAACACTCAATGTCTCCAGAACACGGCGGAAAGTGGGGAACAGACAGACAGAGATACAGCGTGAAGCTGATTTTTTTTCATTTTAGTATTTAAATATAGCAGTTATATTATTTGAAACTAATATCTTCATGACATGCTAAAATATGCTAAATAAAATTTCATAAAACTAAAAAAAATGCAATTCGTTGAATTTATAAACTGTAACGCTGATGTAATTTAAAGAAGTGCCACTGCAATCTTGTCCGCGTCCATCGTTACTAGAAAATATTGCATATTGCGAAGACCTCATTATTTTTATTTTTTATATCATTTTTAAATCATTTATAATATTACATGTTCACAAACATATAAAAGATTAAAATTTAAATCAATATCAACATTCTATAAATATTAAAAACTTCAAAATATCACCTCTAGTTTAGTTCAAATATTGTGCAAGTAAAATACAAGATCCGAATAAAGTTAAACAGGGAAATGCTTTTAATTATATCAGCCAGTCCATATTTCTGCGAGATTGCTACCCACTGCAAGGGCTCTTATTAACAGATAACGAAGAAAAGTGGGTACCATTTTTCGCGTATTAGCCACCCCAAGACGTCTTCTCCAAATGATATACAGTTTATTTTTGGATAAGCAATAGCTCACAGTCAGCAATCAATTATAAAGGCGAGCGTTATATGAAGTGCAAAAATCACTAAAGTTATATGGAAAATTTCTAAAGTGATTTTCCATATCACTTTAGTGATTTTTGTATTTTTCATAGTTTTTAAATGTAATCTATCTCCTTGCTTAATTAAAAGAGATTTTTGACAATATGTTTATAGGACTATTATCAATGATGACACTACAAAAATGGCGCTTCATGTGGTCGCAAAATTCGAGATGTACTTTTTGCACATGTAAAATCACGTGACTTCAACTAGTTAAGCTATTAATTTACTCAAAAATATATATAAAATCAGAAATGTATATAAAATCATCTTCACGCAGCATATACCAAAGTAGACAAAGGGAACCTAGTTTGGTAAAAAGACACTCCGTTCCCCACTTCGCCACGACTGTCTCCAAAAAAAAAACATATCACATCTATTCCTCGAAAAAAACTTTAATATTGGCAACATTACATACAAAATCTAATGTAATATTTCTTCAAAACATGCCGTTTCGATGCATAGGTTTAACGCCGATAGTAAATGTATTTCAAATAGTTGCCATTTGATCATGCAGCTGTTAAACTCGCTTACGCTCTCGCTACCCTTATATACGGACTTTGAATTAGCTGCAAGTTCTATTATTACTTTAGTGGATTGTATAAAAATTGTTTTAATTTTCTGAATATTATTTTTTATATAGATATTTTGAGGTCAGTCGTGGCGCAGGGGCACAAAGTGTGACTGTAAATCTGACTGGTTGTGGGTTCGATCCCCACTCGAGGAGATGAAATATTTACTTAAATTTATATTTCCATTTCTTCGCTCTGGTATCGAGGCAAAACGCGGCGTTGGGTTCTGCCACTCAACACGCAATGCCTCCAGAACTCGGCAGAAAGTGGGGAATGGAGTGTCTTAACACTAGGTTCCCTCTGCCTACCTTGCTGTGTGCGGGATACAGCGTGAAGCTGATTTATTTATTTTTTTTAATAAATAATATAATTTATTGTTACAACGTGTTGGAAACGTGTCTGAATTAATTAATGATTGTATTGTATAGATTTATTTTTTGCATATTAATATATGACATGTCTTTGTAAATTACTTTGTTTATTAAAACAATTACAATATAATTCATTTATTTATTTTTTTTGCTTCATCCCACACTTATCAGGGTAGACAGGGAACTTGGGAGGGATACTCCGTCCCCCTTAGGACTACTACTACTTTCGTTCGCCATCTTCCGCGAAATTCTCAGGAGCAATTCCGAGGAGGCAGTACATGTTAAGTGGTTTAACTAACGCTGCGCCTTGCCTCGACACTAGAGAGAAGAAATTAAATATTTAATTTCTTCAATTGAAAATCGAACCCACAACCTGTCACGCTTACAGTCACACGCTTGTGCTCCTGCACAACGACTCGCTGCAGTTCAAAAATAAATAGGTATCTAAATGTTTTTTAGATTAATTTTACGATCAATTTACTAAAATATTCACTAAAAATCAAATCAAATCAGCTTCACGCTGTATCCCGCACACAGGAGGGTAGCCAGAGGGAGCCTAGTGTCAAGACACTCCGTTTCCCACTTTCCGCCGAGTTCTGGAAACAGTAGACACTAGAGCGAAGAAATGAAAATATAAATGTAAATAAATATTTAATTTCCTCGAGTGAGGATGGAACCCCACAACCAGTCCAATTTACACAGTCAGTCACACTTTGTGCCCCTGCGCCACGACCGGCCTCAACATATTTACTACTCTCTCAATATCATGATAACATAATAAATAACAGCTTTTAAGCAATATCTTCGTCATGCCCATCTTGGTATGCTTTTTGTATGTGCAAGCAAAATATTCTCATATAGCAATAACTTGATGAGCGGACCGTAAAGTGTTTCTTAATAAAATATAGTTAATTGTTAACATAAAAGACTTTCAATTGCAAAACGGTATATGCCTTGGATATAACGTATTAGGTGAAGCTAAGTGATTAGTGAAGCAACGGTTTTGTAACCAGATAATAATAGTAGGCAGCTCTAGCTGAAATCACGATGAAGTAAACTTGAAATTTTATAAATTTTTTTTTTACTGTTAAGCTGCAAAGAATTTTTCTATGTAGTTTTGTTTATTTTAATAAATATTACGCAATTTTATATATAGACAAACCTTTTTTTTTTGGTTCACGTTGTATCCCGAGCATAGCAGGGTAGGGAGAGGGAACCTGGAAATGTAGTGTTAAGACTCTGTTACCATTAAGACACTCACGTTCCCCTCTTGGGTCCCTGCGCTACGACTGCCTGATAATTAATATACTCATAAAAACAAAATAAAATTGCCATTTTAACCTTTTGCATGGATAAAATAAATTTGAAAAAATATGGCTCCGTCTATTTCTTATAGACAAAAAACAATGTGGGTTCCTAAGTGTTACTTTCAACATTTTGTTTTGTTTGATAACATTGTGTTAGGGCAAATGAATGGTATAAAAGACGCTAGCTTAAGATGTTCAATCCACATCATTAATCTCTCTCGACTCTCCTTTTTCCGCTCTTTTCGGTAAAGTCAACTAAAAAAATCAAAACACGCTGTATCCCGCACATAACAGGGTAGGCAGAGGGAACCTAGTGTTAAGACACTCCCACTTTCTGCCGAATTTTAGAGGCATTGCGTGTTGACTGGCAGAACTCAACGCCGCGCTTAACCTTGACACCAGAGTGAAGAAATGGAAATATAAATTTAAGTAAATATTTCATCTCCTCGAGTGGGAATCGGACCCACAACCAGTCGGTTTTACAGTCACACCTCGTGCCGCTGCGCCACGACCGGCCTCGCAACTATATTTTATTAAATTACGTCAACTATATTTTATTAAACATTTCCTTTTATAAAATCTTATTTCGCATTTGTACTGTTATTTTGGTTTTAAAAGAGCCAATTTTAGTTGCCGTTCGTATTGACGAATGATCAGAATTTTTATTTGTTTGTGAGTATGGTACTGTCAATTATTTACTTTCAAAAGATTTTGAACCTTTTCAAATATTTAACATAGAATAGGCCAATCGTGGCGAAAGAGCACAAGTGTGAATCTGTAAACGCGACAGTCTGTTGGTTCGATTCCCATTAAATATTTCAGTCCTAATACAATATTTAACATCATTCGCTAGCTTGCTCTGGTAACGAGGTAAGGCGCGGCGTTGAACTCCGCTACTCAACACGCAATGCTTCTAGCTCGGCGGAAAGTGGAGAATGGAAATTTCTAAACATTAGGAACAGAGTATCTTAACACTAGGTTCCCAGGTTCCCTGAATAAACATTTTTTCTTTCACAAATAGTTTATAATTAAAAGTCTATGTTAAATTTAAAACACAAAGTGCGATTCATCGAATATTAAATAAGAAAAAACATCATCAAAACAATCTTTATTTTCAGACATCAAATGTAATTGACGAATAATTTGAACTATTGATATCTATACCTCATTACCGACTACAATAACCGACATGTACCAAAGAGTAATAAGCAAAAAATGGTGACCATGTTCTTGACCATCAAAAGAGGCCAATCGAAATAACTAAGTGAGTCCCATATAAATAAAAACAAAACATTCTTCTCATGAAATACAGCCACAATGAAACCGGTCCAATTGAAATTTATAACATGGAATGCAAAGTAGGTACTTATCAATATAAAAAATGGTATAAATCAATTGTAATTAAAAACAATGTGTTCAATATTCCTAGGAACGTATTTATAAATCGTTCTCAAGTCTGAGATCGATCTTGTGATGCCATTTTTTTAACAGTTTCACGCTGTATCCCGCACACAGCAGGGTAGGCAGAGGGAACCTAATGTTAAGACACTCCCGTTCCTCACTTTCTGCCGAATTCTGGAGGCATTGCGTGTTGAGTGGCAGAACTCAATGCCGCACTTGCTGCCATTGTCATTCATATATATAATTAATGAATCAAAATTGGCATCTCAAGATCGATCTCAGAGTTAAGAGCGGTTTATAAATACAGTACAGTATCATTTATCCATTCGCTATATTAATAAAAGATAGATTATACGGTGTATATCCTATATGAGTAAAGTCAAGAATTTCTATAAAGCTTACATTAGAATCAAGCTACAGACTAAATAAAAATAAAAATCATCTTAAAATGACTACTAATAACAATCTCTTACAACCGTTTACCTCTTAGTTTACATATTTCTAAATCAGCTTCACCCTGTATCCCACATACAGCAGGGTAGGCAGAGGGAACCTAGTGTTAAGACACTCCCGTTCCCCACTTTCTGCCGAATTCTGGAGGCATTGCGTGTTGAGTGGCAGAACTCAACGCCGCGCTTAACCTCGACACCAGAGCGAAGAAATGGAAATATAAATTAAGTAAATATTTCATCTCCTCGAGTGGGGATCGAACCCACAACCAGTCGGTTTTACAGTCACACTTCGTGCCGCTGCGCCACGACTGGCACATATTTCTATGTAAAGTTTAATTGATTAAATTACCATCAACTGTAGATGATGCTTTGCGTGAAGAATGAGACTGGTCCCAACCCACATTATATTCGATTAGCATAATTTTACAAGGCCCTTTATCATGTTAATGCAATACGTGCTGGCTATATAAACTACATTATTTCTAACTAGACTAAGTAAATAGATAATGGAATACTATGTATTATTAATTGAATTGGTTATTTTACCATTTTTTTTGATAATTGAAAATAATACGGCAAAACCATGTGAAAATTTAATATATTTTATAATTTTGACAAAAAAACATATATAAACATATGTAAAATATTTATTTAAATATTTTTGATTAATTATTAAATAGCTAACTTACATAAAACTCCTAATAAATATAAAACTAAGCCAATTCATTTTACTTTAAATTTTTGAAAGATAAAAAAATATCTAATTTTTAAATATAAACTGCTGTTAAAAGTATCGTAACTTGAATCCGTTTTTTAATCCACAGAATCGATTATATTTGCTGTAATCTGTAAATGGCAGAAAAAATTGAGTTAACTGCTTCCGTTACTATAAATACTTACGTAATTAACCGCAAAGCAACTTCGGTTTCAAAATTTGTACCATTGTTATGCTACAACGATTTACCTACTGCACAATAAAGTATAAAATTCATAGTATAAATTCTTAGTAGAAAAATTTTAATTTTTCGATCTTTCACTATAACAGGAACAAAAGTTTAGGAAATAAAAACGAAACCATTTTTTTATCAGCTTCACGCTGTATCCTGCACATAGCAGGGTAGGCAGAGGGAACCTAGTGTTGAGACACTCCGTTTCCCACTTTCTGCCGAATTCTGGAGGTATTGCGTTTTGAGTGGTAGAACTTAACGCCGCGCTTAATACAAAATCCCAGTATACGTAATAAAAAACGGACCCTAATGATATTTCGTTTTTACATTTTCCTCATGAATACTTTAACCGAGTCTCCCTTCTCCAAGACATCAGCAATTTGTATTCATTACTTTTTATATCAGTGTTGTTATACTTTTTTTTTCATGCAGAACTACTTACCATATAAGGAAATAAAACAGCTTCACCGAATGTCAATATTCAAAACGCAGTTTTTATTGCAAAACTGTGCCGATATCGAAACCAGTCCGGTGTAATTTCACTTTTCAACTAGATCGTCCCACTTAGTCACTCAATTTACCTGCCAAAGTAAATCCTTACACAACTCTTATCACGTCCCAATCGTTCGGTTTCACTTTCAACGGTTATCGTAATCAGTCACGAATCGGAAATGGGTGCCGGCTCTTAAATTTCCGAACGCGATTTTCGTAAAAGTTCAGCTAAAGCGTATCTGTACGGAGCAGGAGCGAAAGTTCCCCGTCGGTAGCACGCCGCCCGACCGCCGAACAGCGACTGCTATAGCGACAGTTCATGCGGGCGAACCCGCGGACCTGTGTATAGCTGGCGGCGTGTAAGCTCGCCTCTCTCTCGTCGCCCGGTCTACGCACCGAGCGTGTCTCTATCGTATCCCGCTTAACCCGATGTCGACTCTCCCATAATAGGAACAAGATATAGTTTGTATCGCGCTCCACCCCCAAACTCGCCTCGCTCACATCGCGTAACGAGTTTACGGTACGTAAATCGTAGTAGATTTGTTTTTCAGCCCTACCACTGTAATCTCGTTCTTGGCACCGAGCCCCAGAGTGCTTTTTCTGAAGTCGTCTAACGTTAAATAAAGCCTTCTTTTTGTTGCACCGGCACCCGGTAACCTATGTAAGGAACTCGAAATAACCGCTATGGACAAGATGCCAACTTTCTAAACTAAACCTATAAGAGCGGACTATCGGGACGGTGAATTACGTTATTTTTATTGGAAGTCACAATAGTCGGAACAATGCTGATAAAGAATTTAGAAAATTGGTCATTCTTGGCGACGACGTGCTGTAATTTCATGTTTTTGCATGGCGCGGTCGTCGTCTATAATGGTTATTACGGCCGCGGTTATGCCTTCGGTGTCAATTATCAGATTGCGGTCGAAGCCCCACAACGGCGCGCAAATTGGATACCGAACGCTCAACCAGATAATGCCATTCGAAGGTTGTACCTTATTATGTAAGAAACCTTAAGTTAAGCTCCTTACATTTTTCATAGTAGGTTTTGAAATAAGTCAAATATATTTTTCGTACGAGACACGGGAGAACACTTGCAATGAAAGCTGAACTATTCCCATAAGATATAGAAGTAGTGGTAGTGGATAACAAATATTGAAAACCGTAAACCCTTTTCGTGATCCCGCGACGATCCCGAACTGGGTCAGCAAGCATGGTCGTAAAGTAAGGGATATTTCACATATAGGAATGGAATCGAAACTGGTTTTACTAGCTCCCATGAAAACTCTGTTATGATGGTGTTAATAAATGCTAATTGAACTTAATGCCGGCTGTAATCTCTCTTTGTAGAGATGAAATCCACAAGACTAGTAATTATAGTATTTTTTTATTTGTATTTACGATTGAGGCCAGTCATGGCGCAGAGGCAGGTTTGCGGGTTCGATTACCACTCGAGGTAATGAAATATTTAATATTTTCATTTCTTCGCTCTGGTTTCAGGACAATGTGCGACGTTGAGTCCTTCACTCAACACGCAATGCCTCCAGAATTTGGCGTAAAATGGGAAGCGGAGTGTCTCTACACTAGACTCCCTCTGCCTACACTGCTACATGCGAGATGCAGCCTGAAGATGTATTCACAATAAGATGATTTATTAATATTTTTTAAGCTATCCTTAATGCCAATATAAAAAAATGTGGGCGCGTGTGTACACGTTTATTAAATCAGGTGTAATTTACCTATTATACGGCAAGGAAACCTGATTCAATGTAATCGCATCTCGAGCAGATACATACATAAATGTATGTATATATTTATACATACTTGTATTTATGTGTAATACAGACTCCAGTTGTTCTTTCAATATAAATTAAAATGCAACAATTACTGCAATTTTTGAAATTAAATGAATTAGTAGAAGAGCTTTTGGGTATTAAAGTCTGATGGGGCCGTTGTATTGCAGTGGAACACCGACTGTTAACGTAATGGTTGTGGGTTCGATCCCCATTTGAAGGAATGATTACATATATATAAACATATTTATTCATTTTCCCATTTCCCTCACTTTAGTCAGATAAAACGTGGCGTTGTATTCCACATATTGTATTCCGTGGCGTAATATCTCGAAAGTTGAGCGGAAAATAGGGAACGATGTTACTTAGCACTAGGTTTCCTCTGCCTACTTTGCTTTGTAAGAAAGCGTGCAGTTAAAAAATATATATATTCTAAAAGTATAATATTATCAGAGAATATGGAGTTTGGGTGGTGGTTACTTTGGCAGTTATTAGGTAACAAAGATGCAAAAAATAGTACCTAACTTACATTAAATTATAAAGCTCTATTTTTTTTATATTTTCTTGGGAATAAAGCTAGGATCCGCCACATGCTGTAAACGGTAGGTGGAGCTGAGCGAAGCTATGTTGCGCAAAATTTTGCGAAATTCTCTCTGTTTTGTCCGCACGTGCTGGGTTAGGTTGGTCAAAGTTCAATCTGTGCGCGTGAATTTCAAAACGTTCCACAACTTAACTCTATGAGACACATTTAGACGATTTACTCAAAAACTACAATTACAATTATCACTAAACTACATCGCTGGGATCACCGTGTCGTCTGCAAAATTTCAGAGCTGTAGGTTTAACGGTCTAGGAGGAGTAGTATTACAACGAAACACACTTTTAACCAGTAGGAGCTATGTCGTTTCGTCGTCGTTTAATAAGATGTAACGTTGTCCATTGACA
The DNA here is from genome assembly GCA_021202915.1 of Heliconius himera. Classification (NCBI taxonomy): domain Eukaryota; kingdom Metazoa; phylum Arthropoda; class Insecta; order Lepidoptera; family Nymphalidae; genus Heliconius; species Heliconius himera. The sequence continues at coordinate 31,951 of JAJHJA010000464.1, read as the reverse complement.
GACCCTGGTTGTAACTCCCAGCCAGATACTCTCAAATTCTATAAGCGCCTACGAGAATATTAGGAGCAAATAATATTTTTTTAACTGAAGTACATTATATTTATAGGTGCTTGTAATTTAGAGTTGTCTGGCTGGGGGTTAAAAACATGCTTATTGCCTGGTAACAGATAACATAATTTCTAATATTAAGGAAATATAAAAAATAAGCTTTATAATTTAACGTAAGTTAGGTACTATTTTTTGCTTCTTAGTTACCTAATTACTGCCAGAATAACCATCTAAACTCCATATTTCCTGATAGTACTTACCAGTGTTGGGTGTATGCGAGAACACAGAAACTTTCAGGGTTTATAAAATAACGATAGTCTAGCCCTAATGTTTTACTATTGGCTCTCTCTATTAGTATAGTATAAAAAAACATAATAAACATTTGCACTATAATTGACTCCAAGGCGTGTATCCAGAAATATAGCACGATGGAACCTAGTGTTAAGACACTCCGTTCCCCACTTGCCGCCAATTTCTGGAGGCATTGCGTGTTGAGTGGCGGAACTCAACGCCGCTTTCCCCTCGAGACCAGAGCGAAGAAATGAAAATATAAATGTAAATAAATATTTCATCACCTCGAGTAGGGATCGAATCCACAACCAGTTGATTTACATGCACACTTTGTGCCCCTGCGCCACGATGGCCTCATATTTAATGTTATTCTTATATGTAAATATAAATAAGATACTGGCCTTATCGTTGCATCTAAACAGATCTTTACATCGGATATCGCGTACTGTCCACAGAGACGTGACTCTTTCAAAGCACTTCGAATTCGTCCTCACTTTGCGATGACTAACGGTAATGCTCGAGACGAAGTCGAAAACTTTATAACTTACTCCATCACTTCAAACGTCGAAGGTGCTATTTATATTGAACTTTTAAAATAATTGTTGTTGATATGATATTCATATATTTCATGTAAAAAATTATGCATACAATATTCTGGTTTATTTATTATTTTAGTTTCACGCTTTATCCCGCAACACTCAACACCCAATGCCTCAAGAATTCGATGGAAAATGAGGAACGGAGTGTCTTAGCATTAGGTTCACCCTGCCTGGCAGGGTGGGGAACCTGCTGTTAAACCACTCCGTGCGAGTGCGGGATGCAGCATGAAGCTGAAAAGATATTGTACAACATCAAAAACATAAATGTGAAATAAGAGCCAAGTTAAAAGTTTAGAAATCCTTCAAAGTTCTGTGTTTTAACAAATGTACTAAATTCTATGCATCTACACTTATTGGTTTAAGAGTTATTAAGGATTCGAAACTAGTTTGAAATATGCAGCGTAAAATACACATTGTGTGTTTCCAGGTTTTTAGCTTGGCTAGACACATCACGTGTCTTTATAATAATAAGTCCGTTATCTAATCTGCGATATGTTATGGGTTCGATTCCTACCACTATTGAATAATTTCATATCTTCGCTCTGGTGTGGAGGCAAAACGTGGCGTTCCACCACTCATCATGCTATAGCATCGGCGAAAAATATGGAACAGAGTGTCTTAACACTAAGTTCCCTCTGCCTGCCTGTGTGCGGGATACAGCAGGGGGCTAACAAGAAAAAATACTTTTTTTTTACTACGTAGTGAAATCTAATTTTAAGTATTCATGCTCAGCTTGCTTAAAATAAAAATGTCACGATAATAATTTTGAATTATGCATATTTCACATTTTCCCCTCCGAACTCCTCCCTTAATTCCTTGTTGATCTTGTTTCTTATGGCGGCTGCGGTTCTATGGTTATAGTCGCGAGTCGACAACGATGAAAGTAATATTAATAAATTTTCTTGTATTTCTAAGTGCATACGGTGGGACAGAACCGGAAATGATATTGTGTCCATTATATAGAAATCCGGTCAAGTGTGAGCCAGACTCGCACGCCAAAGGTTCCGTACCGAATTGTATGTCAATGGGAAGTACAACTTATAATGAAATAGAAGTGTAAATTTGCGGGCTTCTTGTATAAAATTAAGTACAAGTATACATTTTTAATGATATTTTTCTATAAAATATTAGATATATTCACTTTTTAGATATATTCATTTCACTTTTAGAATTTTTTCCCAAATTTCATAACTGTAGGTCCACGGGAAGTACCCTATAGGTTTTAATTACGCAGCGATTTTCATATAAAATGCAGTAAAAACGAATCATAAATACTCTTATGATTGTGTTCACTAAGAAGCTCGACTTTTTTCGTCGTGCGTCAAGTACCGTAGACCTGAAAATTTAATATTAATTTCAAGTTGATACCTCTAGGCGATAATATGACCTCGAGATAAATGGTCCTGAAAGATGGACAGCAAAGTAATCATATAAGGGTTCCATTTTTCCATTTTGAGGTACAGCACTCTAAAAACAATAAATCTATAAAATATTAAGTAGAAAATTTAGATATAATAATATTTTGTTTTTCAAATGTTATTTGAAGATGTAATTTTTGCCATTGTTGTTTCCATACAGGTCTGAGGTGAGGAGTACTTAGAGGAATACGATAGGGATTTGATTCTGATTTCGGAAATATTTTTTTAAATAATTTAGCTCTAACGAAATATATATTCAATCATGAAATTAAATAAATCCACAGCCCATAGGAAAGTGAAGGGTACCTGATATAGAGAACCAATATTATACAGATGTAATGAGGACGGGATCAGGTCCAGGGGACAAAATACACGTTTATAGCCTTGTTATTTTTTATTTTGTCAGCAGTCTGCATGCTATAGACAAGATTGGCGACAGTTTAATAAGGCCGATGTCAATTCGGGGCCAAAATGCGAATGCGACATGTGTTCGGCAATGGGGACGCGTGAAATTTAAAAGCAATTTGTTGTCTAAAAAGTTTTATGATCCCGTCCATTTTATACTCATATATGAACATTTTAAATAAATTGTTTTGCATACAAACTTTGTGAACAGATATCGTTAGACGTCGACCGTATCAACCGTATCAGGTTGTTGACTTGTCGATTTAAAATATGTATTTTATATTCTGTTAGTATTAACATTGCTTTTATTTACTGATGAATAAATGAAAAATTTGTATGTAAGGACCATACCATATTCGATGCCTAATACGTAATTTAAATACAGACTAAAACATCAACTTCACACTGTGTCCCGCACACAGCAGAGTAGGCAGAGGAACCTAGTGTTAAGATACTCCGTTCCCCACTTTCTGCCGAATTCTGGAGGCATTACGTGTTGAGTGGCAGAACTCAACGCCGCACTTTGCCTCGACACCAGAGCGAAGAAATGGAAATATAAATTTTACTATAGACTAACCTTCTAATATCTTGCTGTGTTGCCTTCATATTTATGCTTAGAAAATATCCTTTATCAAATAAAATTTCTAGGGTAACTTACAATATATTGTAATAATCGATACCAATTTTGACGCTATGAATAAACAATGTCAATATAATATCTATTTTAAAACCAAACAGCATTCATAAAAACTTGATCTCATCTCAAGCTATTAACCCAAATGTGTGCTTTTCTCTTGGAAGTTACATAAGAGTATGTAAGGACATGCCATTGTGGGAGAAATGGCGCAACGCTCAACAATAGGCGCGTGGGCGATCATACCGTTCGATAGACGCCATGTTCTATGCATTATTCATGTAATGCAGACTTTCTGAAGAAATAGCCGACTTCAGTGTAAGAACATATCGATAATTCTTTATTTCGTGGTCGTGGTCGTGGTTGTAAACAGGATGGTTGTGGGTTTGATTCCATGTTTTCGCTCTAGTAATAAGGCAAAGCGCGGCATTAAGTTCCGCCAGTCACCACGCAACGCATCGAAAATTCGTTCCCCACGAACAAAAGAGTGGGGAACAAATTATCGTAATACTAGGTTCCCACTACCTACGTTGATAAATGCGGGATACAGCGTGATAAAAGATAGTTCTTTAATTGACATTGATATTTACCTTGTAGTTCTCATCTAAAGCTGATAATACTTTAACATACTTCTTTAATTCTTTATATTAAAATTGAATAAATCTTAATCAAATTTTTTTTGCAAAATAAAAGAACTATTTAAATTAGGTTACATGTTTTGACGTTTGAACTTGCTACTGTTATAACAATAATATTTTGTGTACTTACACAAAATATTATTGTTGTAAATAAATGAACTCAGTCTCAGTCTGACTTCATTTATCCGTAAAATATTAGAAAGATCCTCTTTTCTTTATGTTAAAATATTGTGATTTAACATTTGAGAAGAACAAGAAGACGAATCTTAAATGAACACAATAAAATTATTTTTGTGCTCAGCTCATATATTTTATCACTATTATTTAAAATATAAGAATAAATAAGAATATATTTTAGCTTAAAACTATTTCTATTAAAAAAAATTACACTTGAAAAAATATAAAAATCATCTCTTATCTTATCTTCAAAGATTCTTTCTTAATCCGGAAAAAAAAATTAAAAACAAAGCCTGTCAGAAAAATTACTTATCCACTCAATATTTTCACGCTCAAATTATTTTTTAAGGAAGGGTTTGGTGATTAGTTGCTAAACAAGAATAATAAGGAAAAAAAGAAGATTTTCCCATAAGATTCTTTCATAAATATGGCTGCACCGGGCAATTTTCCGGGTGGATATCATTAGGGGAAGACGTTCCCCTTGCAATTGTTGTTTTGGCGCCTGGCTCGCTTTTTGAACTACGCCGATCGATGCTAGAATATATATAACACACAGTAGTTAGGAGCCTATAATAATTCGGCACCATAAAAGATACGAGGGCGTTGTCTCCCAGAAGTCTAACGGAAATTTTACACGCATGTCGATTTTATACCACCCATAAAAGTTAATAAGGATTCTGTTACAGCCAAGTCTAATAAAACATCGGTTGGTTTGACAAATTGGTTTTAAGCGACAATTAAATTAAATTAACAAGGCTTAAGTTTATTGATACTATTATTTATTTTCTAGGCCAGTCGTCGCGCAGCGGCACGAAGTGTGACTGTAAAACCGACTGGTTGTGGGTTCGATCCCCACTCGAGGAGACGAAATATTTACATAAATTTATATTTCCATTTCTTCGCTCTGGTGTCGAGGTTAAGCGCGACGTTGAGTTCTGCCACTCAAGACGCAATGCCTCCAGATTAGGCAGAAAGTGGGGAACGGAGTGTGTGCACTAGGTTCCCTCTGCCTACCCTGCTATGTGCGAGATACAGCGTGAAGCTGAAAAAAAAAGAAATCGTAAATGTCATGTAATCATATGAAGAAAATATATACATATGTTGAATGTTAATATTAAACTTCCTCTGTTGTTTATAAAAGACTAAATGGGGTATCGATAGTAAAATAAAAAACCTCATATAAGTCTGTAAACTAATAAAAAAATATTGATATGATAATACCTAGAAGAAAAAATACAGAAGGGTGTAAAGGTGAACGTCCGATATAATATGTGGGCATTGAAAATTTTGCGGTTTTTTGGATTTAGATTTAATTCATAGTAGTAAATAATTTATTCAATTGGTAACTTTGCAACTTTGTCTTTTACAGATTTTTTTGTTTTTTATTTATTTTAGTGGTAACAGGTTCTCGTATACCAGCTTCGGTAGAAAAGCGGAAAAGAGTTTGTTGACAATAGTTATATTTACGTATATTTTTATATGCGGGGTGCAGCCTGCAGCTGTAAAACAATAATATCATATACCTATATAATATTTATATCATTGCCTACCTATAAACAGTTTTATCTTTCTATACATATCCATATAAAAGATTAATAGAAACCGTTACCACAAAATAAAAACAAATAAATTCTAAAATTGATGAGATATAATCGAAATCAAAACAAACATATTACATATTTCACATTTAAGAAAAAAAACTGTTCATGTGCGACTAGGGCTCGCCCACCAAGGATTGCCTATCAATTTCAGGATTCAGAGGTCAACGGGGACTACAATTTGTAAAAATTTACTAACTTAAGTTTGTAGCCGTATTCACTCATTTCATATGAAATGAACTACATATATAAGTCTGTAATGATTTTTTCTATAAAAAATCTAAAAATATTCGGTTTCTGTAAAATTTCATAACTGTAGTTCTACGGAAAATACTTACAGGTTTTGTTTACTTTTGTAAAAAAAATTATGCATAAATGCTTGTATATTTGAGACTAGACTTAAATTTATCTGTGCTCCAAGGAACCGTATACCTTAATATTTGATATTAATTTCAGCTTGATACCTCCACACGATCTCGAGATAAACGATCATGACAGAAGGAACGGACAACAAAGTGATCCTATAAGGTGTCCATTTATCCCTTTTGAGGTACTAAACCCTAAAAAGCCAAAGAGTAGGAAATGTAATAAACATTTTGTGATAAGAAATGCCAGATATCTATGTACAATACATACATACATACAAAGTATCGAAAAGACAAGAAAAGACAATTGTTAATATAAAGTCAATACTAAAATCTTATTCCTCCTCCTATGAGACAGAATAATGTTTCCTATTATTGAAAACTTCAATTTTCTTATGTAAATTTCGATGCTTTTTCCCAACTCTATGGAATTGTCTGTTTTCTAAATCGATATTGTAGTAATACAATGTCCTATTATATTCACTAAAGTTTTCAGAATTTGCGCTTTTATTATAGTCTAGTGAAAAAGTATTGACTCTTCTACTTTATATATAAACAATTATATTTAAAAAACTTAAATTTATATTTTAAAACATAATAGGCAAAGCAATCCGTCCTCTCGACATACTTTTTTCTGATCACTCATTTTATAACCAAATTGTTAAAGTTCAGAAAAGTGTATTTTTGTGTTGTTAACATATTATTAAAAGAATAAATAAATAAATCAGCTTCACGTTGTATCCCGCACACAGCAGGGTAGGCAGAGGGAACCTAGTGTTAAGACACTCTGCCCCCATTTTAGCATTATATGTTGAGTGTCGGAAATCAACACTACGCTTTGCCTCGACACTAGAGCGAAGATATGGAAAAATACATTTAAGTAAACATTCCATCTTCTCGAGTGGGAATCGAACCCACAACCAGTCGGTTTTACAGTCACACTTTGTGCCCCTGCACCACGACTGACCTCTAAAAAAAAGAAAACATACTTTAGAATTACTTTTTTGTATAATAATCACGAAAAGTTGATTTTTAATTTACTTTTGTTATTATATTTGTAATTCCAATTGAATGGGACTTAAAAATCATGGACTTCATCGTCACACATTACTATTTGACAGCAGTATATCTGACAATGCAGTTACGACAGGACCTGTTTTTAAAGAAATTTGATGAGATTTTCCACTATTCACAAACACATTCAAATATAATTTTACATAGAAAATCTTGTAAAGTTGTATTGTAAATAACTTTAATATTCATGTCTTATAAAATAATGGTCCCAACAGACAGAAAGCACTCTATAACAAACCCAGCGTGTCCATTGTTTCATTTAAAATTGTCTGTACCCACTCACTACTCATCTTAACAAAATTATACTCCACAATATCAGTACATGCGTAATTCAATTTTGCAAATGGAATTTGAGATATGATAATATTCCTGATACAACTATACTCGTATGATATATTAATGTCGGAGATCAGCGTACAGTAATTAAGTGGACCCAAATAGTCGGAGTAACTGTCGTACTTACTCGTATAAGGAAATATTAATAAATTAAATCAGCTTCACGCTGTATCCCGCATACAGCAGGGTAGGGAGGAACCTAGTGTTAAGACACTCCGTTGCCCACTTTCTGCCGAATTCTGGAGGCTTTGCGTGCTGAGTGGCAGAACTCAACGCCGCGAATAAGGAAATATGAGAACACGTTTTAAATTTTAATATTTTGTTTTGTTTATTATCTATTTATTTACATATATTTTCGTTTATTTTGCTATTTGTCTTTTTTTTTATTTTACAAGCTTTAAAAAAATAAAGGATTCAATATTTTTACTGCAATATCTGTACTAATATTATAAAGCAGATGAGATTGTTTGGCTGAATTTTAGAAAAAAACCTTTATATGGCTGATATCTCGAGAACGATGAACTGTGAACTTTAGATCACGCAATACGGGATAGAAATGACCTGCAGTACCGGTACTTTTATTTTATCTGTAATCACTCTCTTTATTAAAAAGTTTCAGTTTCGGTTTTTCTTTGGTCCCAGCCAAAGCCGAAAGTTCGGTTTCGGCTTTGGCTGAAAACCTTGTTTCGGTCGGACAGAATAGTAAAATGGCAAATATATGTATGTCTGTTTAGTTTGCAGCTACGTAACATAAGCCGGTCCGACTCGCTTTTAGCCGGGTTTTTTGTCTTGTATTATTTTTTATATCGTTTTAACTTATGTTATTATCATTTAACATTATATTTTTAGTAATTTACAACACACAACAATAATAACACATAAACAAGGATATATCATCAATCAAAGCCGATTTAACATAAGTATTACCACAAGATCATTAATTAGATAGATGTAGGTACAGATGTTCGTAGGGCTGCCAACCGCGATGAGAAAGTGATTCGAGGGCTAATTTGCCATCTGGGGCTTCTACCCGTCACTATCTTATAACAGCCATCTCTGTTACGATATTCGAAACTTTCTTCATCCATTTAACATGGATTACAAAGTTTAAACCTTATGTTACTTTGAAAAGGAATAGATCGTATTCCGTTTCACTTGTAAGTATTGATTTGAAATTTGGAAATATTTCAGTTTTATTTATTATATTTGAGGCCAGTCGTGGCGCAGGGGCACAAAATGTGCCTGTAAATCAACTGGTTGTGGGTTCAATCCTCACTCGAGGAGATGAAATATTTATTTACATTTATATTTTCATTTCTTCGCTCTGGTGTCAAGGGGAAAGCGCGACGTTGAGTTCCGCCACTCAACGCAGTGCCTCCAGAAATTGGCGGAAAGTGGGGAACGGAGTGTCTTAACACTAGGTTCCCTCTGCCTACCCTGCTGTGTGCGGGATACAGCGTGAAGCTCAATTTTAGGTTATTAAGTATATACATATTGATATATTTATAAATTTTATGTGGATGGTTTCAATATAATATGATGATATAATAATCTAAAGTGAAACCCAATGGCCGCACCATTGGGTTTCACTATCAACAGAGATATAGCTAAAGAGCCATAGTTGAGAGTGACGTCCAATTAATTTCTCTTGGTCTATCTCTAAGTATGTATTATGTGAGATTATTTATAATAAAATAAATTTAAATATGGAGAACTAATAAAGATGGTTCTTTTAGAAAACAAACTATTCCAAACTTATATTATACTTGATCCAGTCGGAACAAAGTTCTGGAACACCTCATTCTTTATACGATAGCTAGCTTAGTTTAAGTCCAAGTTTCTGTGCAACATCCTGTCTTATCATGTGTTTTATTGGTACTATTGTTACATATCATTTATTATCTTTATATTTATTGTTTATTATATTTAAGTATTTATTTTTAGTAAAAAATTCTCATAAAAAAAAACTATATATTTTGGTGCAATCAAGTTTACATGATAACGGCGCACAATTTTGAATGTGACTTAAGCCAATCTATATTCTTAATATATTTAACTTTAATTGTATGAAAAAGAGGTCAGTCGTGGCGCAGCGACACGAAGTGTGACTGTAAAACCGACTGGTTGTGGATTCGATCCCCACTCGAGAAGATGAAATATTTAAATTTATATTTCCATTTCTTCGCTCTGGTGTCGAGGTTAAGCGCGGCGTTGAGTTCTGCTACTCAACACGCAATGCCTCCAGAATTCGGCAGAAAGTGGGGAACGGAGTGTCTTAACACTAGGTTCCCTCTGCCGACCCTGCTGTGTGCGGGATACAGCGTGAAGCTGATTTTTTTTATATGAAAAATATTAATATAGTCATGGAAAATACGCAACAAATTATTTATACCAACGACTGGGTCTTATTTCTTGACCGTTTTGAACTGACTCCTGTAGAATATTTACAGTAAAAATTCCACGTGAAACATAAACTATATACTTGAAAGCCGTTAAAAGCAGACTGTCGAGGCTTTCCGAAATTCATTACACTACTGCTATCGGCCAGCACCGCCTGTTTCATGTCACGACAACATTAATGTCCAAAGAATTCGCTATTACCATCCGAAGATATATTCCATTGAAATATGTTTCTATTGAAAATAATAAACTTGTTTTTTTTTAATATTGATTGATAGTGTGTGATTTTTTCCAATATCTAAGTACGAAGTGATGGCGTTCGAGTTCGAACTGATTGGTTTAGTTATGGTTTAAAATCTCATTTTGAGGAACTGTTTATTTTTTTCCAGTATCACGCATCAGTGTAGGCAGAGGGAACCTAGAGTTAAGATACTCCGTTTTCCAGTTTCCGTCAAATTTTGGAGGTATTATGTATTAAGTGGCGGAACTGAACGCCGAGAGCAAGAAAATAAAAATATTAAACATTTTATTTCCTAGAAAAGGAATCGAACCCACAGCTTGTCGTATTTACAGTCGCACGCTTGTACCCCTGGCCACAACCGGCCTCAATTTTTTTTAAACACGACATATTTTAAAAATATAAATTTTTTTTTGGATATATATTTCTTGAAACAAAAAATCTTTCCATCCCTAATCAAATATACAAAAAAATATATACATAATACATATATATGTCCAATATTATGTTTAACCGAAGATATGTATACGTCGACATATTACTTAGGGATTACATACATATAAATTAAGACGCCACTCCCACCTTTAAAGCTTAATCGTGACTGATATGGATTATAGAAGTAATGATTAAGCAAAACGGTGAAGCTCTGATGAGACTTGTAGCTCCAACATGTCGGAACATCGAACTAAGTGCCATAATTATTGCTAATAGCTATGTATCATCTCTTTTAAAGTACCTATATTAAATGGTAGAAATAACTACTGAGGCCGTGGTGAAGGAGGAGGACAACGTACGATTGCAAACGCGACGGTTGTAGGTTCGATTTCCACTCGAGAGAATTAATTATTTATTATTTTTATTTCCTCGTTCTGTTCACACGCAAAGCACTCAATACGCAATGCCTTTAGAATTGGGATCGGAGTGTCTTAACTTAACTACTAGGTTCCCAAATTATCCTTTGCCTCCCTTGCTATGTCCGTACTTATTCCATAGTACAATGCCTACCTAATTAAACATCAAAGTGCGGCATAGTTGGAATGGCGTAAATCTATACTTATAATAAATCTGTAGAAAAGACGTTTCTGTACATTGTAAATATTTAAAAAAAAAATTGCCAGGGTGTTAAAGGATAATTAACATAATCCATTTCCAACATTTTTGGAATTTTTGTCTGTTTGTCTGTTTGTCTGTATGTCTGTTTGTCTGTTTGTCTGTTTATGTGAACACGCATCACGTAAAAAGTACACAATAAATTTAAGCAATTTTTATACATAAAAATTACAAATAAATCAAGGTAGGTTTTAGTGTTTATTTCATTGTAATTGCTTCACTCTATCAAAAGATATAAGTATTTAAGTTTTCAAGACGTTAATATTTGAGATAATAAAAAATCGACACAAGTAACGCTATCTATTGACAAAAATAGGTACTAACGAATGTTTCATACACGTAAAGCTCATCACTAATTGCGATGGGATCTATAGATAAAAGATGGCGCTGTAAAATATATTATAAATATAAAAAACATAAAAAAAATATAGTTTGGAAAGATTACCGCTACACTCTATCAAAAAATAATGTACTTAAAGTTTTAAATATATTTATATTTGAAAAAAAAAAGAAACTTACGCAATGATATCTATTGACTACATATCATAATGAATGTTATTATATTGTTGAGTTATTATCTGCTTAACGTTAATTACGTCATGTAAGTGTAATTTATACTTATAATAAATTTAACATAAACATAGTAGTATTTTTCTAACAATGTTCGAATGGTTACAGTTCAATTGTAAGTCCAAAAGAATGACTTTAGAAACGTCTTATTTATTTGACTGTTGATAAATTTACGTATTTTTAAAGTACAATTGTTCATAGTACTAACTACAAAGTAAACTAAATTGAATTGTTGGTGAAGATTACCTTCGTAACAGTCTAGCTTAATTCTTAATTATTTAACACAGTGATAAAGAATGACTTAATATTCAAAGAAATATTTTGAATAGGTTCTTCAGTCCGTTCGTTCGTTTATGTTATTAATATTTTTTTAAGAAACGTATATAATCTTTAACTTTTGGGAGCAACCTCTAAAAAATTGTGTCTCAAGAAAAAAATGCTCTGACACTGTTTATAAAAATATCCCGCAGTATTATTTCATAACTTACAAGCGACACGTACCGACATTGCACTATTGCACCTGTATGTTGCATGTATGTATGTGCCAAGGGTATTTTAGGGTAAGTACCTCAAAATTCTTATAAGACAACTTTGTTGTTTGTCCGTCTGTCCGTCTGTCAACACTATTTTGTACAAGATCGGTTAAAGGTTAGATACCTCAATGTTCAAGTCTATATTCCCTTAGAGCACAAAAAATCTATCTTCTAAATCATCGCAATCAAATGACGATGAAATATGAGGGTTTATGCTTCGTTTTTTGTCGCATTTTCTATCATAACTATAGGATAATTCCCGTTGATATACAATTACGAAATTTGTTAAGAAGTTAAAATTTACGGCACGTATAAAGGAAAATTCCAAAATTATTTTTCAAAAATTGAATATTTATTGTATTTGTGTCATAGAAAAAAACCATTAGGTACAAATTTTAATCTGTACTTAATTTAATACAAAATGACAACATAATTAGTTATTCCTTTGGTGCTTTTGGTGTATATATTCATGAAGCTGGTACGAAACTCTCGGGGCATGAGTACGACTTGAACTTGACCGAAAATGTTGATTATTTTATAGATTATATAAAAATGCCTAAAAACGTGCTTTCTATGTATATTCTGTATACCAATTATATATTTAACTAATAATATATGTAACCAATTTAAAAACTACACAGGAGCTAATATAATTTATTTTACAAAGAATATCGTGAGTATTTATCCAAACCAATTAATTAATAATTAAGGCTGTTTGTAATATCTATATTTCTTAAATGAATAATCATGTAATTCAAGCGGGCAAAGCCGCGAGCAGGCCGCTAGTAAATAAATATAAAAACTTTCCATTATTTTATAATTAAATGTTTTGTTTTTGTAACAATGATACAGTTAGATCTCACTGAAAAAAATATCAAAAATCAAATCAGCTTCACGCTGTATCCCACACACCGCAGAGTAGACAGAGGAAACCTAGTGTTAAGACACTCCGTTCCCCACTTTCCGCCGAGTTCTGGAGGCATTGCGTGTTGAGTGGCGGAACTCAATGCCTCGCTTTGCCACGACACCAGAGTGAAGAAATGAAAATATAATTGTAAATAAATATTTTATTTCCTCGAGTGGGGATCGAACCCACAACCAGTCGATTTACAGTCACACTTTGTGCCCCTGCGCCACGACTGGCCTCAATCTCACTAGCAATTATTAGCTGTAAACACTTCATGTGATATCGAGATGATCTTGCCTTGTCTAAGAGGTCACTAGTCTCTTCATATCAGTTAAGTACGCTGTTATAAAAAATTGATTGACAAATAATATTTTTTCAGTAACAGTACAATGACGTTGGACTTTCTTAGCTTATTGTTTGTCTCGAATATACGAGTATAATGTGACCAGACGTCTCGTTTTGAACGGGACAGTCCCGTTTTTCGCGCCACAGGGACGTAGTAAATGACCCGTTTTTTCGGAATGGCATGTAAGTTTGGTCAGTCAAAACAGTCTTCTATGATTATCTAATCTATCTATCTTCAAAAAGCGGAAATATTAAACGAATTATTGAAATGTCAATTATACTTTAAAAAGAAACGAAAACACCTCTCTGAAAAACGAAAGATAAATGATTATTAAAAAAAAACAAAACAAGTAAAGTTATCCTAAAAAAAACGAAAGCAATTCTTAAAAAAAAACAGACAGACAAACAAACAGGCAGACAGACAGACTTATAAGCGTTCCTTTTTTCCTTAAAAAATAAAATCCTAAAAAACGAAAGCACACATCTAAAAAAACGAAAGCCACTCCACGATATCCCGTTTCGAGCAGACCGAAAAATGATCATGTTACGCATATTATACTACCCTTTTGTGTCAAAAATAATTTAAATCTTATTCTTCAGTGTGGGGATCGAACCCACAACCATCACACTTAGACACCGATCCATTGCTCAACGCCATCTTTAATAATGATTGCATATTGGTAAAATTGCAGGATGTCAGAAATTTAACAGCTTAGTGACGAAGGGAGTGAGCTGGAGCCGTACGTGATATACGAATATGTATTACTTATGGAAGCTAACGACACGTCTAAGTCTTGAGTCTCTTTATCTGGCTAAAAGGAAAAAATATAAAATAAAAATCTAAAAATACCTTCTCATCAGGAAACTGGGTCAAACACATATTATTTAGAAGGCATCCTTTAAAAACTCATAAAAATGTTCATTGCAACATATAATATTACGACATGTGAAAAACAAATATAATTTTAAATATATTTTCATAAATTCGAATTTTATTTCGTACCTGATTTTTTTTTGCAAAACGTAAAGTCGTCATAATTATGCAGATCTCTAATTAATTTGAACGCGAACTTTTTTAACAAGTAATATTGTATGACAGCGGCTGGTACTCTCATTATCGAAGTAATTAATGTAGATGCAAAAAACAACCTGGAATAAATAAATTTACATTTTAGTCTGTGGATAAATTATAGCATAAAACTTCTATTTCTTCAACGTGCTATGATATAACTTAACTTTGTGTCGTAAATTAAATTTATATAAGCAATATTAATAAAGCAATTTAAATAATAATTATAAGATATTATGTCGACCCGGGCTTTCTTGTTTGGTTTCTTATAAATCAATGAAAACCCTAAGTTTTTTAAATTTTCTTAAAAATAATATACATTAGTAAAAATAATGTCTGTAGTTGGTCTCTTTCACATAAATACATATAACTAATGTGAAAAATATTTTCCAATTCTACGAATCAATTCATTTATCAAAAGCAAATAAATATACAAAACAAACATACTTAATAATAGTGATTAACAATATATATAAAACAAGTAAATATTTATTAAACGTTACAGTAGTCAATTATTATTGGTATATATATACATGTCTTCTTTGTTCCACTATCGTCTATCGTGATTAACCTTCGACACGCGTGGTCAGGCGCTGCTGTCTCGTTCTCTCAGGTCACTTACTCGGCGTATGAGCAACCAGCGTTCAGTCGACGCGCACCGCCCGCTCCGTGTGCGCTCGATACAGTTTAACTAACTATAAGATATATATATATACTTTGTGCAAAATGTTTCCCCTTCGTGTGACGTGTTTCGTGCTAATATTTTCTTTTGCCATTTGCTCTGCAAACGTACATCCATTCTCCGAAGAGTTCATAGATATTATTAACTCTAAACAAACAACATGGAAAGCTGGCCGAAACTTCGCGATGGAAATGCCGTTGAAAGCAATTAAGAATTTATTGGGAGCTCTTAAGGATGACTATTATGAGAGGTTGCCGACTGTTACACACGACGTTGAATTAATAGATAGTTTGCCGGAAAACTTCGATCCTAGAGATAAATGGCCTAATTGTCCAACGCTAAATGAGATTCGAGATCAGGGATCTTGCGGGAGCTGCTGGGCGTTCGGCGCGGTCGAAGCAATGACCGATCGGTACTGTATCTATTCGAACGGAACGAAGCATTTTCACTTCTCCGCAGAAGATCTACTTAGTTGCTGTCCAATTTGCGGCCTCGGTTGCAATGGAGGAATTCCTACATTGGCGTGGGAGTACTGGAAACACTTTGGATTGGTCTCTGGAGGAAATTACAATTCCTCTCAAGGGTGTCGTCCTTATGAGATTGCTCCCTGCGAGCATCACGTGCCCGGCGACAGAATGCCATGTAGCGGTGATACGAAGACTCCTAAGTGTTACAGAACTTGCCGAGACGGTTACAGCACACCTTACAAACAAGACAAACATTACGCAAAGCATGTATTCTCTATACGAGGAGGTGAAGACCACATTAAAGCGGAACTTTTCAAGAATGGACCAGTAGAGGGGGCGTTTACGGTGTATGCAGATCTTCTATCCTATAAAAGCGGTGTTTACAAGCATGTAGCAGGCAACGCTCTCGGCGGACATGCTATTAAAATTATGGGTTGGGGAGTTGAAAATGGTAACAAATATTGGCTTATCGCAAATTCCTGGAACTCTGATTGGGGTGATAATGGGTTCTTTAAAATCGCTCGTGGGGAGGACGAATGTGGTATTGAAAGTTCCATTATTGGTGGGGAACCTTTATATTCTTAGTGTGTAATGATTATAAAATTGTTAAGTAGGTTAAAGTTGTAGGTGACTTGCAATTTTCGAAATAGGTATATTATAATAAAATGTTATGTGAATATTTGTAGTTTTGTTTGACCCGTATAAGGAAATATAAATATAATAAATCATAAATGTTAAGCATAAAATAAAAGAAAGGAATTGTTTTAATTTTCTTAAAAACGTTTACATAATTATCTAAAAAATGTCATACCTTAGTATGACATTTTTAAAATAATTATATAAAAAATTTCAAACTTTAGTATGACATTTTTTAGATAATTATGTCATGTGAATAATTAATATCGCAACTTGCAAAATATTATTTTATCAATTTAAAATTAATAAAAGTTAACAAAATTTAAGAAAGAATGCCTTCTTGTCCGATCAATTTTTTCCATGTCATAACCTGTAACACAATTTTTATTTATATTATATTATTTTTTTAGGATTTCGTACCTTTTAAGGAAAAAAGGAACCTTTATAAGATAATTTTGTTGTCCGTCCGTATGTCTCTCTGTCTGTTGTCAAGAGCCTTCATCTCTACACTTACTTAAAAAAAATTCCGACTATATCGCAAAAAACGCGAATTTCGACATTAACATCAAAATTAATAGGATACATTTGGTTGACTTTGTTGATGGCGAAACGCGGCGTTGAGTTCCGCCATTGCTTCTAGATTTCGGCGGAAAGTAGTGAAGGGCAACTTGAACATTAATAATTCAATAAGCCCGCTTATAGCCTACAATCAATTACAGAGAAGCCAAGCATTCAAGTATTGCTTGTAATTGAATTACCTCCATATTATTTCTATAATTACGTATGGTGTATAACATTCTATATCTACAAATCTTCATATCCTTAAACAGTCATCGAAAAAGAAATCTTAAATTATCATAATATCACCACAGAATTTTTCAACTCTAAATACCTATTAAACAATCAAGGATTATTGCCTAAAGTTAGTCAATCAGTCGAAGATCTTTATTTGTGCGTAAAATTAAACTGAAAAGCATTATGACCCGCCGAAAGCTTGCTTTATAAGGCTATTTATTATACGGCACTGGAACCCGCTACACGATTAAAGAGATTTACCCCCCATAAGTTTACTATAAGTATTTAATGCGTATATAACTTTACTTTAACGGCTATAGTAAAAATGCAAGTGACAGGTTTAATAATAAGTTTTATATTGTATCCCGCACTCAGCAGGGTAGAGGGAACCTAGTGTTAAGACACTCCGTTCTCGGTTTCCTGCCGAATTCTGCGTGTTAAGTGGTGGAACTCAACCCTGCGCTTTGCCTCAACGCCAGAGACCAATAACGCACAGGCACAAGTGTATAACTGCAAATGTGACTGGTAGTGGGTTCGACTCCCACTGGAGCAAATTAAATATTTAATATTTCTTCGTTATGGTGTCGAGGTGAAGCGCGGCGTTGAGTTCCACCATTTAACACACAATGCCTCCAGAATCCCCATCTCCCTCTACCTACCCTGCTACATGCGTGTCACGGCGTGAAACTAAAACAAAAAACGTCTACTATAGTAGGGGCTCTAAACGCATATACATATATAGCGCCTACACGCCTGGAGAGTTTAAATTTTAATGAAATGCAAAAATGAATACCTTTAATGTCCAAGTCGGCTTTTCTGTGCTCACGTTTAAATTGGGAAAACTTATTGCTTTAGCGAAGTTACGAATGTGAGGGGAATAAAAATGTAGTCTTTATTAACTTCCGTATCGTAAAAGGACTCTTTTTCTTTATATAAGTAATGTTGATACCGTTGGAATGATAAATTAAAGGGTCTGCTCGAGGTGTTTTCTTAGAATACTTACATTATGTTTAAGTCATGTTTATTTTATATCTTGTAAAAATAATAAGAATAAAATAAATAAATCAGCTTAACGCTGTATCCCCGCACACTGCAGGATAGGCAGAGGGAACCAAGGTTCCCTAGGTGTTAAGACACTCCTTTCCCCACTTTCTGCCGAATTCTGGAGACATCGCGTGTTGAGTGACAGAACTCAACGCCGCGCTTAACTCGACACCAGAGCGAAGAAATGGAAATGTAAATTTAAGTAAATATTTCATCTCCTCGAGTGGGGATCGAACCCATAACCAGTCGATTTTACAGTCACACCTCGTGCCGCTGCGCCACGACTGGCCTCAAATTGCTGAGATGTATCTTGCTGCACATAAGGGTTATGGATTCGATTTCTACTTTAACATTTAGGTGTATTAAGAGTATTTAAAGGATAGTCATACAATTTATCTTGAAAATATAAGCCTTCTAGCTTTTACCCGAGACTTTTCCGAGACGTGGGCGAATGGAAATAAGTTATGGCTTGAAACACGATACATGCTGAGGGCCTGTGGTAACTCTGATAGTCTGTAGTTTAGCCCTTGCTGAAACAATTAATTTGATATTATATAGCCTTAATAATATATAATTCGGCAGAAAGTGGGGAACGGAGTGTCTTACACTAGGTTCCCTCTGCCTCCCCTGCTGTGTACGGGATACAGCGTGAAGCTGATATATAGCCTTAAAAATACTTGAGGCCAGTCGTGGCGCAGCGGCACAAAGTGTGACTGTAAACATAGTGTTAAGGCACTCCGTTCCCCACTTTCCGCCGAATTTTAGAGGCATTACGTGTTGAGTAGCGCAACTCAACGCCGCTCTTTGCCTCGGGACCATAGCAAAGAAATGGAAATATAATTTTAAATTAATATTTCATTTCCTCGAGTGGGGATCGAACCCACAACCCTCGCGTTACAGTCACAAAAAAATGATTCTCTTCGAATCAATTGTAGTAATCCCTGGGATAACAGCGTTCGAACATTCCAAGCTCTTCACCCTTATAATATTGGTGTTGGTTCTTGCCTTTTAAACTGTAATTAACTCACCTTATTATTTACACATCCACATCTTTTACAAGTAGCACTTTTTATTTTCTTTCAACTATGTACTTAATAGTTGCTAACCTACTTCCTGAGTAACTTTTATTATGTTCACATAATTCCAAAACTAAAAATATATATATTGTGAGCGAGTGAGAAAGAAAATAATGATAACACACTTCGTTATCCATTTTCAGTGCATATACATAGGTACATGTACAGTTTCACGCTGTATCCTGCACAAAGTAGACAGAAAATCTAGTGTTAAGACACTCCGATGCCTACCTTCCGCCTAATTTTCTAGGCATTGCTTGTAGGGTGGCGTAACTCAACGCCGCGCTTTGGTTACCAGAGTGGGGAAATGAAAATATTAATAATAATTGAATCGCCCAGTTTACAATCACACGCTTTTGCCACTGAACCACGACGGCCTCGTAGTGGCCAAAAAACTATAGACACCTTAAAAAAGAAAAGAATACCTAAATAAACAAATTATTTCATACAAATAATGAATTGTCAATATAATAAATACACAAAAATATATGAATACATATAAAAAAATTAAGTTAGAATGCATTTTGAATATAATTCAGTGACAGCATTCGCGCTTTCAGCGAGTGCCCTCCGTACAAGAGTGTTTTGAGCGCGACCTACAACTGTGTACTTGGTGCCTACTTGTGCCTGTTTGCTTCCTTACTATAACATTAAAAAGTAACTTAAGTTTTCTCTTCCAGTTTCAAATTAATTTTGTCTTTTATTTGTTTGTTGAAAATTATAAAATAAATAAATCAGCTTCACGCTGTATCCCGCACACAGCAGGGTAGGCAGAGAGAACCTAGTGTAAGACACTCCGTTCCCCACTTTCTGCCGAAATCTGGAGGCATTGCGTGTTGAGTGGCAGAACTCAACGCCGCGTTTAACCTCGACGCCAGAGCGAAGAAATGGAAATATAAATTGAAGTAAATATTTCATCTCCTCGAGTGGGGAGCAAACCCACAACCAGTCGGTTTTACAGTCATACCTCGTGCCGCTGCGCCACGACTCGACTGGTTGAAAATTATTTTGTAGTTTATGTTTTTTTTTATCTTTAGCCTATTATAAACTTTGATTTCGATCGTTACTGCAATTTTTTTTTATTCTGAACCCTAACGAAAGACACTTAGGTTTAACGATGTCTTAGTTGTCAAAATTCATCCAACGGTTTAGAAAAAAGTTATAAAGAATTCACCAACACAATAGTATTAGAACTGCCGATAGGTATATGTTAAAACTAATAACAATAACTTTTAATTTTTAACCACTTTTTTAAAAATGAACATATGCAAAAATATACAAAACAAATTGGAGATCTTGAGTTTTTCTGAAGTTCAAGCTTAGTTTAGCCAGAGCCCTTTTTTAACCACAAAAGTATAGTGTTTCCTGAATTTTCCTAAACTAGTACTACCTATAGATTTTTGCTGAAGTAGTACTACCTATGGATGCTAGCTACCTACCTAGCTAGACGGACGACAAAATGATCTTATGAGTGTTCCTTTTTTCCTTAAAAGGTACGAAAAAAAATACGCCAGATATATTTTTTTAAAATTGTATCAAATTTGCACCAACTTAAATAATTTCAATAATTATTTTTCTTTACTAATAGCTTAGTAATCATTAAAATATTTTTGATACATATTACTTTTTATTTAATTTTGCGCATATAGGTGTACTTTTGAAATCAGTTTTCTCTTAGCTCTGGCTGAGCTAAGCCTGAATTTCAGAAAAAGCTCGAGACCTCCAATTCGTGCACCGAACGCTCTTTGGGCGAGCCCGACTCGCGCTTGTCCGGTTTTTTTTTTGTTATTTTTATTCTTGAGATTTGCCCATAAAGATAAAAAATAAATACATATTATCTTTTGGAAATCGATTAAAAGTAAAAAACTATATTGCAGGGTATACAGGGACATAAAATAAAAATATAATTTTCAATTAACACTTTATTATAACTACAAAATAATTATATATTCTGTACTTTAGACGCAAAGAACTTAATCGCGTTATATAAATGACAAATGTGTAAAGCATTCAGCGCTATAATTATGTATAAATATTATATTATTTATCTAAAAAATCAAATTCACAAAATATATACAATATTATAGTACTAAGACTAGAATGAAAAATGAAAGCTTACACCAAATATCTGACTTAAACAAACAATATTAAGTAGAAATTATATTAAAAAAATATAAATTATCAATACAAATTTAATAGGTACATATTCTTACTATTTGATCAAGTTATTAATAAGAATAAGTCGTGGCACAGGAGCAACATGCGTACAACTGTAAACCTGAACTCCAGAGTTCGAAGGAAAGTAGAGAACGAGTGTCTTAATGGGAATAGAGTATCTCAAAGTGTTAAGACACTCCATTCCCATTAATCAAGGTTCCCAGGTTCCCTCTGCCTATCCTTTAAAGTGCTGGATACAGCGAAACTAAAAAAAAATAAAAACATAATAATTCTTTGCTTCTAAAACACAGAAACAATAATAATATACTAATACTAAATATGTAAATACAAGTAAATCTATTCAATTAAACCTATTATATCACAAAACATGACTGATCACTTTTATAATTCAATACATAGACCAATACTTATATGCATCATCAGCTTGGAAATTTAATCTTTAAGTGTATGAACATAAGGTATATCTAAAGTTTTTTGCATTATAAAGAAGTCTGGTGAAATTAGTTTTTATTCATACTTATTTAGAAAAATACTTATTTAGAAAACGTATAAAAATTTGAACGCAGCAGGACTCGAACCCGCGCCTCCTGGAAACCGACCAGGCGCTCTAGACTACTAAGCCATGCGTTCTCGCCAAGCTACGTCGAAATTTTTATACGCTTGTTACAACTTATTTATGTTGTTAGCATCTCTGTAGGGAGATTTTTACAAATTTCCGCTACCCAGAGATAATTACTAAGAATTATCGTTTGGCAAGAGAAACTATTTTTTAAATATTTTTTTTTTAAACATTGTCTAAATAAGTATTTTTCTTTCCTAAGTGGAATAACACTTTAAAAATGTTTAAAAAAATTAGTTTTTATTCATTTGGCAATACGTTTAGTGCAATTGGAAGTAGAAAATGATTTAAAATATGCGTATATCGCTGCTTTGAAAGAATTCTATATCGAAAAAATCTAAAGTACGAATTTAAATAAGGAGTTAAATATAAAATTTTACCACGATGATAACACTTTAACAAAAACTTATAGAAGATAAATAAACAAAAATAAAAAAATATACGTTATCAATTTGTAAATATTAAATTAAATTGAGAATTCTTTTATCAATTGCATTTGGAACAATACCTACTTGCGGGATGTCGTTCTTTTAGAGCAGCTATATGTACATATATAATAATATATAACAGATCTTTGGAAAGGAAGTGTTCATAGAACTCTAAGAAAGATATATTATAATATATATAAAAAAGATAATAATTTTACATAATTTCAATAATAAATTACAAGACCACGCCAAGTCAGGGACGAGATAGCTAGTCTGTTATCATACTGCAAAATATATATTAATTTTAATTTTTAATATAGTTAAATATATAAGATTTCATAGTCAATATTATAATACACAAAATAATATTTAAATTAAAAAAATGCTTACATCTTGCCAGCATTCATCAGTCTATAATAAAGCTTATTATATAATACCTACATAAACCATTTACCTATAGTATAACATTTTAATTTACAAGGACAGATACAAAATTATTTTTTAAAGCGATATAATTATTTTAATAAGAATTCTATAATATATGTATGTCTAAATTATTTATGGCATTCTAATTTAAAGTTATTATTATGAATACAGATTGATTTTATCTCTTTGCTATTTATTTTTAATTACAATTTTCATTTAATCACCGAATGCAAACATATTATTATTAATAAGCATTTTGCATTATGCGAAGAAAATTCAATTCTAAATTTAATTACAATAATAATTGTATTTTCATAAAAAAATTTTATTTTAAATAAGTATAAAATATTTATTTACTTAAAATAAAATTAAAAAAATATATGAAAATTATTAATATTATATATTAATACAATCGTAAGAAAAATCAAATCACTTTGGTTATTTAATTTAATTAAAAAAATATATTCTGAAATACATATTTTTATAAACTTAGTCATATTAACTTTTACTCAAATTGTTACACAGCTGCTTTCTACGCTGCTACAAGCTTTATTTCTTGTGCTAGGGTTAGGAACTATTATAATATAATACATACTATTAAAATTTATTTATAATCAATGTTTAAACTATGAAACGCCATAACTTCACATTTTACATTATACATTATTTATGGAATGACCAATGTACGGTTCAAAATAAATATAACTTTATTTACAGCTATATATACTGGGCCGAATATACTGTAAATACTTCGCTATGAGCAAACCTGAAAGAAATTAAAACATAATTATTATATTATTATTGACATTATATCAGACTTGGCCCTTCCAAGTCTGATATAATGTCAATAATATTTCATTATTAAATAAGGTAACGATATTTA
This sequence comes from Heliconius himera, assembly GCA_021202915.1. NCBI lineage: Eukaryota > Metazoa > Arthropoda > Insecta > Lepidoptera > Nymphalidae > Heliconius > Heliconius himera. The sequence goes on along the minus strand of JAJHJA010000464.1, from coordinate 7,962 downwards.
AATAACATTAAAAAGAAGTATTCATTTTTATGCGATAAATATTTCTCTTCTCAAGAAACAAAAGCAAACAGTTTCTTTGTTTTAAAGAAACTGTTCGCTTTTGAAAGTATATAAATAAAATATTCAACAAAAGTTATATAATATATGTTCATAGTGAAAATAATAAAAAGCTATATTTTGTCTGTTATTCTATTCTCCACATATATCTGTCTATATAAAACGAGAATTCCTATGTTATATATATTTTAAGAGAGGATTATAATTTTTATGATAAGAATGTATAAGAACGATTGAATGGATGAATGATTTTTTTTTTGTTTTTATAATTTTTTTTTTTTTGCACACCTACACATTTTATTCTCCCACATGACTTAGGTTGGCTGGTAGAAAATGCTATTTAGCTTTAAGCCCGCCTATTGTAAATTTTTTTGTATTAAATTTTGTGCAATAAAGAATCTAAAAAAAAATGGATAAGCGTTGAACGAAATAAAAAAAAGATTTATGAAGAAAAAGTGAGTCATAAGAGAGGTAGGTAGAGACTTCGGTTGACCCTCCAATACATTATCAAATATCCTGCAGAAAGGTCACGTAACAAGCATGAGGACGAGTATGAAGAGGGTGATGCAATATCATCAACCTCTTCATACTCGTCCTCATGCTTGTTGGTGAAAGAGGTATGCAGAGACTGTAGCGTTTGGCGCTCCATTCTCGCTGACTACCCCGCTAGGGATACATCGCTAGGGATAGCATGAAGTATGAGTATTTAATTTCGATTCTTTACATATGCATATATATCATTGTTGGTAACACAGCATAGTTTTTCCTTCAGATGCTTATCATTATTCTCAATAATTGTCATTGTCCATATCAACACATTTTTAGCGAATTCTATTTTTTAAATAAGGGGTAGTTTATAGATGCCACTTCAATAAACGTGCATTATAATGTCCAAGCTTACATCTCACAGCAAAATTTCAACTTTACACGCTGGTTTTATAAAAGACGTATTTTATGGTTGAGAATGACAATTTTAGGAGATCTATATCTATCCAATAAACAATGCTATCATATTTATCACCATTGAATTAGAGGCAGTCGACGGTTGTGGGTTCGATTTCCACTTGAGGAAATTAATCACTAAATATTTTCAAGTTTCCTCCGCCTGCTTTGCATTATGCGGGATACAACACAGTAGCTAAAACAAATAATTATTAAACATTCAACTCACCCATCGCTTATGACATAGAATCGTATCTCGTATCATTAGTAAGAGGCTCAGTGTCCTCTCGTTGTCTAAAATTAAAAGCATTTCGGAAACTATCCCGAAGACGTTCAGTAAATGTTTTATAATCGAGGTTGACCTGCTGACCGAAATCGAAGTCCGCCACTTCTACTGTATGCCTGTGACAAAATAATTGTAGTATGAATACATTAAAATAAGAGGCCAGTCGTGGCGCAGCGGCACGAGGTGTGACTGTTAAACCGACTGGTTGTGGTTTCGATCCCCACTCGAGGAGATGAAATATTTACTTAAATTTATATTTCCATTTCTTCGCTCTGGTGTCAAGGTTAAGCGTGGCGTTGAGTGCTGCCCCTCAATACGCAATGCCTCCAGAATTCGGCAGAAAGTAGGGAACGGAGTGTCTTAACACCTAGGAAACCTAGGTTCCCTCTGCCTACCCTGCTGGGTGCGGGATACAGTGTGAAGCCGATTTAATTTTTTTATATATATATTAAAATTGTGAAGTCGTGGTGCAGGGGCACAAGTATGATATTGCCACCAGAGACGAACTCCACTAGGTTCTATCCCCACTCGAGGTAACGCCGCTGTTTGGTGGTTCGATCCGAACTCGAGGTAAAGAGGAAATGAAATATTTAATTGTATGTATAAATAGGAAAGAAAGTTGGTATGAATATGATATTAACATGTTACATGATAAAAGGTCAAAGACATATTTTTTTATCAAATAAATATTTAATATCGTTTATTTTTATCTACAAAACAACTGATGCTTTTAGCATCCTCTACATTAAAGCACGTGTAGTTTTTAAAAATGTTAACTTTTTGACTTTGACGGATTTACACATTTTTTGAAACCATTACTAAATATTCTCTGTTAGAATTTATTTCAAATGGATAAAAGTTGCGATAATCAACGTTCTTATTAAGTTAAAAGAAACTAGGCACTCGTCAGTCATCAGTTTCTCATTTTCAGTTTATTTAGACCTTCCACGTAAGATAGCAACATCTGGCCTTATATTAACTAACTGGACCAAACTCCGGAGACACGACAAAAAATAAAAAAAGAAAACAAATTAAATTATTTTTCTTTTAAGTTAAATTTAAACCGAATTTAAATTGAGGATAGGAGGAAAGGGCCGGGTTATGAGATGTCAACCCCACGGCTTTTTCGGGTATTGATTTGATGTGAAATAAAAATAATACGTCTACATTTTTTCCCATTTACTTCAAGCGGTTCTCAAGATTTTGAACTGAATAAATTTATTAGGTTTTATTGTTTTTTTTTTTGCTTACAATAAAAATCCAAATTTATAAATAATATTTTTTTTCCTTATTGTTAGAAGTCCAAGACATTTTTGAACATTTTTTAAAGTGTCATTCCACACTTAGGAAAGAAAAATACTTATTTAGAAAACGTATAAAAAATTTGAACGTAGAGGGACTCGAACCCGCACCTCCTGTAAACCGACCAGGCACTCTGACCACTAAGCTCATCAAGCTACGTCGAAACTTTTATACGCTTGTTACAACTTAATTATATTGTTAGCATCTCTGTAGGGAGATTTTTACAAATTTCCGCTACCCAAAGATAATTACTAAGAATTATCGTCTGGCGAGAGAGAATGCTATTTATTAAATATTTTAATTAATGCAAGCAACGTTAGCATTAATTAAAATATACGTATATTAGTTACGTCGAGAACGGAGTGTCGTGACACAAAGTTCTTACTCACTGCCTATCCTACTATACAAAAATCTGTTTTTCATTTTAAGTCAACGAAACAAAAAATATATAAATACCTGGATCGATGTTGATAGTAGGCAATACCGAATACGACCAGAGTGACAGCTACAAGGCAAAATGTCACGGGTACTACTATAACTGACAGTTGGGCGTGGACAGATGCTGAAACAATATAGATTTGTTTAGCTGTCAGTTAACCTTTTTTTTAAGGAAGTGACCTGGAAACCACTCCAGTGCCCATTAAAGGTCCTCATACTCTATATCCACCAAATTAAAAAGGACTGATATAAATATATATTTTTTTATAATTTTTTTACATGTTAAGTCCCGTTTAGAACAAGGGTGAGACTGTAACGCGACGTTAGTGGATTCGATCCCCACTCTAGGAAATAATTTATTATGTATTAATATTTGTTATTATTTCTTCACTCTAACACCAAAGACCAAGCGTTGAGTTCCGAATCAACAACCAATGCATCAAAAAATTCGACGGAAAGTAGAGAACAGAGTGTCTTATCAGTAGGTTTCCTTTGCGTTCCCTGCTATGCGCGGGATACAGAGTGAAATTGGTGCCAATTGTTAATCAATTACTTATATTTATACCTATCTACACAATAAACAGAGGCTTTGTTTCGGTATCAAACTTTATCCCGTATATAGCAGGGGCAGATAGAACCTACCTGCCCCTATCCTGTTCTCCACCCAAATCAGAGACATTGCACGTTGAGTGCCTAAAATCAACGCTGCGCATTGTCTTACGGGCATAGATAATTGAGAACAATTTAAATAAAATTATTACACCGAATGGGAATCAAACCTACAACCTTCATGTTTACAGCCCTATTTTCTTAAAAATAAACTATTTGCATAAAGCATACCTTTATAAATATTAATAGTGGCTCTCGAAACAGCTTTACCAATATCATTCTCGATGATGACAACCACAGTGTGCTGATCGCTATCAGAGAAATAATGGACGAGAGGGAAAATATTAGAACTTGTTTTTATTTTATTATTCTGTGTACAAGTTTCATTTCCCGTTACGTTATACTGCCCAAGTTTGTATACAGCACAATAGTAAAATGGCGGCGATCCAGTGTAGTTTACTTTCAAATTCAATAAATCGCCATGCTGCAACCAGTTCATGCCTGTTATGTTGATTGTTGATATTGATTCTGAAAGAATATATAAATTCTATTTAATACTAGCGACCCGCTCCCCCGCTTGAAATACGTAATTATATTTTTACTATCTAATATAAATTGTATTTAGAAAATAATATAAGGTCGGGGCAAATGTATTTTCGTAGTGTTCATACAAAGGAAAATATTTTTTTAGGTATAGTTTTTATTTATTTATAATATGTATGTGCCGTTTTGATCGATGACTTGTTGCTATCTTATGGGTAGTTCCATAATCCCATTCCTGTAGACATTTTGAGATTTTTGATTAAAAAAATCTGACAGGTAGTGTTCAGTGTCCTTGTTAGCTTTATGCTTCCTAAAGTGTTCTGCAATGAACGAAACAGTGGAAAACTGATGGAGCAAGGTCAGGGCTATACAGAGGATGCATCAACACATGCCAGCCAAGATCCCTCAATTTCTCTGAGTATGTATATTCTCTGTGATGGAACCCACAAGTATTTACAGTCTTATACTATTCCACTGAGTCTTGTGTATTATTCAATATTAATACTTTACGAAACATACATCCGTTTCAATACACTGTGTAGGAATAAGAGTGAATTTGTATCCAATAATAAAAAACAACTTTTAAATATAAGTTGGCTGGGTTATTTCTTCTTAGAAAATTGTATCAATGTGTAAGCAGTCTTATTTTTTTATTACATTTAATTATACGATCGTGATCAAGTAGTTAAATGAATGATATTATAAACTTATATAACTTTCAATTTAACCTTAGCAATACAACTATAAAAAAATGTTAACTAATAATATTTAATATTTTTGTAATTTTGATCATTGTTATAAACTCAACTGAGTCAATATTCATATCTGGTCTATTTGTCGAATTTAATTATTTTTACACTTTTAAATTTTTCACACAAATTTGAATATTATTACACCTATACAAATATTCTTAAACAATTCAATAATATTAAACAATATTAATACGCGACGACGTGGCGGTTTTGGGTTCAATTTCCACTCAGAAGAATAAATTAATTTCATTTGCTCATTCTAGTAATAAGACAAAAAACCTCCTTGACTTATAATATATCTTAAAAATCTAGACTGTTCATGGGGAACAGAGCGTCTTAATATTAGTTTACCGCTTCCTACACTCCTGTAAGCGGGATTGCTATTATATATAAAATATTCAAACATTTTAGAATACAATATTCCTGAAATCTAAAAAATATTATGTAAATAAAAAATGCATACCTCGAACACTTATAGTTTCTTGATAATGGCCGTAAGTGTAAGTATCTCCTATTGGCACCACACTAGAGTTGTGACAAATGAAATCTTTGATCGCATTCTTCTTCTTTGTTGTTTTATTGAAAGACGATCTTTTCGATATTTTATGTGTCTCATTGGTTGTTATATTTTGGTTGTCAACACTAGTCGTAGCAATTGTTGTTGGTTTAGGTGTAGTTGTTGTAGTTGTTGTTGTGGTTGTTGTTGTAGTTGTTGTTGTAGTGGTAGTAGTCGTTGTCGTTGTCGTAGTTGTAATCGGGGGCAAGGGTACATTATTAGCAACAACCAAAGCATCAATATAATGATCATTCATCACATCTTGATAAGTATAGTTTAACGAAAAATCTGTAGTTTGGTCTATATATTGACAGTCGATAAACCAATATGTGATAATAGTTGAAGCATTTTTTTTAAGAAACTGCAGCTCATTTTCGGGTAGTTTCACAAAATGGTGGACAGTTTTGTTCACTGCTACAAATTTATTGGGCCTTTCTAAATCATTCTGGATGAGTGTAAGATTACCATTTAATGAATCTGAAAAAAGTAAAACAGCTATCAAAACATTGTATTTAATAAACAATACGCCGTTTGAGCGATAACATTTGTGATTTGATATTAAAAAACATGGACGAGCAAATGAAAGTTCTCTTATTCCACATAAAATGAAATAGAACAATCAAACGAAAAGCAAACACATTTAATTGCTGAAACCATTGATAAATCGCTAGACGACCACCTGATACCACCAAAGCTCAAAAACGAAGCCAAACAAGTTGAGACATAACGGTCTGAAGTCAAGTCATTAAACCTGGAGGCAAGAAATTATAACGCAATTTTACATGGAAGTAGAAGAGGGGGAACTTAACAACACAGATCTATTGCAAAAGGCATCGGCATTGAGAAGGAAACACGTGAGTGGGGCAAATGGAAAATAGGCAATATGTACAGAATTGGACAAAAAACCTACAATAAAAACCGATCCATCAATATTACCTTCTCCCTAACTTAGCGTAGAAATTAAATCACTAAAAACCAGACAAGCGTTCCGTACAAAAATTGGAGGTGGCGAACTTTTTCTGAAATAAAAGCTTAGCTAAGCCTAGAATCGTTAGATAAAAACGAAATAAAAAAATCGATAGTCGATATCTCGCAAACGAAGCGAGATATCGATTTTTTTATTCTTCATTTTCACTTTATTTTGACGTGTAGAACCTAAAAGTAGTTTCAAATCGCGGCGAATTGCGGGGTGCGCGGGGTGTTTTAGCTATCAGATACTGATATTGGCTATTCAGATGAGTATGTGCATCTAGGACAGTTGATGGCACCAGAAGATAATATTAACAAAGAAACAGAAAGAAGAATTGCAAGTAGTTGGGGAAAATATTGGAGCATAAAGATTATGAAATACAAAACTTTACCACTAGCAACCAAAGGGAAACTGTTTGGTTCTTCCATATTGCCCATTGTAACATATCAATATGCAAAACAAAAGTTAATAATGTAATTCTAAACATCAAGAGACTTAAATGAAGATGGGCTGTATACACAATCAGAGGCAAAGATAAGTGGAGCAAATTAGTCCCACAATGGCACCCCAGAGAGGGTAAACCACAAAGGTGGTGGGAGGATGATATAAGAAAGGTAGCAGGGAAAATGTGGGGTAGAGTAGCAAATGATAGAAGGGGTGGAAAAGGTTGGTTCAGAGGCCTGTGCCAATTAGCAAAAAGGTTTACAGACCTTAAGTAAATCACAAATAGTACAATCTAATTCCCAGCCACTCAGCACACAATGCCTCAGAACAGAATTCAGCAGGAAGTGGGGAATGGATGATGTTTTAATGGGGAACGGAGTATCTTAACACTAGGTTCCAAAGCTCCCTCTGCCTACCCTGCTACATGCAGAATACAGCATGAAGTAAAAAGAACTCATCTTCTAATAGGTATCAAGACTTTAGATTTAAAAATAAGTTAAGTTTATCATATCCAAAAAGATTTATCTTAGGTAGGCAGAAGAAAACCTAGTATCAAACAATCCATTCTATGCTTCCTACACAGTATACGAATAGAATCAGAATTATATGTGACTCATTGTCTTCCCTCACTGTGCAACCAACAACCATTCAGACTCAGGTACAGTAAAAATGATTCAAAGAACAATTACAAAATATCTTAATGATCTGGCCATCATATTGAAGAAAAATTATTAAGTGTTGAAATTTAAGAACCATTTTTTATAGTAAAGCCTAAACTATGTCTATTTCAGAAGATATTTCAGCAGGTTTCAGATAGCAGGATAATAGGAATTAGGATTTTCTTTTTGATTAGGAGTAATATTTAACTGCCTAATTGAACTAACATTTGGAATTAAATTTACAAAGTTCGCCAAAAGAGAATAATAATACTATTAAAACATAATAAAGCCATATTACTAAAACAAAAAAAAATCTATAATTAAAATATAATACCTGTTAATTCAAATGTTGTACTAGAAGTAGTTACTAAATACCACATTCCATAGAAACTTTTCATAAGATA